>OY728151.1:886741353-887941353 GCA_963277665.1 Viscum album | reverse complement strand
ATTGAGATTTAGGGACCATGATATTCTAAATATGTATTTTAGAATATGGTATAATCATGATGATTTTTTTGTGACTCTATTTGGACATACTAATTCTCTCGTAACATTCATGCATTTGATGAATTCTATTTTCCACATAAATATTAAAACTTTTGTTGCGGTATATGTGGATTATATTATAATTTATCCATGATCAATAGTATAATATGAAACATTTAATAATTATACTAGAGACTTTACAATAACATAAATGTTTTCTAAGTTTATAAATTTCATTTATATTTTCATGAATTTAAAATTTTGTGTCACATTGTTTATGAGAAAATGATTTCCTTTGATTATTAGAAATTTAATGTAAAACTGTTTTGGGAAAGACCCAATAATGTATTAGCTGGATATTATTAGTGTTTTATTCAATATTTTTCTAAATCAACATCACTAATGAAAAATCTAACATGAAAAAGTGTAAAGTTTGGAATGAATGAAAAATTTCAGGTTACATTCAATAAATTGAAGAGACGAGTTACTTCAACTCAAATATTGATATTACTTAAACACAATGATGGTTACACTATTGATTTTGATTCTTATAGACTTGGTTTATATTGTGTTCTTATAGAATGGGGTGATGTGTTTGACACCTCAACTTAGGATCTGGAATATCAAGACCCGATCTTGGATGTTACATGGCCTTATGTGCATCCCATGATTGTTAGAGGCTGCTAAAAAGTCACGAGGGTTCAAGTAAACTGATTGGGGGAATGATTTACCTTAAAACATATATGAGGATAATTTACATGAATGTAAAATTTTCCTTTAAATTAAAACCATTTGGAAGCAACTCTATAGTAGACATATGTAACATCTTAGGAATTTGAGTATATTATTTTCACATTAAAGTGTAATAAATTGATTGTTTTATAATTTAAAACTAACTAAGAAATGTTTTATACTCTCTTTTATGAAATTAAATGATATTTCTAATCAATATAAGTTTTGGATTATAAGATAAATTAATTTTATAAAATATTATTTCTATTCTCCAAGATATAGTATTTTATTGAGAAACATTTTTTATATTATTTTAATAAATGTATTTTTACATTAAGTTGATATTTTGAAAATTAATGATTTAATATGTTAATGATACATTTTAATGTTATCTCATAAATTAGAAGTCATTTGAATAAAAAATAATAGTGATTCTTAAATTATTTAAAATAAAATTTAATATTATCATTCTTTTTAACTATTTTATTTTACTATATCAAAGTTCATTTAAAATTAAAATAATTATGAATTTATCTTTTTTAAAATATTATAATTACTATTGAATAACCCACTATTTTTTTAATTATTATAATTATAAAAATTAATTTGTTTTGACATGAAAATATAATATTTTTATATTGAGTGGTGTTATCCAATAAAAATAATAATTATTAAAATTATTATGTTTAAATGTTGCAAAAAATTATTTTATGTAATAATTTTAAGTTTGAAAAATAATTAATAAAATAATATCACTAAAATGATTTTTAGGAATAAAAAGATTAGTAATGTAGTAATTTTAATTTTAATCGAAATGAAGAAACAAAAAATAAATATATAAGAACACATAAGTAATATTCCTTTTACTTTTTATTTGTTAAAAAGTGACCAACCATGCAAGCTTAGCTAACCCTTCAATCCATAATAGGGAGAAAGATCTACTCATGGGAAGGGCCAACCCACAACAAGCATGATGGTAGTGTCCTGACTTGGAGGAAAGAGGCATCATAGGTTGGGAAGAAAAATGCCCATAGGGCTATGTATAGGTCCTCAAAGATCATGCATGGGTTTAGGAAAAATTGTCACTCAGCTAAAGCCCATGAGTGGTGTGTAATGTGTTGCGAGTGCCGACCGCACTGCCAGATCAAAGAGTCACGACCATGACTTGGGTAATAAAGAGACACTCAATTGATCAAAATATCGATGTGGGGCAAAGGGTAGAAAGTACTGTCCCCCCCAATTTAAAAATGCCTCTTATATCATGAACATAGGATAAAATCCTAAATGGTTGTTCGATCTCCCCCACATTCGTCTTCTTCCTTCAATCCATCACTATTTACTCAGCTTCTCCCACAAGCTAGACTGAAGCTGCCACCCACTCCTCTTCATAGTCTTCCTCTCCTACTTCTGAAGCAAGACACCACCACAGGTAAGTCCAACTAATAGTACCCTACCACCAATATCGCTTTCCTTCGGTGATAAGTTTCAAAACCCCACTGTCACTACAACAAAGTGACAAAACTATAGGTCTCCAACCCAATTCACCTACACCAGACCTTTATCTCAAATGGTGATCCAAACCTTCCCATGGAAGCATAGTGAGGTCGAATCAATGAGTTAGATTTTTTTAGAAAAACCTAAAATTTTATTTTGGGTTACAGTAGCGGCTAAAACATGATAAAAATTTGTGTGTATATATATATATAAACATCCCTTATAACACCCAGTTGATAAGGAACACCATTAAACCTCATGTTTATAGATTATAGGTTCATTGTTTTTCCTTCAATGAACCTTCCATCTTCCTCTTTAATATTCTCTTCTGAAACCCCCCACACAAATATATATATAAATGTATGGAAAAAGATACTTCCAGTAGTTTTTGGATGGCCCCTTCCACATTTCTTCCTTCTCTTACACTGACTTTCTAAACCATAGTAGTGGGAGAACAAATTTTCCAAACCAGTTTTTATTTTCAATTTCAAGGTAAGGGGATATATATATATATATGTATTATTTTCAAATTATGAGTTATTTATTTCTAAAACTTCTAATTATGCAAGGAGTTATTTTCAAACTTCCATTTATATTAAGGGTTGTATGTTATTTTCAAAGTTATAAGAGTATTTATACATTTTTTAAAACTTACGATTTTGTTATATATGTGTATATATACATATATACATATATACATATATACATATATACATATATACATATATACATATATACATATATACATATATACATATATACATATATACATATATACATATATACATATATATCTATACACATTCAACTTTTGTTGCATTATTTGAACGAGTATCATTTAATCTATAAAAATTTATCCTAACTTCAAATTATGATCTTAGTCAAGTTTATATTTTCACATTATATTTATGAAAGGATAAAATTTTTTATTAAAAAATATTACTTATTATAACTTTATGTTTGTAATATAATTTTGTTTCAGAATTTCATGTTAAGAGAATAATTTCTTTTTTAAGAAATGTGCTTATGACTGTTTTATGAAAACAAAATTATATATTTTTTAAAGTATTATTTTATATAATAAATAGTAATTTAAAATTACTATTAATATATGTGGAAGGTTTATACCATCATATTATTATTTTATGTGTAAAAAATAATATTTTCAAACACAAAATTTTAAATCAAGTTATTCCAAAATGGGTACCTTATTCCATTATTCAAGGATAAATTTTAAATTGTAATAACCTGATTCGGGATCCACTTAACTCGTGACCTGAGCTGGTGGGTCACATGGCCTCAAGAGTGCCTCCCTGTATGCTAGAGGCTATTGACTAGTGGCTATTGACTAGCAGTGTGGGTGTCAAGGTGGTACAGTGGGGAGGCTATACCATATTATTATAGTGTCACAATGGATACAATCATAAACATACAACACTGGAAGCATATATAAATAGACAGAATAAATAAGGAGTGGAAGAATACATAATTGAGAAACTAAATAATAATCAAAAGCTTCTAGGCAATGCCATATACATGGATGCATGTCATGCTGATATACAAGAGGGGAACATGGGACAGGTAGATACAGACATTCTATACAAAAAGTAAAAAAAATAAAAACTAATCCACTATAATCTCGAGCTTATGATTAGTCCTCTGCTCCTAAGCTCCGACTATAGGTAAGCATATTAGAGACCAGTAGTAGGGTGGTTTCATTTATCAGTACCTACAGGAAAATATTATTCTCGGGTACCAAAGGCCGTCCGAGTAGGGTGTGAGATAAAATCTCAGTGGGCCACCACCAATGGTGTCTAGAAGTAATCCATGGAGTCCTCATAACTAAATAGTGGGCATGCATAAATGAAATAATATACATGCATACTAAATAAATGAGATCCCGCTCAGGTTCCTAAGGGACACTTGGAAGCTCTACCTACTTCAGATCATGGCCGAGATGAAGGTATGATCAGTAACTATATATATATAGTATATTTATTTATTGCATATGCCTATATGAATGAAGTACATGCATATGTAAGTGGCCATATGCTTGGAATACTAGTTGCTGGCTAGACTGAGGTACAACTCAGACATCCATAACCAGTCTAATGATCCTATAATCTCAAGAAAAAGGTCACATTCCCTAAATATCATAATGAGTGAGAGTCATCATTCTGATCACTTGAGACGGTGAGTGTACCATCATTTCAACACTTGAAACAAGGGATGTGGTATGTCAAACTAACCACCCAACTAGTGTCAATGATGTGAGATGTTGTGATCAACACCCGATGTAATAGAGCATGATACCATCATTCTCAATAGAAACCTTACCATTGTATCACAACCTATAACAAGGATTAATCATATTTATAATAAAATATACGATGCATTACCTATCATGTATCCCAATAGTAAAGTTCAATTACTTCAAGGCATTACAATTCATAATAAGAATTTAATAAGGTATTCATTAGTAGGTGTGTCCTTTCCACTCTTAATTCATTACATTTAATCCATTTAATTTATTTAATAAAGGGAAAACCATCATGAACAATCCTTACCATTTAATACATGTCCTTCAATTTAACAATTCATGACAATTCAATTCTTAAGGTCAAGAGGCATTTAGAAGGCGCCAATGCTGATAGGGCAATTAATTACATGGAAAATTCCCTTTATAAGGCACACTAAGAAATTAAGAGGTTCTTGGTTTCATTTAACACTTATACAATTGAGGAAAAAGCACTTTATAATCCATGTTGAACAATCAGAAGGTTCTACAGCTATTTAAATAATTAACAATAAAGGGAAATTCAAGGTGGCACACACAATGGGTGTCCATAACTGAGGTCATCATTCTCTAAATTGCTAAACAAGAAGCAAAGGGTGTTTATCAAGGTGAGATGATAATTTTGATACGGAAAACTCAATTAAAAGGGGATTCTCAGCAAATAATGGTTTTTAGAACAACATAAAAGCTACAAAACACCAAAAATCATTGAAAAAATGATGATACCACCTACCTTATGAAAATTGAAGACTCCTCTTCTAATGGAACCCTCATATTTGAATTAGGTTTCAAGAAATATAAGAAATTTTCCAACACCCTGAAAATATAAAAAATATCTTACACATAAATATCCCAATAGATACCAAAATAAACATAGATCAAAGGGAAGATAACACTAGATCTCATCTATAGCTATATGATGCTTCCTTCAGATCTTGATTTGGAGTCTTTATGTGAGAGTTAGAGAAGAACCTAGGTTGTAGGATCTTGGGTGCTCAACGGGAGAAGGAAAATATCCATTGTAGAGACCCGAATCTTGACGTACATGGACATTACATTACTTTTGCGTAATACTTAATACATAACAAAAACAAACACTCAAGGACCGTAATATTATAGTGTCTTTGGAAACTCGGAACATAATATTCTAATCGTGGTGAAATATCTTAAACATCTCCCATAAAGATCTTCCCCTTTTTTTCTTACCTAAAACCTTTCTTTATATCCTGGGGAAAATAAAACATAAAAAGGGTGATCTCTAATGCTCAGTAAGGGTAAGCATGGAGAAAATAAAACAAACCATATACATTTGAACATAAAAACATGAACACAATGTTTAAACATGAAAATCTTGAGCAATGAGATAAAACATGGAAGTACATAAAGCATAGATTATAATGGAACTTCAATCATGATAAAATAGCATGGGAATAAAACTTGTAATTGTGTAAAAACATTAATCACATGATATGATTTCCATAGTACCCAAGGCATTGCTGCCAAGACCATTTTAGTGGACAAAGTCCCTTACTGAACTGGGTTTACTTGCCATTCCATCCCTGTATTACTGAACCGGATTTACTTGCCATTACAGCCATGTCTATCTCACGAGATATAAATCTTTACCCAATTCATTGGAGGGAGATATAGGTCCCACCCATCTCATAATGAAATCATTATTTCGTGTGCCACAAAATCATAAATCATACATCATAGCATAACCCATGTAATAGAATGAGATTCTTAAACATCATTCCATCATAACATAATCCATATAAAAAAATGGATATCATTTCATCATTGAAAAAGTGAAACCATGTAAACCATAGAGAAATTATACTTGAAACATACACATATGAAATAATTCTATCTTATATGGAAAATTGTTTTGATAAAACACTTGAAAGGAATTCTTGAGGAAAATATATTTTCTTCTTCAAAATCATTTTCTTTTCACAAAATTATGTGCATTTATAAAAGGATTTTGTTGAAAATAGTCATGAAATCTTGTAGAATAAGCTTCATGAAAATAAGGCATTATAAAATCGTAAAAATCCGTTCATGCCGTATAAGTTAAAAAAAACATTCTTCTCATACTTTTACCGAAAAGTCAAAAAGTACCTCGTATGGTAAACAAAAGAAATATTCCTTAAATACCATGTAGTAAAAGTCAAAAATGGTTAAAAAGGACTTTAAACATACATGAAACCATTTTTAGAAAACATGGACATGGATGATAAATATAACCTCAGTAAATACTTACGAATAAACAATCTCGGATAAAAATGAGATTGCAAAATTATCCCTTACAAAGATCTTTTTGTAAATAAAATAGATCACTTATGTGTATTAACTATAAGGTCACATAAAGAAAGTATAAATACATGATAATATATAAAAATTCATTTCTCACATAATAAAAGAACGACATAAACAAGAAAGAGAAGATCAACCCAAAGAACGGAAATTGGGTTAAGATGTTCCCTTACCTCGTGTCCGACTTGAATGGATCGTTCTTTAATCTCCTGAATAATAAACCAAAGTTAATTTCTACTTTCCTAAGAACCTTTTTAAAATTTAGTACTCCTTTTATATCACTTATTACCATGTTAAAAACATTATGTAACCATTTAAGTTAATAATGTTAGTTTTGTCGATATTTGGTACTTGATTCAAAAATGGACTTCTTATAATTACATGTTGTTTATGTGGTCAAAGGTTTATTATATACAGAATGATATTAACGATTTATATATCATATATATCATATATATCTATCATATACATGTATTTATAATTGTATATAACATATGGAGGTAAGAAATTAAATGCACCGTTCATGGAGACGGTAAGCCGTACGTACACATGAACGCTACTTTCATTTCTATTTATTATTTTAATGGAATTAAAACATAATTATACATAGGTATATTATAATTACTGTATAATATCATATATAATATCATTAACTACATCCTTTATACATCCTACATAAGGCATTAACGAATCACATCACTTTGAGGGGGCGGTAGTCCGCACTTCCTCAAATGAGATTATCGTATTTACCCACTATGGAAACAATAAAGGCTTGATATAATTGGGAAGTAAAGAAGCATAAGGAAATAATAAACATAATATATATCATATATAAATATATTTCCATCATAATGGCCACCATGAGAGGCGGTAAAAGAGAATCGAACAATCATCGTTTCGTGAGGCGTTAGTTTGCCATCCACAGAAAAATTATGTTCTTCATCCATTAGATGGAGGTGTGTGTAAGTGTAGTTCGAATACTTCTCATAACAACATTCTAGTATATTTATGATACTGGTGTTGTTACAAAATAAAGTATTAAAAATAGTTTAGGGGTTGGAGAAGTAGAATAAAAGAAAACAACTTAAGAGAAACCGTTACCTTTAATTTGGGTAACTTCCTTTGGTTTGAACCAAAAGGACTTCTTGAAGTGTCTTCTGCCTAATGTAAGGATTATAGTGGGAGGATAGGGATGTATAGAGATTAATTGGGCAGATTTTGGATGAGAAAAATGGCTTGAGAGGTGTGTGGAATTGCATTGAAGTGGTCTCCTTTTATAATGGAGAGGAGGGGCTCTTTAGGAAAGAGTGAAAATATTATTTTATAATATAATTATATTCAGTTTCTAGTGGTCCAAAAATCATTATAGTCGAATATAAGATGACTAATGGTCGAGATATAATCATCCAATCATAATTGGACAAGTTTTGGATAATATTTTAATCATTATAATATTATTTATTTAAATCATTTATTAATGAGGTAAATACTGCATCATTAATGTGTCATAAATAATTTAATTTATATGATGTATAAAAATTATAAAAAAAATACCAACATGTAGTAAATTGTTTTATCTTTCCAATGAATATTTATAGTCAAAAATATAATTTGTATATCCCCTTATAAAAATTAATTACTAAAAGATTTTTGTTAATGTCAATTTTATCTTTACATTAAATTAATTAATCTAATGTGTCATTGTCTTTCATAAGTGGCTCCATGGGGTCCCAAAATCAACCCAAGGATGACCATGGTCGGCCATTACTCATCCAATAAGTTTATAACACGTTTTAGGGTAATTTATTATTATTATAATATTATTTGTTTACCCTTATTTACCGTATTTACCCTTTAACAATGGTAAATAAAATATTTACCGAAGTAATTATTCAAAATGTCTAAAAATAAAATTTAACTATTTACACAATTTGGAAATCCTGATTCCAAATATGGAATCTATTTTTCCAAATTCAAAACACAAAAGTGACATAAATTAATTTAAAATTAATTTCTGTTGTTAAAACAAAAAGCGTGTTTTTAAGAGATAATAACTATGAAAAGATTGACAGTTGTTTATGTCCGGTTTAGTTGTGAAATTATGTCAAATGACCAAAATTGTATTAAATGGTAAAAATATATTCTAAATATACTTTAAACCCAATTAAAAATATAATATAACTATATAAATTATTGTGATCAAAAATGTTGTTTTTAATTAAAATATATCGTGTTTTTACTATTCATCAAAATATGAAAGTTATCAGAATAATATGAAAAATTTATCCAAATTAAATTTTTATATCATGATACAAGGAAGAATTTTATTTTGTCAAATTTAACTTATAAAAATGTCAAAAACAAGATTTAAAGTGGGTGCGCCATCAAAAGGCGGCAAAACTGCATTTTTTGAAAAATACTTATTTTATCTGAAAAATTTATTTTGTTCTCATACCATGTTCTATAAAATATGTAAGATGAATAATAATGTTATAAAATTAAAAATTTAGTTAATACTATTCATAACGGCTAGTCCATAACAATATTATAATAATATATCGTTGTTTAGTGAAACCCGGTATTGTGTACTACACACACTATCGAGGAAGGTCGTGATTGCGTGTAGTGCAAGCCAAGTCAGGGTTGCGTGTTGTGCAAGACTCCTTTGTTGTTTTGAATAATATAATCCAAACATATTTCATTTATACATTGAATATATATATATATATATATATATATATATATATGTACACTCAATGTTGCATAGAATGACTACTATCAAACGAACTTTAAATTGTGTGTAACACAATCCAAGAATAGTGTTGCATATACTGCAAGATAATACAGTGTTGCGTGTAGCAAAATATAATCTTGGTGTAGCATAAAACACATGACATCAAATAAATTAAAAATAATACTTGTCATAAAATATCGGGGTGTTACATTCTACCCCCCTTAAAATGAATTTCGACCTCGAAATTCGTCAGGATTATAAATCGTTTACTACTTGAAAGTTTCATTCATAGAAACCCACATCCTAAAAAAGAATACTAAATCATCATTTCAAAAAGGAAAGTTAGAAACAAAATGGATACCCTAAGTAACTCATCACTTGGGTTCCCACATAGGAGTATATAGGTGAAAATATGGATATGGAAGAAAAATATAACCATCAAGTTCTGATTGAGAGTGGTAGAGAACATGGATATAAAAAAGCCACCAATCACAAAGTCATAAATTTGTGATGATATAAGGCACCATCTGATTCATCAGATATGTGGACATTAGGACAACATTTTTGGTTTTCAAGATAATTCCCCTAAAGTTGAAGAATAATTAAAATAAATACTTACTTGATTTTGGTATAATCTCACTATTGTTTGTGCCTTGAACAATTTCCACATCAAATCTTAAAGAAATGAAGTTGAATTTGTCTTCCGTGAAGTATTAGCATATCATGCGATAGAATGATGGGTCATTCCATCTGTCTCAAACAAAAGGTTAACAAAAGTTATCAAATATACATAAGTCCATCTATGCTGAGTTTAATCGTATATGATTCCAAAAATGGAATTATACTTCATCTATCATACCGCTTAATATAATAAAACAAGTTTCTAATAACCCGGGACTTCCTGTTGGCCAGTGGTAGACGATAAAGGCTTGTCACACTTTGGTTGTGGGTTCAATTCCCATAGCCTTGTCCGACGTGACGGGTTGTCGCCTGTCCTGCAGGTTGTCCTTTTAAAAAAAATACATTATTATAACATCCCATCAATAATATCAAAAAAATTTCAATCCTTAAACAATAATAACTTATGTCCAACATAATCCATTCCAATCTTTAGGTTTATCTAAAATACTTCTGTCCATGCTCATAGTATAAAGAAAACAATTACTAGAAATGTCATCTACCGAGCTTGTAAATAACATCATTTATCCCCCATATATCATACGATATATCTTTTTGGTCACATTCCAAACATGTGAATACCTTAATCATGTATTCTATTGCAACATGAATTACCATAGAACCTTAGTTGAAAACATGAATGGTGTCAAAAGTTGTCTCTTTCCACATTCCAAAATCCCAAAAATTTATATATACTCAAACCATGGTATCACTTTGTCCTTATATTAGTCATGAGCTCATGAATACAATCAAAAATATTATTTTCTCTTTATCCCTTCATTATGCACCTATCATATACTTTACAAAAATATTTCAATCACTTTTCATGGTTACCGATGCCATATTTTTTTGGAAAACCACAATGGACCAATATAGGTATTCCAATATACCATAAAAGTACCTCAACAACATTATTCTTTAATACCAATATATAAACACTTCAAACCATCCTCTTCAATGATTGTCATGGAATAAGTCCATCCTTGATTTAGAAGTAACCTCTTAGGTCAGGGCATTGAGTTGGGTAATTCCCATGTTCTCCACAGATAAGACATTGAACACCATAACAATCAGTCACTCTATGACCCTTCTCTCCACACAGATAACATATTCCCCTCCATTTGATGTATTCATCAAGGTTCTTCTTCCCTTATTTAGAAATCTCAATCTTCCTTTATTTATTCTCCTCAACATGCGAACATGCATAAAAGTCTATCTTCCTCTTATTTGATGAATTATGAATACCACTAAATTTCACATTGTTAATCATATATCACGATGGCTGATTCAGAATAATCACAATATCCTTATCTCTAGGAATTATTCAATTTTATTGCTCATAGTCACCAATTTGTCCATTGGATTCAATGAAAAACCGAATTCCTTCTGGTTCCCTCCATTAACTAAAACACAAAAAGAATTCTGTGAGAGGAAAAAATCATACAAGGAAAATAACATAATCAAGGGGGATTACCTTCAACATATAACATCTTAGGTATAAATATAATATCGTTACCTTAATTCTAGGACTATAACCTATACTTATACTTAACCTTAGGGACATCCATAGACATACCCTAGAAATATCTTTAGGGATCTCTCTAAAGTTTTCGCGTCCTAGTTTCTAAAGGTTAACAAAACCTTTCCTCAGATACCAACTGTAGAGACCCGAATCTTGACGTACATGGACATTAAATTAATTTTGCGGAATACTTAATACATAACAAAAAAAACACTCAAGGACCATAATAGTTTAGTGTTTTTGGAATCTCAGAATATAATCTTCTAATCATGGAGAAAGATCTTCAACATCTCCCATAAAGATCTTCCCCTTTTGTTTTCTTACCTAAAACCTTTCTTTATATCCTGGGGAAAATAAAACATAAAAAGGGTGAGCTCGAATGCTCAGTAAGGGTAAGCATGGAGAAAATAAAACAAACCATATACATTTGAACATAAAAACATGAACATAATGTTTAAACATGAAAATCTTGAGCAATGAGATAAAACATGGAAGTACATAACACATAGATCATAATGGAACATCAATCATGATAAAATATCATGGGAATAAAACTTGTAATTGTGGAAAAACATTAAGTACATGATATTAGTTCCATAGTATCCAAGGCATTGCTACCAAGACCATCTTAGTTGACAAAGTCCCTTATTGAACCAGGTTTACTTGCCGTTCCAGCCCTGTATTACTGAACCAGATTTACTTGCCGTTCCAACCATGTATATCTCAGGATATATAAATCTTTACCCAATGAATTGGAGGGAGATATAGGTCCCACCCATTTCATAATGAAATCATTCTTTCGTGTTCCACAAAATCATAAATCATACATCATAGCATAACCCATGTAATAGAATGGGATTCCTAAAAATCATGCCATCATAACATAATCAATATAAAAAATGGATATCATTTCATCATTGAAAAAGTGAAACCATGTAAACCATAGATAAATTATACTTGAAACATACACATATGAAATAATTCCATCTTATATGGAAAATTGTTTTGATAAAACACTTGAAATGAATTCTTGAGGAAAATATCCTTTCTTCTTCAAAATCATTTTCTTTTCACAAAATTAAATGCATTTTTAAAAGAAAAGGATTTTTTTGAAAATAGTCATGAAATCTTGTAGAATAATCTTCATGAAAATAAGGCGTTATAAAACCGTAAAAATCCATTCATGCCGTATAAGTTAAAAAAAACATTCTTCTCATACTTTTACCAAAAATTCAAAAAGTACCTCGTATGGTAAACAAAAGAAAGATTCCTTACATACCATGTAGTAAAAGTAAAAAATGGATAAAAAGGACTTTAAAAATACATGAAACCATTTTTATAAAACAGGGACAAGGATGATAAATATAACCCCAGTAAATACTTACGAATAAACAATCTCGGATAAAAATGAGATTGCAAAATTATCCCTTACAAAGATCTTTTTGTAAATAAAATAGATCACTTAGGTGTATTAACTATAAGGTCACATAAAGAAAGTATAAATACATGATAATATATAAAAATTCATTTCTCACATAATCAAATAATGACATAAACAAGAAAGATAAGATCAACCCAAAGAACGGAAATTGGGTTAAGATATTCCCTTACCTCGTGTCCAACTTGACTCGATCGTTCTTTAATCTCCTGAATAATAAACCAAAGTTAATTTATAATTGCTTAAAAACCTTTTTCAAATTTATTATTACTTTTATATCACTTATTACCATGTTATAAACATTATGTAACCATTTAAGTTAATAATGTTAGTTTTGTCGATATTTGGTACTTGAGTCAAAAATGGACTTCTTATAATTACATGTTGTTTATGTGGTCAAAGGTTCATTATATACAGAATGATATTAATGATTTATATATCATATATATCATATATATCCATCATATACATGTATTTATAATTGTACATAACATATGGGTGTAAGAAATGAATGCACCGTTCATGGAGACGGTAAGCCGTACGTACACATGAACGTTAATTTCATTTCTATTTATTATTTTAATGGAATTAAAACATAATGATACATAGGTATATTATAATTCTAGTATAATATCATATATAATATCATTAACTACATCCTTTATACATCCCACATAATGCATTAACGAATCACATCACTTTGAGGGGGCGGTAGTCCGCACTTCCTCAGATGAGATTATCGTATTTACCCACTATGGAAACCATAAAAGCTTGATATAATTGGGAAGTAAAGAAGCATAAGGAAATCATAAACATAATATATATCATATATAAATACAATTCCATTATAATGGCCACCATGAGAGGCGGTAGGAGAGAATCGAACAATCATCGTTTCATGAGGCGTTAGTTTGCCATCCACAGAAACATTATGTTCTTCATCCATTAGATGGAGGTGTGTGTAAGTGTAGTTCAAATACATCTCATAAAAACATAATATTATATTTATGATACTGGTGTTGTTACAAAATGAATTATTAAAAAGAGTTTAGGGGTTGGATAAGTAGAATAAAAGAAAACAACTTAAGAGAAACCGTTACCTTTAATTTGGGTAACCTCCTTTGGTTTGAACCAAAAGGACTTGTTGAAGTGCCTTCTGCCTAATGTAAGGCTTCTACTGGGAGGCGAGGGATGTAGAGAGATTAATTGGGCAGAGTTTGGAGGAGAAAAATGGTTTGAGAGGTGTGTGGAATTTCATAGAATTGGTCTCCTTTTATAATGGAGAGGAGGGGCTCTTTAGGAAAGCGTGAAAATATTATTTTATAATATAATGATATTCAGTTTCTAATGGTCCAAAAATAATTATAGTCGAATATAAGATGACTAATGGTCTGGATATAATCATACAATCATAATTGGACAAGTTTTGGATAATATTTTAATCATTATAATCTTATTTATTTAAATCATTTATTAATGAGGTAAATACTGTATCATTATTGTGTCATAAATAATTTAATTTATTTGATGTCTAAAAATTATAAAAAAATACCAACATGTAGGAAATATTTTTAGATTTACAATGAATATTTATAGTCTAAAATATAATTTATATATCCTCTTATAAAAATTAATTACTAAAATATGTTTTTAATGCCAATTTTGTCTTTACATTAAATTAATTAATCTAATGTGTCATTATCTTTCATAAGTGGCTCCATGGGGTTCCAAAATAGACCCAAGGATTCCCATGGTCAGACATTACTCATAAAATAAGGTTATAACACGTTTTAAGGTAATTTATTATTATTATAATATTATTTTTTTACCCTTATTTATCGGTTTTACCCTTTAACCATGGTAAATAAAATATTTACCAATGTAATTATTCAAAATGTATAAAAATAAAAGTTACCTATTTACAAAATTTGTACATCCTGATTCCAAATATGGAATCCATTTTTCCAAATTCAAAACACAGAAGTGGTATAAATTAATTGAAAATTAATTTCTTTTGTTAAAACAAAAAGCGTGTTTTTAAGAGATAATAACTATCAAAAGATTGACAGTTGTTTATGTCCGGTTTAGTTGTGAAATTCTGTCCAATGACCAAAATTGTATTAAATGGTAAAAATATATTCTAAATTTACTTTAAAACCAATTAAAAAGATAATATAACTATATAAATTATTGCGATCAAAAAAGTTGTTTTTAATTAAAATATAGCGTGTTTTTACTATTCATCAAAATATGAAAGTTATCAGAATAATATGAAAAATTTATCCAAATTAAATTTTTATATCCTGATTCCAAGGAAGAATTATATTTTATCAAATTGAACTTATAAACATGTCTAAAACAAGATTTAAAGTGGGTGCGCCATCAAAAGGCGGCAAAACTGCCTTTTTTGAAAAATACTTATTTTATCCGAAAAATTTATTTTGTTCTCATACCATGTTCTAGAAAATATGTAAGATGAGTAATAATGTTATAAAATTCAAAATGTAGTTAATACTGTTCATAACGGCTAGTCCATAATAATATTATAACAATATATCGTTGTTTAGTGAAACCCAATATTGTGTACTACACACGCTATAGAAGAAGGTCGCGATTGTCTGTAATGCAATCCAAGTCAGGGTTGCGTGTTGTGCAAGACTCCTTTGTTGTTTCGAATAATATAATCCAACCATATTTCATTTATACATTGAATATATATATATATATATATACACTCAATGTTGCGTAGAATGACTACTATCAAACGAACTTGAAATTGTGTGTAACACAATCCAAGAATAGTGTTGCGTATACTACAAGATAATACCGTGTTGCGCATAGCACAAGATAATATTGGTGTAGCATAAAACACATGACATCAAATAAATTAAAAAGAATACTTATCATAAAATATCGGGGTGTTACATTCTACCCCCCTTAAAATGAATTTCACCCTCGAAATTCGTCGGGGTTATAAATCGTTTACTACTTGAAAGTTTCATTCATATAATCCCACATCGTAAAAAGGAATACTAAATCATCATTTCAAAAAGGAAAGTTAGAAACAAAATGGATACCCTAAGTAACTCATCACTTGGGTACCCACATAGGAGTATATTGGTGAAAATATGGATATGGAAGAAAAATCTAACCATCAAGTTCTGATTGAGAGTGGTAGAGAACATGTCTATGAAAAATCCACCAATCACAAATACATAAATTTGTGATGATCTAAGGCACCATCTGATTCATTAGATATGAGGACATTAGGGAAACATTTTTTGTTTTCAAGATCATTCCCCTAAAGTTGAAGAATAATTAAAAGAAATACTTACTTGATTTTGGTATAATCTCACTATTGTTTGTGCCTTGAACAATTTCCACATCATCTCTTAAAGAAATGAAGTTGAATTTGTCTTCCGTGAAGTGTTAGCATATAATGCGATAGAATGATGGGCCATTCCATCTGTCTCAAAAAAAAGGTTAACAAAAGTTATCAAATATACATAAGTCCATCTATGGTAAGTTTAATCGTATATGATTTCAAAAATGGACTTATACTTCATCTATCATACTGCTTAATATAATAAAACTAGTTTCTAAGAACCAGGGACTTCCTATTGGCCAGTGGTAGGCGATAAAGGCTCGTCACACTTTGGTTGTTGGTTCGATTCCCACAGCCTTTTACGACGTGACGGGTTGTTGCATGTCTTGCAGGTTGTCCTTTTTCTAAAAATACATTATTATAACATCCCATCAATAATATCAAAAAAAGTTCTATCCTTAAAAAATACTAACTTATGTCCAACATAATCCATTCCAATATTTAGGTTTATCTAAAATACTTCTGTCCATGCTCATATTATAAAGAAAACAATTACTAGAAATGTCATCTACCGAGCATGTAAATAACATCATTTATCCCCCATATATCATATGATATATCTTGTTGGTCACATTCCAAACATGTGAATACCTTAATCTTGTATTCTATTACAACATTAATTACCATAGAACCTTAGTTGAAAACATGAATGCTGTCAAAAGTTGTCTCTTTCCACATTCCAAAATCCCAAAAATTTATATATACTCAAACCATGATATCACTTTGTCCTTATATTAGTCATGAGCTCATGAATACAATCAAAAATATTATTTTCTCTTTATCCCTTCATTATTCGAATATCATCTGCTTTCCAAAAATATTTCAATCACTTTTCATGGTTACCGATGCCATATTCTTATGGAAAACCACAATGGACCAATATAGGTATTCCAATATACCATAAAAGTACCTCAACAACATTATTCTTTAATACCAATACATAAACACTTCAAACCATCCTCTTCAATGATTTTCATGGAATAAGTCCATCATTGATTTAGAAGTAACCTCTTAGGTCAAGGCATTGAGTTGGGTAATGCCCATGTTCTCCATAGATAAGACATTGAACACCATAACAATCGGTCACTCTATGACCCTTCTCTCCACACAGATAACATCTTCCCCTCCATTTGATGTATTCATCAAGGTTCTTCTTCCCTTATTTATAAATCTCAATCTTCCTTTCTTTATGCTCCTCAACATGCGAACATGAATAAAAGTCTATCTTCCTCTTATTTTATGAATTAGGAATACCACTAAATTTCACCTTGTTAATAATATATCACGATGACTGATTTAGAATAATCACAATATCTTTATCTCTAGGCATTACGCAATTTCATTTCTCATAGTCACCAATTTTTCCATTGGATTTAATGTTAACCAAATTCTTTCTGGTTCCCTCCATTAACTAAAACACAAAAAGAATTCCGTGAGAGGCAAAAATCATACAAGGAAAATAATATAATCAAGGGGGATTACCTTCGACATCTAACATCTTTGGTTTAATTATAATATCGTTACCTTAATTCTAGGACTATAACCTATACTTATACTTAACCTTAGGGACATCCCTAGACATACCCTAGAAATATCTCTATGGATCTCTCTAAAGTTTTTGTGTCCTAGTTTCTAAAGGTTAACTAAACCTTTCCTCTGATACCAACTGTAGAGACCCGAATCTTGAAGTACATGGATATTAAATTACTTTTTCATAATACTTAATAAATAACAAAAACAAACACTCAAGGACCGTAATAGTTTAGTGTCTTTGGAATCTCGGAACATAATCTTCTAATCATGGTGAAAGATCTTTAACATCTCCCATAAAGATCTTCCCCTTTTGTTTTCTTACCTAAAACCTTTCTTTATATCATGGGGAAAAGAAAACATAAAAAGGGTGAGCTCGAATGCTCAGTAAGGGTAATCATGGAGAAAATAAAACAAACCATATACATTTGAACATAAAAACATGAACATAATGTTTAAACATGAAAATCTTGAGCAATGAGATAAAACATGGAAGTACATAATGCATAGATCATAATGGAACATCAATCATGACAAAATAGAATGGGAATAAAACTTTTAATTGTGGAAAAAGATTAAGCACATGATATTATTTCCATAGTAGCCAAGGCATTGCTGCCAAGACCATCTTAGTGGACAAAGTCCCTTACTGAACCGGGTTTACTTGCCGTTCCAGCCCTGTATTACTGAATCAGATTTACTTTTTGTTCCAGCCACGTCTATATCATGAGATATAAATCTTTACCCAATGCATTGGAGGGAGATATATGTCCCACCCATCTCATAATTAAATCATTCTTTTGTGTGCCATAAAATCATAAATCATACATCATAGCATAACCCATGTAATAGAATGGGATTCTTAAACATCATGCCATCATAACATAATCCATATAAAAAATGGATATCATTTCATCATTAAAAAAGTGAAACCATGTAAACCATATAGAAATTATACTTGAAACATGCACATATGAAATAATTCCATCTTATATGGAAAATTGTTTTGATAAAACACTTGAAATGAATTCTTGAGGAAAATATCCTTTCTTCTTCAAAATAATTTTCTTTTCACAAAATTCCGTGCATTTTTTAAAGAAATGGATTTTTTTGAAAATAGTCATGAAATCTTGTAGAATAAGCTTCATGAAAATAAGGCGTTATAAAACCGTAAAAATCCGTTCATTGCGTATAAGTTAAAAAAACATTCTTCTCATACTTTTACCGAAAAGTCAAAAAGTACCTCGTATGGTAAAAAAAAGAAAGATTCCTTACATACCATGTAGTAAAAGTAAAAAATGGTTAAAAAGGACTTTAAACATACATGAAAACAATTTTAGAAAATAGGGACATGGATGATAAATATAACCCCTGTAAATACTTACGAATAAACAATCTCGGATAAAAATGAGATTGCAAAATTATCCCTTACAAAGATCTTTTTGTAAATAAAATAGATCACTTATGTGTATTAACTACAAGGTCACATAAATAAAGTATAAATACATGATAATATATAAAAATTCATTTCTCACATAATCAAAGAATTACATAAACAATAAAGAGAAGATCAACCCAAAGAACGGAAATTGGGTTAAGATGTTCCCTTACCTCGTGTCCGACTTGACTCGATCCTTCTTTAATCGCCTGAATAATAAACCAAAGTTAATTTATACTTTCCTAAGAACCTTTCTAAAATTTATTATTCCTTTTATATCACTTATTACCGTGTTATAAACATTATGTAACCATTTAAGTTAATAATGTTAGTTTTGTCGATATTTGGTACTTGAGTCAAAAATGGACTTCTTATAATTACATGTTGTTTATGTGGTAAAAGGTTCATTATATAAAGAATTATATTAACGAGTTATATATCATATATATCATATATATCCATCATATACATGTATTTATAATTTTACATAACATATGGAGGTAAGAAATGAAATGCACCGTTCATGGAGACGGTAAGCCGTACGTACACATGAACGCTACTTTCGTTTCTATTTATTATTTTAATGGAATTAAAACATAATTATACATAGGTATATTATAATTCCAGTATAATATCATATATAATATCATTAACTACATCCTTTATACATCCCCAATAAGGCATTAAGGAATCACATCACTTTGAGGGGGCGGTAGTCCGCACTTCCTGAAATGAGATTATCGTATTTACCCACTATGGAAACCATAAAGTCTTGATATAATTGGGAAGTAAATAAGCATAAGGAAATAATAAAAATAATATATATCATATATAAATACATTTACATCATAATGGCCACCATGAGAGGTGGTAGGATAGAATCGAACAATCATCGTTTCGTGAGGCGTTAGTTTGCCATCCACAGAAACATTGTGTTCTTCATTCATTAGATGGAGGTGTATGTAAGTGTAGTTCGAATCCTTATCATAAAAACATCCTATTATATTTATTTTACTGGTGTTGTTACAAAATAAAGTATTAAAAAGAGTTTAGGGGTTGGATAAGTAGAATAAAAGAAAATAACTTAAGAGAAACTGTTACCTTTAATTTGGGTAACTTCCTTTGGTTTGAACCAAAAGGACTTCTTGAAGTGCTTGATGCCTAATGTAAGGCTTCTAGTGGGAGGAGAGGGATGTAGAGATTTTAATTGGGCAGATTTTGTATGAGCCAAATGGCTTGAGAGGTGTGTGGAATTGCATAGAAGTGGTCTCTTTTTATAATGGAGAGGAGGGGCTCTTTAGGAAAGAGTGAAAATATTATTTTATAATATAATGATATTTGGTTTCTAATGGTCCAAAAATAATTATAGTCGAAGCTAAGATGAATCATGGTCGAGATATAATCATCCCTTCAGAATTTGACAAGTTTTGGATAATATTTAAATCATTATAATCTTATTTATTTAAATCATTTATTAATGAGGTAAATACTGCATCATTATTATTTTATAAATAATTTAATTTATTTGATGTCTAAAAATTATAAAAAAATACCAACATGTAGGAAATATTTTTATATATCCAACGAATATTTATAGTAAAAAATATAATTTATATAGCCTCTTATAAAAATTAATTACTAAAAGAGTTTTGTTAATGCCAATTTTGTCTTTACATTAAATTAATTAATCTAATGTGTCATTGTATTTCATAAGTGGATCCATGGGGTCCTAAAATATACCCAAGGATACCCATGGTCAACCATTACTCATCCAATAAGGTTAGGACATGGTTTAGGGTAATTTATTATTATTATAATATTATTTTTTTACCCTTATTTACCAGATTTACCCTTTAACTATGGTAAATAAAATATTTACCAAAGTAATTATTCAAAATGTCTAAAAATATAAATTACCTATTTACTCAATTTAGACATCCTGATTCCAAATATGGAATCCATTTTTCCAAATTCAAAACACATAAGTGGCAGAAATTAATTTAAAATTAATTCCCGTTGTTAAAACAAAAAGCGTGTTTTTAAGAGATAATAACTATCAAAAGATTGACAGTTGTTTATGTCTGGTTTAGTTGTGAAATTATGTCCAATGACCAAAATTGTATTAAATGGTAAAAATATATTCTAAATATACTTTAAAACCAATTAAAAAGATAATCTAACAATATAAATTATTGCGATCAAAAAAGTTGTTTTTAATTAAAATATAGCTTGTTTTTACTATTCATCAAAATATGAAAGTTATCAGAATAATATGAAAAATTTATACAAATTAAATTTTTATATCCTGATTCCAAGGAAGAATTTTATTTTGTCAAATTTAACTTATAAACATGTCAAAAACAAGATTTAAAGTGGGTGCGCCATCAAAAGGCGTCAAAACTGCATTTTTTGAAAAATACTTATTTTATCCAAAAAATTTATTTTGTTCTCATAACATGTTCTAGAAAATATGTAAGAAGAATAATAATGTTATAAAATTCAAAATGTAGTTAATACTATTCATAACGACTAGTCTATAATAATATTATAACAATATATCGTTGTTTTGTGAAACCCGGTATTGCGTACTACACACGCTATCGAGGAAGGTCGCGATTGCGTGTAATGCAATCCAAGTCAGGGTTGCATATTGTGGAAGACTATTTTTTTGTTTTGTATAATAGAATCCAACCATATTTCATTTATATATTGAATATATATATATACACACTCAATGTTGCGTAGAATGGCTACTATCAAACGAACTTGAAAATGTGTGTAACACAATCCAAGAATAGTGTTGCGTATACTGCAAGCTAATGCGGTATTGCGTATAGCACAAGATAATCTTGGTGTATCATAAAACACATGACATAAAATAAATTAAAAAGAATACTTATCATAAAATATCGGGGTGTTACATCCATCCACTAGAGAATGGGTGAGGAAGAAATAAATGGTGGATTTTTAAGAATAATTAAGGAAATTTTAGACTTTCACCCTCAAAATAGGGGCACATAGTTAAGGTGAAAAATTTACTAAATCATGCACAAACTATTCTCAAGTCACTACTTAAGGATTTTACCCTTATGGTTAAGGCACACAATTTTCCTAAACATGCACAAAACATGAGAAATACCACTTCCAATTATCTATAGTTTTTCACATGGTTATGTGCCTGGATTCACATGGTTTTAGACAAAATGTACGGCACATGCTGCACCTCTGTTTTTCTGCACACTATTAAAAGAAACCATGCAGTCCAATCATTTTTCCTATTTTTGGAACTCCAATCTGGAAATGATCCCCGAACGCTCTTGGAACCTTCCTTAGGCCATAGTTAATGTTTAATAAGATTAAACCAAGGATTTAAATTGAAAAAAAATGATCTATACTTTTTTGAAAATATGGGTCATTACAACCTCCCATCCTTAAACAAAACTCATCCTTAATTTGGGATTCTGAGGGTAAAGAGATATCATTAGCAAAGAGTTCCAACCACTAAGCTAGTATATAAAAATTTCATTCCCAAGTCTCATCTTGTACTCAGTTGTGCTGTCATAACACCCATACCAATGGAACTGACTTGCCTCAGAGTGTCTTCATGCTATGGTCAAAAATATAAACTAGATACTCCTTAAAGGAAGCATCTGTATCCAATTCAAACTCATCTAGATGAAATACATGTGATGGGTCTGGATGATATTGGTGAAGATGAGATATATGAAAGACTTCATGCATTGATCAGTATTTCTAAGGAAGTGCCAACTGGTAAGACACTGTTCCAATATTTTTCATAATCTCAAAGGGTCCAACGAACCTCAGTGAGAGATTGCCCTACCTCCAAATACATCTATAGTACAACATGGGAAAGACATGCATGAAAAACCTGTCTCTGACCTCAAAATCAATAGTTTTCTATTGTTTTTTGGCATATGAATGCTGTCTAGACTGAGCTTTCATTAGGTGCTTTCTAATCAATTGCACCTTCTCTATTGTCTCCTAAATGAGATGTGGTCCAAGCATAGTTGACTCCCCTACCTCTAGCCAGTACAAAGGTGTACAACAAGGCCTACCATATAAGGCTTCCTAAGGATCCATGACTATGGTATCCTAAAATATGTTATTATATTAGAACTCAATAAGGGGAATGTGTTTCTCCTAGGAGCCCCCAGAGTCAAGGATACATGTATGGAGCATTTTCTCTAGAACCTGAATCATATGATCTATCTATACATTGGTCTATGGGTGATAGGACATGCTCATAAGCACCTGTGTACACAAGGCCTTATGTAATACCTTCCAGAACCATGATGTAAATCAATCATCTCTCTCAGAAATAATAGAATGAGGTGCTCTATAAACACATACGGCCTCCCTGACGTATATCCTCTATAGCTTGTCTATCTAGAAGGTCTCTCACCTAGGTAAGAAGTGTGTGACCTTATTAAAGTGATTATTGAAAACCCACACCATATTATTTCTTCCAAGTGATATTGCTATACCATCCATGAAGTCTATCAAAACATCATCCCATTTACACTCGAGAATAGAAAAAGACTGCAAAAGATTCTAACTATAAAATTTCACACATTTCTTTATCAATCCTATAGCAGCACTACAAGAGATGAAAAATCCTGGATGAAGAGTCTGTAATATTTAGTTTCCCCCAAGAAACTCATAATTTCAAAGATTTTCTTAGGATTCTCCTAGGAAAATACATCTCCCACTTTTTCTGGGTCAACTAAGACTCTTGAATCTGATATTCCATGACCTAGGAAGTGGAATTTTTCGATCCAAAAGTGGCATTTAATGAACTTAGAAAAGAGTTTATTCTCTCTTAGTGTATTTATAATGATCTCAAGATGGGTTACATGGTTGTTTTTGGAGCTTTAATACACAAAGATATCATCAAAAAATACTACCACTAATGAATCCAGATATGGGTGGAAAACTCAATTCATTAGAGACATAGACTATAGGTGCGTTCGTGATTCCGAATGACATAACTAGGTACTTTTATAGACCATAGCTACTCCTGAAAGCAATGATAGGTATGTTCGATGACCTAAAATGAAATTGATGACATAATATCCTAAAATATATATTTTAAAACACTCATTCTTCTAAAATATAATCAAATATGCCATATATTCGAGGCATTGGATACCGATTCTTTACCGTGAGCTAGTTCAATCGATGGTAATCCAAAAAAATTCTGAGGGTACCATATGCCTTATTAAAAAAAGGACTAGAGAACCCCAAGGATAATTTCTGGGCTATATAAATACTTTCTCCTCAAAATACTCCAACTACTTCAAGAGCTCCATAATCTCCATAGCTTCTATCAGATAAGGAGGAATGTTCACTGGTGCTACTCTTAGAACTATCTCTATAGTAGATTCTACCTATTGCACTGGATATAGACAACAAAAGTTTTTAGGAAAGACGACCCTGAAATAATCTACTATAGGTGGGAAAATAGTGGGTTGTAACCCCTGATCATCCAAAAAATAGATAGGTGATTTGAGTTTTCACACTACCTAGCCTCTACTGCATGGTCCCATCACTTGTCGTACTGAGATCCAATTCTCCCTTATGCATGTGTATAATGACCTATAGTGATGTAAATGTCACCATACGATGATAACAGTCTTCGTGTTCTCGATAAGGAACTAATAAGTCCATTCCAATTATTACGTGAAAGACCTTCAAGTCAAGGATGAAAAGATTCCATACGAAGAGGTATCTGCCTAACTCAAGGAGACCATACTTACAACGATGAACACCCTCTCATCAGATACCTAATAGGGTATCAATCTTTATAACACTATGAAAGTGTTCAATATTGAGGCCCAAACTATCCCTAGTAGTCTCAGATATAAATTAGAGAGATAAGCCTATTTCAAATAAAGTATACACTAAAGTGGAGGCTACTAGAATAGTACCTCATATAGTAGCAGGTCCGGTGCTCTACTTCTTCAGCATAGGCTATACTACATGTAACTAGATTTTACGAGAGCCCTAAGTAACTTTCTAACTACCCTAAGAAAGTCCTTTCTTCTGGATCTGAGAATCATGACTTCGAATACCTCTATCTTGACCACCACCTCGGCCTAAACAGTTGATGGTGTTCCAGCTACCACTAGTGAAAAAACACAGATTAACATTGGTTTTTTTGATTTTTGACACCGGTTTTGAACTGACGTCTATAAAGGTGATGTTAAAAACCGATGCTGAAAATAATTTTGTTAAGAGTTTCTGCATTGGTTTTATCTAAAACCGACACCGAAATTGAATTTAGACAGGCTTTTCGGTGTCAGTTTTAGATAAAACTGACGCCGAAAACCCGGTCGAACCTGTTTTGGCATCGATTTTAGATAAAAACGATGCCAAAATTCAATTTTTTTATAAATTAATTAAAATTAAACTTCCAAAAAATCAAAACCCCTATAAAAATAACACAATATACAAAAACAATCAGATGGTATTTATCATCCAATGCCTCCAATAACTTAAATGCTTATATCTAGTTAATCAAAAAAATTATCGAAACATTTTTATTATAAAGTAAAATTATAATACATGTACCTGCAATCAATGAATTCAAGAAATTTTATGACATTTGAAAGTCCCACGACTCCAGCATTTATAGTTCTCGCACCGCCCAACTATTCTTTGATACCAAAGACAATACATTTAAGTTACTGAAAAATTTACGTAGATTCCAGTTAAAGATCAATGCATCAATAAATCTAATAAAAAATTAGATAAAGAAATTTCAGTGGCACTTGAGAGAACTCAATGATTATGATGTACTAATTATAGTCATGTGGCTAGACCTAAAATTCATTTCATTATGGATACCAAGTACCATGAAAGAAATTAATGCCATATAGATATCAAGTACATGTTCACTCATCATCATTGTGGTCTGACTCAATACTCAATGCATTAAGTATACCATGTAATATGATTAATACACTTTTGGATTGTTTTTGGTCACTTATAATGTCTTATTTATCCTTTTGGCATGGAGTTGATGCAGGTATGACATGGGTTCATGTCAGATTGAATAGTACATAGCCTCTCATCACATGGTTTATTGATTATTTATTCTTTCATATACCAAGAATAAACAAAAAAAACCAATGCTGAAAGTTAATTTCTTTAGAAAATTCAGAATATTACACTTTCAAAATAAAGTAGAATTAAAATACACGTACCTGAAATTTATGGCATGCTCATTTTTGGTTATTGTTGAAGCATTCATTTGATTATTAGTAGGTTCAAACACCTAATATATCAAAAGAGTTAGTTTTTTGAACCCATATGTATTATTATTTATAAATATTAGAATATACATACCTCAAATCTTAATCAGACTTAACAAATAGTTCACAAAAGAAGATTGAATATGGGTCATATCAGATTGGGAATAATACTGTGAATCATTGAATGCCTAAAATAATATTTAATGATATTAAATTAAAAAATAGAATAATATGGTAGAAAATATATAAAAAAATTAATACAACAAACCTTATGAAAATCATTAGTTTCCCCAGTTGTGATTATCTCGTACATGAATCGTAGAATATAATAACCACATTCAACATGTCCATTTTGATGATGAAAATACAGTTATAAAACATTTAACTAATAATAAAAACCAATATATAACAAAAATATAAAAACTAATTACCTGTATTTCCACATATTTGATTTTCCTTGGTTTCTTTACTAACATGTATTCCTTGTTAAAATGTTTACATGAACTGAATTTTTTTTATATATAAACTAATAAAACTTGTCTAAACAATGAAAATTAAACACAATGAGCTTATAAAAAATAAAAAAAATTACCTATTTAATAAGGTGGAAAATGGTTTACGCACTGTTCCTAATAAAGAGAAAAGAAAATATAAGGTGCATTCACTTGGGAAAAATACGCCTAACATCCAATGCCCCTACGATACAAAAATTTCTCAATTAATGAAATTATAATGATCATTAGTTCATAATTATGTTGATGTTCTTAATTATCAAGAAATGGAAAAAACTAGCACTAAATCTCTGTCTGTAATAATCTCTCAGATATATATTGAACTCTTTCATCATTCTTCACTTGTTTGACTTCCAAGGAAATGTACTCTGGATCTACAAAGATGTAAATTCCTGTAGTTTCATTTTGTAAAAGAATCTTGTGTAGATACCTAATTTAAAAATAAAATATAGTTAGTCAATGACATAAAAATCTTTTATTAAAGAAATATCAATTCAAACGTCAATTTACTTACATGGAAAACAACCGCACCACACTCATCCTGATCTTTTCAAAATTTACTAAATGCATGATATCTTCTTTCATTAATGTCAATCAATAATTTCTTCCACATATATCGGGTGTTATCCTAAACTCATAGATAAAATTCAAGGAAGAAGAGGACTCATTCCATAAGAAATATTATAAGTTTCTACAGCTGACTGTTCCTGAACATTTTGTTGCATTTGTGCAGTTTATTTTACTTTCAGATATTCCTATATAAGTTAAATGTCAGAAAACATTATAAGTAATTTTAAATCATTTGTAATTAATATTTAAAAAAACTCATACCTCATGTGAAATATAACGAAGAAGGGAAGTTGGACAAAGTAAAAAATGGCCCATACATTCCCCAACACTGGTGATCTCTACAGCAAGAAATGGTAGTAGAGCAGTAGGATCTATAATAACAAGTACTGATACTCTAACCTGACCCATATGCATAGGCTTATGATGTACTGAGTCCCCCAAAAAATGCACCTATACTAACACAAAAATATGTACATGAGGATCTCCCGCAAACAACTCACAATATAAGGCTTGATCCGAGGGAGGAGGTGGAGGCTCAAAGTAAACAGGTGGGGCGGGGTAGTCCGGGTGAGCAGGCTAAGAAGGTAGAAAAATGAAAAAGGTATATTAGTTTTTAAAATTTATAAAATAGAAAAACTGATTAAAATAAAATAATACTCTTTCTTGTATGCATAAAAAACTTTAACACCTTCCTCCCATAGTAGTTTCAAATCATCAATCAATGGTGTAAGATACAAATCAATATCATTTCCCAGTTGTTTTGATCCAAAAATAATCAAGCACATCATAACATATTTTTTCTTCATACATAGATGTGAGGAAAAGTTGTAAACTACCATCAAAATAGGCCATGAACTATGTTGGATACTGAGGGTCCGATATGGATTCATTCCATCAGTACACAATCCCATTCTGAGATTTCTAACTTTACTTCCAAAATCATGAAATTTTTTATCAAAACTCTTCCACTGTGGTGAATCAGCAGGGTGACGTAAGTTACCATCAGAGATTCTCTCAGATAAATGTCATCTTAACCTTTTTTCATTAATTTAATTTGCAAATAGATGATTCAAATGAGGAATTATTGGAAGGTACCAAATTTCTTTAGCATGAGTTTTGATTCTGGTACCTAAAAATGAATCAGAATTGAATTAACAAAAATGTATGCAAAAATATTGGATGATATCATTGTAAAGTACAAAATTGATTTTTCATGACGTTAGATGACATCACCTAAGAATGAATCTAAGTTGAATTTCCCATCTATCTTATACCGTGATGTCCCACATGTAGGACAAATTGATAAATATTCATTTTCTTTCCTATATAGTACACACTCTTTGGGGAATGCATGTATATTTTTATACCCCAATCCCATTGGGTATAATATTTTCTTCACCTCATAATTGGAATTTTGAAGCCCATTGCCTTATATAAGTAGCTCTTTTAAAAGCTCAAGTAAACTGGAGAAACTTTTATCACTCCACCCATTTTTTTCTTTTAAGTCAACTAATCTCAAAACTGCTGATAACACTATATATTTACTGCAACCTGGGAATAATGGTTTCTCAGAATCTCCATAAAATCATTCAATATTTTCTGTTTTTTTGATGGTTTCAACACCTAAATCATGAATTAATTCTTCAATACGATCCTCTATTTCATTATGAATATCATCATCAACATTGGATGCTTAATTTTCAGTTCTTTCACCATGAAAGATCCAACGTGTATAATTAAAGCTAAAACCATAACAAATTAGATGATCCTTAATTTATTTGGAGTTTAACTTTCTCATATTTACATACTTCACACACAGATAGAAAATCAGACCAATATTTTGAAGATGTCGTTTAGAAAATTCCAAGTAATTATCAACTCCATTTTCATATTCACTAGTGGTTCTTTGTAAATGAATCCAATTAAAATCCATTAAATACCTGATATCGCAATATAATTGGTGAATATATTAAAACATATAAACATTTAAATATCTATCAGATAAATTTTAAACAAAAACATATTTAATAAAAACTATTGATAATCAGATAGAAGACATCAGATATGAAACACATTTACAAATAGAGTAAACATTTTATTTTCATATTATATACATGTGTGTTATATTGATCTTATAATTTAATTATAATATCAATCTTTTAAAATTTATTAGTTCATTTTACATAGTTGTTGCATTATTTTGATATTTCATGTGTCAAAAGTATTGAAGAGTGCATTAATTTAAAGGATGCAGTAAGTGTATTGGGTGGAATTTGATTGGAGTCAATATAAAAATATACAAATTGTTGACAGGGTATTTTAGAATGTTTGTTGAAAGAATATTTAACCATGTCCTAACACATTTAAAATAAAATATAAACTAATAATTAAAGCAAATCAATAACAAAATTGAATGATAAATGATTTATCTACAAAATTAAAAAATAACTTACAAAATTTGAAGTTCAACCTGAATGGAGATCCTCAATCCAAATTGCGTTTGGTATAATGAATTCGAAAAACAAACACTACAAAATCTATACCAAAAATGATAATACAAAACCAAAAATAATGATAATCAACAACTAAAATTGAACCAACATTGAAAGTCGCATAAAACAGGGTTATGGAAGAAGAAATAAAGAATGGAAGATAAAACAAGAGATAAAAATGAAGAACGCAAAACGAATATTGTGAAAACGGAACAAAACCGTCAATAATGGCCTTCCAAGATCACAAATAGAGCTTCGAAGGTCATCGAGAGTCCAAGGCGCCGCAGCAGGTTTCGATTTCGATGATCCAACAAAATGAGGATTTCACGACCTCAATTAATTTTAAAAGACTTTCAGCATCGGTTTTGTTAAAAACCAATGCCAAAAATTAAAAAAAAAACATTAGGCGTCGGTTTTTACCAAAATCGATGCCGAAAATAAATGGGTTTCTAAGTTTTTGCGTCGGTTTTTGGAGAAAATTGATGCTGAAACTTCAAATTATGGTTTCATTTTTCTTTAAAACCGATGCCAATCTTTATTATTATTGGCGTCGGTTTTCTTCAAAACTGACGTCAAAACATTTTTTTTTGATTTTCCGTGTCGGTTTTCACAAAACCGACGTGAAATATCATCGAATAATTCTTTTTGTTATCGATTTTACTAAAAACCGACACCATAAATTTCCCTCACATACTATTGGCGTCGGTTTATAAAAAACCGATGTTATTACGTCGACGTTAAATCCCATATTTCCATTAGTGTGGATGCCTGGCGTGATCCTATTAGCCCTGCTCTAGAATGTGGGGTCGGAGTAGATCCCCACTCGCTAAGCACTGATGGAAAGGTTATGTAGAAGTGATGAATATGGCCCATACTACCACAACCTCTACATTCTACTGGATATCATAATCACCGAGGCATCGTATGTCCCAGCTTCCCACACTGATGATATATCATAAAGCTGTCAGTATGAGGAACCTAACTGCTTCTACCTTTATGAGTAGCCACAAGACATAACTTTCACCCTAAAGAAGAAGCACTGATAGATCTAGGTTCCGAACCACCCTGAATCACACCATCATCCTCCCTCTAATTTATCATTATAATAAGGGACAATTTGACTATTTCAAAAATAGTAGTCAGCCTAAAAACATTAACCTGTCATCAGATGGTGTAAACCGGCCCGTCCTTGAATGACCTGGTGGTCATAAGATCACAACTCTCTAGATTAGAAGAGAAATATTGTAGCTCAGTAAAGTGAGAAGATTATTCCATAATAGAAATACTTCTCTAATGTAGGTTCATGAATTCTCTAGCTCTATCATCCCTCAGATTATGGGGTAAGAAATAGTCATAAAAGATAGTATAAAAAATTACCAGACCATATTAGAATGTCAATCTACCTGGGTAATGATTTTTCACCACCTCTTAGCTGAATTGCACAACATATATACAACAAGTCTGACCCTCCGCTCTGGAGGCATCTCCAAATGCTTGAATATAGAAAGGATATATTTGATCCAAGACTCTACAGTGTGTGGTCCATCATCCCCTGAAAAGGTGGGAGGATACTACTACTAGAATTCATGAGTCAACTCTTCCATACTTGGGTTAGGTTGAGAAAAAATTTGCATATTCTATAAAATACATAGAAAACCCTATTGAAATTGGGAGTCAGTTCCCATATAAAGAACAAGAAGAGGTTACATAGGTGGAATTTCTAGAGTAATCATTGGTAGCTCAAGGCCCACCACCTCAGGTGCATGGTCTTCACCACCTTTAGGGAATAATATTAGAGAATTTCATGGCAGAATGATACTACAATGCCAAATGCATGCCTCAAAAGTTTTTTAATAATTGAAAATTTTTTAGATAGAAAACTAAGACACGTGCATAGCCTTCCTATATAAATGATTACTCTTCTCTTTCTACTCTAAATGCTTGGTCTAGAGGACGGAAGAGACCAGAAAGGACATAATAAGATAAGAGATGCCCCACTACCCACTACGAAGGCCAGGTTTAGGTCTAAGTCTCATTTTAACATGTATAGGATAACTAATTTCACTTTAAAATTAATATTCATTTTAGATTTGTTCTTGTTCAAATATGTAAATCAATTTAAATGGAAGAATTAGGTGGATTAAAAATTTTGATCCATAAGGTCTCATACTCCTTATGAACCAAAATACAGTGTCCACTTAACCCACACCATAAAACATTCCAACCCCTCCAACTGATGGTCCATGGCTCAACATGCCATAATTGACTGCTTAAGGTGTTTGCCTTAACCTATGCAGGAAATACTTTTAGGTTAAGGTAGACACTCTAATTGTCAATTATGTTTTCCAATCCCTGCAAATAATTTTAGCACATTTCAATACATAATCAAGGCACTATCATTATGCAACAGGAAAATGCACACTAAAATTAGACATGTAATGAAAAAATGCATGGAATATTAGCCCTATTGTGCCTATAATGATGCATGAACTGATTCAATGCCCTCATTTCATTAGTCCATGGTAATGAAATAATCATTTCAATAATACCAATTATAATAACAATATAAAACAAGTGCTTCACCCAATGGTGAATTCCTATCAACTATAAATGGCATAATCATTAACTGCAATTACCTAACCTAGGTAATTTGTGTTTCCACTATACATGGGTTAGCTACATCTAGGCACAAGGTCAATTCCAAATTCCTTTAACTCCTAGTATCCTTTCTAATACCCAAACAATAATTCAAAGGAAAAATAAACCCCACTGACACCACATTATAACGTCCCAATCCGGGATCCACTTATCCTATTCCCCAAGCCAATGGATCACATTGCCTCAAACGTGCCTCCCCGTATGCTAGAGGTTGTCGACTAGAAGTGAGGGTGTGAAGGTAGTTCAGTGGGAAGACTATACCCTCTTATCAGAGTGGAACAACAGATACAATCATTAACATAAAATAGAAGAAGCATATATAAACATACAATTAATTAAGCAGCAGAAGAATACCTAACTGAGAAACTAAATAATAATCATAATCCACTAAACAATGTCTTATACATGGATTTATTTCATGATGATATACAATATGGGAACATGGGATATGAAGATACAGACATGCTATACAAAAAGTAAAAAAAGAAAAAAACTACTCCACCAGAATCTCGATCCTATTCTCATTCCTCTACTGCTAAGCACCAACTATAGGTAAGCTTATCAAAAATCAATAGTAGGTAGATTCCACTTATTAGTACCCATAGGCAGATAATATTCTTAGGTACCAAAGGAAACCTAAGTAGGGTGTGATATAAAATCTCAGTAGTCCACCACCAATGATTTCTATAAGTAATCCAAGTAGTGATCGTAACTAAATAGTGTACATGAATAAATGAAATAATAGACAGGTGCAATAAATAAATAAAAGCCCTCTCAGGTTCCTAAGGGACACCTGGTATCTCTACCTGCTTCGACTCATGTCTAGGATGAAGGTTTGATCAGTAAATAAATATATATATTAATAATATATATATATGGTATAGTAATATACTGCACCCACCTATGTGAACTAAGTACGTGCAAACATAAGTGTCCATATATCTAGAATACTAGTTGCTAGCTGAACTGGGGTGTAACTCAAACATCCATAACCAGTATAATGATCCTATAAGATCAAGAAAAATGGTACATTCCCAATATCTCATAATGAGTGGTAGACATCATTCTCATCACTCAAGATGGGGAGTGTGCTATCATGTCAACACTCAAAACAAGGTACTTGGCACGTTAAGCCCCCCACCCAACTAGTGTTAATGGTGGGAGACATTACGCTCAACATTATATGTAAGGGAGTATGATATCATCATTATCAATAGAACCCTTACTATCATATCATATCCTATAACAAGGATTAATCATATTTATAATAAAATTGACGGGGAATCACCTGTCATGTATCCTAATAGTCAAGTTCAATTACATCAAAGCATTAAAATTCATAATAAACATTTAATAAGGTATGAATTATTAGGCATTACCTTTCCACTCTTAAGTCATTCCATTTAATCCATTTAATTTATTTAAGGAAGGAAAAGCTATGATAAACAAACCTTACCATTTAATACATGTATTTCAATTTAACAATGCAGGAAAATTAAATTCTTATGGTTCAAGAGGAATTTATAAGGTGACAACATTGATGGGGAAATTAATTACATGTACAATTACCTTTATAAAGAAAGAAAAGCCTTAAAAGGTTCTTGGGTTCATTTAACACTTAAATAATTGAGGTAAAAACACTTTCCCACCCATGCCGAACAAATAAGAGGTGATTTGGATATTTAAACAATTAACCGTAAAGGGAAATTCAAGGCGAAACTCCCAAAGGGTGTCCATAATCGAGGTCATCATCCTCTAAACTACTATATAAGAAGGAAATGTTATATATCAAGGCATGATGATCAATTTAATATGAAGAAATCAATTAAAGTGGGACACTCAACAAAGGCTAGCATGTGACATAATGGTAAATCTATGAAATATCAAAAACTCATGGGGAAAATGATGAGACCACCTACCTTAGGGCCATTGATGACTCCTCATCTGATGGAACTCTTATATTTGAAGTATATTGGAAGAAATATAAGAAATAATCAAATGGATTGAAAATAGGGAAAAAAAGTTTGCACCTAATTAGTATTATGAATACCAAAATAAAAATAGATCAAAGGAAGGATAACATGAGTGCTAACCTCTATCTATCCAATGCTTCCTTTTGATTTTGATTTGGATTCCAGACATGAGATTTAGGGAAGAACCTAGGTTGGAGGATCTTGGTTTCTCAATGAGAGAAGGAAAATAGCCATCCACTATAGAATGGGTGAAGAAGAAAGAGAATGTGGATTTTTAAGAATCAATAAAGGAATTTTATACTTTTTAACCTTAAAATAGGGGTCACACAGTTAAGGTGCATGGTTTACTAAACCGTGCGCAAAGCATTCTCGATCCACTGCTTAAGGATTTTCCTAAAATGGTTAAGGTGCACAGTTTCCCTAATTATGTGAAAATCATGTGAAATACCACTATCAAATTTCTATAGTTTTTCTTACATCCATTCTCTTGGAGGTGCATAGTTTCTAAAAAATCATTCATCTCCTGTTTCACCTCTATTTTACCCACACGGTTAGAAGAAACCATACAGGCTAGGTTGCAGGGTTTATACTAACCATGCAAGCTAGTCATTTTTCCCATTTCTGGAACTCCATGCTCCAAATGAGCCCCGAACGCTCATAGGAGCTTCCTTAGTCTATAATAAATATTTTCCAAGATTAAACCAATGATTTAAATTGAAAAAAATTATCTATACCTTCATGAAAAGAGAGGCCATTACATAAATGATAAAGTTTATCATTTTATGTTTTATTTCGATAAAATGAACTTTATAAAGTTTATGAATAAAATTTTAAATAAATGGATGTTAATTATTCCTTCATTATCATTACATGAATGATTGTAAAGTCTATTTTTAATGATATTTGGTCACTCCAAGTATAACCAATGACTTCCTATGGAGGTATATATTTATATTTATATAAATGTAAGTGTATAACTATTTATATAAATATATAACATTTCATTTCCATGTTTTCAAAATCTAGAAAGTATAGTGAATAATATATATATATATATATATATATATATATATATATAAAGGAAAGACCAAAACTTTGTATAATTTTTTTTGGCACTTGTACATTGTAAACATGATAAGGATCTAAGGAGTGAACCTAACCCTCCAATACGAGTGGGCCCTTAATAACCTTCAATTCTCCAAGTGGCCCCATGGTTTTTTTACGAGCTTGCATAATATTTTTTTTAAAAATAACTTGATTTTTTTATTCTGTATTTTAAAATATATTATATTTTTAAAAGGTGTTTTAAAAATAATGTTTTCAAAATGATAAGTACTTTCAAAGATATTAAATTTTTAAAAAGTGTTTTCAAAATAATGTTTTTAAAAGAAATAATCTTTTTCAAAGATATAATATTATGAAAAATCATTTTTAAAATAATGTTTTGAAATTAGTTTTTAAATATTATTTAATATAAATGGGTTTCAATGGTTTTTTAAACCCCTTATTGGGAAATTATATGCTCACCCTAAGTTTAAAAATGTTTTTCAGAGGTCCAGTAGAAGCTCCCAAGAATATTAGCTTCGTTAAGGAGCTATCATGATTAAGGTCAGATTAACTATTTATTTTTAATTGTTTAAACTCTAAAATTTTATAATAGTTGGACCTTTGTTTCCAAATCCTAGAGCAGAAAATATCCTCCATTTTGTAAAGGATTTTATATTTTCTAGTTTATATTTAAAAAAATACGGTAAATTTTCTACTAGATCTGGAATCACAAATCATAGGTTGTTACACTTGGTATCATAGGAATGGTTTAAACAACTTTAGATATTATGCATTTTCTTTTGAGGATAATAAATAGAAATTTATTTTTTAGGTTATAGCTAATTAAATTTTAGGTGACTCCTATGAATATAAAATTTTACTAATTCTATTTTTCCAAATTCTTAAAATGGAAATTTAGAATTTCCTTAAGCACTATGAAATAAGTTTTAGAGAGAAATTCTCTTTAAGGGGGTAGAATGTATCATCCCAGAAATTTGAGTATAATATATTCAAATTAAAGTGAAATAAATTTATTGTTTTATAATTTAAAACCAACTTAGAAATGTTTTAATAACCTCTTTATGAAATTAAATTATTTTTCTAATCAAGATAATTTTTGGATTATACGCTAAAATTTATTTTAAAAAATATTATTTCTATATTCCCAGATATATTATTATATTGAGAAACATTTTTTATATTCTTTGAATAAATTTATTTTTACATCAAGTTTATATTTTGAAAATTAATGATTTAATATGTTAATGAGACCTTCTAAGTTTACTTTATAAACTAGAATTAATTTTATTAAAAAAAATACAAGCGATTCTTAAATTATTTTAAAGAAAATTTAATATTATATTCCCCTTTAACTATATATTTTTATTATATCAAAGTGTATTTAAAATTAAAATAATTATGAATTTATCTTTTTTAAAATATTATAATCACCATCAAATAACCTAATATTTTATTATTATTATAATTTTAAACATTAATTTGTTATGAAAATAGAATATATAATAATTTTATATTGAGTGGTGTTATCCAATAATAATAATTAATATTAAAACCATTATATTAAAATATTTTATAACATTGGGTTATGAAATAGTTTTGAGTTTGATAAATAATTAATAAAATAATATCGCAAAAATGATTTTTATAAATAAAACAATTAATAATGTATTAATTATAATTTTAATCAAAATTAAGAAACCAAAAATAAATACATAAGAGCACATAAGTAATGTTCTTTTTTACTTTTTATTTATTAAAATGTGGCCAACCATGAAATCTTGGAAAACCCTTCAACCTATTGTGGGGATAAAGTTCTACCCATAAGGAGGGGAAACCCACAATAAACATGGTGGTAGTGGCCTCACTTAGAGGCAAGGGGAATCATAGGTTGGATAGTAGAAATCCCATAGGGATGTGTGTAGTCCCTCAGAGACTAGGCATGAGTTTTGGATAACTTCCCACTATACTGAAGCCCCATAATGGTGTGTGATGTGTTGCTGGTGCTAAAACTATTTCCATATTGAATATTAGCTACCATGACTTGGGTAATAAAGCACTTCTCAACTGATCAAAATATCTATATGGGGTGAAGGGTAGTGAGTACTGTTCACCTGGGTTAAAATTACTGCTTATATCATGACTGTTGGATCAAATCCTCGATGGATATTCAATCTCACACACCATCGCCATCTTCCTCCAATCCATCTCTATTCACCCATCTTCCCCTGGAAGCTTGACTAAAGTCATCATGCACTCCTCTTCATCATCTTCCTCTCCTCTTTTTTAAGTAATATGCCACCATATATAAGACCAACTAATAGTAAGCTACCACCAATATCACTTTCCTTCAGCGATAAGTATGAAAATCCCACTATCACTACCTGAAAGTGAAAAAACCATAGATCTACAACCTAATTCACCCACACTGAACCTCAAAATTCAATGGAGTTCCAATCCTTCCCATGGATGTTTGGTGAGGCCAAACCAACGAGTTAGATAATTTTTTTATAAAACCCCCAATGTTTTATTTTGGGTTTCAGTAACTGTGAAAACTTGATAAAAACATGTACACACACACATAAACAAAACCATCATAACACCAATTGATCTGTAACACCATGAAACATCAAGTTTAAAGATTTTATGTGCACTATTTTTTCATCAACGATCCTCCCATCTTCCTCTTTAAGCTTCTTGTATGGACCCACATACATACATATATAAAAATATATGTAGAAAGAAACTTCCCTTAGTTGTTGGAAGGCCTCTACCACATTTCCTCCTCATCCCAAATTTCCATTCCGAACCATATTAGTGTGAGAACACCTTTGAAAAACTAATTTGGATTTTCAATTTCATGTTAAGGGTATGGAATCCCAACTTTTTTATTACATAACTTTTCATTTAATTTTACAAAGGATCTTTAAAGTTCAGTGTCTTCGAAATAAGGTATATAAGACATAAAAACATAAGGAATTATTCTAATACAATTTTAAGGCTTCATAATAGCCTAATATTAATTAAAATTACTTCATCTCATAACCTGGGGACATACATCAAAGGAAAGGGTGATCAGAATGCCCGGTAAGGGTAAACAAGGGAAACAATTTACTTGTGATATCAATAAGAACTTAATGAAAAACAAAAAGACACGAGAAATGAAAAAAGATGCATATAATAATAAAAATTACATGAATAATAACTTGAAAATTTGGCTACAACATTTAATTTATATATTCATAAGCATATCATCAAGGTCCATCCCCAAGGCGTCATAAAAATTACCAAGGTTTTTCACCAAGGTATCATGAAACTTGTCATCTCTAGAGATTGATTTCGTTACCCAATGCATTAGAGTGCTATCAGGGAACACAATTAATATGTATTAATTTTAATGTGATACAAATAGATCATAATAAAAAATTTCATAAATAACCCAAATAGAATAAAAGAAATGGGTTTCATATCAAAATCATGGCATTTTAAAAAGTGCTTAAAAACATGATCATTATGTCATTTATAACCCACATAAAGGGAATGAGGGTTTTATGTATGTAAATTCCAGAATAAAATAAATAATTCTTTTCCATGATGAGTACCCCTAGAAATGAGATAGCTTTGGGTATTCATATAAATAAAATAAAAGAATTTCTAGATAAAAAGAGAGAGATTTTGAGACGAAAATTCTGCAGCATAATGGCTATGAAAGATGGTTTTAGAAAACATTAAAAAGAGACGGGACAAGGTTCTACCATTCATAAATTAATTATAATAGAGTATATTAAAATAATAAAATTAAAATAATAAAATGGTGTATAAATTTTAAATACATACCACATAAAAGATAACTTGAAAGGAAAAGATAAGTTTGAGAATTCCCTTACCTTGAACAGTAACTTCTAAAACTCTATGATCGGGACCATGGGGGCTTGAGGACACATTGGGAGGACTCTTTGGGAGATAGAAATAGAATAAATTCGTGTATAATGATTTCATAATGAAAGGAAAAGAAGGTATGGGTGGGTATTTATAGAAAAAGTTAGGGAATATTTTATTAATTTCAAAGGACACCTCATTAGTGGTATTTGAAAAACCGTGGGCTTGCCCATGGTATTTGCCCATAATATTGGCTATTAGGGACACCTCATATAATATTTCAAACCATAAGAGTCTAAAAACATCTTATATTACTCATTACGTCATTATGATAGAGTTATGATGTCATTAAACATACTAAAAACACAAACTGTATATTTACTATTCATTCAAAATTCATCTGTTTCAGAAAAGTTCAAAAAATTAACCCTAACCATTTTTGGATGTGCAAAATTCAAAATTGAAATCCATTTTATAAAAATCAATTTCATTTTAAATTAAATTAAATAAATAAAATATTAATACTCAATCAATAATTTCTAAAACATTTATTTACTTATACTATGATATAATTATATCACAATACCACTTAAGATGACTAAAACATATTTATACTTCCTTAGGCGAGGTTACTATTCCATTGGTCAAATTACCATTCATAAGGGTAAAATTACTATTTCAAAGGGTAAAGTTTCTATTCACTAAAAAATTATTTTGATCTAATTGAACCACATTTTTCACCCTCATTACAGCCATGTATGTCCAATTTTCAAAAATAATTTCACAGAAAAATTTATTCATTAATAAAATATTTTTCACTATTCATCAAAAAAATATTCATCAAATAATATTCATAAAAAAATAATATTCATCAAACACTATTCATCAAATACTAAAAAATTGAAACTCCTTAGAAAACTTTTAAAAATTTATCTAAGATTAATTTTGACATTTGAAATTCAAAAATGATGTTTATTTTACCATAATAATTCTCTATGTATGAGAAATTTCTGAAAAGTACAATTTTTACTTCTAAAATAATTTTATCAAATTTTTCTTAAGTAAACATATACTTTATTAAGCAAAGATATTCTTAAAATATTAATGATGAAATAAAAATTTAATTTATACCAAGGGATTACACAAAGTAACCAAGGACTAGTTACATAACTACTTATAATTCCCATATAAGACCTAAGAGTAAGGTGTGAAATGCTGATATAATCTTGGGGTGGCTCAGACAACATTTCCTGAGTGGTGATTTCTATCAACTTGAACTTCTCCCATAAGCGATTCCATTCAAGCTTAACATTTTGATGTTCAGCTTGGACTTGGTCCAGAGCGAAGCCCAACGACTCAAACACCTTCCCAAGCTCTGAAAAATGGGATTCGTATGGCCCAAGTCTACTAGATAAAGCCATCAACCCTCCTTTATTCAATAACAACCATTATCATTTCTATTTATAATAACTAATCTTAATGTTAAGAGTATAGTTTCCAACAGTCATATTGACCAATAGTCATATAAAAGTTGAAACCCAATAGTATCATTTCAATTATGCTCACTTTATTAATAAAGGTATATATTTTTGTTGAGTACAAAATAATATAGCATAAATTTTCAAGAAAAAATTATTTTTTTAAAAGTTCGGGTCATTACATTCTCCCCCTTAAGAAATTTCATCCCTAAAATTTCAACTCTTACCCTCAGAAGAGAAAAGGTATTGGTAATTTTGACTAATAGTCTCCTCCATCTCCCCCTTTGATTCTTCATTTTTTTTGATTCCTCCACAACACTTTAACAAGTTGGGTAGTCTTGTTACGTAGAAATTTGTCTCTATGATCCAAGATATCCACTGACTACTCCTAATAAGAGAGGTCATGTTCTAGTTGCACCACCTCCAGATTCAGTACATGTGAAGGGTCAGGTATGTAATTTCTTAAGAAGGATACATGGAATACATCATGAACTTGTTCTATATTTATTGGAAGTGTAAGATGATAGGCCACTGCTCCTATGCGATCAATGATTTCATAGGGTCCAATGTACCTGGGGATGAGCTTCCCTTTCTTTCCAAAATGTATGACTCTCTTCCATGGATAAAATTTGAAGGAAGACTTTGTCACCAACATCAAAATCCAAGTCCCTTCGATAGTTGTTGGCATAACTCTTCTGCCGAATCTAAGCAACCATAATGTGTTGTTGGATTTCATGAAACGTTTCTATCATCTCTTGCACAAGATCAGGCCCAAGAAGCTTTCTTTCACCAGCTTCATCCCAAAAAGTTATAATTATACATCACTTTACATATAGAGCTTCATAGGGTTCTATTTGAATGATCAAGTGGAATATATTGTTGTAAGAGAACTCTACAAATGGGATATGTTGATCCCAACTACCTTTAAATTCCATTAAACATGTTCTCAACATGTCCGCAAGTGTTTGAATAGTTCTTTCAAATTAGACATCAGTTTGGGGGTGATAAGCCGCACATAAATTCAATTAGATACTTAAAGCATGTTGAATACTTATCCAAAAATTTTATGTGAACCTCAGATCATGATCATATATGATAGAGAGTGGTACCCCATGCAACCTTACCACTTCCCTCATGAAAATCCTAGCAAGTTGATAAAGAGAGAAATATTCCCAAATAGAGATAAAATGGGTAGTCTTGGTGAGATGGTCCACTATAACCCATATTATATTATTTCATTTGGAAGTTTTCAAGAGACCCATGAAAAAGTCCATAGTGATATTTTCCCACTCCATTTCTTGTATGGGTAGTGGTTGTAATACCCCTTTAGGAAGTTGTTACTCTTCCTTCACTTGATGTCACACCAGACACCTTGTAGTGTAGTTGGCAATCTCCCTTTTCATGTTATCCCACTAATAATGATCACGAAGGTCCCTATACATTTTTGTGATTCTAGGATGTATAGAGAATGTAGAGCTATGAGATTTATCCATAATATCCTTTATTTCCAGAATATATGGAACACATAGTCTTGTATGAAATTTCAGTACACCTTCTTGATCAATATTGAACTCAAGAAACTTCCCATCCTTCACAGCCTCAAACTTATTTTGTAACAAAGGATATTTTTTATAATATTTCTTGATCTTCTCTATTAATGATGGTTTAGAAATCATTTGGGTTAGGGTTTATTATTCCCCTTCCCTTACAGGTCCCATATCTAGCTTTACTAGGTCTTTAATAAAAGGATCTCTTTGAATCCTCTTCATTGACATCACAATAGGGTCTCTCATATTTAATGCATCAAGGACTTTGTTTGATCTTCTATGATGATAATGAATTGAACAGTCATACTCTTTAAGAAGTTCCAACCATCTCCTTTGTCTCACGTTCAATTCCTCATGTGTGAAAATATACTTCAAATATAGATGGTTTGTGTATATATCACATTTTATCCATAAAGATAGTGCCTCAATATCTTCAGAGTAAAAACAACTGTATCCAGCTCGAGATCATGCGTAGGATAGATCTACTCATGAGTCTTCAACTATTGAGATTCATAAGCAATCACCTTGTCATTTTTCATGAGAACTCACCCAAGACCTTTCAGATATGAATCGCTAAAAATAAGGAATACTTCTCTGCATGAGGGAAGAGTTAACACGGTTGTAGTAACCAATCTCTTCTTTAGCTCTTGGAAACTTTCCTCACACTCCTTTGTCCATATGAACTTAACCCCTTTTCAATTTAACTTGGTTAGTGGATTATAAATTCATGAAAAGTTTTTCACAAACCTCTTATAATACCCTTCTAAACTAGGGAAACTACGAATCTTAGTTATTGTTATAGGTTGGGGCCACTTCTATACAACCTTTGTCTTTGTAGGGTCAACTGTGATTACTTCATTGGTTATAATGTTCCCCAAGAATGAAACTTGTTGTAACCAAAATTCACATTTTTTGAACTTTCCAAAAAGCCTCTCCTTCCATATAGGTTCCAAAATAACCCCTATATGATCCTCATGATCCTCACAAATTTTTGAATATATCAGAATATAATCAATAAAAACTAACAAAATGTTATCAAGGTATTCCCTAAAGACTCTATTTATAAAATCCATAAAAATAGTTGGAGCATTAGTCAAACCAAAGGGCATAACAAAAAACTCATAATGCTAATATCTTGATCAGAAGGAAGTTTTTGGAAAATCTTCTTTCTTCGCTCTCAATTGATGATAATCAGTTCGAAGATCAATCTTAGAGAAGAACTAAGCCCCATGAAGCTGGTCAAATAAATTATCATTTCTTGGAAGAGGGTGCTTTTTATTTACTATGACCCCATTCAGTTCTCTATAATCAATGCATAATCACATCGATCCATCCTTCTTCATCACAAAGTGAACATGTTCCCCACAAAGAGACACACTTGGATGGATACGCCCCTTCTCCAAAAGAACTTGGAGTTTCTTCTTTAATTACTCCATCTCCACACTATCCATTCTATATGGGGTTTTTGAAATCATCTTGGAACCAAGATTGAGTTCAATGGATAACTCTACCTCTCCTTTTGAGGGAGGTCCAGCTAACTCCTCATGAAATACGTCAATGCATTCCTAAACTATGGGAACATTATCTATCCATATACTCTCATTTCCTTATTCTTCTTCACCGATCAACTCCATAAAGAAGGCTATAGGAGGTTCTTCTAGACAAAGACTAGGTTTAGATATCTCTTCTTAGAAGATAACTGTAGGTTTTTCATTCAAGACTAATAAGATTTCCTTTCTTCTGCATTTGATCTTAGCATCATACTTTGAGATCCAGTCCATCAATAGTATAATGTTGAATTCCAAAATGGGAATGACTACTAGATTTTCGATAATATTGTGCTCATTAAAGTAAATACTAGAGTTTCTAAACACTATTGATGCTTGGATAATCCCTCCAGGAGTCTTGAATGATAACTATACTTTTTGAAGTTTTGGAATTGATTCTATATTATTTGAAAACATGGAGGAAATAAATGAACGCATAGAACCAGAAACAAACAATATATTTTCTAGCTTTGAGAGAACAATAAGAGTACCTACCACCGCATTATTTGGATTTTCAACTTCATCTGTCATGATAGCAAACACCTGACCTTGATCCCTTGGCCTATGCTGAGGCTGATGGTGATTTCCCTCCACTGCCCTTGGATTGGGACTTTGATTAGAAAAGTGACCAACCTGTCCACACTTGAATAATTGGACATTAGGTAGGGATTTCACCATATTCCCTTTGTTTTTAATGTTGGTAAGTTGAGGGTTCACCTCACTATGACAATTCCGAGAGATATGGCCATCTCTTCCACACTTGTAACACTTCCCTCTCCTGAGAAGGTCGTTCCCCGAATGATTCTTCCCACATTTATTACACCTGGTAAGTTGAACTTTCTTTTCTTCTCTTCCTTGGTCAAATCTCCCTCCAAAGCTCAGATCCATTGGTCTATTCAATTTATTGGATTTAAGAGACCATTGTGTCTCATTGAACTCAAGTTTGACTTTCATATCACTCCGCAAAATGTCCTCATATCTATCATAGTCTCAATTGGCTAGATTCTTCTGCAGATGAGGTCTTAGTCCACCAAAGAATCTATCAACCTTCTTATTAGGATCTGTGATAAAGCTAGAGGTGTAACATGAAATCCTTGTGAATTTCATCTCATAGATTCCCATAGATTCATTCTCCTTCTGCTTCAGCTTGAGAAATTCCTTCTCCATTTTTTTCTCATTGAACGAGGGAAATAATTATTAAAGAAGATCCCCATGTACTCTTCCCAATCCATATCTTCAATCTCCCCTCTTGGCCTTGTGTTTTTTATCAGTTCCCACCACTGATCAACTTCTCCCTCTAAGCAGTAAATAACTAAGGTGAATTTCTCTTGTTTGGAACTATGAAGTACAGAAAAGATCTTCTCTATAGAGCTTATCCACTATTCCAAAATCAATGGGTCAGTAGATCCAATGAACTTTGGTGGTCATTGATGCATAAAGAACTCAAAGGAATGTTGTTCCCTTCTTGGTGAAATAAGTATATCAGTTCGATTCAAGTTATTTCCATAACTTGAGTCATTTTCTTTATCATTCTCATGAAAGTTTCCGTTATGGCTTCCATTAGAGGGTTGTTAGTGTATGGTTCATTATGGTCACTATTTTTATGGTTCCTCCTATTTCCCACCATTTTATAAAATAATAAAAACATAGATAGAAACTTGTTTCATTTAAGAATCTTATAACTCTAAAATATTTTTATATCTTAAAACATTATTCTTAAACTTTATATTTAATATCAACAACTACATTTCCTATAAATTCTTCATAATGATTCATAAAAATCTTGTGATTAACCAAACATACCCCCCAGGAGTGTCAAAACAAGAGTGTAGTAAGGCCCGTTGTCATGAACCAGTTCCCATTCGAGTTTAGATCCAAGCAGTGTTTTTGGGTTTTACCCCTAGCTACAACTGTGCGAGAGCCACATCCACTTGTTCATATCCAGACAAAGATTTATTTGTTCAAAAACCACTCACTTAATATTTCACCAAAATAACAAGAAGTTTTCCAATATTTAAACTTTTATATAGGGTTATTCCTAAAGTTTTCATATCCTAATATTCACAAATAACTAAAATATCCTTTGATACTAACTATGGAATCCCGCCTTTTTATTACATAACCTTTCATTTAATTTTACAAACAGAGGATCTTTAACGTTTAGTGTCTTTGAAATAAGGTACATAATACATGATAACATAAGGCATTATTATAATACACTTCTAAGGATTCATAATAGGTTAATACTAAGTACAATTACTTCATCACATAACCTAGTGATATACATCAAAGGAAAGGCAGAGCAGAAGGTCTGATAAGGGTAAACAAGGGAAAAAATTTACTTGTGATTTCAATAAGAACTTGATAAAATACATAAAGACATGAGAAATAAAAAAATAAGAATATTATAATAAAAATATCATGAATAATAACTTGAAAATGTGCCTACAACATTTAATTTAGACATTCATAATCATATCACCAAGGTCCATCCCCAAGGCGTCATAAAAATTACCAAGGTTGTTCACAAAGGTATCGTGAAACTTATCATCTCTAGAGATTAATTTGTTTACCTAATGCATTGGAGTAGTATCTTGTTTCACCCTTAATATATATTTATTTTCATGGGATACACATATATCATAATCAAACATTTCATTAATAACCCAAAGAGAATAAAAGAAATGGGTTTCATATTAAAATCATGACATTTTAAAAAGTGCTTAAAAACATGATAATTATGTCATTTATAACCCATGAAAAGGTAATGATGGTTTTATGTATGTAAATTAAATTAAATAAATAATTTTTATGTCATTATGATTACCCCTAGAAGTGAAATAGTTTTGGGTATTCATATAAAGAAAATAAAATAATTTCTTGATAAAAAGAGAGAGATTTTGAGACGAAAATTATGCAGCATAACGACTATGAAACAGGGTTTTAAAAGACATTAAAAAGAGAGGGGAAAAGGGTATACCATTCATAAATGACTTATAATACTGTATAGGGAAAAAATAAAATTAAAATAAGAACATGTTATAGAAATTTGAAATAGATAACACACAAAAGAGAACTTGAAAGGAAAAGAGAAGTTTGAGAATTCCTTTACCTTGAAGAGTAACATCTAAAAATCTAGGATCGGGACCTTGTGGGATTGAGTACAACTTGGGAGGACTCCTTTGGAGGTAGATATAACATAACTTTGTGGATAATGATTTTCGAATGAAAGGAAACAAAGGAATGGGTGGGTATTTATAGCCAAAGTGAGGGAATATTTTATTAATTTCAAAGAACACCTCATTATTGGTATTTGAAAAACCATGGGCTTTCCCATGATATTTTCCCATGGTATTGGCCACTTGGGACACCTAATATAATATTTTAATCCATAAGAGTATACCAGGATATTATATTACTCATTATATCATTATGACATAGTTATGATGTCATTAAAGATTCCGAAAACCCAAAACTGTATTTTTACTATTCATAAAAAATTCAAGTGTTTCAGAAAAATCCCAAAAATTCACCCTAACCATTTTTCAACATGTATAATTCAAAAGTGAAATCCATTTTATAAAAATTAATTTCATTTTAAATTAAATAAAAAAAATGCTAATACTTAATTAATAATTTCTAAAACATTTATTTACTTATACTATGATATAATTATATCACATTACCACTTAAGATGACTAAAAAATATTTATACATCCTTAGGTGAGGTTACTATTCCATTGGTCAAATAACCACTCATAAGGATCAAATTACTATTCCAAAGGGTAAAATTACTATTCACCAAAAATTATTCTGATCTTATTGAACCACATTTTTCACCCTAATTACAACAATGTATGTCGAATTTTCGAAAATCATTTCACAGAAAAAGTTATTTAATAATAAAATATATTTTTACTATTCATCAAAAAATCACTATTCATAAAAAACTATTCATCAAATACTAAAAAATTGAAAATTCTTAGGAAAATTCTAAAAATTCAGTCTAGATTAATTTTGAAATTTTAAATTCAAAAATGATGTTTATTTTACCATAATAATTCTCTATGTTTGAGAAATATTTGAAAAGTACAATTTTTACATCTAAAATCAATTTATCAAATTTTTATTAATTAAACATATACTTTATTAAGTTAAGCTATTCTTAAAATAGGAATGATGAAATTACAATTTTATTTATACTAAGGGATTACACTAAGTAACTAGGGCCTCATTACATAACCCCTTATAATGATCGCATAGGACCTAAGAGTAAGGTGTGCAATGGTGATAGAATCTTGGGGTGGATCAATAAACATTAACTGATTGGTGATTTCTATCAACTTGAACTTCTCTTGTAAGTGATTTTGTTCAAGCATAACATGTGGAAGTTCAGATTGGGCTTGGTCTAGAGTGAAGCCCAGCGACGCCACCTCCTTAACAAGTTTCAAAAAATGGGCTTCGTATGACCATAGTCTACTAGATGAGGCCATCAATTATTCTTTTTGCTATAATAACCATTATCATTTCTATTTATAATCACTAATCTTAACATTAAGAGTATAGTTTCCAATAGTCACATTGACCTATGGTCATATAACAGTCGAAACCCAACGGTCTCATTTCAATTATACTCACTTTATTAATAAAGGGATATAGTTTTGTTGAGTAAAAAATAATATAACATACATTTTTTGGAAACAATTATTATTCAAAAATTTCAGGTTGTTACAAAGGATATATATATATGTATATTATTTTCAAATTACAAGTTATTTATTTCTAAAAATTATAATTATATAATGAGGTATTTTCAAACTTCTTTTTATATTAAGGGATGTATGTTATTTTCAATATAATAAGAGTATTTATAATTCTTTTAAAACTTATGATTTTATTATATATGTGAATATATATACATATACATATATATGTTCTCATTAAACTATTTTTTCATGATTTGAATGAGTAATATTTCATGTATAAAAATTTATCCTAACTTAAAATTATGATCTTTCTGAAGTTGATCTTTTCAAATTATGTTTGTGATAGGATAATTTTTTTTATTAAAAAAATATCACTTATTATGATTTTATGTGTTTAAAATATTTTTTTTTCCAAATTTCATGTTAAGAGAATAATTTCTTTTATAAGAAATGTTTTTATGACTTTTTTATGAAAAAAATTATATATTTTTAAAAGTATTATTTTATGTGAGAAATAGTAATTTGTAATTACTATTATTTTATTTGGAATATTTAAACCTTAATATTATAATTCTATGTGTAAAAAATGATGCTTCCAAACACCAAATTTTAAATTAAGTTTGTTCTTCCATAATGGGTACCTTATTAATTTAATTAAGGATAATTTTTAATTGATAAAGTTTAACATTTTATGTTCAATTTCAGTAAAATGGAATTTATAAAGTTTATTAATACAATTTTAAATACATGTATGTTAATTATTCTATCATTAACATTCCATTCATTTATGTAAAGCCAATTTTTCATGATATTTGGTTTCTCCAAATTTAACGGATGATTTCATATAAAAGTATATATATATATATATAAATTTAAGTGTATAACTACATATATATATGAATATGTAATAATTCATTTCCATGTTTTAAAAATATAAAAACTCCAGTGAATAATATATATATATATATATATATATATATATTTATATATAATGGAAATCTAAGAATGTTTTATAAAAAAATTTGGAACATGGAAAATGTAAACATGATAGGGATATAGGGAGTAAACTCAAACCTCTAATATAGGTAGGCCCCCGGTAGACTTCAATGTTCCAAGTGACCCCATAGTTTTGTTTTCCGATCTTGTATAATATTTTTTGAAAAATCATTGGATTCTTTTATTAAGTTTTTTCAAATATATTATATTTTGAAAAATTGTTTTCAAATTATTATTTTCAAAGCGATAAGTATTTTCAATGATATTGTATTTTGAAAAAGTATTTTCAAAATAATATTTTCAAATAAATAAATATTTTAAAAGATATTATATTTTGAAAAATTATTTTCAATTGATTTTTTAAATTATATTTACTAAAAAGGTTTTTACTAGTTTTTAAAACCACTTACTGGGTAATTATATTCTCACACCACGTTTTAAGATGTTTTCATAGGTTTAATATAATTTACAAAGGATATTAGATTTGTTATGGAGCTAGAGTAAGCGAGGGTAGATTAATTAATTATTTTTAAATATTTAAACTCTAATATTTTGTAACAGTTAGATATTTGCCTCTAAATTCTTGACCGGAAAATATCCATGATTTTGTAAAGAAATGTATATTTTTCATTTTTTATTTAAAAAAACATATATAATAATTTTTTTACTAGATCTAGAAGCATGGGTATTAGGTTGTTACGACATAAAATCATTTAAAAAATATAATATTTAGCAAAAATAAATGATTCACATAAAAAATTAAAGCCAAGTGATTAAACCTTGATCCACCAACTACTCCATCATAGCTCTAATGTGGATCGATGGTTTATAATATAAAAAGAAAGAAATATTCCCTATACCTTAATCATGACCAATAATGTCTATATTTCTAACAAAGTTCACATATAGGGGGTGAGTATAAACTCATCAACATTTCCCCAATAACTCAAATACACTTACATGCATGAGAAATTCCAATATGCAATGCTAATTAATAATGATAATTTTAAACAACTTAAAACCAAAATATTTGATTTATCCAAATATATTTCTAATAAAAAAACATGCATGAAAGTTATTTATAAAATTCAATAGTTTATTGAAAACACAAACCAAATAAGATTTTAAGGATTTCATAATTTAGGTTTTCTCTTTGAAAAGTATTTCCTAAAATTTTTCCCTTAAATTCCAAGAAAACTACCATCTTCACAATCTAAAGGAAAACCATAAATATTTTCAAAACTAAATAAAAATCCTTGTTTTACCAACATCTAATGGAAAATCACCATTTTCCAAAATCTAATGGAAAATATCTATTTTCCCAATATCCAATGGAAAATATCCATTTTTAAAAATGAAATTTAAAGTACTCTCTTTTTAATACTTTCTCCATAATAGATAATCCTTGAGAATAATCAATAATTTCATCACCAAATAGCTTTACCAAGGTATGAATCCCCATTCATACATCATAAATCCACACTATAGAGAGAATTTCCTTTCAAACCCACTTATCACAACCATTTCTCATCATAACACATACTCTTTAAGCTATCACATCCCAATGGAGTAAACCTAGAGGTTTCAAAAATAGGTCACACCAAAAAATTTTTACACACACACACACCATGCAATAAATCCAAGAAATATCAAAAATATATTTTTACAAAAAATTATTAATCAAATAAATATTCCAAATATATATTAACCTATAACCCGATTCAAATCAATTAAAAAACCATTTTCAATTCTTAATTTTAATCTAAAACAACCGTGGAAATTGAATCCCAAATTCTAAAAAAATATAAAATTTTCAAAAATACCATTCTTATATAAAATAAATATTTCACCCAAATCATGTAATTTTATTAAAAAATCTATCATAATCAATTAATAAAGCATAATTTTTTTCAATCTTATAAAATCTATTAGATTCACTTATTAGATGTGCCAATCTTTGGAAAATCTAAATTTTATAATATGAAAGACACTTAATAAGATTTCATCATTCAAATATCTAACTTGATAGATCAAAATTCTCAATATAAATCTATAGGTTTATGGATAATTTAACACCAAGCATAGATTATAGATAGATCATGTGACAATGAGAAGAAGATGAGGAGAGATATATGGATCAAATAATTCATCAAAATATCACCATAGATTCAACATCAATATGATCAATACTCAATAAAAATTTAGTGTTCGTTGATGGAGAAGCCATAATTTTACTCCCAAGAATCCATATAATCACATAAGATTAAAGGTTGATTTTAATGGAGGTTTTGGGATAAAAATCAGGATTTAAAATAAAATTCTACTCCATAATTCTCAATAATATTTTTTTGCATGCATGGTTAGGCAAGCCATGTGTCTAACCAGGTCAGAATTACTAGTTTTCCCTTAAAATTCACACAGTAAGACTCTGTGGTTAGCCCAACTGCATTCCTAACCATGCATATGATACTTGCTATATTTTTTCCATTCATGGTTAACTTAACCACGTGCCTAATCATGTTCTTCTCCCTTTTCCTCCAAAAAAGATAAATTTCCATTGAGGAAACTTTAAAAAATAAAAAATTAACATACTTATTAGATCCTAGGGGTCACAATTCTCCCTACTATGGGACTTTTTGTAAATATCTAGCCTCAAAAATTACATATTCTGGTATCTTTAGACCACAATTCACTTATTATAATCCCGAGGATCTTTTTTGGTTTATATTTTTAGATAATTGGTTCATAACTCTTACACAATTAAATATCACATTACAAAGTGGCCAATAACACCCAACATCCATTTTTCTTATAATATAAAACTTTTAAAGTGAAACATGTTTTCTTTTTATGAAACATCTTCATAATTTTGATCCAAACCTCCTCTTTGTCCATATTCATCCTTTAAATCCTATTAAAAACTTTTTAAAATGTGGTATGAGCACAAAACTCTTAGTAATGGACATAAAACAAAACAAAGAAACCCATTAGTCCATTTCAAATATAAAATTTGGGTTAAAATAAACATTTTACTACCTAAGAAATCAACTACTATTCCTAAATCTTTTTGAAAATTTATTTCATAAGAAGAATTAAAGGATAAATAAAACTCATAAGGTTATTCTTTGAAAACATGTCACACTCATGATTTTTTTTCACAAATATATATGTATTATCCTTAAAACATAACATATACATTCCTTTTAACCTAACCTAAATAAATTACCCTGTGAAAACATGATATTTATATAAAAATACATTTCTAGAGTAAATAAATCATATAGTTAACTTGGGGAATAATTTTAATACTTACAATTGGAGTAAAAATCATAGATGAAAATGGAGCAACCCTCATAGTTACACATGGAATAACCCACATAGTTATACTTTACATAACCCTCATGGTTATACTTGGAGTAACCATTGCAGTTACACTTGGAATTACTATATGGTCTACTTAAAATATAAATTCTATGCACCTATAAGAGAAAAAATTATAATTAAAAAGTACTATTAAAACTTATAAAGGAAAATTCAAAGAATTAAGGCATCATGATGGTGGGAAAATCTGCTTATTATGTATAAGTTAAAAAAACATTCCTTTTATGCTTTTATTAGAAAAGTCACAAAGAACCTCATTTTGAAAATGTAAAAATGATTAATTTTGAGAACCTTTGAAATAAAATAAAAGAGGAATGAAATATCCTTTTTAATACATTTATATCCATATAAATACATAAATAAAATAATTTTAAGAATATGGATATGGAGGAAAAATAGAGTTTTTAAGGAAACTTTTAAAATGATGTTTTCTTAAAAGAAAGTCCCTTAACTTGACTCTGAATTCCCACAAACTTTGTTTATATTTCCAAACAATAAACTTAGGTTAATTTTATACTTAATTAGGAAATTTATAAAGTTTATTATTCAATTTATATAACTTATTACCATGTTATATACAATTACTCAATCAATTAATTTCACATCAGACGTTTTAACGATGTTTGGTTCATAAGTCCAGAATGCATTTGGTAGGTTTACTTTGATCAAAGATTTAATTAATAAAAAAAATATAGAATAATATTCATGAAAAAATAAAAAAATTTATACATATATTATAATTTTTAAAACCAACCATCAAATATGGTTATGAAAAACGAACTATGTTATAATCATGGAGATGGTAGTTCATACGTACGCATGAGCAGCGTTTCCATTTTCCAAGATCATTATGAAAATAATGTAAGAATATTTTTATCTATAAATTATTATAATAATATTAAAAATTTCATATTACTTATTTAAATATAGTTATATATATCATCCAGGTGATTTGATGATGAAAAACGAATCACATCACCTCGTGGAGCTGGTAGTCCACACGTACAAACTTACAATGTTATCATTTTTCTATTCATGGAACGGTAATAGAATAAATGATATATCATTTTTAATAATTATAAATATTTCATGAATATAATATATAAACATTAATTACATCATTATAATCCATCCATGAGATACTGTGATGGAAAATAAATAACATATGTTCGCGAGGTGAAAGTCAGCCATACACACGAACGATGGATTCCTTTCCCATTTTATGGATGTTGAAGATGGATATAGTTTGTTAAAATAACATTATAACATATGAATATATGTGGTAAACTTTTTATTATTATTTTATCTTGGTTTAATAATATTTTAATTTAGTGGAAGAATAAATAAAACTAAAACAAGCGGATAAAAACTATACCTTTTCTTTGGAAAACCTCATTTGATTAACACTATAAGACTGCAAAGGTTAGTATTATACCTAAAATAAAAACTCTATAATGAGTTAAGGGGTTATGGGAATGGATTTTGGAAGGTATTTTTCATACCAAATGGGTTTTTAAGTGTGAAGAAATGAGAAGAAGATATGTCCTTTTATAAGAGAGGGGAGGGTCACTCTTTGGAATTTCTCAAAATATTAAATTAATATAAATTAATTTTCAATTAAAAATGGATAAGAAGTGAATTATTTAGAATATTATATGATTATGGGTCTAAATAATCTCATGAAATTAAAATTATACAAATTTTTACTATATTTATACCCTTTTATTTTGATTTTAACCCCTATTTAACCCCTTCAACTCTTATTGTCACAACATGGATTTTTACTCGTTGAGGGTTAATATAGTTACTATAAAATGACAAAAAGACCCATAATTAGACCATGATTGATATTTTAAACCTTAACCTAATCAATTAGATGAATTTAATATTTTTAGTAATTTTATTACATTTAATAAAATATTATTTACTATAAAATATCTATAATGTTAATTTTTAGAACTATTAATTTCTTTGAATTTAATAATATAATAATAAAAATTATAATTAAAAATAATTATTTTATTATATATATAATATAAATTTAATCTTGATTTTTTTTATGAAATTAAATATTTCAAATTATATTTATTTTAATATTTTTAATAGCATTTATTTGTTTTTCCATTAATTGAATAATTACTACATCAACATTGTATAGGCATTTAAGGTAATAATTTATTTAGTAAAAATTATAAATAAATTACCATGATGAATATAAATCTATTATATTTTAAAATATTATTTATATTCTAACATATCCTCTAGATAAAATCGTATTAAAAATGTAATAGTTGTTAAAAACATGTATGTGACATCTTTGACATTTCTTTAAATAAAATATTATATAGTTCATAACTACTCAAAAATTATAAAAAATGACATATATTAGAATATTGAATTATTATGGATACAAATTACTCATCTAATAAATTTAGGGTAAATTTTAGTGTCATTTTATAGTCCTTATCATTTTTATACCTTCAATTACCCGATTTAAACTTTACCACAACAACAAAAATTACTAAGGTTACTATTCATATTGAAGAAAAATAAAAGAGACCTATTTAAAATATTTGGACCTCCTAATTCAAAATATGGAATCCGTTTTTAATAATTAAAAAAAGGTTTCATAATTTAATTTAAAATCAAACCGCTAAAACACAACGGAAGACAATTTTTCCAAAAACCCCTTTTAAGTATAAAATGTTTTTATTATAAATTCATGTATAAAATTCACTTAAAATATCATTATTAAATTTATTATAATAAAAATAAACTAATTAAATTTTATAACTAATAAAAAATATAATTTTAATCCATAAATTATTTAAAAAAAATACAGTTTTCAATGAAAATCAATATTGTTAACTATTAATTAAAAATTAAAACTTTTCATAGAATTCTCAAAAAATCATCCTATGATAATTTTAATGTGATGAATTAAAATATAAAATTAATTTTTTGAAATTAATTTTTTTACGTTATAGATCTTGTTTTTAAATAAAACCATATAATTTATAAAAATCCTATTTGGTTAGAAATAATGTTTTTTCATTTTTGTCAATAAAATTAACTATTATTATTATAATGAACATAAATATATAGAATATAATTAATGGAAATATGAAAATTATTTATTTAAATATTACCTAATTTTTTATATTCTTACACTATTTTGGAAATTGGGGCCTCTCAAATTTTTTCACTTATTAAACAAGTGGGGATATCTCTCCCGCACAACATTTTCATATTCCCATGTTGCATCTTCAACCATATGGGTTTTCCAAAATCTTTAAATTGGTGAATTAACGTGTTCTAAAATAATTACTCTCTATGGTCAGGAATGTGAATAGGCCTTTCCTAATAAGAAATGTTATCTTCTAATTGAACTAACTCAGGGCTCAAAATTGTTATGAATCCGACATATATTTCATTAACATTGAAACATGAAATACATTGTGTACCTTGGATAAAATCAAAGGCAAGGACACTCAGTAGGAAACTGATCCAACTTTCTCTAGGATTTCATAAGTTATAATGAACCCTTTACTTAGCTTTCCCTTCTTACAAAAACACATAACACTTTTCCTTGGAGATATTTTAATTTTTTTTCACCTACCTTGAATGAAAGATCATTCCTTATATTATTCACATAATTTTTATGTCAGTTATGAGCTATATTCATATGTTTTTGGAACATATTAATCTTCTCATCCATTTAATATACTAATTACATTCTCATAAAATTCATTTCTCTTACTTCATCCAAAAAATTAGGGGTCCGATACCGCTTTCCATATAATGCGTCAAAAGGTGCCATCGGTATACTAGAATGAAAACTATTATTATATGAAAACTAAACCAAAGTCAATTTTTTCCCCAACTTCCCTGATAATCTATCAAATAATATTGAATCATATCCTCTAAATTATAAATTGTATGATTTGACCATCCAAAAAATTGAGTATGAAAAGCAGTGCTAGAATTTAATTTAGTCCCCAAAGACTTTTGTAGTCCTTTCCAAAAATTAGAGGTGAGTCTGGTATCATGATCAAATAAAATAGAGATAGGGTATCCATGTAATATAATTGTATCTTTAACATAAATTTAATAAATTTGATCCAATTATTTAGTATATTGAATGGGAATTAAATGAGAATATTTATTTAATCGATCAAAAATTACCCAAATCAACTTATTATCTTGAGATTTTTTTTGGAAAACACACCACGAAATCTGTGGATATATTTTCCCATTTCAAATTGGCACTAGAAGAGGATAAATCACCCCTTTGGGAATTCTAGTTTTACTTTAACCTATTGAAAATTAAAATATTTCATGGTAAATTCATCAATATATCTTTTCATTCCATCCCAGTAATAATACTCCCGATGGTCTCTGTACATCTTTGTGCTATCAGGATGAACTGAAAATGGAAAACTATGAGATTTAATTAACAACTATTTCTTAAATTGGGAATCACAAGGAACACAAAATCTATTTAAAAATCTTAAAACACATTCCTTATCAACATTAAATTTTGAAAACTTATCCTTCTTAACCAAATCTAACTTTTTTTTAACTCATAGTCATCCTTATGAGCTTGATTGATTGTTTCTGATAGAGATGGTTGAAATGAAACCTAAAAAAATAGAGAAATTTTCTGCATCCACAACTTCTAGAAAAAAATTCATGAAATTATAAACCAAAGGGCCATGCTCTAAACATAACATGGTTAATGTAGTATTATTTATCCGACTCAAAGCATTGGCCACTTTATTTTATTTTCCAGGATAGTAATGGATTGTGAAATAATAATACTTAATTCGTTCCATCCATATTCTATGCCTCGTGTTCAACTCCTTTTGAGTAAATATATAATTAAAAATTTTATGATCAGTATTTATTTAATACTTGGATCCATATAAATGATGTTTCCTAATTTTTAAAGAAAAAACCCTAGAAGATAATTCTAGATCGTGTGCAGGATAAATTAACTCATGAGGTTTCAGTTTTTGTGAATCATAAGAAATTACATGATCATTTTTCATCAAAATGAAACCAAATCACTTCAATGAAGAACCATTATACATGAAAAACTAACTATTTCTAGAGGGAAGACCCAAAATTAGAGCATTCACCAATATTCTTATTAGTTCCTAAATAAAATCATCACATTATTTTTTCTAGATAAATGTAATTACTTTTCATGTTGACTTAGTTAGTGGGTTGTATAATCAAGTAAAGTTTTCAACAAATATCTGATAATATCATACTAATCCAAGAAAACTATGAATCTCAATAACATTTTTTGGTCTTGTAAATTCATCAACCACCTTAGTTTTGGAAAGATCAACTGTTATGGAATGTTTTTTTACAATGTTCACATGGAAAGAAAACTGTTATAACCAAAAAACACATTTTCTAAATTTTCTTTATAAATTATTTTCTTTGAGGTATTTTAGAATAATCCTTTGGTATTTTTCTTGATGCTAATAACTTTTTGAATAAACCAAAATATAATCAATAAAAAAATGATCCAAATATTCATGGAAGACTCTATTCATAAGATATATAAATACACTAGGGTCATATTTCAATCCAATTGGCATAACTACAGACTCATAATCCCCATATCTAGTTCAAAATATTGTTTTTGGAATGTCATCCTCCTTTACCTTCAGATGATGGTACCCAAACATCAAGTTAACCATAGAAAAATAATGATCTCCCTAAAGACAATTAGATAAGTCATCTATATGAGGAAACATACACATATTATTAATTGTAATGTTAATCAAATCTCTATAATCAATGAAAATTCTCATTGAACCATATTTATTTTTAATGAAAAAATATAATCACCCCATATTGAAGTGTTGGGATGAATTAAGCCTTTATCCAGTAACTCATGTAATTTATATTTCAACTATATAAGTTATAATTGATCCATTTGATAAGGGGGTTTTGAAATTGGATTAGATTTAAGAACTAATTCAATTTTAAATTCAACTTCTCATTCAGGTATAACACTAAGAAACTCATTAGAAAAAACATCAATTATTATTTTACTATTGGAACATTTCTAATATAAGATTTTCTTTTACTTTAAAAAAATTATGAAAGATAACTTTAATTTCCATATTTCAATAGTTCTCAGCTTATTCATATGTTATCAAAGGTATTAATTCATTCTTGTATACAAAATGAAATGCTTTTTGAAAAAAACTTCTTTAGCTTGATAATCTATCTTAGCATGGTAAACTGAGAGCCAATCCATAACCATATTGACATCAAAATATACTAAGGGTAAATCAACAAGGTTTGTAGATAATAAATTTATATAGAAAATGATAAGAAGAATATTATAATTTATTTTTTCCTTAATACTTACCCCAATTGTTTTTACCATAAGTTCTGGATTTATTTCAGGAGGTAGAATTTCTAAATTACTAGAAAATTTCTCAGAAATGAGAGAATGTGTCGACCCAAAATCAAACAATACATTTTAATAATTTGAATAAACAATTAATTCACCTGATACCACTTAGTTTGATGGCCCAACATCAGTTGAGGTAGTTTCATTAGATTTCACTACACCTTTATACTTACAGTCTAGCTACATCCCATCATTCAGAACCTTGTTTGGGAAAGTATATTCATAACGCCTCATCTCAACACATTTAAAAAACTTTAATGTCTCCTTAAAATTGTATTTACTACTATCATGATCTTTTTCATTGAAATCACTAGAAACATTACCCAACTTACCACATTGTAATAACTTCCTATATTTGATAAGGAATTCCCTAGGGTTATTTTTACCACAATTTTCACAAACTGGAAAATTAATTTTCTTACCTTCAGATTTATTGGATTAATGCTTACCCATTTCCAACTGTATGAACCTTTTCTTATACTTGTTTTCATGAAATAAATCATCATCGACAAACTCCATTTCTACCCACTTAAAACATCAAACAAGTTTCTTATAACTTATGAAGTCATGAGAAGCCAAAGCCCTTCTATATATTGGCTTCAATCCAAAGTTAAAATGATTGATTCAATTATCATGATTTAGGATAAAATTTGGTATGTACCTTGGAAATCAGGTGAAGTTACTTTGTATGAAATCAATAAATCCTTTTCGTTCTTCCTTAATTACAATAATTATCTTTTCCATCCAAATTCTAAAAAATTTATAAAAAATTTTCTTAAGAAAAATATTTTTGAATTAACCCCATTCGAAGGAATCAATATCCTCTATATCCATGATATTATTGACCATCGATTACCACTAATCAACTTCACCTTCAAAATTCTAAATATAAATTTTCACCTTTTTATGATCCAAACATCCCATGAAATTTAATATCTTTTCTAGGGCTTTAATCCACCCCTCAACTACCACTAGGTTATAAGATCCACTGAATATAGGAGGGTGTTGCCTCATAAAATGATCCACTATAAACATGTTACTTTGCAGTATAATTGGATTCTCCCTAGCATGAATTCCACCACCATTTATATCTTTCATAAAATGAACCATAATAAAACTAAAACATTTAGTTCTAATTCTGACTATTCTAGGTTTTTTACTTGGAAGGATACTGTAATATTGGTGCTTTACAACTTTAGCCTCCCTTCCTAAGTGGAAAACCATTATGAAAAGATATATTTTAGATGAAGCAACATGGTAATATTTAGATTCTATATCATTTCAACTTAAAAATATGGTACATTTTTTATGGGTATTTTATTAACATTATTTTAACCTCTAAAGTTATATAAACTAACATCTGATAGAAACTGTAAAGACCTATCCTTAAACATTATATATTCTAGTATTTTTATACTAGGATTCACTTATTATAATCCCAATGATCCTTTGAGGTTTATATTTTTAGGTAACTAGTCCATAAATATTACATAATTAAATATTACATCACAAAGTATCCACCACCACTCAAAATCCATTTTTACCATAATATAATACTTTTAAAATGAAATATGTTTTCTTTTCATGGAAAATATTCACAATTTTGATCTTAAACTCATCATTGTACCTATTAATCCTTTAAGTCACGTGAAAAACATTTTAAAATGTGTTATGAGTACAAAAAGATCAGTAAAGGACATAAAATAAAAGAAAAAAAACCCATTAGTTCATTTAAAAAATAAACTTTTGGTTAAAATAAACATTTTCTTACCCAAAAAATCAACTACTCTACCGAAATATTTTATAAAAAAATTTCATAAGAAATATTAAAGGTTAAAAAACTCATAAGGTTGTTTTTTGAAAACATGTCTGAATCATGATTTTTGTTTCAAAAAGATATACTTTTTATCCTTAAAACATAACATATACTTTCATTTGAACCTGAGTTTAATGTCTTACCTTGTAAAAATATGAGATTTCTATAAAAATCCATTGCATGCATAAATAAATCATATAGGTAACTTGGGAAATCATTTAAATACTTACACCTGGAGTAACCATCATGAATAAAAATGGACATACCCTTATGGTTACACATGTTATAACCCTCATGGTTATACTTGACATAACTCCCCTGGTTATACTTGGAGTGACCATTGCAGTGACACTTGGAATAACTATATGGTCCACTTTCAATATAAAATTATCCATTGAATTGGAGATATATAATGGGCTCATCTACCTTTGGTTTATAATATAATGACCTGTCATCTTAAAAAATTACCAAGAACCACAACACAATCATAACTCACAAAATATTTCATAAAAACCAATTTCCAGGAATGTAACCATTCCATTTTGAAATCACTACTTAAAATATAAAAAATGTGCATGTATAAAAGAAAAAAATTTCTTATAAAAAAGAATATGAAAAATTATAAAGGGAAATTTAAATCATTGAGGAATCATGATGGTGAGAAAATCCTCTCATGCCGTATAAGTTGAAAAAACATTCCTTTTATACTATTGTCGGAGATGTCACAATGTACTTCATTTAGAAAATGAAAAAAGATTCCTTTTGATAAACTTTTAAATAAAGTAAAAGAGGAATAAATATCGTTTATAATACATTTATATGCATATAAACACATGCAAAAAAAATTCTTAGAATATGGATATGGAGAAAAAAGAGAGTTTTTGAGGAAATTTTTAAAAGAATATATTTTTTTCAAAAGAAAATCCCTTACATAGACTATAAATTACCACGTACTTTCATTATATTCATGAATAATAAATATAGGTTAATTTTATACTTTATTAAGTTCCTTTTTAAATTTTAATATCCATATTATAACATTTATTACCTTGTTATATACAATTACTCAATCAATTAATTTCACATTGGACGTTTTGACGATGTTCGGTTCATAAGTCCAGAATGACTTCAGTAGGTTGACTATGGTCAAATTTTTCATAAATTAATCATATATTGAATAATATTAATGAAAAAATTATCACATTTATACATAAATTATACTTTTAAAACCAATAATTAAACATGGTAATGAAAAACAAACTATGTTATAATCATAGAGATGGTAGGTTGTACTTACGCATGAGTAATGTTTCTATTTTTGAAGGATCATTATCGAAATAAGGTAATACTTTTTTTATCTTTAAAAAGTAATAAAAATATTATAAAAACCATATTACCTATTTAAATAGACTTATATACATAATCTAAGTGATGTGGTGATGAAAAACGAATCAGATGCCTCGTGGAGGTTGTAGTCCACACGTACACACAAACAACATTATCATTTTTATATGTATGGAAAGGTAAGAATATAAATGATATATTATAATTTAATAATTATAAATATTTCATGAATATCGTAAATAAAAATTAATTCCATCATTATAATATATCCATGAGAGACAGTTATGGAAAACAAATTACTTCAATTCATGAGACGGTAGTCCTCTGTACACAAGAACGATAGATTATTTTTTATTTAATGGTTTTTGGAGATGGATATAGGTTATTAAATTAGAATAATAACATCTTAGTATATTTATGATACTTTTTATTATTATTTTATCATGTTTGAATAATATTTTAAGGAGTCAGAAGAAGAAATAAAACTGAAACAAGCGGATAAAAACTATACATCTTCTTTAGAAAACATCATTTTATTAACACCTTAAGATCACAAATTTTAGTATTATTAATAAAAAAACAACACTAGAATTAGGTGAGGGGTTATATTAATGGATTTGGTTAGGTATTGGGTGAAAAAATGGGTTTTTAATTGTGAATAAATGATAAGAAGAGGTTCCCTTTTAGAAGAGAGGGGAGGTTCACTCTTTGGAATTTCTCAAAATACTAAATTAATATGAATTAATTTTAAATTAAAAATGTATCCAAAGTGATTTATTTAGAATATAAGATTATAACGGTATTAAATAATCTCATAAAATAAAAATTAGAAAAGTTTTGACTATATTTATACCCTTGTCTTTGGGGTTTAACCCCAATTTAACTTCTTTAACTCTTACCATGATAACATGGATTTTTACTCTTTGAGGGTTAATATAGATACTATAAATTGACAAAAAAACCATAATTGGATCATGTTTTATGTTTTGAACATTATCCTAATAAATTTGAATAATTTAATATTTTTAGGAATTTTATAATATTTAATGAAATATTATTTACTGTAAAATATCAATAATGTCAATTTTTGGAATTATTAGTTACATCAACTTTAATAATATCAAGATAACACTAATTATTCATACCAATTATTTTATTATATCCATAAAATTTAAATTTCATATATAAAATTTGTGGATTATATTAATTTTATAATTTATGTTTATTTTAATATTTCTAATATAATATATTTGATTTTTCCATTAATTGAATAATTATTTCATCAACGTTTTTCAAGAATTTAAGATAATTATTTCATTAATAAAAATTAAAAATAATTACCATGATAAATATAAATATTTTATATTTTAATAAAATATTTATACTAAAAAATATCCTATAGATAAGCCCATATTAAAAATGTTATAGTTATTAAAGACATGTGTGTGACATCTTTTAATTTTCATGAAACAAAAAATTATAAAGGTAATAATCACTTCCAAATTGAAAAAAGGAAATATATTCGAACCTTAAATTATTTGGGATTAAAATTAATCATCCAATAAAATTGGGTCAAGTTTTAGTCTCATTTTATAGTCCTTATCATTTTATTTTTACGCTTAGTTACCTATTTTACCCTTTACCGTGGTATCAAAAATTACTAAGGTTACTATTTATAATAATGAAAAATAAAAGGGAAATATTTACCAAATTTTAAGATGTTAATTAAATATATTTAATATAATTTTGAAAATTAGAAACATAAAATTTACAAAATTTATTTTAAAATTAAACTGAAAAACACAATGTAAAACATTGTTTCAGAAAAATTTTCTTTCTATGTATACTTTTTTTTGTCACAACCCGACCCGCCGAGGCAGGTGATTAGATAATTGTGACTAACCCAAGCATGTATCAAATATACTAGGGGATGTTTACTAGTTCCTAGTGGGCATGACACTCATATTGGAGGTCTTATCCTAAAGTACCTGTATGCACACACACATGTCCAAGACCATAATATGATAAAATGTAAAATTAAACTAGTAGTAAATTATTACACACATATAAATCCATAATAGAGTAAAAAAATAATACCTAAAATTATAAATTTCTAAATAAAATCCCACCAAAAATTTCAAAGATGTAAAACCTACTAGAAAGTGGAGACAATAATAAAATGTGACTCCTGATATGAACTACAATATTTCTAGAACAATCTAAACTCCAACCACTCCTGGTCCTCCAAGAACCCCATCGAATGGTTGGAAATATACATAATACATGAAATTACTACTAAAAAACTGGGTTTATCAATCATTAGGGATTTGATATCACTAGCTAAAAATTCTGTTAAAGACCACATTTATTAGTGCTAGCAAAGGTGTTGTTAAAGTGGGAGTTTAACAACGTTTTTTTATCGTAGTTAAAGGGGGGTCTTTAATAGTGCCAAAAAGGGATGTTAAAGGGGTCCCTTTATCAGTGGTTTTAAAAAATCATTGATAAATTCCTATCCTTTATAATAAGTAGAAAAAAATCACTGATAAAGGGTAGGAATTTATTTATGCTAGAAAAAGTGATGATAAAACAACCCTTTATCAGCTTTAGAAAAAAGCACTGATAAAGGCCACTCTTTATCATCACTTTTTTTCAGCAATGATAAATGGTATATTTCATAAAAATATATTTAATTAAAAATAATATATTAATATATAAATATATTTATATTGATATAAATATAGTATATATTTTTTAAATACATTTTAGATAAGGCTAAATAGGCATTTGTACTTAATATATAATATATTTAGTGAAAATGGATTATAAAATAATTAAAAAATATTTTTAATTCATAATTTTATAATTATTACCATGTAATGGTCATTTAATAATAGTTGGATGACATAAAAATTAAATTAATTAATGAATGGTCTAAGATAAGTTGAAAACAAGACTTGAACTTCAAACGACCATAAATGTTGATTCGGGTGTCCGTTTGGACTATACCACATATAAAATCGAAGAATGTGATGAGATATAAAAAATTATGACTAGGGAGAACCCTTATTCTTGTTTTTCAAGAAAAAAAGGCCCATAAATCCTTCAAGACTGAGTTTTTAGTCAGGGTAGCTCAATTTCAGCCTCGTTTAAGGGAGTCTTATTGTCTTTTTTTTTGGTGGGGACTGAATTTATTCCTACGAATTACAATCATATTAATATTACGATTTTTAAGTTTTATCATTTTTAAAAATTTAGTTTTAGTAATTAAATAAATGAATATTTTCTTATATTTACTTATAATAATTCACTTGTATAAATAAATATGTTAACATATTTAAGTATAAATGTATTTTTTAACATATAAACTAAATTTTTATTATTCATTTTATTTAAAGGAAAAACTTATCCATTTTATTTACCTTATAAAATTGAACTAATATGTATATATATACCTATACAGGTAATGTTTATATATAAATATGTGTGTGTCAATAAAAAAAATATATGTATATGTATATTCTAATATATGTAAATAAATAAATATTCTAAAAATGTATTTAAAAAAACATCTAACCATTTTTTACATTATACAAATATATATATAATGTTTATATATACATATATGAGTGTATTAATATATATATATATATATATATTATATTCTATTATATGTAAATTAATCTAATATATAATATATTTAAATAAATATAAGAATGCATATCACACACACATATACACAAACATATATTTTATAAATGTATTTAAAAATAATTATATAAGTATATGAAAAAATATATATGTATATATATATATATATAAATAAATAGAAATATCATTAAAAAAAATAACATAGTACAGTGGTAAAGGTGTTCCATCTTCAAAGAAGAGGTCCAGGGTTCGAATCTAGGTGTGCACAGGAGGATGAAAATTTTGAAAGTGTTGTTAAAGGGGTGGTGGGGTTAAAAGCACTGATGGGGGGGGGGTGAGGGTGGAGTGCTGTTAAAGGGGTCATGGAATCACTACTAAAGGGGTCGAGCTCATAAAGGCTAGAAAAAATATATTTTTACCCACTTTAACAATGTTTTTTAGCGATAATAAAAGGGGACATTATCAATGCTAAAAAAGCACTATTAAAGGGGGAATTTAACAATGTTTTCTTAGTGCTGTTAAAGGACCCCTTTAACAACACTTTTTTTGAGCACTGTTAAAGCCTCCCCTTTAACATATCTTGTGTATAAAACACTTTGTAAGTGATATTAATGGCCCTTTACTATCATTGTTAAAACCCAATTTTGTAGTGGTGCGTGTGTGGGTAGAGCCCATGTAGGGTTAAGTATAATAATACACCACATGTGACCCCAAAACCAAAAATCATAAAGAATCAAGATAAAAGTCAACTCATCACAGATATACTCCAATAAAAATATTAGATATTTGATAAACATCCATATATACTCGTAGTAGACGTTGAGTCTCAAGGTAAGATCATAGCCACATTTCCAGCCAATGATTCTGCTCAAGTGTTTATAACTACACTCGCTTAAAAGAAATCACTATGTGAGTTTAATAGCATTGATGGGATCTATATAAGATATCGTTATCATTAGGTCTTTCCATAAGTAAGTATTTATTGGAAGTATGAAGAGTTTGATACACAAACAGGGGATCAAAACCAGGGCCATGGAGGACTCTAAAAACCCTAACTAGATTAACCTACTAAGTAAGGGATCAACACTTGTGTATAGTTGGTCACGCAAATTCTGAGAACCCTACCTTGGGTAGAAGATGACAGATGATCTCATCCCATCCGCTAGGATATATTCTTATAACTCTATCCGAAACTAATCTCTTAGAGATGATCCTAATCACTAATTCCTGACATAATTACATACTATACCTTCGGAGGGATGGAATGAGGGAACTCACCCTAAGGTAACAGAATCAAGATAAAGAGATGAAGGGATATAATCCTCCTTCGAATGAGTACATGATGTGTACTATGAGTACATGACTTTCCTCTCCAACACTAGTTCAACCCGTGCCTATGTTTTTCTAACAGTGTATGAGTACATGGTGTGTTGGAAAACATTTAATTCTGGTCATGTCCATGTATACTTCCAGGTACACCCTGAGCCTCCAGGTAAGGTTTACACACCGTGTGATTCACATCACATTCTATGTGATATTTATATTCTCTATAGAAACCCTAGCACCACACATAGGGTATTACATGATGTGTGACCCGGAATGACATGCTGTGTAACCTAGAATTTTCTTGAAACCACAGTTTTATACGTGGTCACCTCATCTTCCATTTTCACTTGTATTTACCACTGCCAATCTCTCCAAAGATGGTGGATATGAGCGATCAAGTCTCACCATTACTTTCTCACTAGATTCTAGCCATCAACCTCGATCGAGAGATTCCATCATGTCATTCCACTATCGCATGCTGAAAACCAACATGATGAACTCTGATCTAGTCTGATCCGTCATCATAGCTCAATAGCATTATAAATCCAAACCCAAATCTATAGTATTAATCTGATGTTCCAAGAAATAGGAGAGCAATGATTTATTATCTAGTATTTGTCGAACCTCCATCCAAAACAAACACTAGTGATGAATGAATGAAGAATGGGGGAAGAGTTTCAAAAAACAAATATTTTCATAACATACCTTGTACAATGTTCATGTAAACCTCAATTATTTTTTGTTAGAATTATGAACGAAAATATATTCAACAATGAATAATAGAATTACCCATTATTGAAATAAATCTAACCCATACCCACAATAGGCTTTATCGACAGATTAATTCGTTGATCTATCAATTCACGTTCATTGTAGGAAAATAAAATGGGGAAAAATACATATAAAAAAACATCCTACCTCAATTTTTATAAATCAATGGCAGATAAAAACCACATTTTGTTGTCATTAGTGAGATCCACACATTCCTTTGGCACACTGATCCTTAATCTCCATCTGATCTGATGTCATCCACCACGATCTCCTCCAATGCTATCTCTCAACTTCAAAGGTTATGTGGCCAACCCTCCAAATTTTACATAGTAACATATTTAAAGAAAAAGAATAGGTCATGGAAAATGTTTTAATAAAATAAATAAATTATTTTATTTATTTATTAATCCAAATTTTACTGCACTCAACCTAAATGTCTACCACATTCCATGGTTATGCCGCACCTAGGGTAAAACTCATACTCTGAACTCAAAGGAATCCTTGGATTTCCATTATGAATCATTCTTTGGAAGTTATTCTGCATTTTCAAGAAAATCATGCATGTGTGTAATTAATATATTTAATATATTTAAAATATCAATTTTGGGCTCAAGAAGCCTCAGAATCATGCATCGTCTCAATGCCTGGTATCAAAAATATTACTAGATATATTTTAAGACTTTAAATGGAAAAAAGAGGCTTCATATTATCCCCACCTTGGGTATTTACATCTCAAAAAGTAAAACCAAAAGACTGTGCAAAGAGATCTGGATACTGAGCATGCATCTAGATCTCCAGCTCCCATGTACTCTTCTAAAGATTCTCATGATTCCACCAGACACACACACAATAAAGGAATCACTCTCCCATATAGGATCTTCTCCTATAGTCCCTTAGCCTATTTCACATACTCTATAAAATTTTACCATTCCTTGATGTCCATCTCACCCCAATTGATAACATGTGATGGATTGTACACATATATCCTTAGTTTTGAAACATGGAAGAATTTATATACCCTGTCTAACTAAAATGGTAGAGCCAAGAAATATTCCACCTTTCAAACTCTATGAATTATCTAGAAATAGATAATTAATCTTAGAGATAACTTTATTCCCCAACCAAATATACACAATCTACATCAAGGTGAGACCTTCAAGAACACATGGTCTCTATACTGAAACTCCAAAGGCTACCTTTTTCAATATGTATAGGAATTTTAATGGATTTGTGCAGTCTTCATCCTCTACTGTATGACCTGTAACTTCTCTATTGTAGCTTACGCCAACTCTTGGCCCATGATCATAGAAACTCCTGGATCAGTCCAACATAGTGTTGACCTATATGGTCACCTATAAAAATCCTTGAATAGTTCCATACTAATGGTAGAATTTATGTAGTTATTGGATGAAAACTACACCAAGGTTTGGTGATCCTCCCAATTATGAACAAATTCTAATTTGAAAGCCCGCAACATGCACTCCTAGATCTAAATGGGATGCTCTATTTGGCCATTAATCTGGGGGTGAAACTTCATGCTCAAACATAATTAAGTCCCAAAGGATTCTTAAAATCCCTTCCAAAACTGAGATGTGAAGTGGGAATCATAGACAAAAATGATCATTGAGGGAACTACATGAAGATGAACTATCCCCTGCATGTAAAGTATTCCCAAGCTCTCAACTAAACTCTACTCTCAAATTGTTAATAAGTTGTTATAATTGGTGATTCAATCGATGATCAACCAGATAGAATCATGTAATATGGATATACATGGTAAACCCATCTTAAATTCCATGTATATCGCATCCTAATTTCACTTTGGAACCTTGAGGGGTTGAGTTAAACCTATTGGATATTTTTTCTTAGCCTTCACTTACTGATAATTGAGGCATCGAGAGGGAAACTCTTCTACTGAATTCTTTATTCTTGGACACCAGAACTAATAATAGAGGTCCTGGTATATGTTTTCTACACCTACAAGTACCGAAAAGGGGATGTATTAATCCCCTTCATCACCTCCTCTCATAACATCACTGGTACCACTATTCAGTCTCTAAAAAGGAAAATATTATCCCCACTTTCATAAAATCCATCAAGAATATTTATAGTGGATATATGAGTATGTAAGGTCTCATAGTTAATATCTCCATGTTAAGAATCCCTAATATGCTATAAAAGTGGTGGGGCAACAACCATAAACTAAATATAAGTTGCACCATCCCCATCCACTAAGGATAACTATAACGAGGCCAACTGCTCTAATGCCTCGCTCAACAATTACGAACAATATATTCTACTGAGAGTATCTTATACCATGTTCCCCTTCCCTAGAGTATATACTATCTCAAATACATAGTATTAGAGGAAATCTAGCCACCACCTCTACCTCAAGTTAATATCATTCTGAGAGAAGATATACTTGGAATATTGTGGTCAGAATAGATGATAAACTGCTCACCGATATGGTAGTGTCACTATATCTTCAACATGAAGAGTACCACTTCTAACTCTAGATCATGTGTCATGTTATTTTTCTTATGTGTTATCAACTGGAATAAACCCTAGGCAATCACCTCCTACCCCTGTATTAGAAAAAACCAAGCCCAGTCCTAGATGCATCACATAACACTACATATTCAATACCCCCCGCTAGTAATCTCAATATGGGGGCACTATTCATCCTCTACCTCAAACCCAGAAAATCCTATTGGAACATTTCCATCCAAATGAAAGGCTACCCATTCTAGGTCAATGCTATCAATGGTGATAAAAATATAGAGAAATCAAGTACAAAGCTTCATTAGTAGGATACCAACTAAGGTAGGTCTACACTTCCATCATGCTTCCGAGTGTCTCCCAAACTAACATTACCTCAACCTTTGTTAGGTCCACTACTAAACCATCATCCAAGATGAAATTTACTAGAAATTGGACCTCTTAAATCCATAACTGAAACTTCAAGAGCTTCCCTTAATGTTGGTACTCTTAAAGTGTGTCTAGAACCATCCTCAAGTGCCTCATGTGCTCAACCTTAGACGCCAAGTATACTAGGATATCATCAATAAATACTACCACAAACCAGTCTAAAAAAGAATAAAAGATCCAATTCATGAGTCCTATGAAAACTTTTGGGGAATTTTTCACACCAAACGAAATAAAAAGTACTCATAGTGGCCATAACGACACCTGAATTTCATATTTGGTATATCCTCATCCCGTACTCATAGCTAGGGATATCTTGATATGAGGTTAATCTTTGAGAACCATTGTGCCCCTCTCAAATGGTCAAAGAGTTTTTTGATCCTTTATAATAGATACTTATTCTTCACGGTCACCTAGTTTAAGTTCCGATAATCCATACATAGCCTCAAACTACCATCCTCCATCTTGGAGAGAAAGATTGGGGATTCCCAAGGGAAACACCGGGTCTCACAAAGTGTTTTCCCTACAAGTCCTCCAACATAACCCTTAGATTTAAAAGATCTGTAGGATCCATCTGGAGGTGTAGATCATGGAACGAGTCTATCTCTTAGTAGGTAGGCGATCTTGGAAAGTCCTTTGGAAAGGCTTCCTCATACTCCACCACCACAGTAGTAAACTGGAATTCCCCAACATTAACTTCTCTAGGAATCATGTTATCCAACTATTGAGTAATCGGATGCACTATGATTTTCCTAATACAATCCTACTCCACCTGGGTTTTCTTTTAACCCAAAAAGGAAAAACTCATCCCATCATTGCATAAATAATGCATCTGACACCTAAAATAGTCGATCGATGCAAGAACAATGCATAGCTAGTCCATGCATAATATTATTTTGCAAGGCCTCATTAAAACTATAAAGAGATCACATGAGAATATGTCTCCTCCAAGAATCATATCACATTGTTGAAAAAAGTACATGATCACTAAGTCATCTTTGATAGGAGTCTCTAACCCTAGGGGTCGAGCCAAGGGCTCAACCCAAATCTCTAAGTAATGAGATAGGGATGTGGCAAGAAAAGAGTGGCTCATGACTGTGTCTATCAAAATTGAAGATAATGTAGAAAAATTATAGATTTAACTTCTAATAATTCTAGGAGCCTTTGGGTCATAATTCTCAACCACCTGCATCTTTTATCTTCCCTTCCCACTATCTCCCTGAGCCTGGAAGGGACCACCTAGGGATGGTGGTGGCAATAAGTCAAACCATCTTCCACCTCCAGCTGCTCTCCCTAATCCTATACCATGTTCTCTGACCTAGTAACCTATTTTATCCTACTATTTACACTTCCTAGGAGACCCATCCACTATCTCCCTATTAACTACATGACAGGTCGAACAATCTCATGCAATATATTCCCTACCTTCATAAGAGTAGCACCACATCTCTCTGGGTAGATTGGAACCATCCCAAGAGCCCTGAATTACATAACCTCTATCCTAAGATCACCTCATGAAATATCTTTTACATCAATATCCCTATATATATACCATCATTTACCTATATCCATAGTCTCAGATCCTGTGTTCCCACTACTAGCACCCACTTATAGTGTCTGCTCGACCTAAAATCTCTCTATAAAAAAAGCATGTTCCAGAACCCCAGTATAGGTAGAAATGAATAGATGTATCACACTGGCCTATATATCTCTAGATAATCCATTATTAAAGGTTCATGCCTAAAAGAATATATATCGAACCATATCCATCGAGTATCACATGAGGTTGGTGAACCTCAATGAATAATCATCTATAATCGTGCTTCCCTATAGTAGCTGTAGAACCTCAGGGATGCGTAATAACTAAATCATACCTAGAGAGTACTCCTATATTAAAACATGATAAAAATATACCCATTAAAGAGTCACCTCATCATATGATAAAACCACTAGGCCCTTCCAATTCCATTCAGATACATAAAGAAGGATCACTGCCAAAACCACCATCTGTTCTGCAGGTGTCTTGATGAGACAAAAGACTCACATAACTACCTCAATCCATTGCTCAGCTTCCTGTGGATATGGATCACCTCAAAACATTAGGGGTTTCTGATTCTAAAACTCATGAAGTAATCTTAGCCTATGCGCCTCTTCCACTAGTATTGGAGGTACCATATGCTGCTAAATGAGTGGTGGTATGGTCGAAAAACCACTTAGGGGTACAAACTTTAGAAGAATTCCCTATATTGAAGCCTCATCACATAGGGGATCATCCTCATGATCCTGATACTGAATCCTAGCTAGAAATCATCGTGGAGGCATCCTGAAATAGATAATATATACCACAATCTATGAGTATATTTAGAGAGATGGCTGAATAAGAACATGGAAACACAACTGATTCCAATATGACGCATGTACAAATTTTTTTACTTGTAACCAATCTCTACATGTACCAAGTAAAAAGGTAGGTGATCAGAGTCCTAGTTTATGGATATGTAATCCATCACACCAACACTAGATTCTCTAGCTTGAAATCTAAACAAGAAACACTTAACATCATTTCCATAAAACCCAAACAAATATCACCATTAGACAAAAAATCTAAACTCTAATCCCAATATAGAAACTCCCTTTGATAGAACTTTGTCATGAATTAAACCATTGGGTCCCACTTGTTTGGAAATAATCCAGGTACGATTACCCTAAGCCCACCTCCAATAGGCCAGGGGTAGTGACTAGTGATGAGTAGGAAAAACACTCACATGGTAGGCCTTAGCCTAAAACACCTTCACACACACAAATTTCCAAGAACAAAATTTTCTAAAACTTAAAATAAAATTAATACCAAATGCATGCATATATCTAATTCCACAATAGAGTATGTAAATAATATTGTTAAGTATAAAGGTCCAAATACAAACCCACCAAAAGCTATAAAGAGGTCTAACCTACTAGAAAGAGGAGAAAATAGTCAAATGTGACTCCCATTATGATCCACAATATTTCTAGCCTAATCTAAGATCTATTTTCTCTTGGTCCTCCAAGAACCCCATCAAATGGTTAATTGTCTACATAAGACATGAGATGTATAGGTAGAGTCCATGTAGGGGTGAGTATTACAATACCCATTAGGACAACCTGAAACCACAAAGAATAAAGCATAAATCTAACAATTATCTCATCAAAGAGATACATCAATCAGAATATGAGAAATAAGATAATAATAAATATATACCCATAGTAGACTCTAAGTCTCAAGGTGAGGTTACAACCTCATTACTGGACAAGATTATGCTTGAGAGTTTGTAATTTCAGTTTCTCAGGAGAACTCACTCCATGAGTCTGATAACATTGATGGTGTCTACCTGATATGTGGTTCTTGTTGGGTCTCTTCATATGGAAGTACGTGATAGATGTACGAAGTGATTGATACACATATAGGGGATCACATACAGGGACATGGTGGACTCCAAAAACCCTAACTAGATTAACCTGCTAAGTAGGGTATCGACGCCCATGTACAGTTGGTCATGCCAATTTCAAGAACCCTACCCAGGTTATAATATGATAGAGGATCTCATCCCAGCCTATAGGAGAGATTCATTAAACTCTATTTGAAACTAATAACTTAGATAGGATCACAATCCTTCTTTTAAGATGTAATTCCATACTGTACCCCCAAAAGGATGAAATGACGGAACACACCCTAAGGAAACAGATCCAAGATAAAGAGATGAAGGGCTATAATCCTTATCTAAAAGAGTACACGGTGTTTATATCCGAAACTAGGTTCACCCATCCCCATGTCCTATTATCTATTTCCGTGTCTAAGTACACAAAATGTATGAGCTCGCGTACTTCTATATGTGTCTATGTATACTCTGAGGTTCATGCCAAGCCTCCAGCCAGGGGTCACATGCCGTGTGATACTTTTCACACACCATGTCATATTAATATGTAATGTGATGTATGTCATACATCATGTTATATTTATATTCTCCATGTAAACAATAACATTGTACAAAGGGTACTACATAGAATGTGATCTCAGATTATAAGCCGCGAAAATAAGAATTTTCCTAAAACCGGGGTTCAGTATGTGATCACATCCTCTACCATTTTCTCCCACATTTCATGAAACCAATCTCACTAGAGATTTTGGATGTGAGTGACTGAGTTTCACCACCGATTTCTCACTGTATTACCACCCTCAACCTCGATTGAGAGCCACCACCATCTTTCCATTCCACAGTCTCATACTTAAAAACCACAAAAAAACTATAATACTATCATATCCATCAGTATAGCTAAATCCTGTAATCAATATTAACCCAGATATTTGGTATCAATCCATTATCCTAAAATGGGTGCATAATGATTGCATATTTTTTATTTTTCAAACCACAAACTGAAATGAATGTCGGTGATGAACTAATAAGGAATGAGGGAAGAAATTCAAAAAACAAAAATGTGTGGAATAGATCTCAACTAATGTTTGTATAGACCTTGATTTTTTATTGTTAGATTGAAAAATGAGGATATATTAAACAATCAAAAATATAACTCCCTATTCAAAGAATAAATCTAACCCATACTCGCAATACACACAATCCATGAATCAATTCGTTTGTTGATTGATCCGCGTTCGTTAAAGGAAAATAAAATGGTGATAAATACACAAAAAAACGTCCTTCCTTGATTTGTATGTGGGTGAAGAATGACCACAAATAATTTTCATTGGTGGGATCCACACATTCCATTGGCACACCAAACCTTGATCTGGATCTAATCCAATGTTGTCAACCAATATCTCCTCCATCGCTCACTCTCAATTTGCAGGGTTATGCGGATAACACTATAAATTTTCCATAGAAGTTTATTTAAAGAAATATATTAGGCCATGAAAAATGTTTTAATAAAATAAATAAATTATTTTATTTATTTATCAATCCACCCATGACTGCGCTCATCCCAAACATCCGACACACTCCAAGGTTATGTTGTGCCTAGGGTAAAACCCAAGCTATGAACTGAATGAAAGCCTAAGATTTCCATTTTGAGTCCCCATTTGGGACTTATTCCAAATTTTTAGGAAAAATGTATGTGTGTGAAATTAATATATTTATTATATTTTGAACATCAATTTTGGGCTCACCGGGCTTCCGAATCATGTGCCATCACAACACCTAGTCTTGAAAAAATTACTAGATATATTCAAATACTTTATATGAAAAAATAGAGATGTTAGTTTTTATTCTAAATTCATGTATAAAATTCATTTTCGAAGAGCATAATTTAATTATATGTATAAAAATAACTAAACGGGTGGGCCGGGGTGGGGTGGGTCAAGCCCATGTTGGTTTGAACCCGCATAGTTTTGTCCAAAAAATCCCACATATAATGTGAAAAAAACATTTCAATCACACCCCACCCCATATAAGCCTACCGTCTTGCCCAATTTTTTAAAAAATATACTATATATAATCATTTAAATATTTTATCTTTTCTCATTTATAATGGTAGTTTTGGGGAGAAGTATGGATTGAAAATAAATATAGTTTTAAGGGATGTGATGGAAAATTTATCTATTAATGGTGGTATGCAGTGATGCTGATCTAGTGGGAAATTATTTCAATACAAAGTAGGTGAGTGATATGTGAGGGGTGATGAATGATGATCTTGGTTGTGTGGTGATAAAAATGAATGGACCTGTGAATGAACTACGACTCTCCTAGTAACAATCCGTTTCATAGGAGGATATTATAGTTCCCATGAGGTCATGTCATATATTATTAATAATGAAATAAAATTAAATAATAAAAAAATTAAATTGACCCAAAAAATATTATGATTATAATAACTCTTTTAGAATTGAAACCATGTGTAGGAGAGGTGAGTTCAATTTTTTGAGAGGTGGGGTGACACACCATGTGAATATAGCTAATAATTACTCTCTAAATTTTATAATATAATATTAAAACAATAAATATAGATCTATTTAAAACTCACATGTGAATAAATGGTGAGTTAGTTTGGCCGTTTCTGTGGGAAATCACATGTCATGGTTTAATGAAGAGTTTTTATTAAAAAAACTAAAATGTTAAAGAAGCATAAATTATATAAAAATATATATTTTTTAAATCATGTCTATAGTTAAGATCACACCCATGCGGGATCAACATTCCTTAGGCCACACCGGCATGGGATTAGCCCGCATTGGCTCACACTCTTAACTATCAAAATTTTTAGTCCCACCCACCCCATAACCACGAAACTCGTAGGCTCATTTTGCATCACTGTCATTATTGGAAAACCATTGAGTTACGTCTATTTGGTCAAATAAATCATTAATATGAGGTAAATGATATATTTTTTTCCAATATCACTTAGTTTAACTTTTTAATGTCAATACACAACCTCAAGTTACCATAAAATTTCTTAGAAAAAAACCCATGAAACCCAAGAGGAAACACTCTGTTGATTGAATCCATTTTTCTTATTCTCATCCAACAATAGTCATAGTTCCTATAAATCCATTTATTTTATGAGTTAATATCGAAATAAAATAGGATTCATCCTAGGCACTAAGTCAATAGAAAGATTTACATCTCTTCTTGATGGTAATCAAGAGAAATCCTATGGTAAAATATACAGATACTGATCCACTACCCTAGGAATTATAGGTTGACTCTTCCCTTTATAAACCCAACAACTTGTTGAAGATGTGGCCTAATTCTATATAATAGTGTATTATATATAGCATTTTTTCTGCTATATAGTGTATGTTATATATATCATGTTGTATAATTCTATATCATGGTGTGACATGCATGTATAAAAGACATATTGTATGCCTTAGTATTTAGCATATCGTAAGAGCATGGTTGAGGGATATCATTTATCTGCATCATGGTGATATTTATATACTATGATAAAGATAGTAACATCAATGTTCATGGGTTAAAGTAAATCAGAAGTAGTTTATTCATTTTATAGTTCTCATGGTTTCTATTTTCTTGTATGATGATACTAGTTTAGGTCTCTTAATCGCTTATTACTTAGTATAAGTGTTAAAATAACCATAGAAACACAAAATTCATAACAGGGCCTTACCATATTATTATATTCTGAAAATAATTTTTAATGAAGTTTTAAACCCCATGAAAAAATAAAGCATTGAATCATTCTATTCAATTTGGCACATTTCGTTAAATACAACTGATTGGAAGTTGAAGGGGATATCATGAAATTATGGTAGATTATATAGGATAAGTGATGAACTAACACTATGAATCCTTTATATCATATAACATGATAACCATGACCATGGTATTATCCTTATATATCATATAACATGATAACCATGACCATGGTATTATTCTTATATAGGCACTATGATTCTAAGTTAATCTCATGTCGAAATTTAGTTAATTTTACTCAATCTTGTGCCACATGAGTTTTTTTACATGGTCCAATATAAAGTTAATCCTATGAAAGGTCTTACACACTATATTAATTTCAAGAAATTATCATTTTATTATTATTCTAGTCTCAGATGCGTTGTTTTATTATGATGTGGGTGCTACATCATAAGTTGCGTGCTCATTCACCTTATTCCAATGCGATTTAATTAGACAAGAGCCCTCATGGATTTTTTATACAAAATTATTGTTTTAATATTAAATGGTACCAATTCCTATTTAATATTATGTAGGTAAATGTTATTTGATTTCTCCTTACATGAGTTGTGTTATATAATTTTGTATGATATACTGAATATTAAAAAAAATTATATACTTAAGAGAAATTATTTTTTCATAATATTTAAATTATGAATTTAATTATATAATTTATAATTTTTTTATAAATAATAGAAAAAGGTATTTTGAGATATTTATTAATTTATAAAGGTGTTTATAAATTAATTAATAAAAAATCATTTATAATTAATTAATTGTTTTTTTAAAATATTAAATAAATATACATAATATTGAAATAATTTTTTCAAAATTATATGGAATGTTTATAATATAGATATAAAATGTTTATATATATATATATATTATTAGGGTGATTTATAATGCGTTTATAAATTAAAAAATAAGCTATAAAAATAAAAGTGTATAACTAAAATTATGAATTTTTCATAATTACTTAATTTTAATTGTTTAAATTAAAAGACCTCATTTGAAAATTATTTAAACCATATCAAAATGATTTTTTTTATAATTTATTTGATTGAGGTTTAAATAATAATTAATAAATGATATTTTGATTATGAAAATAGTTTACATAATAGAAATTTGATTATAAAATGTTTATAATTCATTTAATATCATATATTTAAAGGAAATTCCAAATAATGAATAACATGAAGGGTTTTATATTGGTAGTCAATAGAAAGTGTTTATATTTAAGTAATTATGGAACTTCCATAATGAATGATAAATTATAAAGTGTTTATTTTAGCTTTATTTGTGAATTGTTCATAAATTGACCATCTCTTGTTTAAATTTATAAATTATTAATTTTTTTAATTTTTTTATTTTTTTATTCATAGATATAATTGTTATATTATTAATTGTGATGTATGATTTAGTTTAAATGTTTTTAAACTACTTCAGTAGATTATCATACATGCATCTAAGGAGTCACATTCTAGATATGATAAATTATTTAGTGTTATTCTAACTCAGCTTTGGATTGTATTGAGTTAAAAAAATTAATTAAGTAATTGAGTATGATTTATACATATTAGGAGTTATTAATATTATGGAATTGAGATATATTTTGGGAAATGTATCCTTGGATAGAGGGAATTTTGCCCAGATTTCTCACTATCTTAAAGGCTTATTCATTGTCTTGAAAATAAAGGGATGTATATCTATGGATCTAGTCTTACTTATCATAGGATTATTAATTTAATATAATTATAATACTTTATATAAAAAGGATTTATGCACCTTAAGAAATGGATATGTAAGAATATAATTGGATTTTAATTTGGGTTTGTAACACAAGCTATGAGTTGTGTAAATAGTTATAAATCAATATGGTTTGAATATATTGGTTTGATTGAAGGAATATGATTCCAACTAAATCTTTAGAATCATGCATACATATAAAGAGAATAACATGATATAAGATGGTGAGATTAAATCTCCTTAAAAATACTAAGTTTTAGATTCTGTTCAATGTGAACACTTATGAATACCTCAATCATTTAACTAGACTGGACAAGATAAAGATAGGTTCCCCTGGATTATAGTAAATAAGTAAAGATAGTAATGAGTTACCCTAATAGGATTAGGTTCCCATTCATGGTATTTTTTTGCTACACTTATCCAAGAGACCTTAATAGGATCAAGTTACCAGAGGAAGAAAGTTGAGTTTATCCATTTGATGGATTAGATAAAGAGTTATCTACTTAACCATCCAAGATTCATATATAACGTGTTTGAAATAATTACCTATCTAAATAACTAATTGGTGATATAAACACCAAATAAGACTCATTTCCCAATGAAATAGGATCTTGGACCACTAATGGATGTGATGGATTTTAAAAGGGGTTATCATTTTAATGGGAACACATCTAACAAAATTATTTATTAAATATTTATAAAACATGATACTCATTTGATAAAATTATCTTTTGTAGATAAAAAATACCATCATCATCAACCATATCTATGAGATCAACCATGGATGAATTATAATATTAGTGTAAGAAACTCATAAGACTAGAAAATTAAGAAAAGTTCTTTAGAAAGAGAAATTCCATGTGTTTGAAAAATACCCTTATGAGTGTCAAATTTTTAAAGTTGTTCAACACTTAGAATCTATATTCTTTTGAGAAGCATCTAATGATTCACTATAGGTTTGAAAGGCATTATAAGCACAATTACCTAAGTATCTTTTAGTCTCCACACATATGCTCAATATGATTTGGTATGACTTGATGAATCTAGAAATTTTATTAAGACTTATTTGGGTGTATAAATTCTTACATTTTCATTGATGGAAATGTTATAACAATGTAAATGAGTTCAATAAATGTTTACCATATTTTATCAAAATCTTTAGGATACATGAACTATTAATGTGATTTCTAGGTTCTAGTTATTTTTATATGATAAAAGTGGGTAAAATTTCAAAATGGAAGAAGAAAATTTAGTTAGAGACTCCAATAATGTTTCTTTAAATATCCAACCAAGGTTATTGAAACCTAAATGTGGTATCAAGAAGAAAGAGTAATAATTTTATATGATGGAATTGTTCTAAATACCTAAAAGATTTTAGAATATCTATGGAATTTCTAAATTAGTTATAAGTGTTTTAGAAATCAATTGTTCATTTTTAAAGGGTATGTGATACTAAATGTATACTTTACAAATTTTACAAGTATGTAAGAGTTCAAAATCAAGGTAAAAATTGATTGATCATACAGTTTGTATTTAAATGATGAAGCAGAAGGATCCTAAATCATGTATTTTAATAAAAAATAATAAATCAATCTTAGATTGATCTTAGTAAATGATGTTTATAATTATCTCATTTCTCTTATGTGATAATATTAATTGTTTACTAAAAAATAGTTTTTATGAACAATATGAGATTAATACACATGGTTTATGTGTCATCTAATTCTATAACATATTTTAAAATGAGACAAGGATAGAAATATTTTATCTAGGATAAAAGTTTTTATCAAAGTGTTTGTTAAAACATGAAGGATTTTATCCCACTACCAGCAATGGTATATTTTAAATAAGAATTTTTTTCTTAGTAGTGATCCAAACATATAGAATACTATATAATATGTAGTATTAATAGTTTATTTGTTAAATATTTATACTAAAGAAAGTAATAGTTCTTTACATAATACAAAATAGTTTTTGTTTTTAGAAATATATTCTAATGAGAATATAGTTTCTAATAGGATATTGGGAGTATTTTTAGACTTAAATAAGTTTGGAGTAAATAAATAAATGGTTATAATAGTCAAAAACAAAAGTCAAATATCACTTTCAAAGAAAAATATTTATGAAAATGGTTCTAAGAGCGATGGCGATGTACTTAGAAAAACAAAAGTTTATAACATCATAAAATTAGATTCTATAGAGTTAAGAAGTTTCAATATGTTCAAAGAGTCAAACATTAATAAAATGATTCCTAAGTTACACCATTAGTAAAAATATAATTTTATATATATTTTACTAACTAAATATTTTTGTGGAAGGGTTTTATCAGGTGATCACATAGAGATATGGAATGAATTACATAGATATGTCATGAGTTTTTTAAAACCCTAAAATTTTGTAAAACATAAATATGATACGGAAGTCTATCCTATATGATATGTTTGACATGTACTAATGTAAAGTTTTTTTAATATTCTTAAAGGGGTTTAAGAATTTAAAATGTATCATGTTATATAAAAGTTAATAGGAATTTTATCATTCTTTCACATTGACTACACACACACACATATACAAATATATGTATCTTTAAGTGAAATGATAATTGATATATCAAAGTACAACTTTGAGTTATATCAAACTAATGATCATCATGGAGTATTACAGATTGGAATGAAATGTTAAGGTTATCATGTGTAAGATTCTTGTATTAGGATACAAAATATAATCATGTGGTACAAAGCGGGGTTTGTGAATTGAATGAACCACTAAGTATATAACACATAGAGTGGAATAAACTATGTATTTGGTATAATTGGGGTGAATGGTTCATATTAGTGTCCCCACTACCCAAGGTCGGTGAGATAACTAGCTTGAGAACTATCATACTTTGATACATTTCTTATGTAATCATTTTGGCTGAGATAATCATGGGTGGTTGGGGTATATTTCTGATTATATCATTGGTTGGAGCTTAACCAATATGTTATTTGTCCTCTAATACGATGAGTTTTTCATTTGGGATATTGATTGAGATAGAATGAGGAAGTGTATGGTCATACCCAGATTGTACTTATTTTTTGGTTATTTATTCGGGTTAGGGTAATGTGATGTGATCATCCACAAATGTTAATTACATGAGATATATTAATTGAAATGGTGAATCTATACTCAAAAAATTGAAAACATATGAGTAGACTTTATACAGGATTCACATACTTTGTGTTCCATGTTTACTCAATGTCTTGGACAAATAGATCATATGAAAATGAATTCTTGCATATGGGGTAGTTGGTGGACATAACTATAGAGAGACATGTGTTTTATAGAGATCATATCAAATCCTTTTGTAGCTTCAGTAACATTGATTCTTTGATATAGGCCACTATTTTCTTATATTTATGAGTTTAGGATTTTTTATTTTTTTCAACACTATAAAGGACCCCAGGGTCACACTTTATGGTTGACATAATGAGTTTTGAGTTTGGATTATATATCCAATCTAAAAATGTTTTATATTTTTATCCAAAAGAGTTTTGGATGGGTATTTACAATGTTTAACATATGATGTAGTACAATGTCAATTTGAAGATATATTTACAATTTTTTAAAAGTTATACTAATGGAGTATTTTTTAGGTTTCATAGGAATCTAATAAAACTTATTAGACATAACAGAAGTAATTAGAAACGAAATTAGAGGATATGCATGCAAGATAATATGAAAACAATATATGAAAGTTAAATGAAGAACAATAATATAAATTTGGAACACCTTACACTGAAATTCATTTAAAACCTTTAAATATTTATCTGATATGATTGATAAAGATCACATAGTGGTAGTTGAATTACATCCCACCTCCATAGGTATCCACTGGCTAAGTTGAATTATCTGATGTTCGGATGATATTTTTATTCCCCTCATGATGTGCTAGCATATCATATGAAAAGAAGGAATAATAAGAGAGTTTTAGGTTTTTAGGAGGTTTTACCACACATAATAGAAATTTCCAATGCATTTCCATCTCATGGAATTAGTTAACTAAGAAATTAATGATTCTCCTTGATTATCCACTCATTTATTAATTTATTGAAACACAAGAATAAATACCATGGCTAGTTTATGAATTCATCATGTACATTACCTACCTACCATTTCATCATGAAATAGTTCACTAATGATAGCTCATGTGGAATAATATATTGAATGATAACCATTATCACTCGATTTAATATACACCTATAAGAAATGATACACCTTATTTCTCATGAAAATCATAATCTTCATGTAATACAGATTAGCTCATAATTATATCATATACAAATATGAATTTAGGAAATATATCCTTATGTATCCCAATTAAACTAAAGCCTAAAAGAATATGTTCCATTTCAACTTATATTATATTATATATAGTTACTTTTGAAATCATATCTAAAACTCTTTTTGAATATCTTACAAAACCTTTTTCTAAAGCTATCATTAACTTCACCTTGTATCACATCATATGAAATAATTTATGAATACCCATCTAAGACACTTTTGGATTAACTCTAAAACACTTTTAGAGTAGATCTATGAGTCAAACTCAATACACATTCATTAAAACATAAAGTGTGACACTATGAACCTTTATACCATTAACCATAAATATGAATCTCTGGATACATACATGTAAGAAAAGTGTAGCTTGTAGAAAAGTGTAAATTATACTCGAGATATAAAGGGATATAACATGATCACCATCCAACACATGTATATTTATACTTGTGTCTACTAGTTTACATCATATACTAATTTTCATTCTCGTATTTTCTATTTTTTTGAGAAATTGAGTTACCTTGAGACACAAAACATATCAATCCCATATAGACAACTCATATACCATCGATTCTCAGAGTGTGGACTAAAATGATCAATTAATAAATCACATGTAATTCAAATATCTAGATAATCAAATTAATTTTCCATTATCCAGATAGATATGTATTATATCTAGGTGTAGACCATAGTCTATCTCAATCGAGGGCCCTGATGTCATACTCATTATAAAAGAGGATAAATTCCATTTTGTTTAATCTCCAATCGATGAAATGATCATCAACATACCCAACCACCCCCATATTAGCTAAGTCAATATGTAGACTTTCATAAGTAGGGTATAAAAGTATGAAGGTTATTATGCTAGGTATCTCACTATACTCTGGTAATAAGGAATTAAATATGATCTATGCACCCCTAGCTTACCAAATACATCTATATAACACTCTGTGTGGTATACTTAGTAGGTCATCCTATGTAAACAGGAATAATATTCATTGTTTTGTGCCTCATGATAATATTATGTATCACTATATAAGAATAATACACATGTTAACCTTAAAATTTTGAAAAAACTATAATACTCCATGATGAACATCAGTTAGGGATAAACTGAAAGTCATAATTTGAGAGGAAAATCATCATTTCACTTCAAAAAATGTATATCTATATATATATTTATATAGACAACATGAAATAAATAAAAAATTCAGGTTTCCATTAATATGATATTATTTAATATTTTTAAACTCTATAAGATTATTTAACAAAACCAACACAATTTTCAGGTTATCATATCATATATATATAATTGATAGGTATCCATATGTTTACTATACTTTCTGGATTTGTTAACACCTTAAATCATATATAATCCATGTTTCATCTCTATGTGACCATATGATAAAACTCCACCATTAAATTATTTAGTGTGAAATATATTTAAATTAAACAAGTTTGAACAATGGTGAGATTTAGGATTCATATTCCTAATAGTTCAAATTTGTGAACATATTCAAAAGACTTAACTCAAAAAACTCAAATGTTATGATTCCAACTTCTATTTTCTACTTATAATTATTTATTAGTTCTTCATAATCATCCTTGGAACCCTATTACATAAAATGCTTTACTTGAAATAATGTAACTACTTACATTATTATTTACCAAACCTCCTAAAATATTTGATGATAAAGTGAAAAAAACTTTAAAATAAGATTAGTATTATCCTTTATTTATTAATTTTGAAATTATTTAAGTTCAAACATACTCCCACTAGTTTCTTAGATGACATATTATATTCATAATATCTTGTTAAGAAACAACAAAAACCTTTTGTCTCAAGAAATAACATTTATTTCCTATCACTTGGAATATTAAACAAATAAAATATTTTTTATATATTGTATATGGTTTTCTATGTGTTTGAGATATTTTTATTTAAAATAATAGTTTTTTAAAATATACCACTGATGGGTTGTGGGAATATATTCAAACATATTTTAACAAATACTTGATAAAAATTTAATCCTAGATAAAACACTTTTATCCATATATTCTTCTCAAAACATGTTATATAAATTTATAAATCATAAAACATGTGTATAAAATTAATCATAATAAATATTTTTTTATCTATCATATTCTATTTTCACATTAGATAATTGAGATAAAGATGCACATAATTTACTTAGATTCATTTGATCTTGATAAAATCCTTCACAGTCAAAACTTTGATGTAGTAACTATTTACTTCATCTCATGAATATAAACTACAAGATAGATCAATTATTCCTTTTATTTTGTAATTCCTATATATTTAAAACACTTTGTAAAATATACATTCAGTATCGTACATACCTTTCAGATTTGAATAATTAATTTCTATAACATCCATACTTGACATGGAAATTCCATAGAGATTCAAAAAATCCTTCAGGTATCTTGGATAATCAAATAATATTGAATTATTACTATTCCTTATTGACAACCCTTGGTTTTAATGTCCTTGACTGGATTTTTGAAGAAACATTATTGAAATTTTCAACCAAATTTTCTTCTTTTGGTTCTAATATTCACCTACTTGTACTATCTATATATAACTTTAGAACTCAAACATTATATTCATAGTTCAAATATATTCACAAAACTTTGAGAATATAGGTTAAATATTATTTTAATTCAATCATATTGTTATAAAATTTCTATAAATGACCATAGAATAAATTACATAACCTGAAAAACCAATTTTAAGTCTCCCTTAAAGCATGTTTTAGAACTGAACAAATCCTAACTATGTGTATCAAAAACACATTATCTCATTTTATTTAAAATTTTTTTTCATGATCTTAAAATATAAATTAGTTAAAATATATATTATGAAAATTTTATAAAATATTTAATTATCCATGTTATCAATAAATACAATCCTTTTACCTGTTACTTAAAAACAAAATTCAATATTTAATTATTTTCATCTTCTAACACTACGTATATTTAAAAAACTTTTTAAAACCTACAATTGATATCATATATCTTTCATAATAATATAATTTATTTCTATAACCAATAATATCTTAAGTAAACTTTTAGTCTCATCTAGTAATCAATATATTCAATCATATTTAATATCATTTGGTATACCCAATCATATTGAGTACATGAGACTAAAATTCCTTAAATCATTGTCTTACCCAATCATATTGAGTACATGAGTGGAGACTAATATTCATTTGGTAAATTTTCATCTAATTAATTTGAAACCTTAAATTAATCACTATATACTTATATAACCATATAGATTCAGTTGTTGAAAAATTTGAACACTTGGATACCAAGGAAGGATTTTTTCTAACACATATAATTTTCCTTAAGAACTTTTCTTAAATTACCAATATTTATTAAGAACCTTTCTTAAGTTTCCATTATAAGTAGTAGATTATGTTAAGTTTCTCATTATCAAGAATTTATCACAGAGTCAATCTTGATGATGATAATGATATTATCTACAATATAATATTTTATCAGATGAGTTTCATGTATTATTAACCACTTAATAAGTAATTTTATTAAATGGGATCTCTATAAAATGATGACCTATTTTTAAAAATCCATTATATCCATTAGTGTTCCAAGATCAATATTTTACCATGACATACACCAATTATCTCCTAAATAATCCATGACTATATTTAGTAGAATATTTTTTAATCATACCAAATATGAATCATGGATAATTGAGTGGAAAAATATTTGTCCAATCCATCATGTGGATATAATAAACTCTATTCCTATGGTATCCTAACTATTAGGGTTTCCCAACTAGTATAACTGAAATCAAACACCAAGAATAATCCAAAAGAGTAAAATTAAGGAAGACTCATCCTAATATATACAAAACCTATAAAATAACCCAACATTAATTATAACTTACTTTCCTTACACAATATAATTTTGAGGTACTAATTCTAAGCTCGAACATACTCAGTTTAATGATCAAGGTCTTAACAAGTGATGCATCGGAAGGAATATCACACCTAGTATTTATAGGGGTTTTTAATATCACAATCTTATCATATGTTATTCCCTTTAATGTATGCATGATTCTAGTAATTTAGTTTGGTCCTATTACCTCTACCAAATCAATATGTTCAAACCATATTGATGTGTAACTCTTTAAACAACCCACAAGTTTGTGTTACTTACCAAAAAATAGAACTCAAACATATTCATATATATCTAGATTCATAATATTGATAAGGTACATGAATAATTCATGTAAAGTAATATATTTATCCATATGAGTAGGCCTAGATTGATAGATATCCAACCCCATTCACCATCCTAGACAAGGCATAAGCCTCTAGGTAGGTGGGTAATCTGACCCCATGTCCCTCTACCTGGGGATACTTAAATCAAGATAGAATCCAATTTATCATAACTCTAAATACTAATATGATCAAAATATATTCAATAACTAAATTAAAGCTGATAACTTCATTAAAAACTTTGGTCAAGGTAAACAAAAAACTAAATTTATTATTGAGTCAATCCTAATATGTAATGAAAGGCTCTATCCTAGAAGCAGTTTTACATTTTAAACTAAATCATAGAAAAACATCATATTTGTTAAACACCTTACTAAACATGAATATAATTGGGAATAAATCTCAAATAAATAAACAATTAAACATGAGATAAAAATTTATGAAAAATTCAAAAATAAAATATAATTATAAATATTTTATAATTTTATCTTTAACATTATGGACATTCTATAATTTTGAATATAAATATTTTATATTCATTCCAATATGAAATATTTCATATTTGACCTTATATGAATTTTATATTTTAAATATATAATATTATATGAATTATAAACAATTTATAATTCAATTTATATTATGTAAAATTTTTACATAATCTAAATATCATATACTTAATCATTATTTAAACCTTGATCATATCAATCATCAAAAAACTTATTGATGTGGTTTAAATAATATTCAAATAAGGACCCCTTTTATTTTGAACAATTAAAAAATAAAAAATTATAAAAAATTCATAATTTAAATATAACCATTTTATATTATAGAATTATTTCACAATTTATAACCCATTATAAATTATCACTTATGTTTTCTAAATAAAAACTATATTTTTAGATCAAAAGTCATGATATAATATGGTTAAAAGGCATTTCAAATATTAACATTTAATATTTTGGAAAATAAAATTTTCATAAACAGTTATTTAGTTAATTATAAAACATTTATAATCAATTAATTAATTTATAAAACCTTTAAAAATTAAATATTTCCAAAATACATTTTATAATGATTTATAAACATTTTATAAACCACTAAAATCATTTTAAATGTTATTTTTTAAAACAATTCTGATTACCCATATATAGAACCCCTATTCTATGTAAGGGTAACATCTTTCAACCCTTATGTAGACTATCTATGTAAGGGTAGATATCCATGACCCTTATACAGTAGATGTTGTGTCAGGGTACATCAGGTTTTACCTTTTTCCACTTTAGGAAAATCCAATTTACCCTTATGTACGAACGTTTTTTTGTAAGAGTAGACACTATCATACCCTTACATGAAAACTATACATAATCTCCCATGTATAGGTAACACATTGGCTATCATTACTGAACTAGTGTTTCATATAAAGTTAAATTAAAATGTACCTTTACACGGTCTTAGGAAAACTATGTTTACCATTACATGAACCCATCATGTAAATGTAAGCCACAAGTTACGTTTACATGACCACTCACATATGGGTAATGTTCTGTATACTCTTAGACAACTCATCTATGTATGGGTAAGGCCTTGATTACCTTTACACATCCCATCAGTGTAAAGGTTAATCATTTTTTATTTTTGAAAAACTGAAAATGATAATTTGTTTTAGTATTCTTCTTCATTTCCATACACTATTCCATTAATAAAAAACATGGGTTCCCTATGATACCCCTATTAGGGGGGGAGTAATATCTATTCCTCATATGAAAACATCTAACATGAAATCTTTATGAACCTATCAAATGACTCCATCTCCCCAACTCTTTGGGAATGCCACTCTTTGCATCACGATACATCTCTTGGGTGTAGACCCACACTTCATCACATGTTCATCCATGAGAGTTCCCATGAATCAGATAACCCTTTAGAATCTCCTTTGATAACACTATTTGGTTTCATATAAATATAATAACACTTATTAGACACAATAAAAGTAATTAGAAACCAAATATGAGGATATCCACGAAAGATAATGTGAAACCTGTATATGAAATTGAAATAAAGAACAATGATATAAATTTGTTGTACCTTACACTAAAGTTATTATTCAACCTTTCTATATTCATATGATATACTTGATAAAAATCATATAGTGGTATCTAAAAGATATCCCACCTCCATAAGTATCCACGAGATAAGATGAATTATCCGATGTTCGTATGTGATTCATTTTCCACTCACGATGTGCTAATATCTCATATGAAAGGAAGGAAGAAAAAGAGAGTTTTAGGTTTGTGGGAGGTTTTACCAAGAAAAATTGAGGTTTCAAATTCAATTCCATCACATGGAAGTAGTTAAATAGGAAATCAAGGACATTCCTTGATTATCCTCTCATTTATTCATGAGTTAAAACACATGAATAAATACCATGGCCTATTCATGAATGCATTTTATGAATTTACTACGTACTGTTTAATAATGAAATTATTCATTAGTGATAGTTTATGTGGAATATTTTATTTAATGATAAACATTAGGATTTGTTTTCAAATACAGTTATATGAAATGATACACCCTATTTTGCAATAAAATCCTAATTTGCATGAAATAAAAATTATATCATAATTATACCATATAAAAAAATTGATTTAGGGTATATCTCCTTCAATTTTGTATATGGTTCTACAAGTTATTTTATATGATGTCATATAAGGTGAAATTATACTAAGTTTATGAGGCTTCAGTGCAAGTGGGATATAGTTGAATATTTCCCCAAAAGACACATCGTAGTGTATGATATATGTTCTGTCATATTGTACGACATGCATGTATACAAGGCATATTATATACCTTGGTATTTCATATATCATAAGAGGATGATATATGATACCATACTATTGCTAATATAATTTTAGTATTTAAATAATCTCCAAAATAAGTTATCATTGGTATGATCATTTCATGAAATGAAACACATTGGAGTTTTGGATAAAGGTTTACAAATAGTTTGTAAATTATAATAAATTACTCAAACATTACATAATGTTTGAGTAAATGCATGGAGGAATGAGGAACATCCAAGAGGATTATACGAAATCATTCACTATGATATAGTGGATATTCTAACTCTACCAAGACTTGGACGATTCTCTCCCACTCTTATAACTCTCATATTCTTTATCTATTTACTATGCAAGGCACTAGAATGACATAGTGAGAATAAGAATCCCACCTAAGCATCAGGTGATTCAGCTGCAACCCAGGGTACACTTTGGAGGAGGGATGTCATTTGGCATCCAGTTGATATTCTTTATCATGCATGATAAATTTAATAGCAACAACGTTCTTTAGTGAAAGGTACATAGGGGTAGTTTCTCTATTTTATAATTTGTATGGTTTTAGTTTTCTTGAATGGAGATCCTAGTTTGGATTTATTAATCACTTATTCTACTTATTTTAAGTGTTAAACTACCATTATAAACCCAACATCACTAATTCCATGAACTAAAATGATATAGATCACACTATACTATTCACTGACCCTATTATATAGGCCTTTTCACAAAGACTATAAAAAATTATTTATAGAACTCATAGAATGTATCTTAGTGGATAACCAAAGTATTCTCACAAGGGTCTAGATAAACACATATTGATCTTAATCACGTATTATATTTTTTTGTAATTTTTATTATATTCAAAGAATAAAAAATGAGGGTGGTGTTATGGTAAATATATAAATTAAGACATGAAAAAAATAAAAAATTAATTGTAATATTATTCAAGAAAGGTGGGTATTCCTTAGTGGATTTCCCATTTGTTCAGCTTCCTTGTCCTATTTACTATTTTCACCTTTTCATATCCTCACTCAATGTCCAAACTCAATATCATTTATCCCACAATCTCTCACTATTTTAAAATTATAGTTGGTACATTCATTACCATCACATGAGCATTGGACCCTTGTATTTTCTTAGGACTAGTGGTGGATATTATACCTCAACACACTAGCCAAACCCCAATAGAAATCCCCACCATGACATATTTGGCTACACAATATCTAGTCAGTATACTCCCTAAACACTATCCTAATCTACATATTTTACTTCTTATATCTAGTCACCTTAAATCCCTCATATTCATTACTTCATGTAAAAATTATGAGGCATATCCCCTCTTAAATATGATGACCCTAAATACACCAAAGGGCAATAGCCTCTACAATTATATTTTAAAAATAGAAAAATCCTTAGTCGGGGTCCATGGTAGTGATCGGTTAAGAAATTTGGGGACTACTAGACACCGATTCCATTGGAATAAAGGACTAACCAAAAATGAAAATAATCAAGAAAATTTTAAAAAATTACTATTATTATTATTAATGATGATGACAATTTATTTAAATATCCTAGAGGTTATAATCTTAGTAAACAACACACACCCCTAGGCCTGCAAGAATATGACACACACCCTACCAAGTGATGACCCACTTCATAGAAATCCCATTACATTGATTGGTCTGAATGCCTAGTGGACAAAGTTCCATTACATGGGTTTGTACCCCTTCTTGTGTCATTGTTGTGTCAATGCCTTGCGTCAAGGCCTGCATCACTGTCCAACTATGTCAGTGCCTACTTCACTGCCTATAATGTAAATCCCTCAAGTGGGATTCTAGTATTCTAACTTTGGTCTCTTGGATATGGAGTCCATTATTGAGTACCACTCAACCGCAACTCAATCCAATGAAGTGGTCAGGATAAAAGAATAAAATTTTTGAGGCCCTAAATAAATAATGATGATAATAATAATAAGAGTAATACAATTATTTTTTGTTTTTTGTTTTTGTTGTTGTTATTATTATTCCATTGGAATTAGTTCCAATGGTTTGAGAGGGATGGGGGTACTGAGCATGTCCCAGATTCAAACCCAGGTTTTCTTATATATTGTGTGTGTGAGTTTAAATATCATAAATTATTATTATTATTATTTATCCTCGGTCCATTAGTTAGGCTCATAGATTTCATATAGAAGTTCCATGGTTTAACTCCTGGACCCTAATAATTTATCAAAATTATGGGAGAATTTTATTGATGTTATGTAATATAGATTATTGGAAGAGAAGTAATGTGGGAAAGAAAATAGATATAAATCCCTGGAATAATGCTTTGATGATGAAGGAATTTTAGGATGAAATTTGTGGTTAAGTGTGACATCCTGAACCGGGTGCGACATGCTGGTGACCTGATATGATTTACCACATGAACTCAAGAACATCTCGCCGTACGTTAGAGGCTTCTGAATAGTAGCGAGGGTCTGATATCAATCATGGGGAGACTACACACTCTTTATCATATTAAAAAATTAGCATAAATAAAAGACAATAATAAAATGAAATATATTAAATGAGTGAAAAGGTAAGAAATAAAATTATTTATTTTTTTAATAGAGTAATAAGTATGTCATGAATATCATAATTGTTTCCTGTATATCACATATATTCTTAAACATTACCCTTATCACCTTTCAGTTAAAGCGTTGTTTGAAGATGAGTTACATCTCTTCATGAGGTAGTAGTCCGCCGTACACACTAGTGACGTTATCATATCTCCTATGGAATGGAAAGAAAAAAAATTATATATGATATAATGACTAAAGAGGTATAATTATATTCTAAAATTATATATATAGTTTATATCAATCATCATGCACGATAGTGAGATATGGTAATGGGAAGAAAAATAACATCGGTTCGCGAGGTGGTTGTATATCATACTCATGAGTAATTATTTTATAACCAATTTGATGGAAGTGGAGGTGGATGTAGGTAATTGACATATTATAAAAAACATACTAGTATGTATAATATAATTATTTTATTATATATTCTTGGATAAATAATAATTTAAGGTGGTTGATAGAGAAATAAAATAAAAATGATCGTTGAAGAATGTTACCTCATCTTCAAGTGTCTCCATATATTTGTACCTAAATCCTTACTAGGTTGGATTTATTCCCAGAATAAGCCTTATAGTATGAGTGGGGGGATTTTTGGAAGTTGTTTGGGAAGTTAGTGGCAAAAAAATAGGTTTTGAATGTGTGAATAAGAGAGGAGGGTGTCATTTTATAAGTGAGGTGAGTGTCACACTTGTGATTTTTTTAAAATATTCCATCATACCCATTTTTTATCATTATAAAATCCTCAAAAATATGAAATTATAAAAAATATAACATATAAGGTCTAAAAATGTCCATAAAATGGGTTTTTTACAAACCGGTAGGACATTTGTACCCTTATCTTCATAGTTTATACCCAGGTAAACTCATTTTTACCATAGCCTCAGTAATTACTTTTTATTGTTTCAAGTATATATTTTGGTCAAAAATTAAGTTTATATTATTAAAAATTATAAATGATAAATCTAAAAAATATGTATTAATTTTTTCCAAATTCAATTCACATAATTTGGAAATTTTAATTTAAAATAAATCTCACATACGTGATCAAAAATCATCTTTTTAAAGAGAAAATGTTCAAAAGTCTACAAAGTTTTTTTTTTATCAAAATTCAATATGAAAATGATTAAAATGACCTAAAGTTTATTAATTGATATAAAATAAAATTAATTTTATTTTAAAACCAAAAAAAATATAATTTATCATTTTAAATTATTTAAATTAATAGTCATTTTTCAATTAAAATTCAGTAATTTTCAATTAAAATCCAGCATTTTTCACTATTCATAAAAAAATGAAACTTTTCATAAAAATCCCAAAAAATCACTCTAAGATAATATTTATATTTTTATTTAAAAAAATGATATTAAATTTAGCCAATTAATTTTATAAAAGTGTTAATAATTAATTTTAAATTATGTGCATAAATCGTGACTTTCCCGTCTTTTAGAAAAAAAAATTTCATCAAATATTTAATTTTCATTTAAATGGATATTATTTTATTACTAAAAAATTGATAAATAATAGATGTGTGTAAAATATATATAAAAAACATCTTATTTTATTTGATTATATTCCAAACTATCATTCCAAAGGCCATGTGATTATTATCATATTAAATAAAAATAGAAATAATATATTTTTGTTCCATAAAACTTAATCCTATATGTAATGGAAGCTATTAAAGAAATTCGTTGTTGAATGTAACTCAAGATAAACTATGTGTTTTTTACTATATTCTATAGAATACAATGTTCTTCTTTTATAATTTTATTATGTTAACTTTTTTATACACCACAATTCATGATTTATTACATAAATATACATATAATGCCATCATAGAAGATCATGAGACCCAAGGTATTTGAGAAATTAGATACATACAACACTAACATGAAACATGGGTATAACAAAATTATTTAAAAACTCCAAAACATGTCCTTATATTCCATTAATATTCAAATAATATCTTAGATAACCTGTACACTTACATAATAAAATGGTGAGCTATAAAGACCAAAAGGGAATAATAAAAAATAACAAGGATTAAAGTATTACATGTTTTTCAAAAAGGAATATCAAGGTGACATAAAAGGGGTGAAAATCATAAAAATGGTCATAGAAGAATGATATATGTTGATAACATCAAGAAAATGTAGGAATGTGGAAAAAACATAAAACATGACATCATAAACACACGTTAAGGAAAACCACTGAGAAATCATAACATAATGTGATTAGGATATCCTCATGTGCACCATACAAGGTATGTCAAGAGATAAAAACATTACCCAATTCATTAAATGTCTAATTTATTCAGGGTACACCCTTCACATTCGTAACATGTACATGAATTTGTGTGGCACATAGATCATAAAATAGAAGAATGGTAGTTACCACTTTTAACCCCAAGATTAAGGAATATGGGTTATATAGATAAAATTATTTAATAAAGTGAGGTTAGGTATATATTGTCGAATACCATTGAGTGGAATTGGGGATGGGTATTGACTATGAAATTATCGGACATGGAAAATCACATGAATATTTTGTCATCATTAAGGGTGTATATAATGATTCAAGGAAGTGTATAATGAGAGTTAAAGGAGGCATCTTGATACTTTTACATAATAAAGACAGTAATATTATGTCTAAAAACACATTAAAATATGGAAAATTATAAGGGTATAATTCAAATAAAGTACTTGAATAAAGATGAGGATAGGTTCCCTTACGTTTAGAGAGTGCTTCTAAAAGATTGAGAGGAGCTTCATAAGAGAATGGTTACACCTTGGGAGGTATTTATAGAGGATAAGGGAGATTAAATTCTTGATCAATGGGATTTGAGTAAAATGGAATGGGAGGTTGGGTGGGTAATTATAAAGAAGACAAGGGAATTCTTTATTAATATCTAAACATTGTTTTTAGACTCTATATGATAAAATAAAAAAACCACAAGACTTCCCTTCATATTTACTCATGGTTTTTACCAAAGTAGAGTGGTTTTAAATATTGTGTAATGAAATAACTGAACATATTTAAATAATACACTTGGTTATGTGGAAGTTAGTCACGTTTATAAATAATTGATTTTAGGACCTTAAACATAATATATGTTTTTAATAATTAATTAAGGGTTTAGAAAATTTAAAAAATAACATTAAAAATAAATTATTTTAAATAAAAAAATATATTTTTTCTTTGATTCCTTTTATGGAATTTAATATATCATTTCGAGGTTATTATGATATCATAGTATATCTCGTATATTGATTCTATATTTAATTTTTACCTAAAAATATGAATATCTCATAAAATTATGAAAAATACACCATTGACTAATTTTATGTCCTTATTTAAAAAATAATATTTATTTTATCAAGATAATTTTCCAAATATGAAAATTTAATTTTTAAATTAAAATTCATATTTACTGGAAAATAATAGTTTTTATGATATTAACCACTTTCTGGCCCTTATAAAAATTTTAATAGTCTTAATTAAATTACATTATCATTTATATTTAACAAATTATTATATAATAAGAATATTTTATAAAAATTTTATTTATTTAAAAAATTCTTGGATTTATCAAAAAGTGTGCCTTAATTGAAACTATAAATTTCCCAAAAAATACCATTTTTATTTTTCATATCAAAACCTCATTTTATTCAAACTCCTTATATTTTCATTTGTAAATTAATAATAAAAATAGATAAATATAATAATTAACTCATTAAAAAGAAAATATAAAAAATCATATTACTAGGGTCAAGATAGATAACCCCTTATTACACCAATCTACACCCTAAGGGTTATGTATGCGATAGTGGTACATTCTTAGGATGGTTTGAAAAACATGGTTTGGTTCGTGATCTCGATAATCTTGAGATTATCCCATAAGAGGTTTAATTTGTGATTTAGTTGTTGAGTTTCATCTTGGTCTTGGTCAAAGGAAAATGCAAGTGATTCCATCTCCCTTAAAAGGTCTAATAAATGAAATTCATCGGGTGTGATCCTACTGATTAAGGTCAATGCTCCTTTCATTAGTGAAAATTATACTTTAACATAACCCTTAATATATAGTAATCTTATAAGTCATTGAATAATGTATATATTATAAATAGTTAAGATTCTTAATAAGATTTTAAATATAATGGTCTATATTTTCTAATTTTTCAAAAATAACCAAACTAGTAAATGTGTTTTATATAACTATAATACTTAATAAGGATTTTATTCATTCAAAAGGGGATTTCATTTATAAAATTTTGGGTTGTTAAAAAACCTGATCCTCATTTTACCACCATAGTATGTAGAGGTATTCAGGATTCTCTTGGCTCCAAATTATTTCTTAGTACTACTTTTCATCTATAGATAGATAGTCAGACAAAGCAAGCTATCCATAATTTTGAGGACATGTTGTGCACATGCATCTAAAATTTTTGAGGTTTGTCGGTGAGTAACATTCCATTGGTTGACTTTTCTCAAAAATAGTTATCAGTAAAGTATTCCTATAGAATCATTTTATTCACTACATAGCCTCATCTATGTTGTGTTGTAGTGAGATCAGAGAGTCTGTTGTTCTTGAACTAAAAATTGGTATAGAGAACAAGAGAGAAGTCATAAGTGATCCATTAGTTAATGAAAGTGGCATAAGATTTTTATAAGTAACTATTATAAAATTAACCTATACCAATGGTTTTAAACTATTGGTATAGGTGTTGAAACTATTTGTATAGGATCCAACAATGGTTCCCAGAAACATTGGGATGTTGTCCACCGAGATACCCCAATACCAACAGTTTTCTAGAATCTATTGTTATATTTTTTTTTGTAATTTACTTTATCCAGTGGTTTAATAAAAATTTGGTATATGATACTATAGTAACAATTACAAAACCTTTGGTATGTGATCCAACTAAACCAACCAACTAACTAGGTTTCACTATCACCTCAAGAACAATACAGAAAATTTATTGAATACTATAAATGAATTTATGTTTTCAACCAATAATAATAAACATTAACTACAAAGATATATTGTATAATTCATATTTAATTAGTTTTTAAATTAAAAATAAAATTAAAAAACATATATAATCATTTACCTTAAGAAAACACCACCCACACTATTGTTTGAAATAGAATGAGTCATAAATATATAGGATTAATAACCCCCTCAAAACCACCATTACCATCATTATCATCTCTATCATCAACATCATCATGAACATCCTCACTACCATCATTTCTGTATAAATATTAATCACCATAACATCTATTAAATTCATCACTATAGCCACCATTTTTATTATAGTCATAATTATCTACACCCTCATCATGAACACCATCAAAATAATCACCATATTCAACATTATCTCATCCATCTACCATTTTAAATAATTTTTTCCAATATACCTCTTCAATATTTTTTATTTCATTCATTGAAAAATAATAAAAAATTAATTATAAATACATTACTAATTGTTAAGTAAATAAATACATAATAGGTTACATGAAATAATTAATCCATACCAATTACCAAGAAAAACAATGGATAGGTGGTGACATAACATAATCCAATAATATAGAAGTTGTTATTACCTATCATGATAAATTAATGTTTTATTTATTGATATTTTTCATGATTTTAAATTATTATACTTAATGGGTTAATTAATAAACCATTACAATTTCTTTAAAAAAATTCCCATAAGTTTTTTATGAAGATAACTCAACAGATTCCCCATGAGTGTTCTTTTTCATAGTGATTTAAGTATTATACCATTGTGGAGAAATGGTGGTGATCAAACATGAGTGTTTTTGGGTGTCACATGGATTTAAAAATATCTTTATTTTTATTTTTATAATGTTTTAGTTGTAAATGGAATTTCATGTAATTAAAATAGAATGTTTTTTTGAAAAAAAATAAATGTATCATTGTTATAATAGTTTGGAAATCAATTTAAAATAGAAATATGTATGAAATTAATATTTAAAATATAATAAAATTAAAAGGTTTGAGTGGGTATCAATAAAAGTTCTTTTAAATAATTGAGGTTTTATTTAAATATATATAATGTATTTTATTTGTATTTTTTTAAGAATTTTTGGATATCAACTACTTATTTAGATCTTAGCTGATGGTTTACACTTTTTATTTCTATTATTCTTAAGGTATTTCATTTTGTGTATTTTGATTTGTCTTTTATTTTATATGATTTTAGTTTAATTTTTTATTCATCGATTCATGGCATGATTCTATAAAATGGAAGGGATCCTTGTTTAATTAAAAAAATAATTAGGATAATAACGTAACCTTTATTAAATAGTTAATTATTTGAAGACCTAAGTTTTAAGAAGTTGATATTTAACCTTATGGGTTAGTGTGAATTATGTATATTAATATTGAAGATTATATATTTAAATTATCATGTTCTTAATATTTTTTATTAGAATATTCATTAATTTCATTTATAATTAAAATGTTTTATAGTTATTTTTTATTTTTTGAAATTTATTTGAGATAAGTAAAAGTTGGTAAGTTTGTATGTTTAATATAGGTATATTAAAAGGTACTTTCCTTGGAATATATTTTAAATAATTTTTCATAAATGTTATAAGTAAATTAATTTAAGAATTTATTTTTTAGAAATTAGGGATTTGATAGTAAATCATCATTATTATATGAAAGGGGACTTTGAGACCATAAATATTTTTAATGACTTAAGATGATTTAAGGAAACATTACATGGTTTAGAGCTAGGAATTCTTCTCATTTTTAATTTTTTAAGGTCATTTTGAATTTCATGATAGGTTTTTATTTGTATTTGGTTTTATGATAAAATAAAAAAGTTTTCATTTATATACTTTAAAACCTAAAATAATTATATGGGTTCTTCAGTTCTTAATTAATAATTAGTTCCCTTTTTAAATTAATTTAGATTATTGATTTTTGAATTACATATTGAACATTCATGTTTAGTCTTTTGTTTTAATGGATTTTCGTTTTTAAGAACTAGTGACTTGAAATAATTTACACATTTAAATTTATTAACTTATTTTTCGCTAACATGTAATTTAAAGTATTAATATAGTGATTTTTTGGTCATTTATGTTTGTTTATTGAATTGATGTTCGAGGAAAAGGTTGTATACTTTTTAAATTGTTGTCTTTTTTGGAAAATATAAATTAAATTATTTGTATTTATATATGTATATATATCTAGGATTTTATTCCAATTTTTCTTAAAATAAATCATATATTTTTTAATATGGGGACTTATAGTTAAAATAAATTTTTGACTGGTGTTGGGTGGTCATATTTGGGATAAAAATGTTTAAAAGGGTTTTCTTAAATTTAAATTTATGGTTTGAATGAGAGGGTTTTAGAAAATGGGTGTTGGGTATAAATTGTTTTGTTAAAATTTTTTGAAGGGTAATCGGTCTCAAGTTTTAAGGTATTGTTTGGGCATGATCTATTTTCTAGAAATACCTCTTCATGGAATGTATAGTTTTTAGCTTCGATTACTTCAATAAAATTATTCTAGTTATATTTTTTAAAATATTTTTAATTTTATTTATATGATTTAAAAGTGATTTTGATTATTAAAATGTGTTAAGTTTCAATAGAATTTAAACTGGTGTTACTTATAGCACAATTAGGTTGAATGTCATTTATAGTGTTGAAATTTTAGGTTAAGGGAATGTATGGTTTATGTATATATATTTTGAAATTTATTGTTTATAGTAGATTATATGTTGTTTAGATAGTATGAAATACTTTGGGCTTTATACGGATTCAAAATTGATCATTAAAGATTAAACCATGTGTAATATCCCAAAATAGGCATAATGGGATTGTGTTTAATTGATTTTAGTTAGAAGTTATGAAAATTAAATGTTCTATAATGAAATTCTACGAAACTTATAATGTTTTTTAGTTGAAGGAGTGATAAAATGAGGATGATTTATTGAAATATGTTTCTAAAGGATAAATATATCTCTAATGGATGAATTTTAGTTCCTAAAAAGACTTTGAAAAATTTGTGGCTAAAATTTTGAAAAATGTGAAATCACTCGGAAATTTCAACTCATTTTTGGATGTTTCTTGGTTATAAACTCCAAATTACAATAAAAGAGTTAATATATGAATCATTTTAAAACAAAAAACATAGTATAAATAATTTCAAATATATGTGAAGATTTTTTTTTAAAATTTACATTATAAGGATTTTTTTTAAAAATGTTCCCTGTTATTAACATGAAATAAATAAAATTAAATTCAACCAAAATAAACAAAACTAAGCCAAACTTACCCTTCTGAAATGAAACCAATATGAAGAATAATTCCATGACTAAATAAATATGACTTTTTCATGGAAAAAAATTATTAAATAAAAATATTATTTCACATAACTTGAAATATACTATTTTTATATAAATATTTTTATCATGGAAAACATTAATAACATAGAATTAAATAATTCAATATCACATATTTGCAAAACATATCCAATAAGATAATATGAATACCATTTTTAATATGAAATTCAAAAAACAATACATGTATTTAGACAAAAATTGTTTAGATATGGAATATTATATAATTTATATATACTAGTAGAAACCCAAAAATATTATAAGACATAGAATAGGAATCAACTAATGCATACTACTAGATTAATCTCAATTATACATGAAAAATACATGTGTTTTCTCATGATATAGTATAGAATTTCATCCCAAAGTGTGGATATACCTCATTGTAGAAGACCCTCACCTATGTTTGTTGGTTCTATACATCATGAACAAGAACTCCATTTATCATATTGATCTATGTAATTTACAAGAAACGGGAAGAAGTTCTACCTTAATTAATTCCATATTTGATGAAAGATACAATAACTCCATTGAGTAATTGGTGAAATTTAGTGGAGTTGTTAGATAAAAGGATTTATTGATTTATAAATACCAATTCAAAATATTTAAATATTCTTAAAATAACGCTATTTTAAATTCAATTGAATATTATGGTAAACAATCTTTATGGAAAACTAGTGAACACCATAATCTAATTAACAATTGAAGTATTTTTTTTAAATATCACATGATATCATAATTTAATCCCATTATGTAACACCAAGGACTAGTTCAAGTGTATATGTATTTGAATATTCGTCTAAAGTCTGAACCCATTAGATATTTTCTAAAATCTAAAATTTTATTTAAATTTAGAAATTTCTTCTTTTGAAGATAGTTTTTTCTAGTTGAGGATGTCATAGATGTACCATTTTTCAGGGTTATATTTTGGATTCACTATGTGTTTGGTTATTATTTTCAAATAACATGAATTTTAATTTGGTTTTTCATAACATGTGCAATTTTTAAATAGTTTATTTTTAAAACACATTGTTAGGTAATTCATTATTATTTAATAATATTTTATAAAAATATACCTTCTAAATCCCCCTTTTACATTTCATTTTTTTTATGTTTATGACTATATATAATTTTAATAAAGTGATAAGTGTTAAAATAATTTTTAAATCCACTATATTTTAACAAAAAACTTCTTATGTGTAGAATTATTTTACATGTAAACTCATTTTAAAAATTACATGTAATTTTTTTAAATCAATTTACAATAAAAAATATTAGAATTTACATATAATTTATTTTGAGTATGCATGAAAATTATAAAATTAATTTATCCATTCAATGTGGTACTAAAATAATAATAAATTTAATTGATTATAACTACTTCAGCTAAAAAATACACACCAAGGCCCAGTTTAATAAAAACATGTAACCAAATTAAAGAAATTTTAATATTACCCATCTAAAATACCAAGGTCAACAAAAATGAGTGAATTAGTAACACAAATAGTTTCTTATATATTTTACCTCAAGTATTAAATATTAAAATTATCCCATAAAACTTGAAAAAAACTATTTTATAAAAATATTTCTATAAAGGAAAATAATCCAAATACTAATTTTAATATGAAATTCATCAAAGAATACTCACAGTTGTCCAAAAAAACCTAAGATATGAAACATTATTCAATTGAGTAAAAAAAATTAATGACTTAAAAAGTATATAAGATATCTAATAGAAAATAACTAATGCATACTATTACATTAGGTAGAGGTAGTGAGTTAATATTAAATGAACTTTCATTTATTAACAACATGTTTATTCAAACATTTCACACCATAATACATTGAAATTAATTATATAAAAATTTAACCATTCATTAATTAAAATATAACTATTAAATGATTAATTAAAAACCCCCTAATATATTAACAAAACAAAGAATTACTAAAATGATTAATTTTATAATCCCCAAATATATAGTACACAAAAAATAATTTTATATTAGACTTTGGTTGATGTAGTGAGTAACTAAATTATGAAAAATACATCAATTGTGAGTATATTCATTATGATATACAATAAAAACATATAATATAAAAGAAACCAAGTTCAATGAATTGGGAATAATCATGACCTAATAAGATCTTGTTTGTTGTTTGATACATAGATAAAAATGAAAATGATTCTTGTAATAATAATGGATACACAAGGAACTCATTTATTTGATGTTAAAGAAGAGTTAAATACAGAAATAAATATATGAGGGGAATCCACCAGGGTTACTAGAGGGATGTTTTCATACAGGTTTGTGGGGAATTATTTATTAATGGTGAGGGAATCCCATACATATGGTTTTTGGGGGAAATTATACAAATTATTTTAAAAAAATCATTGGTATGGCCTAGTTTATATAGGTGGTTTTTTGAAACCATTTGTATTGAGGATTAGTTTTTTATCTATTCCAACATTTTTCATAAAAAAAATTTATATGTAATCTACACACATGGTTTTATAAAATCATTGGTATATAAGTGTTCTTATAGCTTGAGATTCTAGTAGTGAGTCCTATGATGATCATAGGAGAAGGCATGTGGAGTTAGATGTCAGAGATCAAGTTTTCTTAAATGTGTCTCATCATCATGGGTAGAGAATATTTTTCTATGTAATTAATATTTATCCCATGTTTTTTATACCTTTCAAGGTGTTTCATCATGCTGGATTTTTGGTTTATTAGTTAGAACTACACCCCCACCCCACCACCACAGATGAACTTAATTCATGATGTATTTCATGTGTTACATATCTAATTATATATTCATGATAATTACTAGGTCATAGATTTTTGAAAGATGAACTTTGAATATGGTGTGACCTTCAAGGGATGGACTATTGAGATTTAGGACCATCAAGATAAAGTTCTTCATGGGAATGATATTCCTTTAGTTTGTTTAATGTGGCCACACAATGGCTTAGATGAGAAAACAAGGGTGTATGAGTAGAATATTCACAATAAATATCTTTATTTGTTTTGATATTTTTATTTTTTATATTTTTTTGAGATTATGTGTCCAACCTTATGTTATTTTATGATATTTTTTCGCTTCTTCAATGTGGTGTTAGTTTATGGCCTTTCCCTTATTTGAGAGATATTTCCCTAGGGAGTGTGTCTGAGTTTGGTTTTTAATTTATCATGGTTTTATGATTTATTCCATTGGTGGGATGGTTGTGTTCTTATTATCGAGATATCTTTAAGGGAATATTTATGGGTGGTTATCTGGGCCCATTTCTATTATTATGGGTTTTTTTCTCAAATTCTTGATGATAAAAATTGTTTGGGATATATCTGATGTAACTTCCTAGATTTTTAAAACCCTTCATTTCTATATTTATAAGGCTTGGAGTAATCGAGATGGTTCTTATAGTATTTTTTATTTTTTAAATTAAAAATCTGTTTCATGTAGTTAGTCGACTGGTCATACAGTCAATTATTTTTTCTTCCAATCAATTTACTAACTATATGGTCACTTGTTTTTCCCTACAATCGGATAATTGATTATGTTGTTGATTTAGCCATGTGTTCAATATTTTCTCCATGTAATATCTCGTTTTTTATATGGTTGGTCCTTTAAATGGTCAATAAATTGGTCGATAATTCAATCTATGGTTTTGTTGTTGATATATGGTTGTGCGGTCGATCCTTATTTTACTTCACATGGTTGATCATTTGTTTATGGAATGTCTTAGTTGGTTGTGAGATCAGTCATCTTGGTTGATCCACATAGTCAATATTTTTCTTCATGTTTTCAATCCATGAGGTCACTTTTCATGGTGGAAAATCTTGGTCATTTTATCCCCTTATGAAGAAATTTTTTTTATTTTTTTTTTCTGAAAATCCCAAAATGGTGTAAATCGGTGTTTTTTTAAAAAAATAACTAAAATTAAAAATATATAAATGGTATTTAAACCCAAATTAATTAAGATAATTCATATTTTCAAATTCCTTGAAAATAGGGGTTTAAAATGGGCTCTTCTATAGGAATTAAATGATAAAAGAATTAATGCTAAGTTAAAAGGAAAGATGACCTGCATTTTTCTAAATACCAACAGTTTCATATATTTTATTCTAAAGTGAGTTCTCATATTTATAATTGGGTTTTAATGGTTTATCTCATGTATGGAAAATCCCAATCCTTTAACTTTGGTGTCTTGAGAACCCTTCTTCAATTGTATGAGCCTTTCCTATGAGATTAAACATGTGTGCATCCCTTCTTTTCCACTTTTCTTGGTGTAGTGAAATTGTGAATTTTCTCAGGATGTAAGGGATATGATTCTTCTCTATTTTTTTGAGTTTAAGTGTCATAATTTCATATTTTTATTCCATTGTTTAAATAGTTTTGATTAGCTGTAAACATATAATAATCTGTAAAAGAATCACTTGAAGAATGGATATTTAAAAATATAGAAATTGTAAAGAAGAAGAAGAAGATAAAATTGCATGTTGTACATAAAAAATATTATATAAAAAACAAATAATTCTCTTGTAGTTTAATATTATTTATAAACTTTAAATTTAAAATAATGATCCAATTAATTTACCCCATGATGATGTTAAATATAAGATTTTAAATTAAAGCATGTTGTAGGATGTAATAATATTCTTGAAATTATCTAAGAAAGAGAAACATAAATATTTATATGTTTTAATATTATTCCATAATGATAAGAATTTTCTTACGATTTTGGATTCTAGATAATTAAAATAAGTTAATTATCATATTTAAAAATAATTAATATTTCATGTTATGGGTATTAAATAAGTGGTTGGGATTCTGTGATCACATGTGTTTTATGGTTTTTTGACTCTTGATTTACTAGATAATGTGCTATATTTATTGTTATTATTATTATTTTTGTGTATAATGATATATATATATTAGAAATTAATAAACAAATTAAATCCATTTATATTATGTAAATAGTAGAAGAGGCATAATAATTAATTATGGTTCCCTGTAAATATGCTTGAATATAGAAGTATTTATATAGAGCCTATTTGTGTTTTTCAATTTCTAGCTATTATGAAAAAATATATATGGGTTTCTTAATTTGAAAAACCTATTAATAATAAACTAGTTAATTCAAGTCATAAATAAAAAAGGTTTCTTACCAAATGTAAATTGTGTATGGATGAACAAGCCAATTCATTGTTACAGGAGGCCTGAATGCCTCGATTATTGCCTTGGTTTCCATTGAATTGTGTGTAGGAGATTTTTTAAAATATATTTATTCTATTTGAAATTAGATATGTACTATGAATTTATTCACTTCATTGAAATACTATTATAATGGGAATTTTTACTAATCAATGGGTTGGAGAATCTGGGTTGTAGTGATGGTCAATGCTGGTGATAGTGGGACAAATTATATTGTGTGGAATGGTGTGGGAACTACACAAGGGTGGATAGAAAGAGTCGAGAGTGTGGATTTTTTTTCAATATATATATATCTATATATATATATATTATTTATTGATTATTTTTTATGTCCCTTTGTATGGATTCTATTTATTGAGGATTACAACTACTTAACGGTGTTTCACTCTATGGATGAAAAGTGTAGTTTTGATGTGGTAGGTTAAGAAAAGTCCTACATAACCTAGATAATTATCAAATTATAATAAAATAATAAATTAATGGAGTTAGTTCCTGGTGATTTTTATGATGATTACATGATCAAGAATATAAATAATAGAACTTGTGGTGCTAAAGGCACTAACTTTGAAAATTAAAGTAGTATTATTTGAAAAGAAAATAGAACAATATGAATTAATGGATGATTTAATTAATTAATAATGAAGATGATGTTTAATTTTTTGTTTGAGACGTAGATCTTAGTAGTTGAAGTGAAGATCCTCATGTGATGATATAACCATATGATTTTAAGGAATTATTTTTTCCTCAGTTTGGTTATGCATGATATTATTTTATATTTTCTAATTTCATACACTTTACCACCCATGTCGATAAGGAAACTGACACCCAAATATTTGGTGGGGGGATATTTTCTTTGAAATCTTGGATAGAGATGGAATGGATGGTTTACTTCTTCCCTACCCTACTCTCTTTTCAGATACATTATATACATGCGCATCCCATGATATAATGGATTATGGTATTGGGTGTGTTCCTTCCCTTGTTGTAATGGCTCTAGGTATTACTATGAATTTATGTTTATGATTTAACGACTTTACGTATAGAAAATACTTGTATATGGACATGGTGGATGTGGTTTTTCATGGGTGTACATTAATGGGATATGATGGAATGAGGCATAATACATTTATGCAAGTTTTAGTGGCTTCCATATGTACACTTCATTAATATTGGGGATGGTGATGATGAGATGGTGTTGAGTTGTATAGGATACAAAATAGAAATGATATTATTGAATGGGATATAGTATGACCTTTGGAAGTGATAGGCATAGGATGTATGGTATCTGGGCATGAGAGTGAAAAACTAGTGGGGAAGTCTAATAAGTGTACCTTAATTTATATATATATATATATTCCTCTAATAGAGAATGATTTACTTCTATGTGTTACCTATTTAATGATCCATTATGAGTATGTGAAAAGGATAACACTACTTATTTAGGTGATATTTTAGTTTCATTTGTTTATAAATTAGATTTTTTATGCTTTTTTCACATTTTTATGACAGATTTTAAGGAGGATCCTACTGATTATACATGTTATTGTCATCCTATATGTATATATTACTTATTTTTTAGGTATATGGGAGGTTTTTGTTGTTCGAGTGACGTGTTACTAGTTCAATGAGCTGTTAAAGAACTATTATTGCTTCATGGTAGATGTTAAGGATTATGTTTTAGTATGTAAATTTTTTTAATTTTAGTTTTTTCAGTTATATATCACATCACATTGTGTATTGGTATTGCTTCTTTATTAATTCATGGCATTGGTTGGTGGTTTCTCATCTAATCCATTATTTCCTTAAATTAAATAAGGGAAATTCCTCCCATGTGTTTGATTCATATAACCTTGATGGTAGTCACCAAATCGTGGCATATTGAAGGTAGTTTTTGTGGTTCATCATCTTATTTTATTCATTTTTATTCCATAAGGGGTACCATTGGAGGGAGAGGGTCATGATGAGTCTTGAAAATATCTTTAAAGTTTATTTAATGTTAAAAAAATATTTTATTAATTAATTTCAAAAAAATTACCTTGAGTTAGGTTCATGGGAAATGATTCATCATTTCATAAATAGTCCATTTTTGATCCACTTGTAATTTTTAAAATTTCATTCTTAACCCCCAATGGTTGAATATTTGTAAAAATTCAATTGGTTTTGGCCTATAAAATGGGACCCAATATAACCTTTTCAAAGACACATATGAGTTTAGTTTTCTCTAAAAAGTATACCTAAATACCTCTCCACACATCCCTAAACACATTCCTAATCCTATGGTGTGACCATAAACCACTAATACAAAGGCATTAAGTTTAATCAAAAAGTGTATATCAAAGGAAGAGGTAATTTTATTAACCGGGTTCTTTCTTGTTTATTTATTTTTAAACCCACTATAAATATATTATAAACATAATAATATGCTAAAATCAGTATAATTTGTATATAAAAAAGTTATTATATTGTTGAAACATCAATTATCATCCTCATTTCAAACCACTGGAAATTGAAAATGTCGCATGTGTATACGTACGGATTACTACCTCCATGACCGAACTTTTAAATTTTTAATTAAGTACTCACATGGATGATTATAAAGATGGATTAAATTAAAAAATATGATATTTATAACATAATTATTATTCTAAAAGGATAAACCATTTTCTACATTCTTTCCATTCTATCCATTGGAAAGTGAAAACGTCACTCGTGTGTACATGCAGACTAACACCTCCATGAATGATGTCTTTATTTTTTCAACACTTCAATAAATGTATGGTTAAAAAAATTAACTTAATGAATAAATATGATACATATAACACTATTAAACTTTAAAAAAAATATCAGTATACATTATCATTTTATTACACAATCAATCATTATAACATGTTCTTATTTTGGCTTATTTTACCACCAACATGAACATTTTTATAATATTTATGTCATAAATGATTAAGTAATTTTTTATAATAGATATATTATTTAATAATGATGATTTTATGGTGTTTATGAAAAAATTAATGGATATATATATATATGTTTATATTTGTTAATAAAACCAATTATTTCTATGAAATAAAAAAGGTAAAAATGGAATTTTAAAGATTTAAATGTGAATCATAACCAAAAGATTCATGAAATTTCTACAAGGCCATAGAATCAACTCAAATACATATATAAAATCATCATTAAAATTCTATAGTTTTTCAAACCCAGACCAAGGTGTAAGGACTGAAACCTCCAAATTGAAACATGCATGGGAAATGGGATGGTTAACACACAAATATTTATTAAAAAAAGAATAATTTAAAATAGGTAATAATAAATTATACCTTAATTTTATCAAGTTAAAAAATTATAAATTTGGTTTTTATATATATCTATAATAAATCTAAATTTATTATTGAATGAATTTAGAGAATGTCTGACTAAGTGTAAGTCTAAGGTAAGGGATTTTTCTTTAAGACCTAGTTTTAGATGTTTCAAAGTATTCCTTCATAATCATTCACTTCCATTATCGTATTCATTAAATTTTTTGAATAATATTATTTTATAAAATTCAATTATCTTATGAATTCATTTTAAACTATATTTTTCTTTATTTACAAATGTCTAAAAAGAATTATTCTTAACAATTTCCAAATGGTACATTTTTTACTTTCTTCAAAAAAGTTTAAAAAATTAACATTTATTGCACAAATTTATTTTCATGAAATCATATTAGTTATTTTTTAATGAATCTTAATTTTCAATCTTTCATGTTTATTCAAAATAAATTAAATTCCCATTATTTGGTGAATTTTTCATTTTAATGAATTATCAAAAAAATATATTTCCTTTAATATTTTTTCAATAATTATAAGTGTTTATGATTATGGGTTCATATAAATTTTCTATCAGTTTTACGTTTAAATTGAAATTAAAAATGTGTTTTATTAATTTTATAGTTATTTTACATTATATATGATGTTGGGTGGTGTAACAAACTGATTTGGGTCAACCTAACATGTCACTCAGGTCAGCCGACTACAGGGCCCGTGGAACATTATCGATTACCCCATTGTAGAAAAACGTGCTAGGGTATCCCTAATGAATGCCAAGGAATGATTTAAACCTCATGAAAAATAGGATAAACAATAGTTTCAGTTAGGAACCCTACATAAGGTCTCCTTACATTGCATGGCCATACCAAAATACATAAGTAGATATAAAAATAAACATTAACCAAACATGTCATTATAAAAATATAGAATAAAAAATGTTTTTTACAAAAACAATTTCCATACAATTGAAAGAAATTTTATATAAAAATTTTACAAACCAAAACAATAAAAAAACATAAAACAATATAAGAGGATAAAATAGATGATAAACCACACAACTCAACTTGTCCAAAGAACTTGAGAAAAAACCCACCATTACTATGTGACTCTCAAGTCACCACCATAACCTGAACATCACCAGTTATCCTAAAGATAATCGTATCAAACTAAACTACAAGACAAAACTTGAAGGACCTATATAAAACAAGGAAACTACATACCCCCCAATGTAAGCATGTAGGGTGGGAGCCAAAGTCCAGTAGGATACCACCACGACTAAAAGAAATTGGAAAGAATAATAAAATGAAAATCCATGAAAAGTGATAAAAAAATGAAAATAATAACACAAGTAAATACTTAAAACATTAATGCTAAAACATTAATCACCAATAGATCAAAATGATCTCAACACAATAGGTAAAAAAATCACATGCTAATACACAATAAATAGGTATAACATATGATACAGATCATGAGTCAAAAAACTATGGACTAATGATAAAAATTCTAGATATGGAAAAGTGGAACCAACTACATGAAGGTTAAAGGTCACATAACCCATAACCAGAGTCACTCTAATTAATATCATTAGGGAAACCCCCTAAATAGGCCACAAAATTCAACTAGGGGATACATTCCTATTTGTAAATATTATGAAACATAGAAAAAATATATTGAATCCCCACTTAGTAGACTAGGGTTACTCATGTCATAGAAAATGGAGTTGTAAGACTATTAATCCAATGTTAATCACATGAAAAACACAAATCCCAAAGGAAATATAGCATTTTAATCATTTACATCACACCTATAACACCCCCTTCAAATACGAGCCCCTACCCAAACCAAATAAACATGAATCAACATTAATATGACTAATAGCATGTTCAAACAGTCATAGAAAATGGATAATAATGGGTAATAACTAGGGGAAAAACCATTAATCAAATAGTATCATAGAAGGTTCCAATTGAGAATTCTCTTCATTCAGAAAAATGATTTAATTTGGAGATCCCTTTTTAAAAACCATATATAAAACAAAAAAATTCTCAAGTAAATAATAAAAACACAAAAGAAAAATCAAGGTAACAACATTTTAAATCCACTTTCAAAATTACCTTTAAAAATAAGGTAAATTCTAGAAAACATATAAATGATATAAAATAATTGAAAATCCCAATAGAAAAAATATTCATCCAAAACAAAAAAAAAACTCTAGAGGACTCAAATATCCCTTTTTAAAAACTTTCCAGGATTTTAAAGTATAAAACCCCACTTTATAAACTAAAACTAGCCCAACTCTCCATGAACCAATCAATTTATTTAAATGAAATTAATAATGGAATTTTATCAAACACTAATAATCTAGGAAAAATAATTTGAAAACAAAGTTCCATTAAATAATTTAAATGATCTATTTTGTTAAAGGAAAAATAAAATATACATTTTGAACCTTCAAAAACAGAAAACTAGACATCATGTACTTTATTTTTTAGTTAAAATATTTTAAATAGTAATAATACAAGGAACTCTTTAATAAAATTTATTTGAATTAGTATACCTAACTTGAGAGATGATACCTTTTCACCTACAATGATAACCATTGGAATTACTCTCCTATAATGGATCAGAAAATTTAGAAACCAAAAAACCATTAAATATTCAACCCTAGACATTTTAAATCAGCAAACTATGCCAATTAAGGTTAGGGGAGAGAAGATAAATTGGAAGAAATTTATATGGTAAGGAACAGAGAGGACTTAAACTTTTTATATGAATGAGATCCCAGTGAGAAATCACCTCAAATCCATATTGTAGGTTATTTTAAGAGAAATAGAGGCCCTTGAAAGGTGCCTTGAATGAAGTGGTTCAAATGTAGAGCCCTTTACAAGAAGAATCAATTAAAAATAAGTCAAAATGACATAAAATACCAAACTTGATCATGTCTCATGGTTTTCTCTCATGGTTTAACAAACCCTTCATAGACCATATGATTATCAATGTCCAAAAAACCAAAGTCATGTGGTTTCTGCTACAGGATTTTCCAAAACATATTTCTATGTCATGTTCTCTAAAAAAATCTCCAAAAATCATAATTTCACCATCTACAACCCAAAATTCAGGGGATAAATTTACTATAAAAATATAATAATGAAAATGTAATTTTAGGTTGTTATAGTTATCTCCTCAATACCAATTTTACCCCATAAAGTCATCAATAACTTAGGTTAAAGGAATGGGTGGGACCCAACTATAATTCCCCATAACTTAAACACCCCATAATTACATGATTTATAATAAGGGTTTCAGTTTATATCATTTTGATGATATTTTTAGTTTAGAGTTTTAGAGAATTTAGAAAAAAATCTTACCCAAAAAGTGGGAAATTCCACTTAATGTCCACCTTTTAACTAAAAAATATTCTTAATTTCATAGTCGTATTTCATTCAGGACACACTTGCTTCATTCAAGGAAAATTTCCATTATTCAAAACTAGGATTTATAATAGTTCATACTCATCCTTATTCCCTATGAAAAAAATTTAAAAATAATGAATTATCAGACAAATCTCATTAAGGGATCTAAAAAAAGGAAAAACATTTATTCGTTTCAAATTAATGAAACCCTATATGGAACTTTTTTTTGGTAATATACTTTTGAGCTCAAACCAATAATTTACATACTCATGAAATAAACATCAGACCAAATTGTTTCATAAAAAACATGTGATCAAGAATAAAGAAAAAAAATATTAATTCATGGAATCTTTACCATTAAAAGAAACCATTCACATTTATAAGACCATACACATTCCAATAAATCATAAAATCATTTTGTACTTATTGAAATAAAAATATTTCGAGAAAACCCCATTTTGCAGCATAAAGAAAACATGTATGAAACTTGGGGCATCATAATTTAAGCATAGAATCAATTAATATGATAATTCCAAAATTATCTTAGGAATAACATTTATTAGTTAACTATGATACTTCTTAGAGTAATTAACTATGTCCACATTCTCATAGTAGTAACTTAAATCAGTCAAATATTTCACTTTACCAATTCATTGTAAAGATTTAACAAACCTACCCATCACATGATGAAAATAATCCCATAAGTTTTTGGGTTCACTCCCCATTCCCACTTTCATAAATAATGCCCAAGTGTCATGATTTAAAATAAAAAACATTTAATAACTTTCACTTTTCCTTATATCTTAAATTCAGAACATTTGTTAACTCGAAATTTTAATCATATCTAAAAAAAATATTGGATAACTTTCAATTTTCATCATAAAAACAATAAAAATTAAATTTAAGACCAAAATAAAAATCACTTTCCGTTATCACATAAAAATGAGAAAAAATATCCTTTTCTTTTTAAAACATTTAAAAACTAAAAAATCAAAAAAAATTAGGAAAATTATATTATTTGAAAACACCGTGGAAACTTGTAGAGGAATCTTGATAATGTAGAAATAATATATTTATATTAAAATATATTCTTATTATATATATTAAAACCCATTTTTTTTACTTTGGTAAAAAGAGACAAAAATGAATAGTTATGAAAACATTTACATGATTCCCTTTTAAAACATTGAAAAGAGTCAAGTATAGATAAAAATTTACTTTTAAAATCTTTTGAGAACGATCCTGAAATATTTTAAAGAATAGTTATGTAGAATAAAATTTTAAAATAAGGTTTCAATGAAAATATATCACAACTTTGGTAACTTTTGAGTGAAAAGAACATTAAATAATAAAATTTAAAAAGGATTTGTAAACCACTTGAATATAAATAAATTAATGATAATATACATCCACATGGGATTATATAATCCACATAAAATAAAACATGTGGTGAATATGGAATAAGTCTGAAAGAAAGTAAATTTAGATGAGAAATTCCTTACCTCAAGTGTGACTCACCTTGAACATTATTTAACTACTATATAATAAATTTATATTATTTATATACATGTTTATGAAAATTTTTAGGATTATTCCCTTATAATAATCCAATTTATTTGATTTATTACCATGTATTATATAGTTACTAATTTTATTAAGTTTATGTCAGACGTTTTGAGGATGTTTGGTTCATAATCCTGAAGAAACTTCACTATGTTGACCCATGTCTAAGAATTAATTGATCCATAATATCCATAATATTAATCATGAAATAATTATCATATTTATAAATTAAATATAATTTTAGAAACATTTATTAAAGAAGGGCATGAAAAATGCATCACATCGCTTCATGGATTTGGTATACCCACAAGAGAAATTATAATTTCCCAAAGGATAAGAGATTAAAAAAGGGAAGTAATATATGTAACACCCCAACCTAAATCACTGAGTCTAGGATATAGTTACACATAACCACAATTGCACCTCCCAATATGTTATAGGCTTATAACTAGTGGAAAGGGTCTAAGGTGAACTATGTGGATACTATACCCTCCTCTCAAAGTAAATTGACAGCAGAAATAACCAAATCATATAGAATTTTCATAAACCTTATATTATAAAAGAATAAAAGTAATTTAATTACATAAAAAATTATAATAGAAAATAGTACATACCACATATCATTCAATGGGTCAATCGTACACATATATAAAAGGTATAGCAGAAGTTAAAACAAATAGGGGACTTAATGAAAACTTCAATTCCAAATTATTCTCAATTTCTATACACTGATCGAGCTACATTAGCTCAAACCACTACACATCCCTTAACAAAAGTAGTCATGTATGTGTGTATGCTTGGAAAGTAAAAGCACAAAAAGTTAATAATATATCATATTATTAGGTTCTTACTAAAACCCATGAACCATAACCATAGATAATTCATCACCATTCCAAAAGGAATTTTAAAAATTGGTATGGTCAATAGAAGTGATCAAGAGATTACAACAGGGCTAGTGATCATGACTCTCAGCAGTCACAAGTCATTGAGTCAGATTGGGCCATGAGGTTGTCATATCCCACCTCCATCATAGGTCAGTACTCAATACTATGAAACCCTATCTTAGTCATAATCCATGACTCAAGGCCATTATATCTTGTCTATGCCTTGGGTTAGTCCACTAGATCTCCATACCCCTACTGTTACTACCAGAGGTCCAGCCTCAAGGCTCTAATTCCCCTAATCTATGACCAAATCCATCATATTCATCACTATATATCATACACACTCTCCCTCCAAGGGATAACTATATCATGATGGTCTATCTATTATGAATACTAGTATAAATTCCTCCAAAGGTATGATAATCACTCATAATAGGGTAGACTATATATGGAAGAACATTTCATATCAGCATGGAAGTTAGTAGAAATATACATACACATGTGATCATCCTAAAATATGGTATTAAAAGATTCACCAATGAAAATATATGTCTTAGAGAAAACATATTCATGCAATAAAATTCTTATCCACCAAGGTTTAATGGAATCTCACACACATCACAACCAAGTATATCTACCAAGGTCTAGGGGAATCTCATGCACACTAGTGCATTTCACATCCACCAAGGTCTAAGGGTATCTTGCACACAATAGTGCATGAAACATATTCCAAGTTATAAGGTAAATTTCCTCTTACTATAGTGGAATACCACACCAGTCACTAGAACAATGTTATGCAATGTGGTTGAAAATCGACACACTGCTCGCCCACTCACATATTTTGGTTTATACCTCTACTCATGACTCAAGTTGTAACATTACACATATAACTAAATGGAAAACTACTAGGTATTACCATTCAACCTCATTCCCCACTCACCAGTACTAACACCCAACATCAGCACATAGTGATGTTACAAGCTATAGGCTCATCCCTACCCTTAGCACCCAAAAAGAATAGACAACTCCCAACTGAGACCTTCTTATTTACCAAGGGCATGTTTTAAAGAAATACTCAATACCTACTCCAAGTTCTCATCCCACATATTCAAGGTGGATAGACCAAAAATCAGATTAAACACCCTTAAAACAACCTAATAGCTTTATGGATTACCTAATACTTGATTATAACACCCAACCCATGTTTGGATCCCCCACACATCTCCTGGTGGAGACTACTCAAATGACATAAGGGCTTACTACTCTTCATCTTAGGTATCATGTTCTGAAGAATCCATTTGGATTCAAGGAACACCATTTCGGTTATCTGAATATCATTAATCACTAAAGGTCTAACAAAGTTCTCTCATTAGATAAATCGACATCGTCACCACATGGAAACCTAATTTACAAATGATACTATCACTCCCTATGTGAAAACGTGTACTCATTACGGGTCTAAAGCCTCATGGTCACCTCATTTAATAGCTTAGGGGTATCTCGGTCTATCACCATACTTCCTAAACCCAACAAATCCTGAAGTAAAAGAAAATAAATATAGTGGAATACAAGAAATATAAAAATGTAAAATAAATATAGAATCATAAAATAAATTTCATCTATTGATGTTTATTTGATTTAGTATCAAAGGGTCCACCTTCATTAAATAAGGAATCCATGATAATAGATCCTACACAAGTCTTCTCCATATATTGAAAAACATAATCTATGTCTTTCCCATCCTCATCCAGGACTACTACACAAATGATTCCCTCTAAGACCCACCATCGATACTAGACCTAAAATTTGACCACCTGTAAAACCTCTAACATGCTAGATTTAGAGTTGATCTATCACTAAACTGATAATATCATATCATATCAATCCCCATACTCTATATCCAACTATTACATCCAGGATTTAAGGTTCTATTCTATGGTGGAAGGGAGAATTTAACATGAACACAAATAACCTAAAGATAAATGTAGTAACCATGATTTTTTTATATCCAATATCTTCAAATAGATAAAAATCATACTTATAAGGGGTGTAATTATCTAGGAATTTCCATTGTATTCCCTAATTTTTAAAGGATTGGAGTGTATGAGGAATTATCTTTGAAAACATAGGGTTAATGGCTAATTAATAGAGTTTCATATTATTAATATATGTGCATATTGTTTGTTCTCAAGGTTAGAAATATTGTGCTCCAACCATGGTTAGTTCAATACCTCCCTAGGGAACTCACATAGTTTATTCACATGATTTTTGAAAATGACAAAAAAATATACTTTTTCCACTCGTATGTGGTACGTGAGTCACAAGGAAAAGTCAAACGATTTTTCCAATCACGCTCCTAAGCATGCACCACGAAGAGGTTTCATGGTTACATTGGGACACTGTATGGTTTCTTTAAACCATGATACAATTATAAAATATATAAAAAGACCTCTAAAATCATCTAAAAACACCTTAAATGTACTTGAAAATTATTCCAAAAAATCTGGGCACCAAAAAAAGATGAATAATCTTAAATTTCCCCATGAATTTATATATGTAACAATGTTGGTCATTACATTCTTCCCACTATAATGATTACAATTCTTTAGTAGGTATACATTCATCAATCCAAAACCCAAGAACATACATGACCTTTAAAGGTGATGTTTCATAATCAAACTCTCATCATGATTCTTCTACACAACCCTAACTCCAATTCCAGTCATATTAGCCTATCAAATGGAACTCAACTTCAAGGATAATATTTTTATGAACAACTAAGACATGATTCCTTAATACCCATGCATATTATCACATTCTTCAACCACCAATATGAAAACCTAATCCCAACTCATGGTTCATATTCCCTGATTTGGTTACAAACCACCGGGGAAAAAAGACATGCTTCACTTTCGAGCACTAAGTTCAACCAAACCAACTTACTTCCAGGTTCAGGCTGACTCAACCCAAGTTTAATGTTTACATCCAAAATCTTTCTAATTCTATATCTTAATTAGTAATATGGTATTCATTGTAGAACTAGCTCTACTTGATCCACCAACACATTGGATTTTGATGCTACCATGAACATTAAAATGTTGATTTAAGAACCTCCAATAACATTATATATGAAGTTTGTTCACCCAAAACTGATATGATTCTCCCCATAAATGAGTATCCTTACCATCATCAATTTCATTCATGGATAATTCATCACCGAATGTAATTAATTGGTGTGACCATACACTAATATCAAAGTTTCAACAAAACATAAAACACCATCTCTCCTAAGTCACTCTAATAATGGAATTATCAATGCTAAACATCCACATGATACATAGATTAAATCCTACCCCAACATATACTATTCTCCCAGAAAAGGGTTTCTCTAATGTTTCTCCTCAAGGTCAAAACCCCAATGGATTAATACTGTGCATGCATTGCTCTCTCAATCAATTAACTTCCTCCCCGTCATTTACTGACACACTGTACATGGTTTACACTCATGCCAACCACATATCATCACTTAAAACCATATCTATTTGGCCCCCACCATAAGAATATTTACATTTCCCATACACTAGCCAAACATGTAGATTACTTACCCCAAGGTTTATCTTGAACCCAAAAACACCATCGCTCAACTTCTATTATAACATTCAGATTCATCTAAAACACCTAAACCATTTCTAGTTCTAATCACATGAAAATTTTTAAATTAAATTTTATTTTGAATGAATAAATTCCTTATCAAGTAATTTAGTTATTAAAAACACTTGGACCACTTTGGATATATCAGATAGTTATAGTTTATCAGATTTAAAAACTCATTAAGTATTAAATCCATTGATAATATATCCATTTTAGAGTGACCGTTCAGATTTGTGTATTAAGGGTTATGAAAAAGTCCAATTCATATAGATGTAATAAGTGATGTCCTCAAACCGTAGGATCATACCATATGAAGCCTATTTATCGTAGATTCCAAGGAATATGGAATCAATGAGCTTTTACCTTAACCAAGGCCAATCTGATATCTAATAACTAAAGCATAGTGGAATCATTTATGAGAGAAATTAAAGTTTATCAAGACCACGACCCAAACTATGTTTGTTGAACCACACCGAGAAAGTGTCACCATCACACACCTTACCCTTACGACATGCGCAGGTGTAAAAAGGGGTTATGTATCTAGTCTCTAATATTATCAATTTTTATATTTTTATTTTTAATTAAATAATGATCATATTTATCTTTTTTTATAATTACTTTACAATAAATAAATAATTATATTTATAAAAATTAGATTTTGAAATGATGAAACACAAATTATTTTTTTGCAAAATATAAAGTTTTAATCAAGAAAACCCTTTTATAAATTAAATATTTTCTTAAATAAATTTTATTTCTATAAAATATTCTTATTAAATAATATTACTTAAAATATAAATGATAATATAATTTTCTAAATTTAAATGTAAAATTTTAAGGGTCAGAAACTATTATCATCCTAAAAAACCCTTATTTTTTAGTAAAAGGGAATTTTTTATTTGAAATTGTACATTTTTACTATATAAATAATTTTTTTGAAAAATTAAATATTAATTTTCATATATCATGTCTAAATTATCCAATGGTGCATTTTTTTGTAATTTTCTAATAATGTAAAATTTTTGGGTAAAAATTAAATATGATATAAATATATGGTATGTATTATGACATCATAAATTTCCAAAAGTTTTGTAATATATACTATAAAATTATCCATGACCATAATAATGTTTCCCATTTTAAATAGTTTTTTTAAGTTATTTGATCAATTTTATAAACCCTTAATGAATCCTTCAGAACCTATATTATATTTTAAGGTTTTAAAATGAATTATTGATGAACATGACTCACTTCTATATAAAAAAGAGTATTGTATTAATTATTTTGGTTATTAACCATATGAATTAGTTAATCAAACTACACATGGATAGAAACCATGTGAATAACCATGATATGGGTTGTGGTTTGAATTAATTTATCATATAGAGTCCAAAATCTATATTTAGAAATTAATAAAAAAATTTACAACACTTTTAATATAGAAAACCAATCAACCACCCCTTATTATTCACTCAAAATCCTTGAATCACCAATTTAATATACCAAATCTTATTGAAAACCCACCCAAGGTGTCCCTGGCCTCTTAAGAAGCTCCTCCAATGATTTTAAAATCACCCTATAAAGGTAAGGGAACCTCACCTATTATTTTATTATTTTAAGTAATATATTTATACTAATCCCTTTTTATTTTAAATTTCGCATGTTTTAATGAGATTCTACACATAAAATTACTATAATTATTATTCCCAAGTAGTTAGATACCCATTTAAATCTCATACACCACTTCTATAAGCCATTATGTACACCCTTTACGATACTGAAAATTTCCTGTTATTTTCTATAAAAATCATTTTTTAGTGAGTACCCATCCACATTTCCACTCAAGAGTATTCATATAGTTGAAACTATCATCAATTTATTGTTTAATTCCATTTATAAAACCTATAATACTTAATCATGGGGTTAAAATTTATCAAAGACATCCTTACATTGTATGATCCATTGGGCACACTTTTTCATGTTCATGATATGAAACAGATGGGTGGTCGAGAATTATATAAAACTCAAATGAATTTGGGAATTTTTTATCTCACGATATACCATGTATAGTTCATGGTATTTTATCCTAAGAAAACTATATTATGATTCCTCTATGGTCACCCTTGACTTATGTTTATGATGTCATGTTTTATGTTGTTATCACATTCCTATGTTTCCTTGATGTTGTCATATTATATCATGATTGAGTGATCTTGTTTATGATTTTCACCCCTTTTATTTCACCTTGATATACCTCCTTACTAATATGTATTTCTTTCATCATGTAATTTTTTGATTATTTATTTATAGGGATTTGTAACTCACCTATTTTTTATGTAGGTCCTCGAGTTATCACATATAGTTTTAGAAGAGCAATATAATTTTAAGGGAATGTTGTGGATTTTTAAAATAATGTTATTATACCCATATTTTGAGTTATTATGCTATGTACCTAATTTCCCAAGGACACTAGGCTTCATGATCTTTTAGGATTGTATTATTTGCACCTTTATATAATACATCATAATTTAAGGTGTATTGAAATATGGGTTTTCATTGTTTGTATCAGAGGAAATTCAAGTAATTTATGGGATTAGGATTATAAAACCCTTGTAAAATCGTTATGGATAAGACTAAATATAGAAAAATCCATAAATTTTGGTAAATTATAGAGTAAGTTATTTAAAAAAATACATCCCTATCTCGATACTAAAAGTTGATGTAGTTATGGTATAGTTGTACATATGGGTAATAAACCCAAAAAGAGTGTGTTGAGATTGACTTGATAATATCCTAGTGAATGAAAAAGGCCTTTTTTAAAACTGGTTTGACACTCGAAGGGGATATGCATTGGTTAATTCACAATATCCTTTCGAGCAATTATGATGCGAACAAAATTGAAAATAAGATTTTATATTCCGAAATAGGTAATTGATAACTTAGATTGAAAAATATAAAATCATAGGAAATGGAATGTATGTAATTTATTAGTGGTACCTTCAATATTGAAAGTTTCTCTTTTATTTTTACATAGTTTTAAAATTATCATCCCTAATTTACCTTATTTTTTAGTCAATGGCTGGGAATAGGAGGAACCAAGTCCATAACCAAGGTAATAAGCATTGTAATGACTGCCCAAATGACATGTCAAACCTGATGGGAGAAAGAATTGGGAACTTTATGATAATCATTTCATATATAAATCAATTTTTTAATAAAAAAATGAATTGGGAGGAAAACTCACATCCACATAAGAAAGAGTAATTTTAAATTTAAACATTCATGCGAAAAAGGCCTCAAACTTCTAGTAGATCTTATAATCCCTTTATTTTGGGATAATAGATCAAATCTATTGAAAATATCATCTCCATAATTCAATTTCTATGAGTAAGATAAGGTCATGTTTTATTTTTTTTCATATAGAGGGAGAAGTTGATAAATGGTGGATGTTGATCAAAAATATGAATCATAAGGAAGAGACCAATGTGATGGAGTGGAAAGAATTCAGGAAATTGTTTTTCAATAAATATTTTCCTTTCACTCTAATTAAAAATGAAAATATATTTTCATAACCTTAATAAGAAGTATGATTAATCCATTAGGGTGTCCAAGGGAAACTACATAATAATATCATGATAAATCTCCACATTTTTCATTTCCCCAGAGAGTAAACTTAACAATTTCTTTGGTTAGAAAGAGACGAGTATACAAAATTTTTTGGTGATTCAAGAATTAAAATATCTATGTAGAAATTGTCTGATATGACCTTAAAATAAAAAATGGAGTTTTTTGAATCTCATGGGTCTTATAGGTTAAGATATAAGAAGCACATAACGAATTTTAAACCTAGTGTTTCGATAGAGAGAACACATTGTGGAAAGAAAGTCTAACATGCCACTTATCAAATGTGTGGGAAGAATAATACTATAAATTGCCTAAAGGGGACAAGAAAATGATTTAACTGTTGGAAATAAGGGAACCTAAAAAGTGAATTTCATTAGAAGAACCCCACCAATATGATATAAGAAAGGAATTATTATATGAACCCTCATCCTTCTATCCAATATTTCAATTTTAAGGAATAGGGACACTATGTGAACTAATTCACCAAGACATAGGTTGTTGATGAAAACTGATGAAAATAAACTCCAAGGCCCGGAGAGGATGGGTGGGCTTATACAATCAGAACTACTGAGGTGGATCCTAACAAAGAAATAGTGATTGGTATACTAGTTATTCATTCATGGAAATTGAATGTACTATTTATTTCTAGTTATACACATTATTTTGTACCATGAATGTTTAGTATAATTATACAAACACCACAAAAAAAATATAGAAGTGGAGATATCATTGAAAATGGAAAATAAGTAAATTATTGCATCCCAAGTATATAACTCCTCCCCAATCCAATTTTTTTTTGGGATAAATGTGAATCTTATATAACACACTTTAATATAATTTGATACAATTATAGATATAAATTAGGTTTTTTTGCATAGAGAAAACATAAATTTCTAATATATGGAAATCACTCTCTATATTTAAAATCACTCTCTAATTCTATTAAATTTCAAAAAAGAGGATGAATATTCTTTTGTATAGTTATATCAAGCATGTATATAATTACCTTATGAGAAATAATATCTAGATCAAATGATTTAGACTAAGGAAAAGATCATCCTTGATAACATTCCCATTATAATATAATATGTTGATGTGTTTCCCAAAGAATTTTATTCTCTTCCACCATGACTTGAGGTTGAGTTCTCAATAAAACTTATAACCAGATATTTTACAATATCCAAGACACCATATATAATGGAAACTTTTGTACTTATGGAGATAAAGAAGAAACTATATAATAATCTAGATAAATGGTTTATACACCCAAGTACTTTACTGTGGGGTGCACTGATCCACTTCATAAAGAAGAAGGTTGGGTCAATGCGCCTCCACATTTATTATCATGAACTCAACAAGTTCACAATAAATAAAAAGTATCTTCTTCCATGGATTCATGATTTTTTAAATTAGCTCTAGGGTGGCCAGTACTTCTCAAATATTGATCATCGGTCAGGATAATATGAAGTAAATTTGAAGAAGATGATACAATAAGATTACTTTTCATACAAGGTACGAGCACTTTGAGTTCATTTTGATTACACTTAGACTCACTAATTCTCCAAAAATATTCATGGACTTGATGATTAGTTTATTTAATTATTACCATAACAAAATTATGGTAGTCTTTATATAAAATATTCTTATCTACTCAAAAAGTAAGGAGGAACATGAGGAACATCTGAATTATGTACTGAAACCTTTTAGAAAGAAAAAATTATTTGAAATGTACAATAAATATGAGTTTCAAATGGATAAAGTAACATTCCATGGGCATGATATCATTAGAAAATAGATATATGTGGATCCTTAAAAAATAGAGGTAACTATAAGATGGAATAGACCAACATCTATGATGAAAATCCATAGTTTTCTTGGATTATCATGGCACTATCATCGATTTGTGAGAAAATTATCATGATTTTCAACCCCACTAATCCATTTAACATTAAAGGGGGTCAAGTTTTTCTGAATTGATGAATACAAAGAGAGCCTTAATGAGTTTAAGATAAGGCTAATCATTTCACCTCTTCTCACTTTACCCACCACTAGGGAAGGATTTTTTATCTATAATGATGTGTTTTAAAATGGATTGGGTTGAGTACTCACATAAGATAAAAAATTGATTTCCTATGCCTCCCTATAATTAAATATACATGAGCAGAACTACCCAACACAATTATTTACAATGATCTTTGAATTTATTATTTCATGAAATTTTCTATATGGCCAGAAGTGTGACATATATTGGAATCATAAAAGCCTCCAGTATATATTAAAAAAAAAGGAGTTCAATACACACCAATTAATGTGGTTAGAGATGATCAAGGATTATTATTTTTCAATCCATTACCATCCTGGGAAGGCAAAAAAAGTGAAAGATGCTCTTAGTATAGAAGATCATGCAACCATATCCATGATGAGGATTATAAGGGATAAATATTATTGGGAATGAAGATTATGGAAATGGGAATAATAAAATGATATTTATCCTAGATTTCTAAAATAACTACTCAACCATCTATTCGTAATAGGATCATGTAGAATCCCACCATGGAATCCACTTAGCGGTTCCCCAAGACAGCTGGCCACTTGACCTCAAGAAAACCTCCCCGTATTCCAGAGGCTACTGACTAGAAGTGAGTGCCTAGTGTGTGTTCATGGGGATACTATTCCCTCACAAGTCAGAGTGTGACACAATGGTAAATAATAATATAAGAATAAGAATATAATAATACACAAGCAGTGGTGGAAATAATAATGATAAATCATCCCAAGGAAATAAACTGGTGGAAGCTGAATAAGAAATATATGAAAAAATTATTATGATGATCATGTCATCTAGATATACAAAATAGGGTACATGGGATACAAGGGAGTAATAAAATACCACATACTGTACATTAATTAAAAAAATCCAAAATCTTCCACTTCCAACATCATGAATATAGGATCAATCCTCTACTCCCATATGCTATCCTAGAAATCAGAATCAAGAATAAGAATTTGGATGCTTCACTTTATCTATATATACAACCATGAAGTGTGCGTAGGTACCATGGGTGGACCATATAGGGTGTGAGATATACTCTGTAGGAAACCCCCAATGGTGTTTAGATTAATTGATCTTGTGTATATAAAATAAGTAGTGTGTGAATAATAATAAATGAAAAAAATAAATAAAAAAATAAATCAGACTGGGTTTCTCATGTGATACGTAACTGAATCTACCTGATTCATCATAATATGGATGTATCTGAACCAAGGTGACCTGAGAAAGTATGGTATAAAGGATAAGGGTTGTTATAAATAATGTATAAATATATGGACCATGCCCAAGCTTGTGATTTGGCTTGGTATATGTGTCCTTTAATTGAATGGATTAACTTTCATGAATTTATTAAAAAGGAATCACTTAAATATAATTAAGTGTTATCCTAGTCTTTTTCGAGGTGATCCATATGATGGAACTCAATTATTGCACTAGGATTGAATAAATAATCTATGTTGAAGGAGTGTATCTAAGGTGACCCATAAATGGAATCCAAAGTACCACTCCCAGCATAGTGTGAATATAATACCGGACCTCTTAGTCTATCCCTGGTATCTTAGGTGGGGTATTGTGTATCACTCATGGCATGATGTAGCTATCTACCCATTGATCCCTTCTAAGGTATCTCCCCTAGGGAACCAATATCACTCAGTTGTAGGTAGAAAAAATGCATGATTATACCACCCATGGAATACCAAGTATCTCCCCCAGTGTTTTACCAATCATCAACATATTCTTTTTATAAATCATGATCAGCCCATTTCTGCCAATCCATAAATTTAATCTAGAGTATTTGTCTCATATTACCATAAGGGTATGGATTTTTTATTATAATTCATTTCATTTATAAAGGAACATCAATTATTATACTTAAGTAGAATTGGATGAGTCATTTAATTCTAGAAATTCAATTATAGTATGAATCATAGGGGCCTAACTCATGTCTAAACATTTATCTTTAGTTTATTCTACATTCCAAGGTATTTATTACAAGGGAAAACACACTTCAAGAGGTATTTAACCAATTTACGATAAGGTAAATTAGGCCTTTAATGTAATACACACCCATTGGGGTGCCTCAGTCCAAATCAATCAACCAAAGTGTTGATTCACCACCAGAAAAGACTGAAAAGTGCATGGAAAACATTTAATCTAATTTATCAAATTTTTTGAAATTTTTCAAAAGAAAATTCTTGAGTACTTAACAATGGAACACTATATAGATGAAAACAAACCTGAGTAAAGAAGATATAATTCCTACCTTATGTTCATACTGCTCTCATTGTCTCATGTCAGCCCATGAATTGGGAAAGAATTGGAGAAAACTGCAAAGAGGAAAAAAACCTGAAAATATTTCATATCAGATTTCAAAAAAATAGTGTAATAGATATGAATAAACAGTTAATATAAGGAATATGAGTGTATATCTTACTAAGAGGAATCCAATGCACCCAACAATAAAGCGAACAGAGCTCAGATGGAGGAGAAATAGAGGAACCAAACTTAGGCATGGTTGGATCTCTTAACACGTCACCACACTTATGGGAAAGGGAGGAGGCTTCATTAAAAAAAGGATCCCCTGAAATAATTTAAAAAACAATTAACTAGGAATTAACAAAATGTGTAAGTGAATTAAACAACATGTAATGGGTGGGATTTCCCTCCTAGGGAAAAGACTCTACACATCGTGAAAGGGGTCCAGAAAGAAAAATACACATCATGTATTTACTACACGCCATTTATTTAGATACACATAATGTATTTGGTCTGAATCCATGTTCCACCAATCCTAAAACCTCCTTTTTAGAAATAATTTAATGGACCTTAGACACAATTTTTGGGTTTTAACAAAAAGGAAATCATACCATGCTGAAAAGGTGAGACATTACAACATCCCCTTCTTAAAATAACTCATCCTCAAGTTTCCCTTATGAGGGTAATAAATCATCATCTGATAAAATTTCCAACCACTAAGAATGTATATCAACCCCTCTCTCCCAGGTCTCTCCCTACACACATCCATGCTACCATAGCACCAAAACCAATGGAACTGACCTACCACAAAGATCATTCATTCTTCGACCAATGATACATATCAGATTCTCCTAAAAGGACATATCTTCCTCCAACTCAATATCATTATGATCAAATGAATGAGAGGGTTCATCCTGACAATAGTGAATTTGAGATATGTTGAAGATGGTATGCAAGAAAAGGTACCACTAAGGTAACCACAACTAATAGGCTACCATACAGAGTCTCTCCATGATTTCGAAAGTCTAGATATAATGAGGTATTATCTTTACCTGTATCTGAAATCATCTATAACCTAATCTAGAAAATTCTCAAAAAAAGATCTGATGTCCCACCTTGAACACTAGAGGTCGAAGATGATAATCAGAATAAGAATTCTTTCTATACTGAGCTATAACCACACATTTTTGAATCAATTGAACTTGCTCCAATGTCTCTTGAATGAAATGAGGACCCAGTAGTGTTTCCTCACCATACTATAACCAGTAAAGGGGTGAATGGAACTTCCTAATATAAAGGGCCTCATATATATCCATATGAATCATTTATTAAGAGCTATTATTAAATTTAAATTCAAGGAGAGATATATTTTTCTCCCATGAACCTTTGAATCCAATGGTTAATTCTTACGGAATTTACTCTAACACCCATATCATTCTCTTAAACTACCCATCTATATGAGGGTGATGAGATATATTCAAGAGAACCTATGAACCATGTTCCTTTTTTATCCCCTATAAGAACCATGTTATAAAATGGGTGTCTTGGTTTGATTGGATAGAACTAGGGACACCATAAAGGTGAAAAATATCCCAAATATAAAGCCTCCGAAGATAAGTAGGAAGTAAGTGAACTTGGTCAACCTATAAAAGATCACCCATACTACATCACTAACTTGAGGGGATATTTTCAATCCCATCATTAAATCCAAGGTGATTCCATTAAATTTCATTTCAGAAATGGATAGAGGCTATAGAATTCTATTATTCCATGGGTTCTGAGCCTTATTCTTCTGAAAAGTGGAGCATCATATGATGAAACCTTCAATCTGCCTCTTCATACCCAGCCACCAATAATGATGATGAATGTATCATAACATCTTACTAATCCCATGTTGAAATTCCCAAATAGAGGCATGATATTCTTGCATCAATGATTCCCACATTTCAATAGGCACCCACACACACCCATTTAATGAAAGGATCTCATTTTGGTTAACAACCCAACTAGGTGGTGGGTTCTCACCTGAGATACTCTCTCTTGGGATGAGGCCCCCAGGATATGATAGATGTCTCATCTACACCCACTTGAGAAGGGATAACGTCACTGCTAGTGATGCTAAAAAGTCTATATTTTTCTTGAACCACCATGTTTATCTCAGAAAATAAATCAATTAACTCCCATTCACGGTTGGTCTCCTAGATAACCTATGTCTGAGTCTTTTGGCTCAGGGTGTCAGCTACCACATTACCCTTACTAGGTGTATAAGTAAGCTCAAGGTCAAATGAATATAGGTATTCTACACACTTTCACTACCTAAGGTTCAAATAATCATGTTGGGAAATTCATTTGATAATTTTTTGATCCATGTAAATAATGAAATGCTCACACAATAGATAATTCCTCCAATAGCATAAAGAATGAACCACATCTGCTACCTTGAGGTTGTGAGTAGGGTAATTCCACTCATGAGGTCTTAGCTAGTAGGACCCATATGTGATAACTTGATCACCCTGTATCGTAACTTCTTCTTTCCTGAAACCTAAAGCATCACAGTAGACATTATAGATTCCACCCAGCTTTGTAAGAATCAGGATCCATGCTGAAGTCTGTCTCCCTTTAAACTCCGGAAAGGTTGTCTCACAAGTTTCATAACAGAATAAATTCACACACTTTTTAGTTAATCCCCTAATAGGTGTTTCTAGTCATGATAAGTTCTAAAAAATATCCTATAATAGCCATCTAGAACAAATAAACTACACATATCAAATACTTTCATGGGATACTCCTAGGAAACTACAATGCTCGCCTTCTCCGAGTCAACAAATATGCAGCCCTATAGAATTATATGACTCAATAAGTGACCTTAATGATCCAAAAGAGTCATTTAATAAGATTATCATATAGATGGTTCTCTCTCAGTTTATTTAGCATGATATAAATATTTTTTTCATGATCATTACCTAAATGGGAATACACTAATATTTCATCCAAGAATACTACTATAAATTAATCTTATTATTGGTGGAAACCCTAATTCATCAAGGCCATGAAAACTATGGGTGTTTTCATAAGACTTAATGGTATAACCATGTAAATTTAATCCATAAATACTTTATAACACTTTATTTGGTATGTATGATGGTCTCACACACACTTTATGGAAGCCCAACAACAAATCAATCTTATAGAAAACTTTTCCTCGATGTAGATGGTCAAAGAGGTCATCTATATGTGGAAGTGGATAATGATTCATTATCATAATCTGGTTCAACTGTCTTTAATCCACACACAACCTAAGGGTACTTTCTAAATTATTGGCAAAAAGGATAGGTGAACCCCACTGTGAGGTGTTGGGTCAGATAAAACCCTTTTCCTCTATAAATTCCAACTAGTTCTTGAGTTATTAGAACTATATCAGTTCAATCCTATAAGAAGAAATGGAAATTAGTGCCACACCTAGAAATAGATCAATAATGAACTTCACCTCACTCATAGGAGGTAATATGGAAAAATCATCTGGGAAGAAATCCTTGAAACTATTCACAATAGGAGATAATTACACAAGTTGCAACGCCTGATCACTTAAAAAAGACTAGCCATCTGTGTTGTCAGCTTTCCATTCCCAGTATGCTTGGGTCCAACTCGACTATCTTGGATATCCCATTCACCATTATATATGTACATTCTTCTCTCATGTGATATAAATGACACCCTTTGACAATATAAACTAACATAGTCATGATAATGTACTAGCTTGTCTATACTAAGAATGATGTTGAATGTGGTTATATCGAGGATAAAGAAATTCCATAAGACACTATACCTACATATATTAAGGGGTAACTCCTTGAACTGGTGTATAACCTTTGATCAAATCACTAATAGTGTTTCAAGAGTCATCATGCTATAGAAGTACTCTAATTTTAGGCCCATACATTCCATAATAATAGCAGATATAAAGGAGTGTGATTCCCTTATATTAAATAGGGAAGAAACTAAAGTAGAGGCTACGAGGATAGTTTCCTCATATAGTATATGTTCCTAGAATCTACTCATCTGTCATTGGATTAACTGAATAGATATGTCCTAAACAATAGCATTAAGATGCAACCTGACTAATCTAGGAAGGTGCACTCTATTAGCATTGAACCTCATATGTCTAACTACCTCGACCATGTCCACATCCTCATCCTAATCGGATGGTAGTGGACCAACTCCTAGCAAGATGTGGTTCTACTAACCCTATTCCTAAAATTTATGCTAGCATTTATCCTTTCTCAATAGATATAGGATGGAAATTTTCATAGAAACACTATAGGTTACCCATTCGGTCGCAATCTCGGAACTTGATCACATTCCACATACATTGGGGCCTCTTATTCCCTACTTTTCCACACTAGTGAAACACTACATAGACGTCAATATGTTTCATATTTTTGGTACTACCCCCACTTATACCATCGAAACATTTCTTCATGCCACTACATACACCATCTCCCTACCTAGAAAATGAACTGACCTGGTTCACATTGCCACATTCCCTAAGATTCTGCTCTGTGATGAGGGCATTGATCACTATCTATGAAATAGTAGTCAACCTGAAAACATTAACCTATTATTGTATGGGGTTTTGAATCCCATTATTCTGATGTATCATCGTTTCTACATCATCATCATCGGTAAGAGTCTATGCAAAACGTTGGAGCTTGGTGAAATATGTCGAGTACTCCTTGACTAACACGTAACCCTTATATAGGTTTAAAAACTCATGGGAATGGTCTTCTTACAACGTATTGGGGAAGAATTAGTCATATAAGCCTATTTGAAATCCTGCCCAAACCATACCCTGATGACATCTGGAAAGGGTAATAACATCCCACCAATTTTTAGAAGAATCTCATAGAATATAGATGGAAAGCTTGACCCTATTCTCCGGAGACATCTCTAGATTCTCTAAGAATGAAAACATGTCCACTTGTCAAGACTTAGCAGCCTGAGGCTCGCTATCTCCTGAGAAGGTGGGAGGATATTTCTATTGTAATTATTGGGTCAACTCTTCCATAGTCGGGGTAGGTCTCATAGCCCCCTATATGGACTTCATGAAGTGGAATAAACTATCACAAAATTGAGTATCAGAGCCCAATGGAAGATCAATAAGAGGTTCCTCATATGGAACTATAGGTGTTACTATTGGTGGATCAGGACCCACCATCTATGGAACATGGCTATCACCACACTCCTAGCGTACGACTTGAGGACGTTGATTCATCATCAGTCTAAAATTTATTGTCCATGCCTCAGATAAGATTTAATAGTAGATAGAAAATAGTGAAAGAAAGAAAGGATAGGTATTCGGCCTTCCTATAATGAGTCACACCTCTCTTCCTACTCCCTAATCCAGGTCTAGGTGATAATAATGATCAAAATGGATCATAGGAGAAGTATGCTACTTCCCACTACTAATGTAGGGTTAGGTTCAAGGTCTCATGAAATATAGTAGAGGTTCTGGTATATGGAGTTTCAATTGTAATTTATGGAGGAAAACACCCTTTTATGTGCAATTGACATCCCCGTTTAGCGATAACCATTTTTAAAGATTTAATTTATTAAAGTTTATTCTTATTTATATGGATATAGATATCTTAATCTAGTTAAATATGTCACCATTCTCAATTTATAAAGTCTCATGCTCTTTATAAATTTCAATTGGTGTGTCAAGTTTCTATGACTTGAACTTTACATCTAGTATTAGGATATAACAATTCATTCATAGTGATCTGATTGAATGAACCATAATTTATAATTTTGAAAAGCACTTTATTCTTAAATTTCCATTGGAATTCATCAATAAAATCAACTAATATTTCAACTAGTAGAACCAGTGGTTCACAACTCAAATGTGGCATAAATGGTGAATTAATATATCACAATCAATATATGTGGGATAACACCATTTAGATTTATGTTGGTAGTTTAATTAATCCAATTATGTTATGTCTATAGGAAATGATAGCACACTGCAACATATACTATAAATGCACACACAATAAGAATAGTCTATACTGTCAATGTGCATAGATATATAGAAATGACATGGCATATTGAATGACATTTAAGTTCTAAGGTTCTAAGTATGATGAACGAATTTGTACCTCCTTGTTGTATAGGGCCAAGGAAAGTAGAATCCATAATATTAGTAATAAAAGAAATAATAACATCACAAAATATATATGTCACCAAATAATGAAATAAAATCAAATGCAATATGAAAAAACCAAAATATAAATAACCTATCGAGGGTAATTTCCCCCCCTGTATATGGGCCATCTACTCCCATGTGCAGGATTATTACCAAAATTCATTATATCCTAGTATCCTTTACAATATCCAAATAGTAAGATAAATGGAAAATGAAGCTCAAATACTACTTTGTATCACCCTGCCCAGGTTTCCACATAGTAGTGCCCTAAAATGGTTGGATATATAACCTCAAGTGTACCTCCTCATATGCAAGAGGTTGTTGAATAATAGTAATGGAATAGGGTGTGCCTATGGGGATACTGTTACCTCATGAGACAGAGTGTAACAAAGCAGCAAATAATAATATAAGTAGTGTAACAGAATAATAGACAAGAAATATATGAAATAATAATGATAAATAATCTAAGAGAAATGAACATGCATAAGATGAATAATAAATAGATAAAAAAATGATAACGATGATCATGTTAAGTATCTATACAAAATATTGTACATTGGATACAGGGGAGAAGGAATATACAACATCCAATACAAAAATATAGAAGGAAAAAATGCTTCCACTACTAGCATCAAGAGCACAGTCTTGGTCCTATACTCTCATACCCCATCCTAGAACTCATAATCAAGCACCAGAATCTGGAATCTTCCCTTATCTATAACAATAACCATGAAGTATGATTGGTTACCATGGGAATCCCATGAAGGATGTTAGATATACTCATTAGGCCACCACCAATGGTGTCTAGATCAATCCAGTCAGTTCATATAAAATGAGAAGCGCGCCAATTATAATAAATAAAATGCATAAATAAACAAATAAATAAAGTGGGTCGGGTTCCTTGTGGTATACCTGACCGACCCTACTTGATTCGGACTAAGACGAATGCCTCTGAACCAAGGTGACCTATGCAGGTATGGTATAAGGTATAAAGGTCTACTATAAATAAAGTATCAATATGTGGACTATTCCCAAACATGTGATTTGGCTTGGTGAATGCATCCTTTAAATGAATGGATTGACTTTATTGAAATTATATAAAAGGAATCACATAAATTTAAATAAGTTTCATCATGGGATCATCCACTAAGAACTACATCATGAAATACAAGTATCACACCAGGAGTGAATAAATACTCAATGTCATATGAGTATTTTCAAGGCGATCCACAAATGGAATCCCAAGTATCACTCCTGGAATAGTGTAAAGATAATACCATAACTCTGATTCCATCCCTGGTATGTCACGACCTGACCCTACCCGGGCTCGAGCCGCAACTACCCCAGGCCCGCCTCCATAGGCCAGGGGCTGGCGACTAGCGCCGAAGGCACAATAACTCGGGGAGGCCTTTGCCTAAGCACCTGAACACACCAACACGCAGCACACTCAATGAAAAGTGCAGATTAAAAGAAAAGACAAGTAAAATAAAAGGGAAACTGCTATAAAAAAAACCACAGAGTGCATCGACCACTACAAGGTACAAGGTACAAACTGAAAAGAAAATGGAAAAAACACGCGCCCAACCAAAAAGTGCCACAAACCGGCAATAGGTAAACAAAGAGAAACAGCTGACGGGTCTCCCACCTGGATCCCGGCCACGACCACCGCACGCGGTCCAAGCTCCCAAGCTTCTATGCTCCACTGAAGTCATGCTCTACCTGTCTGTCGTCTGCAAGGGCACACCAAGTGCGGGCAAAGCCCAAGTAGGGGTGAGTATAAAAATACTCAGTAGGATACCCCAAAGGCTCGAGGGAGCAACAAAGGAGGTACTAAAGGGTGAGAGGTAGAGCGAACAGAAAATTAGAGGAGTACAACCGAGGGTGCAGTAAAGAGTAACGGCACAGCAGAGAGTCCAGCTCAACCCAACAAAAGGAAAGAAGGTAGACTCGTCCAGGCACAAGGAGCTGGAAACGGTGAGAAGATGAACTTCCTGTCGAGTATTCGCCACCTATAGTAGGAGAGTAGACTCCTCCAACCATGAGAAGCTAGACACGGAAAGCATGTGGCATACCCCGCGCGTCTTCGCCTCTCCTGGAGGGAGAGTAACCAAGCCCAAGAAGTGGGTACTCGAACAAGGTATATACATATCCTTATGCTCAAACGAGAAGCCTGAACAACGTCGTAAGGGGATCTCCATCCCGTAGCTCAGCCCAAGAAAGAGTATCCAACAGTCCCAGAAGAAACTCCATCGATGCCCAGCATCCCGCACGTCTACCCCAAACTGCAAGCCAAGGGGCTCAATCACCGCACCTCGACAGTATCCGCTTTGGGCGGCACTGACTCGCCCGCACGGTTTTAGATCGTGTTGCAAGAACGCGTCTCGGTGGGGAAAGTGCCCCTCGTACTTGAGAGTTCTGGGGGAACGTCAAACCAGAACTCGTCACTGCCCTGCAGTCGAGAGGTCTCCTCAAGTCAAGCCGTCACAACACTGACCCGTAACCATGGGTCCTGCTCCGGTAATCATGGAGGTAAGCCATAGACTAGCCTAGTTGAGAGGACTGAGTCTGGAATGCCAACCGGTGTCCCACTGCCCAGCCTTGCTGGAGGGTAATTCATAATATGATATCGGGTGACCCACTGCCCAGCTGTGCTGGAGGGTAAACCATAATAAGATACTGGGTGACCCACTTCCCAGCCCTGCTGGAGGGTAAACCATAACACATCATCCGGCGACCCACTACCCAGCCCCGCTGGAGGGTAGACCTGGAACTAGACAACAGGTGACCCACTGCCCAGCCCTGCTGGAGGGTATACCCTAAGAGGTCATCGGGTGACCCACTGCCCAGTCTATGCTGGAGGGTAAACCTTAATAGCGTCGGGTGACCCACTGCCCAGTCCCTGCTGGAGGGTAAACCTTAATAGCGTCGGGTGACCCACTGCTCAGTCTCTGCTGGAGGGTAAACCCTAGAAGTCAGTGAGCAACCCACTGCCCAGCCCTGCTGGAGGGTAAGCCCAAGGAAGTCGATGTGTAACCCACTGCCCAGCCCCGTTGGAGGGTAAAACTCAGAACCGCTCTGCCATCTCTACAGGAGGGTACAACACTGGCCGACCAAACACGGAGTGGGTGTCGCGCAACCACCCAACTCCAGAACAGCTCTCCCAAAAGAGGTTCAGTGTCTGCCCCGACACTGGGTTTCACTAGCACCGCTACCGTCCAATCCATCTAGAACGAAACCAGGGGGAGACCACTCAACCCTGCTGGTCAACAAACGAGCACAGAGCCAGGGGAAGAGCTCCACCCTACTGGTTAAACAAACACACAGAGGGACCCTCTACGCCACGAGAGGTCAAAGTACGTAAGGTAGAACACGGCACACACATGGGGCACACACGACGTGTGGCCCCAATTTGACACCAACCAAGCACACGAACATCTCTGGTACAAACCACACGTACCTCCAAGCGCTCACGTATACTCCCAGAGTATACCTCGTTCCAGCCCATAGGCTATCGTGCACACGACACCCAACATCAACGCGAAGGCGTGACATAAAAACTCCAACCTGCCACCTCATTGGCTGAGGCACAACCAACCACATCTCATGAACCATTTATATCCCTCTCCCAAGAGTGCGCGATCACACGCCAAAGGTCCGCTACAAACAAAGTAGGGCGAACCACCACTTGAGCACCTTCCATGCTTCCACATTTAACAAGATCGCGCAAGAGGCTCCGCACAACCAAAAGGATCGCCTCATTGTAATCCTCGCAGAAAAACACGCGAGATCGACTACTTACTCACCTCCAACGGATATCCGACGAAAAAGTCACCAACACCGCCTCACGCCCGAACGGCGTCCCGTGATCCCGAGCCTCGGCCCTGAAAACAGTCAGGCTCATCGCACCATTGCGATCCCCTCGGGAAAACACGTCAAAAGCACTACTCACTTGAGTGCAAGGGATATCCGGAGAAAAAGGTGCATCCCGGCGCACCGCACACGAGCGGGGCCACGTGGGACCCGCATCCCGGTCCCGAAACTCAACGAACGGATCACACCATTGCAATCCTCTTGAAAAAGTACACGAAATGGACTATTCACTTGTCCAAAATGGTTGCCTGGCGATAAAGTTGGAAATCACCGTCAAATCCCAAAACGGCCCTCGCCGGGCCCGCACTGTCGTGCGGAATTACAGCGGGCAGTCTGCGCCAACGCGATGCCTTCGGAAAAACACCCAACATCGACTGCTCGCACGCCCCGAACGGACGTCCGAGGAAAAATTCGCTAAAAGCTGCACGCAGCTCAAAAGACGGGTCGTGGGGCCCGTGCCTCAACTTCGGCCTCAATGCCCGAAACCACCCTGGAAAACTTCGCCCTTGCGGCAGGGTCCCAACGCAACTGACGACACTCAAAGCGGACGTCGCATGCGTCCGCGCCTCTCAAGACAAGATTCCCGGAAAGACGTCAAACCCCTCGACGTACGTGTCGCGCCACCAAGACCTATCATTTCGGGAATTAAAAATTCCCGAAACGATTTCAAAAGACCGCCTCTTCAATACGGTTCCACCGCCGCAGACGGTACTCAAAACGGACACCCGTAGCGGAAAATACGGGTGTCCGAACACCGAGGGGGCAAGCCCCTGGGGCTGGCCCGGCCTGGACCGGCCGGTCCGCCCGGCCTGGGCCGGCCCGCGGCTCGGCCACGCGGGTCGGCGGTGGAACCGGTCCACCGCCCGGCTGACCGGCTGAGCCCGGTCTCCGCGCGACGACCCGCACGACGCGGGTCGTGCCTCCTCCGCGGGGTCGCGCGCCGCGACCCCAGTTCCCTGTCGCGCTTTGGTGAGCGCGCCCTACGCCGGCGCCCAGTGAACCGGCCTGCGCCGCACGCCCGCATCGCCTGGACGCTCCCCCTCGCCGCCCTGCCACCGCCTGAAGCCGACAAGCCCGAGCTGCCACAACCACCGCCTGAAGGATCCGTCGCCGCCAGCCGAACCGCCGCCCGCCGCCGGACCACCTCGCCGGTAACCAGCCTCGTGGCCGAAAACTTCAGAGGACCACTGGAAACAATCCGGTGGTCGAATGTTCGATCCGAATAACATTCCGGAAAGCTCGGGACAAGATCTACGCGATTATGGGCTTGGATCTAAGATCAGACAGCAAATCGACAATGTAAAATTTTGACGATCATGGTGCGGGAGGAAATAAAACGAAACAAAAACAACTCCTACCTATTGGGTGATGCCCGGAGCTTCTTGGGGAGTCTGCCGCCGCTCCGCTGCCTTGCCGAAGTTCGCCTTGCCAGAGCTCGCCTCGCCGGAGGTGAAGGAGGGGGGAAGGGTTTGAGGAAGAAGAAGAAGAAGGAGAAGGGGGTGGGGGTGCGTTTAAGTACAAATCACTTAAACGCCCGCCCGACAGCCCCGAACCCGAACTCACGACGAGGTCAGGATTTAGTCTCCCCTAGGCTAAGAACCACGCTCTGAGCGCAAAGGCGGTCTCAGAATTTTATTCCGAGACCCCGTTCAAAAGTTACTAAACTTAGCGTCCGGGTCCGCCAAATTACGAAAACGCCCCTGGGGCCATTTTTCACAGACGGGTCGTGCCCGCAAAACTTACACCCCTCCTAGGGTAAATGGCACGCTCCGAACTCAACGGTGCCCTCGGTTTTTCAATCCGAGCCACCGTTTAAGAGATACTAGCGTTTCACCATTAAACGAATTAATTAATTAATTAATTTATCCGTTTAACCTTCCGAAAGCGAGCGAGGGGTCCAAACATCCCGCGCCGACAAGTTTTATGTCGTTTCTAGGGTAAAAACCCCATTCCGGACCCATCCGTACACTCGGATCCCTGATCCGGAACTCCGTTTAGGAGTTATCTCATTTATTTGGCGTTTCCAGTGTGAACGCACTGAAAATTTAATTCCGGCCACTCCGGGGCTCGGAATCGCACGCCGTCTGAAGGCGCTGCTCTAGAATATCATCAAGAATATTCCAAAGTCTTTCACCGCAAAAACCGGGTTCTTACATCATTCCCTCCTTCAATATTTTTGTCCTCGAAAAGCAAAACTAGGGAGCAACACAGGGTACTAAGCCCACACCTGGCTTTCCAATACCCAGAAGAACCCACACACAGCTCTGTGCCACCGCAATCAGACAAAAGGATTGATCTGTTCGTGCGAGGTCGGCCCTTTCCGATGTCGTGCACCCACTCCAGACTTTGGGGTTAGGGCAAGGAGGTAGGGAACCTCGCCATCCCTTTGCACAGTTTCAAACGGCCCGAAGGATCTCAGGGGTAGCTCACCTCCCCAGTCAAACCTCTACGTCGCACGCCGCGACTGGAATCACCACCCGCACCTGGAACAAGGACCGGTGATTCCCTCCTTCAGAATATCCATATGGTGAAGCACCCAAGGATATCTGGTCATGCAAGATTCCACAACCGATGTATCATAACCAAAACTCTCTTACACGCTCAGAAGCGAAGGAGCCAACACCATCGACTAAAGGAAAAGGTCTCACACCTTTTTCCTTACCAACACAGGGTTACACCCGACGCCCTGCGTCACCCTGGTAACACCTCAAACAAGGAGCAGGGAGAAAAGCCTTTCACATTAAGAGCCTAACAATTCTACTGCAAAAAGTAGAAGAGTCACAAGGGGTACCTCTCACCATCCCATGCTCTGCAGGATCATAGACATCCCAAGCTCGTGGCTGTCCGTGGTCCCAACCGTCAGCTCCCGGAGCCTGACTTGGACCGCCTAGTGGTGATGGGGAGATCTCGTAAAGTCATCCCCCACTACCAGCTCCTCCCACTTCTCTTCTAGCACCACCTCCCTGGGTACTACTCCGATCACGGCGCTGCCTCTGCCGTGGTGGTGCGCCTGCTGCCTGCCCAAAGCTCTCAGCAACTCGGGTCGGGCAGTCTCATGCCAAGTGACCTCGCCCGTCACAAGCATTGCACCGGCGCTCTCTGGGCTTCCCTGGTGCCCTCCGGTGCCACTATGGTATACGACCACGGACCGAGATCCACTCACGGAAGGGCATCCTCGGCTGAGGCCCTGCGCCTTTTATCCTTAGTGGTTTATGACCACGTCTCCGAAACCAGTAGAGGGAAGGCCACCTGTATCGAGGTCGTATCCTCCGGCGCCTGCTAGATACGGCAGACGTCCCGGCTCCGTCGCGCCCACTACCACTACCAACCGCAAAACATGACAGGAAGCCCTCTGTCACCAGCGCCTGCTCTAGCACCCCAGCATATGTGGAAATGCCCAAGGGTACTCTGACAACACGAATCTCTCGGCGGAGACCCTGCTCAAACTTCCGCGCTCGGAAGTTGTCGTCATGGACCAAGTCCAGGTAAAAGCGTGCACGTTCTGCAAAACTAGCCGCGTACTCGGCCACCGTCATCCCTCCCTGCTGAAACTGCAGGAGCTCCTAAATCCGAACAGAGCGCAAGCAGAAGGGGCAAAACTCCTCACGGAGAAACAACTGAGAGTCATCCAACGAAAACAATGACTCTTCAAGAAACTGAGTCACTGGACTCCACCAACGCCAAGCTACTCCACGAAAAAAGGGTGGCTGCCGAAGCCACTCTCTGACCTGTCAGCGTCTGCACAAGCCTGAAAAGGTGAATCACTACCTCGAGCCAAACCTATGCTGCCTGAGGGTCTGGCTCACCACTGAACCTCAGCGGTCTCTGCCGCTGGAACTCATGGAGCGCGCTCAACCTGCGCTCAAGCTCAGCCTGCTCTGTAGAAACGGCCTACAGCTCAACAGGTGGGGGTGCTGCTACCAGCCCACCCGGAGAAAGGGGCTCGCATGATGGGTCCTGGACTGTGGCCTCGTAGCTCATAGGGTCGTCATCACGAACCAAAGCTTGTATCCTGGCTGGCTGTCTTCGCGGAGACATCCTGAATATTATCAAGGAGTGCCTCAATCAGATGAGCATATATGTATATACCACTAACCACGATGGGGAGCAGACTCAAGAAGGACAGTCAAAACTCAGTCCTATGTGATGCACAAAAAAATTTCCCTACAACAAGTGTCACAACATGCCGAGTCGACAAGAGGGTTATCAGGGTCCTCGTGAATGGATACGTCGGCTGCCGCACCACCACTGGACTCCCTGGCCTGAGAGCCGCTCTCGAGACACATTAACACTATTGCCCTATATCCCAACCAATTCCTCTTTTAGGGACGTCCGAACAACATACCAAGGAACGAAACACCTATTACACCACTTTGTCACGACCCAACCCTACCCGGGCTCGAGCCGCAACTACCCCAGGCCCGCCTCCATAGGCCAGGGGCTGGCGACCAGCGCCGAAGGCACAACAACTCAGGGAGTCCTTTGCATAAGCACCTGAACACACCCACATGCAACACACTCAATGAAAAGTGCAGAGTAAAAGAAAAGACAAGTAAAATAAAAGGGAAACTACTATAAAAAACCACAGAGTGCATCGACCACTACAAGGTATAAGGTAAAAACTGAAAAGAAAAGGGGAAAACACACGCCCAACCAAAAAGTGAAACAACCCGGCAATAGGTAAACAAAGAGAAACAACTGACGGGTCTCCCACCTGGATCCCAGCCACGACCACCACACGCGGTCCAAGCTCCCAAGCTCCTATGCTCCACTGAAGTCACGCTCCACCTGTCTGTCGTCTGCAAGGGCACACCAAGTGCGGGCAAAGCCCAAGTAGGGGTGAGTATAAAAATACTCAGTATGATACCCCGAAGGCTCGAGGGATCAACAAAGGAGGTACCGAAGGGTGAGCGGTAGAGCAAATAGAAAAGTAGAGGAGTACAACCGAGGGTGTAGTAAAGATTAACGGCACAACAGAGAGTCCAGCTCAACCCAACAAAAGGAAAGAAGGTAGACTCGTCCAGGCACAAGGAGCTAGAAACGGTGAGAAGATGAACTTCCCGTCGAGTCTTCGCCACCTATAGCAGGAGAGTAGACTCCTCCAACCATGAGAATCTAGACACGGAAAGCACGTGGCATACCCCGCGCGTCTTCGCCTCTCCTGGAGGGAAAGTAACCAAGCCCAAGAAGTGGGTACTCAAACAAGGTATATACATATCCTTATGCTCAAACGAGAATCCCGAAAAACGTCGTAAGGGGATCTCCGTCCCATAGCTCAGCCCAATAAAGAGTAGCCAACAGTCTCAGAAGAAACTCCATCGATGCCCACCATCCCGCACGTCTACCCCGAACCGCAAGCCAAGGGGCTCAATCACCTCACCTCGACACTATCCGCTTTGGGCGGCATTGACTCGCCCGCACGGTTTTAGATCGCATCGCAAGAACGCGTCTCGGTGGGGAAAGTGCCCCTCGTACTTGAGAGTTCTGGGGGAACGTCAAACCACAACTCGTCACTACCCTACAGTTGAGAGATCTCCTCAAGTCAATCCGTCACAACACTGACCCGTAACCAGGGGTCCGACTCTGGTAATCATGGAGGTAAGCCACATACTAGCCTAGTTGAGAGGACTGAGTCTGGAATGCCAACCGGTGTCCCACTGCCCAGCCCTGCTGGAGGGTAATTCATAATATGATATCGGGTGACCCACTGCCCAGCCGTGCTGGAGGGTAAACCATAATAAGATACTGGGTGACCCACTGCCCAGCCCTGCTGGAGGGTAAACCATAACACATCATCCGGCGACCCACTGCCCAGCCCCGCTGGAGGGTAGACCTAGAATAAGTCGACAGGCGACCCACTGCCCAGACTTGCTGGAGGGTAGACCTGGAACTAGACGATGGGTGACCCACTGCCCAGCCCTGCTGGAGGGTAGACCCTAAGAGGTCGTTGGGTGATCCACTGCCCAGTCTCTGCTAGAGGGTAAACCTTAATAGCGTCGGGTGACCCACTACCCAGCCCCTGCTGGAGGGTAAACCTTAATAGCGTCGGGTGACCCACTGCCCAATCTCTGCTGGAGGGTAAACCCTAGAAGTCAGTGAGCAACCCACTGCCCAGCCCTGCTGGAGGGTAAGCCCAAGGAAGTCGATGAGTAACCCACTGCCCAGCCCCACTGGAGGGTAAAACTCAGAACCGCTCTGCCATCTCTATAGAAGGGTACAACACTGGCCGACCGAACACGGAGTGGGTGTCGCGCAACCACCCAACTCCAGAACAGCTCTCCCAAAATAGGTTCAGCGTCTGCCCCAGCAGTAGGTGTCACTAGCACCGCTACCGGCCAATCCATCTAGAACGAAACCAGGGGGAGACCACTCAACCCTGCTGGTCAACAAACGAGCACAGAGCCAGGGGAAGAGCTCCACCCTACTGGTCAAACAAACACACAGAGGGACCCTCTACGCCGCGAGAGGTCAAAGTACGTAAGGTAGAACACGACACACACATGGGTCCCACACGACGTGTGGCCCCAATTCAACACCAACCAAGCACACGAACATCTCAGGTACAAACCACACGTACCTCCAAGCGCTCCCGTATACTCCCAGAGTATACCTCATTCCAGCCCATAGGCTATAGTGCACATGGCACCCAACGTCAACGTGAAGGCGTGACATAACAACTCCAACCTGCCACCTCATCAGCTGAGGCACAACCAACCACATCTCATGAACCATTTATATCACTCTCCCAAGAGTGCGCGATCACATGCCAAAGGTCCGCTACATACAAGGTAGGGCGAACCACCACTTGAGCACCTTCCATGCTTCCACATTTAACAAGATCGCGCAAGAGGCTCCCCACAACCAAAAGGATTGCACCGTTGTAATCCTCCCAAAAAAACACGCGAGATCGACTACTTACTCACCTCCAACGGATATCCGACGAAAAAGTCACCAACACCGCCTCACGCCCGAACGGCGTCCTGTGATCCCGAGCCTCGGCCCTGAAAATAGTCGGGCGCATCGCACCATTGTGATCCCCTCGGGAAAACACGTCAAAATCACTATTCACTTGAGTGCAACGGATATCCGGAGAAAAAGGTGCATCCCAACGCACCACACACGAGCGGGGCCACGTGGGACCCGCATCCCGGTCCCGAAACTCAATGAACGGATTGCACCGTTGCGATCCTCTCGAAAAAGTACACGAAATGGACTATTCACTTGTCCAAAACGGTCACCTGGCGATAAAGCTGGAAATCATCGTCAAATCCCGAAACGGCCCTCACGGGGCCCGCACTGTCGTGCGGAATTACAGCGGGCAGTCTGCGCCAACGCGATGCCCTTGGAAAAACACCCAACATCGACTACTCGCACGCCCCGAACGGACGTCCGAGAAAAAAGTCTCTAAAAGCTGCACGCAGCTCAAAAGACGGGCCGTGGGGCCCGCACCTCAACTTCGGCTTCAACACCCGAAACCCCCCTGGAAAACTTCGCCCTTGCGCCAGGGTCCCAACGCAACTAACGGCACTCAAAGCGGACGTCGCATGCGTCCGCGCCGCTCAAGACAAGATTCCCGGAAAGACGTCAAACCCCTCGACGTACGTGTCGCGCCACCGAGGCCTATCATTTCGTAAATTAAAAATTCCCGAAACCATTTCAAAAATACCGCCTCGTCAATACGGTTCCACCGCCGTAGACGGTAGTCAAAACGGACACCCGTAGCGGAAAATACGGGTGTCCGAACACCGAGGGGGCAAGCCCCTGGGGCTGGACCGGCCTGGACCGGCCGGTCCGCCCGGCCTTGGCCGGCGGTGGACCCGGTCCACCGCCCGACCGACCGTCTGAGCCCGGTCACCGCGCGACGACCCACACGACGTGGGTCCTGCCTCCTCTGCGGGGTCGCGCGCCGCGACCCCGGTTCCCCGTCGCGCTCCGGTGAGCGCGCCCCGCACCGGCGCCCAGCGAACCGGCCAGCGCCGCACGCCCGCCTCGCCTGGACGCTCCCCCTCGCCGCCCTGCCACCGCCTGAAGCTGACGAGCCCGAGCCTCCGCAGCCACCGCCTGAAGGAGCCGTCGCCGCCAGCCGAACCGCCGCCCGCCGCCGGACCACCTCGCCGGTAACCGGCCTCGTGGCCGGAAAACTTCAGAGGACCACCGGAAACGATCCGGTGGTCGAGAATTCGATCCGGATAAAATTCCGGAAAGCTCGGGAAAAGATCTACGCGATTATGGGCTTGGATCGCAGATCATATAGCAAATCGAAAATGTAAAATTTGGACGATCATGGTGCGGGAGGAAATAAAACGAAACAAAAACAACTCCTACCTCTTGGGCGATGCCCGGAGCTTCATGGGGAGTCCGCCGCCACTCCGCTGCCTTGACGGAGTTCGCCTTGCCGGAGCTCGCCTCGCTAGAGGTGATGGAGGGGGGAAGGGTTTGAGGAAGAAGAAGAAGAAGGAGAAGGGGGTGGGGGTGCGTTTAAGTACAAATCACTTAAACACCCGCCCGACAGCCCCGAACCCGAACTCCCGACGGGGTCGGGATTTAACCTTCCCTAGGCTAAGAACCACGCTCTGAGTGCAACGGCGGTCTCGGAATTTTATTCTGAGACCCTGTTCAAAAGTTACTAAACTTAGCGTCCGGGGCCGCCAAATTACGTAAACGCCCCTGGGGCCATTTTTCACAGACGGGTCGCGCCTGCAAAACTTACACCCCTCCTAGGGTAAACGGCACGCTCCGAACTCAATGGTTCCCTTGGTTTTCCAATCTGAGCCACCATTTAAGAGATACTAGCGTTTCGCCATTAAACGAATAAATAAATTAATTAATTTATCCGTTTAACCTTCCGAAAGCGAGCGAGGGGTCCAAACATCCCACGCCGACACTTTTATGTCGTTCCTAGGGTAAAAACCCCATTCCGGACCCATCACTACACTCGGATCCCTGATCCGGAACTCCGTTTAGGATTTATCTCATTTATTTGGCGTTTCCAGTGTGAACGCATTGAAAATTTAATTCCGGCCACTTCGAGGCCCGGAATCGCACGCCGTCTGAAGGTGCTGCTCTGGAATATCATCGAGAATATTCCAAAGCCTTTCACAAAAAAAACCGGGTTCTTAAATGGTATCTCATGTATGGGACCGAGTATCACTCATGGTCTAGTGTAACCATATAGACACTGATCTTATCCAGAGTGTCTCCACTATGGAACTGGTATCACTCTCATGGAGGTATATAAAATAAAAGGTGATCCCATACATGGAATACCAAGTATCTTTTCTAGCATATTACTAATCATCACAACATTATATTTATAAATCACTATGATCATGTCCCTAGTGATACATAAATGGAATCATAAGTATCTATGTTAGCCTAAAATAAGGTAAGTCTTAGTCATTAAGATTCATTTCATTTAGCAAGGTGCTTTAATTATGATACATAAGTATAATTGTCTAATTCATTTAATTCATTGAATTAAATTATTTCATGAAGCATAGGGGGCTAACTTATGGCCTACCATTTCTTGTTATTTTATTCTACATTATAATATATTTATTAAAATGTAAAACACACAACAAGAGGCATTTAAAAAATCTAAAGTAAGGAAAGTTAGTCCTTTTAAGGAAGGAACAACCATTATGATGGATCAATCCAAAGTAATCAACCAAAAAATTGATTTACTACTAACTAATACTAAAAATGGAGTGGAAAACCATTTAATTGAATTTATTATATATTTGAGGGAAATTGCTATAAAATTCTACCATGAAGTACAATTACACACTATATAGATGCAACCAAACTGGAGGTAAATAATCTATACCACCTACCTTAGGTTCTTAGCACTCTCCTCATCCTATGTCAACCCTTAAATTGAGTAAGAATGGGAGAAAAATGGAAAAGTGGACAGAAATTATTAAAATAGGGCATATGGGTTTGCTCCAAAATAGCACAAGAGATATGAAGATAAATTAAGAATATAATGAAGTGGAATGCGGAACATACCTAGAGGAATCCAATGCATCTATTTGAGAAGAGAATAGAGATCAGATAGAGGAGAAACAAAGGAACCTTTCTTAGGAATGTGGGATCTTTTGATGCATCGCTGGTCCTATGAAAATGGGGGGGGGGTCTTCTATCAAAAAAAGAACACCTTTACCTATTATTTTAAAAAAAATACCTAGCCATTTATATAGCATGTAAGTTCATTACATCTTATATAATTCTCGGTCTTTCCCTCCCTAATAAAAGCCTCTACATGTCATGAAGGTGATTTGGATATACAAATACACATAATGTATTTACTATATGCAATGTATTTAGATACATGCCTTGAATTTGGTCTGCATCTAGTTTACATCCTTCCTACAACCTCCTTTCTAGAAACAATTGACTATCCCTTAGGCATGTTTTCTGAGTTTTAACCAAAACTAAAAAAGAAAATGTACCTCATTGAAAATCTAGGATGTTAAAGATCAAGGAGGCCCTGAAAGATGATGACATTCTACAAAAAAAGGTTTTGAATGTTATAGATTTTAACCTTTCTAAATATATATTTATAAGGTTTGGGAAAAAGATATGTATCCCATAAAAACCAGAACTAAATAAGGAACTTATGGATGATGCACCTTGATCATCCATATCTATTAATCCAGGAAGCACTAAGATGTATAAATATTTGAATTAAAACTTCTAATGGGACAACATTATGAGGTATATTGTATAATTTATATCTTTATACTTGTTATGCCAACAAATCAAGACTAAAAAATAAGTATGAGGGTATGATGTAAAAATTTTATATACCAATACTTAAATGGGAAAACATAACCGTGAATTTTTTTATAGGGATCCCCATTCTAACTAAAGGAAATAATTCCATATGGGCTGAAGATCAGCTTAAAAAGTTAGTGCATTTCATTTCTATGAAGGAATATTTATCACTCAAACAAATTGATTATATATATAAGGGATATTTTAAGACATTATATAGTTACAATGTCAATTTTTTCTTATTAAGATCTTAGGTTTACCTTGAGGTTCTGGAGATGTCTTCAGAATTAATTGGGTATAGAGATAACATTAAATACTGCTTATCACCCTCATACAGATGTTTAATCTAAGAGAACCATTATAACTCTAGATGATATAGTGATATCTTGTTCAATGGATTTTCAAGAATTTTGGGATCGACTGTACCCCTAGTAGATTTCTCATATTATAGCAATTTTCATTTTAGCATTCAAATAGAACCTTATGGGGATATTTATGTAAATTAGTGTCAAACTATGAAATACTAGAATGATTTTGGAGAGAAAAAATTGAGGATACTTGATCTTATCCAATATATGAAATAGAATGTTCAAATTATTAATCACCATGTGAAATCTACAAAAATTCAATAGATACTATAAAAATACAATCATCAATGTGATCTAGAGTTTGAGGTCAGAGATAAGGTGTTCCTTCATATATATCCAAGAAATAAATTCAAGAGGTTTTGGAAGAAAGGAAAGCTTAGTCCACAATATATTTTCCCCTTTGTGATCCTTGATCACATAATATCTATGGAATATCAACTTTTAATCCTACTAAACCAATATCAAGTACATGATGTGTTCCATATATCCCTCTTGAGTAATTACATACTAAAACCATAACATTTATTGAATCTAGAGATGGTACCATTAAATAAGGATAATTCATATGGGGAGAAGATGATGAAGATATTTACAGTGACCCTATACTTTTACACACATCATTACATGATTGTAAGTATAATAATGCATCATATTATAAGCCAAGGAGGGTAAAGTCTAGTGTCTTATAAGGAAAGGTACATAAAACCGAAAACATGGGACTAAATAAAAAATTTCTTTATTTAGTATTTAAAAAGAGATCCTAACTTACATTGTGCTCATACATCTTCATAGGATACCCTGAGAATAACATGAAAAATGGTATGAGCTAAAAATCCCATTAAGGGAATAAACATAATAATAAATCTTTAGCACATGGGTAAGAAGGGATTCCATAAAGATATAAAAAGGAATAGAACATATGGATTCATAACATATAAAAATGGAATCATAGAAATTTGTTGGAAACATAAAACACTACTTTAGCATGATTCAAGGCTCTTTGTACAAAGAGGATCACACGTCAAGGTTAACCACCAAGACCATTGCACATGGTAGCATGAGTTAAGGCTAACAACCAAGACCGTTTCACATAACAACTCATGAGAATAAACTTTACAAGATGCATTGGATCACTATCTAGGTGAACTCATCATAAATTTTCATTAATATTATTTCCAAATGTATAATCATAAATAACTAATCACACATAAAAATAAGTATTACTCATGGTAAGAATTGGGTATCATAATCATGTCATAAAGCATAACAAATGGGAGTATTATAAAAATCTCCATAAAAGAAATTAATTAGATCCTAAAAGGACAATAATAGGATAGAATAGGAATATAACATGAAAATTGATGCCAAATTGAAGTAATAACATGTAAAAATATTACTTAAGAAACTTTAGAATGAAAACATTTCAGTGCGGATAAAGGAAAATATCAAAGTTCATTTAAATCATAAAAGAGGATAATATTTTATATAAAACCAGAAGTGAACCAAGAAAGTTTTCATAATAAAAATATTTTTTTTATAAAAATAATGGTGTTTTAAAACATATTATATAGTGTACTTTAAAATGGATAAGTATTCAGAAAGTTCCCTTAAAATGGGTTTGCTTTTCAAGAAGTATTGAGGAGGGAACCATTTAAAAACATGTATATCCCATAAATAGAATGATGAATGGAACTTGAGAAACAATTTTAGAGAATATAAAAATAATTTATAATATGTTCATAAAAATTATAGATAACTTCATTTGGGCAAAAATAATGATAGAACAACTCTAAGGAATAATGGAGGTTCAGGTAGAATCCCTTACCTTTAGTACGATGGTGTCCTTACCTCAATCTTAATATCCTGGATAACCAAATTATATTCATTAATTAATATTTATAGAACCTCTTATATATTTAATTTATTTATTATAACCTTATTAAGTTCATTCATGACCTTTTGGTGGGTTATGAGGTTCAATTTCATTGTTTTTGGAGCGTTTGTTTCCTTCGTTTTCATGATTGGTTTACTAATAAACATGTAAGGATAAACATATAAGATGAGAATGTTTATACATAATTAGAGTTATATTTTATTAGTGAAAATATAGAATATTACATTGTTATAAAATTAATTTGGTTATTTGGAGTGAAGAAGAATCATTATATAAAACTTTAATGATAACCGTTTTGGTTAATTGGCAGTTTTTTTATCACAACGATCACATTTTTCTTTATAAATTAATGTCATGTGAAAAAAAGATTTAAAAAGCTTAAATTAGAAATAATACATATATTATAGTCTATTTCAACCATAAAATGGGTTCATGACAGTAATTTAATACGGTAAAAGAAATTTAAAACCCATCATCCTTGAATGTGATGAATTAACACATCTCAGATTGTATTTTCATTTCTAGTATAAAAGGAGGGGAAAAGAGAGATGATGATGAATTATTACAGTATTATAACAACATTACAGTACATGTAATGTAATAGATTTATCACACCATTTGGATGAGGATAGGTGAGGATAGAAATGATAACAAAGGAACATGAAAAGAAAATAAATGAAAAGAAAAGAGGAATTTACGTCTTTACTATATCTTCCTCGAGAGACTCTTTAGGGGAGTGGTTTTTTGACTTTTTAAGAGACCAATAGATCTTGGACGTGGGAGATGGGATTAGAGAGAGATTTTAGAAAATAATTTGACTAGTCACGAGGCTTGAGAGGTGTGAAGAGAGTAGGTAAAAAGGAGTTATATTTATAGTAGAGGTGTGGAGGGGTTTCCCAATATTTTAATCATTAGTTTACTATTGTTTCTCAAGACTATGAATAGTATTTATTTTTGCGTCCAAAAATATTAGAGAGATCATGTGATTTATAACCAACTTCCATTTACATCATATATAACTCAAGAATGATATATAATTTCATTTATTTAGCATTCATCGTAAATTATTGTATTTTACTATTCACTAAAAATTTGTGCATTTTAGAAAAATTAGAAAAAATAACCCAAACCATTTTTTGACGTGTAGAATTAAAAAAAACTCCATTTTAAGAAAATAATTTTCTAAATATGAGGAATTTAATTTTTAATTGAGATCCTAATTTACTTGAAAAATACAAATTTCTACATAAAAACTACTTTTCTAACACTTTGAAAAATTAATTAAGGTCTCATAAAATATCTTATGATTATAAGACATAAAAATAATAATTTATGAATTTTGTTTATGAAAATAAATTTTCTTTTAATTTATTAAATTAATGATAAAATTGTAATTAAATATACATCACTTATAAAAATACCAACACTTCATTAATAATTTTAAAATATTTATTTACTTATACTATGATATAATTATACCATAGCCTCACTTATAAGATGGATAAATTTTATTTATACATTCATTGTTTATGTTACTATTACATTGGCTAGTTTACTATTCATAAGGGTCACATTACTATTACAAAGGTCAAGTTTGTATCTCATCGGTATATGTTCATTAACTTTAATAGATACCTTTTATTTCACTCATTCTTTCTTTATAAGGTTTGTATTGTGTTCTATAAGTAATCTTATGTGATTATTCTATAATACATAATTATAAGAAGGTAATTCCATTTCTAAAACATTGGGTTTTTATATTCTTACCCCTTATAAAATTTCTCCCTCAAAAATTTGGTTTTTCATTCTAAGTAGTAAATAAGCGTGGGTACTTTTCCATCATTGCTTCCTCCAGTTCCCATGTTTCTTATTCATACTTATTGTTCCACCATAGTACTTTGACCAGGTGTGTTGTCTTTTTGCATAGAACTTTATCTCTACGATCCAAGATCTTCACTAAGAGGGATACATGGAATACATATTGTACTTTAGATATGGTTGGTTTAAGTGCTAGTTGATAGACCACAGCTCCGACATAATCAAGAATATCAAAGGGGTCAATGTACCAGGGACTTAGCTTTCCATTCTTCCCAAACCTCATGACCTTCTTCCATGGAGATATGTGGAGGAATTCCATGTCTCCAACTTTAAACTCATGGTCTCATCAATGATTGTATTTATTTCTATTTTGTTAAATTTGGGAGGCCTTGATGTACAACTATATGGTTTTCACCTCCTCCACCATTTCCTTGACCATTTTATGTCCTAACATCTTATGATCACTAACTTTATCCCAACACATTTGTGTTCTGCACCTTTTCCCATAAAGGTCTTAATATGGTTCCATTTAGATGTTGGAGTGGAAACTATTATTGTAAGATAATTCAACAAGTGGAAGATGTTATTCCCATCCTACTTTAAATTCTATAGAACATGATATCAATATATCTTCTAGTGTTTGAATAGTTCGCTCAGATTGGCCATCATTTTGGGGATGATAGGTCATGATGAAGTTTAACTCGGTGCATAGAGCTTTTTGGATAATTTTCTAGAACATCGAGGTGAATCTTGGATCTCGATCAGATTCAATAAATAGTGATTCTCCATGAAGCCTTACTACCTCTTTGATATATATCTATTCATGTTGATCTAATGAGAAGACCTCTCAAATTATTATAAAGTGAGTTGTCTTTGTAAGATGATCCACAATGACCCATATTGTTTTGTTTCTTATAGATGTCCATGGAAGTCTACTGACAAAGTCAATGGTAATGTTCACCCATTTACATGTTGGTATGGGTAGTGGTTGAATCATCCCCTTTTAATTTTGACTTTTATCCTTCACTTTTTAACATACAATACACTTTGATGTATATTCATCAATCTCCTTCTTCATATTGTCCCACCAAAAGTTCTCTCGGAGATCTCGATACATCTTTGGGCTCCCTTGGTGAATAGAGAAGGTAGAGCTTTGTGCATCATTAAAAATGTCCTTCTTTATCTATGGATCAGATGGTACACATAATCATGACCTAAATCTTAAAACTTCTTCCTCGTCAATATTGAACTCAAAGGATTTCCCTTTTCTGATAGCGTCCACCCTTTTTTGAATTTCCACATCATTTCTTTGAGAATCCTTTATTTTCTCCATGAGGAATCGTTGAGCAATAATTTGGGAAAGTATTGATGATGTTCCTCCTTTAACGATTCTCATGTAGATCCTATAAAAATATAAGAAGATTGGATCCTTTTCAATTCTCATCATTTAAAAAAATGTAGGATCATTTCTACTTAGAGCATCTTCCACCTTGTTTTCTTACTGAGATGGTAGTGGATTGAGAAGTCGTAATCCTTGATGAGATCAAACCATCTTCGTTGGTCCATATTAATCTCTTCCTTGATGAGGTATAACCATCTTCATTGGTCCATATGAAGCTCTTTCTTTGTGAATATATATTTTATACTCCTGTGATCTGTATATATCTCATGATTCTCACCTTAGAGATAATGCTCCATATTTTCAATGCAAAGATCACAGTCTCCAACACCAGATCATGACCGAGATAGTTTTCTCATGGATTTTTATCTGCCTTGATTCTTAGGCTATAACTTTATCAATTTTTATTAGCATTCATCCTAATACCTTTTTTGAAGCATCACTGTATACCATAAATAGTTATCCACCTATCAGGAGTGTGAGTACTAGTGCAGTGATAAACCTATTTTTGAGCTCCTTAAAGCTTTCTCCACTTTCTTAAGTCCAAAATAACTTCAATCCCTTATATGTCATCTTGTTCATTAGGTTTGAAAATAATGATAAGTTCTTCAAAAATTATTGATAATACCCAATTAGACCAAGGAAGGTACAATTCTCCATTACCTATGTTGTCATGGGCCACTCTTCAATTTCCTTTATCTTGGAAGGGTCTACAGATATTCCTTTTCCAGTGATAACATCCCCCAATAATGATACTTACTCCATCCAGAGCTCAAATTTAATATACTTTTCATAAATTTTTTCCCTTCACAAAGTCATTAGAACATTATTCAAATGCTCCTCATGTTCCTCTTTGCTCTTGGATTATATCAGAATATCGTTGATAAAGACTACCACATTTTTTTTCAAGGTAACACTTAAAGAATCTATTAATTAAACCCATGAGTATTTCTAGATAATTAGTGAGTCTAAAGGGAATGACTATGAACTCATAGTGTAAATACCTCATTCCAAAGTCAGTTTTATGAATATCTTCCTTCCTCACCTTTAATTGGTGATATCCTGACCGAAGGTCCACCTTAGAGAAATAACTGGCCCCATATAGCTGATCAAACAAGTGATCTATCCGAGGCAGGGATACCGGTTCTCTATTGTGATTTTATTGATCTCATGATAATCAATGGAGAGGCACATTGATTAACCCTTTATCTTAACAAAGATGACTGTTTCACCCCATGGTGAAGCACCTGGGTATATAAAACCCCTCTCCAGATTCTCCTGTAACTACTTCTTTAGCTCTTCTATCTCAACGATGGACATTCTATAAGGTGTCTTTGATATAGGTAGGGATCCCAGAATTAGTTCAATTGAGAACTAAACCTCTCAATCGAGAGGAAGACCTGGAAATTCTTTATGTAATACATCAATGTAATCCATCATGATGGGAATATATTTGAGAAGTATCATATACTTTGTCTTAATCATTTGAGCAAGATATACTTTCTCAAAAGGAAACATTATACACATGTGAGACGGTGATTCTAAATTGGATTCATATTCCCCCTAAACTTGTACACGATTGTAGGATACTCTGGGATGTGAAGAGTGATCTCCCTTTCCCAATAGTTAATGTTTTATTTGTATAAAGATATCCAATCATTTCCCAAAATAGAATCTAACTCCATGATAGGAAGTATGAAAAGATTTTTTGGGAGGTTCAGTCCACAAAAATTTACCAGGGAGGAGTAATAAACCTTGTTTTCAATAATTTTCCCATTTTTTATTCTCATAGGTAAATCAACCTCCAAATTTTTAGTTTGCGTTTGAATTATTCTAACAAACTTTCAAGATATGAATCCATGTGTAAAACCTGAATAAAATAGTATGTTCACTATTCTCGAATGAATAATCAGCGTACCTATCATGACATCATATTCTGGATCCACCTCAGTAGTAGTGGTAGCATAATCCATTCATTGTTTCCTTGGAGGTTGTTGCTGACTTCCTATAAAAACTCTTGGATTAGGGAAATTTTTCACTTAATGCCCATGTACATTATAGTTGAAACACCGAACTACTAGCTGAGCATTGATATGAACCTTCCTTTATTCTTCCACATTAGTGGGATTATTCATATCCCTTCAACAGTTCTTAGCTAGATTCTCATTCTTCTACATTTTAATCAATTCTTGTTTCACTTTAGATAGTTCATAGGATGCTTCTTCCCACAATTTTGACACATGAGATGTTCAATATTATTTCCATCGTGGGATTTATTTTCCAAACCACCCATATTAGACTTCATTTCCCCCCTTTTCTTCATTGGGCCCACTATACCATTTAGAGTCTATGATATCCATTTCTACCATGAGGGAACAACATACAATATCTTCATAACTATCAATGTTTCAAATTTCTAATACTTTTAATAGACTTAGATTTAGTCCGCTAAAGAATCAATCTACCTTTCTTTCGATGTTCATGATAGATCTAGAGGCATATATTGCAAGCCTTGTGAATTTTTCTTCATACGCCTCGATGGACTCATCTTCCATCTATTTAAGTCTAGGGAACTCTCTTTCCATATTGAGACATAGGGTTTGTGGAATATATTTATTAAAAAACAATTCTTGAATTCTTCATAATCCATGGAATCAATTTCCTACTAGGACTTCATATTCTTGATTAGTGTCCACCACTAATCGGATTTCCCATCAAAATGATAGACCTCTAGCATGAATTTCTGTTCTTCTGAGAACTGGAGGACATAGAATATATTTTCAATGGAGTTAATTTACTATTACTCAAGGAGGAGATCAGAAGATCCACTAAACATGGGAGGCCTTTTCCACATTAAGGATTTTATGGAAACTTTATCTTTCCATAAAGAAAGATGGAATTCCACGTGATTCAAGTTATTATTCATAACTTGATATAGTTTAGTAATTAATTTCATAAAAATTTGATCACCCATTCCCATCATATCAGGAATATCTTTAGGAAAATCTTCAAATTTCCTATAGCATCGATTGTTGGCACGTGTTCTTCTATTTCCCACCAATAACTAAGAAAAAGAACAAAAATTATAGGGATTGAAAACTTATTTCTTATGAATAAAGGGGAAACTTTAAACCAAAAAGGATAAACTCTTAATGGAAAAGTATATCCTAAATTATAATTCACTATGTTTCAATATATGTTACTATGATCTGTTTCCCCACATTTATTCTTTTGGTATTTTTTTGTTCTCTTAATAATGTTTTGTACTAAGTTTATGAATATAAAAAATCATATCCCCGGGAGTGTCAACCATGAGTGAATCAAGGAATGTTGTCGTGCACTAGTTCCCGTTAGAGACTAGCTCAAAACAGTTTTTTTGGGTTTTACCCCTAGATACATCTATGTGAGAGCTAAATCCACTTGTTCATATCCCGACTGGGATTTATTTTCTTGATAAACCACTTACTCTATATTTACCAAAATTTAGGGATGTTTTCTTATACTTAGTTTTATCCCTAAGGTTCTTACTAAAGTTCTATATTCCTAACCACCAAAAATAAATAGACCATCCTCTGATACAAACTATAGTGACCATATCCTTTTACAAACATCATTACATGATTTTAAGAATAATAAAGAATCATATTACAAGCCAAGGATTGTAAAGTCTAGTGTCTTGGATGACTAGGTATATAAAACTGAAAACATGGGAATAAACAAAACATTTGTTTATTTAATATTCATAAAGACCTCCAAACTTCCATTTTTCTCATACATCTTCGTAGGATAACCTGAGGACTACATGAACAAATGGATGAGCTAAAAATCATACTACGGGAAAAAAATAAGAATAAAGCTTTAGCACATGAGCTAGAAGACATGACATAATTATATAAAAAGGCATGGAACATATAGATTCATAACATAAAAAATGGGTTCATATAAACATGGAGTCATAGAAATTTGGAAGCAACATAAAACATGACTTTATAAAGAGTCAAGTACTGTTTCACATAGAGTATCACAAGTCAAGGTTAACCACCAAGATCATTGCACATGGTAGCACGAGTTGAGGCTAACCACCAAGACCATTGCACATAACGTCTCATGAGTCTCAACTTTACCCAATGAATTAGAGAAATATCTGGGTATAACCATCAAAACATGTTCCAGAATATTCTTTCTACATTTAGAATCATACATAACCAATCTTACATAAACATAAGGGTTACCGATGGTAAGAATTGGGTATCACAATCATGTCATAAAGCATAACAAATGAGAGTATCATAAAAGTGTCCATGAAGGAAAGTAATTAGATAATACATGGATAATAATAGGGTAGAATAGTAATATTACATGAAAAGTTATTTCAACTTGATGTAATAGCAAGTTAAAATATTACTTAAGAAACTTTAGAATTAAAACATTTTAGTGTGGTTAAAGGAAAATATCAAAGGTAATTTAAAACATAAAAGGGAATAATCTTTTACATAAAACCATAATTGAACCAAGAAAAATTAAATAATATAAATATTGGTTTTATAAAAATAATTTTGTCTTAAAAATAGATTATATAGTGTACTTGAAAATGGGTAAGAATTCGGTGAGTTCCCTTAAAACGGGTTTGGTTTTTGGGAAGTATTGAGGAGGGAACCATTTTAAAACATGAGTATCCATGAAAGATAATGATAAATGAATATTGATACATGATTTTTGAGAATATAAAAAGTATTAAGAATATGTTCATAAAAATAATAGATAACTTCATTTGGGAAAAAAGAAGGATAGAACAACCTGAAAGAATAATGGAGGTTTAGGTAGTTTCCCTTGCCTTAAGTATGATGGTGTCTTCAATCGATCTTAATGTCCAGGATAACCAAATTTAATTCATTAATTAATATTTAAATAACCTCTTCTACATGTAATTTATTAATTATAGCCTTATAAAGTTCATTCATGGCATTTTTGGTGGGTTAATAGGTTCAATTTCATTGTTTCGGTAGTGTTTGTTTCCTTGGTTTTCATGATTGGTTTACTTATATACTTGTAAGGATAAACTTGTAAGATAGAATGATTGTCCTGAATTAGAGTTATATGTTATTAGTGAACATATATAATATTACATGTTTATAAAATTCATTTTGTTATTTGGAGTGAAGATGAATCATTATATAAAACATTAATGATAACTGTTTTAGTTAATTGATGGTTTTTTTTTATCACAACGAAAACATTTATCTTTATAAATTAATATCTTGTGTAAAAAAGATTCCAGAACATTAAATTAGACACAATAAATATATTATATTCTGGTTCAACCATAAAAATGGTTTCATTCCCAAAATTTAAGACAATAAAATAAATTGAAAACCCGTCATCCTTGAATGTGATGAATTAACACATCTTGGATAGTGTTTTCATTTCTAGTAAAAAAAGAGAGGAATTGAGAGATGATGATAAATTAGTCCATTAGAATAAAAAATTACAATAAATTTTAGTTATTGTAATTATCACACCATTTAGATGAGGATAGGTGAGGATAGAAATAAAAATAAAGGAACATGAAAATAAAATAAAAGAAAAGAAAAGAAAAGAGAAATTTACCTTTTGAATATTTCTTCCCTGAGAGCCTCTTTAGGGGAGAGGTTTTGGTATTTTTATGAGACCAAGAGATCCAGGATGTGGGAGAGGATCTTAGAGAGATATTTTAGTAGAAATTAGACTAGGAACAATTCTTGAGATGTGTGATAATAGGAGGTAAAGAGGGGTGTTATTTATAATTGAGGTGAGGAGGGGTTTCCCAATATCTTAATCATTATTCTAATATTTTTGCTCAAGAATATGAATATTTTTTATTATTGTGACCCAAAATATTAGAGAGAGAATTTTATTTCTAACCAATGTATATTTACATCATCCATGACTCAAGCATTCTATAGAAATTCATTTATTTAGCATTTATCGTAAATTATCGTATTTTACTACTAACCAAAAATTCAAGTATTTTTTAAAAATAAAAAAATTTAACACCAACCATTTTTCGATGTGTAGAACTCAAAAATGAACTCTATTTTATGAAAATAATTTTCTAAATATAAGAAATTTAATTTCTAATTAAAATCATAATTTACTTGAAAAATACAAAAATTAAAATTATAACTACTTTTCTAACACATTGAAAAATTAATTAAGGTCTCATAAAATTATATAATGATAATAAGACATAAAAATAACAATTTATGAATTCATTTTAAGAAAATAAAGTTTCTTTTTAATTTATTAAATTATTTATAAAATTTTAATTAAATATTGATGACTTACAAAATTACCAATACTTAATTAATAGTTTTTAAAATATTTATTTACTTATACTATAAGATAATTATATTACAGTGTCACTTATAAGATGGATAAATTTTATTTATACTTTCACTGGTGATGTTACTATTACATTTCCTGGTTTACTATTCATAATGGCCACATTACTATTCCAAAGGTCAAGTTACTATTTCATCATTATATGTTCCTTTACTTCAAGAGATACCTTTTATTTTACTAATTATTAATTTATAAGGTTTGTATTGGGTTATATAAGTAATATTATGTGATTATACTATAAGAAATAATTATAATAAGGTAATTACATTGATAAAACATTGGGACGTTACAATATTATATCATAGAGACAAAGTTCTACAAAAAAAACAACTCATCAAGTCAAAGTGTTGTGGAAAAACCAAAATTTTGAGGAAACAATGTGGTAACCATAAGTGATAATGAAATATAATTAACCTCATATATTTTAGTGTATGAAATTAAATTTCAAAGGTGAAATTTTTGAATGGGGTAAGAATGTAATGACCCAATCTTTTATAAAACAAATTCCATTTTGAATGATTAAATCCCTTATCTAGTAATCTAATTATATAAAACATGTTCACCACTTTGTCTATTTTGGATAGTTATAGTCTATTATATTTAAAATACCACTAAGTTTCATAACTACTAATAATATATCTATTATATAGTGACCATTAATATTAGTATATTTAGGGTTATGATAATGTCCAAATGACACAGATGGAAGAAGCAATGGCCTCGACCAGTAGGATCATGCTCTATGAAGCCTATTTAAAGGAGAATACGAGGGATATAGAATCACTAGGATTTACTCTTGAACAATACCATGTTATATTCAATAAATAAATCGTGAGTGAAACCATTTATGGAATAATTTTAATCTTATCCAGATCGTGGCCCAAACCATATTCATCAAACCACCCTAAGAAAGTGTAACCATCACACACCTTACCCTTCAGAAATACACTGGGGTAATAAGGGTTTATGTATCTTGAACCTAATAGTATGAATTTGTATTTTTTTTCTGAAAAGATAATGATTATGTTTCACTTTTTTTGGTATTACTTTATATTAATTTAATGAAGAGTTTGAAAAAAAATTGATATGATGAAACACAAATTGTATTTTTCAAAAATATATAATTTCAATCAAGACACACTTTTTGACGAATTCTATATTTTTTAAAATAAAATTTATTTTATTAAACTATTATTATTAAAAAATATTTATTTAAATATAAATTGTTAGGACCAATAGGGGCCTATATACCCTGAGAGGGAGGGGGTGAATCAGGGTGTGGATATTCTTTTCTAAATTCTTCCTGCCCCACTGAATCTTGACCTCTTTATTACAGGGGTCACTTTTTTTGAACTTGTGTTTTTATTATGACCACTTATTTTCTTCTTATCTAATGATGATGCTTTAAATGTAATGTAGGGAAGCAATCAGGCAGACACATAGATTTTTACTTGGTTCACCCTCACTGGGCTACGTCTAAGGAGCATACAACGAAGATGTGCCACTGTACCAACTTCACTAAAGCTCACTGCCAATAATGTTTGGGCTAGATCACTTTTATGCCTAGGCTCACTGCCTTTACAATGTTTAGGGTCACCTCATTGCTTTACCAAGGGTCACTCCCTATTTCTCTCTCTTTGGCTCACTACCGGTAGAAAGGATAACATTTTTCCTCTTCCTTTTCTCACTGCACTTGGAAGGGATCCACTCATAGTTTATAGACCTGTAGGTCTCTTCATTTACATGAATACATGCATCCTCAACTGTTGATAGATTCTCTATTGAATTCCAAATTTCATCCACTGATAAATACCCCTTTTCCCCTGACCACTGAGCAATTATTTTGGAAATACCTTCGCAAAGCACCCTACTTCGCGAGGCTCCCAATTTCGCGAAGCTCAAACAAGACTTCGTGAAGATCCTGCCTTTTTGCGGAACACTATCATGAAGCACTCTCGTGATGCTCAAGTCGTCACAGAGTGACTTCCCTCACGAAGATCACTGAGCCAACGCGGAGCTCGCAACTTTCGTGAAGCTAAATTAGCTGCCGCAAAGCTCTTCTTTCGCGAAGCACATTGCCTTCACGAACTACCTTCACGAACCGAGAGAAAAATATTTTCTCTAAAAACTATCTCTTTCCCTATACTTCTCTTGAAGGGGTCGAGACCTATTTATAGGAAATTCCACCAACCCTTGAACTTTCCGCGTGAAGTCAATGCCACATCATCTCAAATCGCGAAGCTCCAAAGTTCCCGTCCAAATTCTCTCAAAATCACGACGCACCATGAAAATTTTACGATTGCGAAGATTAACATAATCGTAGAGAATCACCGTCAATACCTTCACTCCTTCACCATGAAGCTCCATCACAAATCCCTTCACTGTCACGATGCGCTTCAACCTCTTCCATTCGTGATGCTTGAGGTAATCGTGAAGCATCACCATCAACATTCTTTTAGTCAATGTGAATTCCAAACCATGAAGCCTATCTTCGTTAAATTCATGAATTTTCCATATTTTGATGATATCTTCAAGGAAATCCTATTTTGGTGATGCTCACCAAACTCCAAATTTTGGAACCCCAAAAAATTTGGAAAACACTGGAAAATAGCACCACCTTGTATATGTTCTTTTGTACCGCCTCTAGATCGTCCGTTCCTTTGTCATGGTTCTTTGTCAACATGGATTGTCAATAACATCTCTGGAACTCGACAATTCTCCATGGAAACTTTCTTTGTCAACAAACACAATCAACCCAAAAATTATTCAATGTTACCTTAAGGTATTTTTTCCCAACATAAATGATAATATAATCCTATAAAGACAAATTTAATTTTTATATGTGTCAAAAACAGTTATCATTATAAAAACCTGTATTTTTCTGTAAAAGGGTATTTTTTATTTGAAAGTGTAAATATTCATATTTAATTTTTTTTTACATAATAAATATTATTTTTTAAAATATATTGTCTAAATTATACAATGGTGAATTTTTCATCATTTTCTAAGACATCAAAATTTTTGGGTAAAAATTAATTACGATATAAATATACTATGTGTATTATGACATCATAAAATCCCAAAAGTTATGTAATAATTATTATAAATAGTATAAATGGCCAAAATTATGTTTCCAATTTAAAATAACCAGTTTTTGAATTTATGTTATTAATTTTATAAAACTTTAATGAATCCTCCAAGAACTATATTATATTGTAAAGTTTCAAAATCACTTATTTTTCAACATGACCCACTTCCATACCACCAAGGGTATTATTTTAATGATTTCGGTTCATAAAAATATAAAGTAATCAAACCTGCTGCACTTTTGTTGAAAACATTGCAAAAAACAATGGTATGACTTGTGGTTTGGATTAATTTATCATATAGAGTCCAAAATCTATGTTTAGAAATTAATAAAAAATTACCTACTCTTTTTCTATAAAAACCCACACTAAATCCCATTCCACTTCACCCAAATCCCATTAATATTGAAACTTCTCTTTTTTTACCTCTCTATATCTTTCTCAAGGTGTCCAAAACCTCTTAAGAAGATCCACCCAAGATTTTAGTAGTGCCATCTCAAGGTAAGGGACTCTCTCCTCTTCTTTTTTTATTTCAATTACTTTCTTTGTACTAACCCCGTTTGATTTCAAAATTTCCATGTTTTAATATTTTTTACAAATATTTTTATTTCCCTTATGGTTCCTAAGTGATGAGAGACCCCTTTTACTCCCATTCACCCCTTCAACAAAACTTTATGTACATCTGTTATGAAACTGACATTATCCTTTGATATTATATTCCAAGAATTTTTGTAGTGAATACCCATCCCCATTTACACTCAACAATATTCACCTAGTTATTACTATTCATAATTGATTTTATACTTCCATGTATAAAACCACACAATTTAATCATGGGGTTAAAAGTGATAAAATACATATTTATGTTGTATAATATATGTGTAACACTTATGCATATACATGATATGAAGGTAATGAGTGGGACTAGAATTTTATATCCCTTCAATACATTGGGTAATGTTTCATCTCAAGAAATACCATGTATGGTTCCTAAGATTTTATCCTAAGAACACTATGTTATGATTTCTTGGAGGTTAGCCTTAACTTATGTTTATGATTTCTTATTGTATGTTGTTGCCACATTCCTATGTTTCCTTGATGTTATCATCTTATATCATACTTTGATAATCATTTTTATGATTCTCAACCCTTTTTATGTTTCCTAGATATGCCTCTTTTCTAAAATGTATTTATTTTATCATGTTAGTATTTGATTATTGCCTTATTGGGCTTTATATCTCACCTTTTCTTATGTACATCCACAGGTTATCCCATGGAGTTTTAGAAGAGTAATGTAATTTTAAAGATATATTTAGGAGTTCTTAAATAATATTGGTGTACCCATGTTTCATGTTACTATTCTATATACCTAATTTTCGAAAGACTCTCGACCTCATGGTTTTATAGGATTGTATTATGTGCATATTTAAGTAATAATTAATTAATTAAGGTGTATTAAAATATGGGTTTTCAAACCAATGATAATGTTAAAACTCTATTCATAGCCTTCCATTAACTATCTAGCCCACACACAACCTACCTGAACAATAATTCAAGACTCAAGGAATTCCATGTAAGTTTTCATGAAACCACTCTTCTACCTAAGAGAGAGTTTCACTTGAAGAAGTTTCCATAGATCATGTTTCCCAAAAAAAATAATTTGTCTCACACGAGCCTAAAAGTCACAAACTCTCATGTAATTAGATCAAGCTACCAAGAGACACATCTCACCAAGTCTAAGGTTTATACACCTAACCCAAAAACCCAGGTCCAAAATGATGTTGGTACCATCTGTACAGAACACTCTCATATATTCTTTAATCAATGAGAATATTACTCAATCCAAAACCAACAATGTATATAGGACCATACATAAGTTTGATTCTACTTAATCACTTGAATTTGATTCCCAAGAACATAATGCACTGAAACTCTCAAGATGCTGCTCAATACTCAAGGGTTTCCTCAACCAAATGGAAACCCATGATCACCCCCAATCACATCTCAGACATGTTCTCTCACATTGAGTTCTAACAAAGGCATAGAATACCCAAGTTGGTCATAGATATTTTCCACACACATCCCTTAATGAAGGGATCACCATCACTACCAATGTGATCTACCACCTTAATATCCACATGACCTTCTATTGGGAGAAAAATGCTCACAGAAAACGCACACAAGTACATGTCATGTGATTCCTACGTGCCTTGTATGGTGAATGATCATAATCTACCTTCCAACAATAAAGTAAATAGAACATGTAAATCACAACTTTAATAACACACAATTTTTATAGAACCTTTTAATAATAATAGTGCACAATAAAAATAGAAATCCCTGACCCGTGTATCCTATAATTATTTCTGTAAAAATTTTCATGACTAACCATTCCATGGTCCATCAAAATCTCCAAAAAATTTCCATACTTATTGCACACTATATCCTAAATAGGGAAAATGAACAATCTTATTTGATACCATTATATAATTCCCTGACCCAAATCACTTTGTCGAGGCTAAAGTGCCACATGACCTCAAGTGAACCTCTCAATACACCAATGGTTTCTGAAATGTAGTAAGGGACTAAGGTGAACTATGGGGTGACTATACCCTACTCTTAGAGTAAAATAGAATCCAAAATAACCAAATCATATACCATTAGCATAACCATCAGAGTATATAGAAATAGCAGTAATGTAATTATATAACAAAATTATATTGAAAAATAGTACATACCATGGATCATTCAACGGGTCAATCACACACATATATACAAGATATAACAAAATGTAAAACACATAGGGGACATAATGACAACTCTAATTCCAAATCAGTCTCGATCTCTATATACACACTAAGTTAGCTTAGATCAAACCACTGCACATCCCAATGATCAACATGAAAAGAATATGGAAGGTCTACAAGAGATCTGAGGTTCATTTGTAGGGTTTGATCATATAAACATAGTATGGTTTCACTATATACCCCAAATCAACATAATAATATGTGTGTATACAAATAAAGTAAAATAAAAAACAATCGATCATATGTAGGGTTATCATGTACTAACCAATATACCAAAAAAAATGACCATAACTTCTTTAGTACCATACTGGATATAATGTTAGAAGTATGGATGGTCACTAGAAGTGATCAAGAGAAATTCACAAGGATAGTGAATATAACTCTCACTAGTTACAAGGAAATGAGTTGGATTGATCCACGAGGCCATCATATCCTACCTCCTTCACATGTAATACCTCAAGATCATCAAATACCACCTTAATCGTAGGTTTGGCCTCAAGGCCATGATATCTTGAATATTCCATCGGTCATACCATAAGACCACAATATCTCTGATGTTGTAGCCATGGGTTTGGCCTCAAGGACATCATTCTCCTACCCTATTCTCTAGTCCATAATTGTCATCATTAAATTCCATGCACACTCCCCCTCTATGGGATAACCATATTAAAATGGTTCATGTATTCCAAATACCAATATATATACCTCCAAAGGTATGATCATAACACATAACAAGTTAGAGAATATATGAAAAAAATAGTATATCATTATGAGAGTCAGCATAAACATACATACAAATGTGATCAACATCAAACATAGTATAACAAGTTATGCCAATGAAAATATAGGTCTCATAGAAAACACATGCGTATAATGTAAGTGACATCCACCAAAGTGTAAGGGCATATAAAAAACACCAGTGTGTTTCATATCCACCAATTTCTAAGGTAATCTCTCTCACACTGGTGCATTACACATCCACCAAGGTCTAATGGAATCCCATGCACACTATTGCTTGGATATCCAATAATTTCTAATGTATTGGTTCTCATAATACATGGTAATAACATACTAATCACTTGAATAAAATCATGAAATATAGATTCCACTCAACACACTTCTCACCTACTCACATGTTTTGATTTATCCATTTGATAATGAATCAAGTCATATAATATCATGTATAACTCGCTATAAAACTAAAAAGGAATCTTAATCAACCTCGGTTCATGTCCAATGGTCATTTCCTCCCGATCCACCAAAACTGTGTCCTCAAGCCATGATATATTTTGAAAACTTCTGGATGCACCACCAATAGTGATTTATGAAACTTTCTAAGAACTTCCTCATGCATCGCTACTGGAGAAAACAACCTCCCATGAAACAAAATCATATTTTAACCATCCCCCAACCATACCTATGGAGTATCACCATGGAAAACACAATCATTCAACACCCATGCCTCTCAGTATCCCCACTAAGACACCTCCACCTACTACATTAAAGAAGGATGGACCATCATCTAAAACAAACATCCTCTACCACCATACACATTTCCATTTAAGTGATGGGATACCAACTCCTCCACCACTCTCTAAACATTTACAGACTCCCAAACAATATCCTTCTGTGAATTTATGCTCAAAACATCAACCACTAAATTCCCCTTTCCTGAGGTGTAGGATACCTCAAAATCATAGTCCTAAAGAAAATCAATCCACCTTCACTTCTGTAGATTTAGATCAGGCTAAGAAAATACATACCTCAGACTCCTGTGTTCTGTGAAGGCCACAAAGCACACCCCAATGAGGTACTGTCTCCATAGATCCATCACAAACACAACTGTGACTATCTTTAGATCATGGCTGGTATAGTTAAATTCTTGAGGACTTAAATACCTAGACCCATATGTGATCACTTTCTCTTTCTGCTTCAAGATAAACCCTAATCATAGATGGGACATGTCATAGAAAACCTCAACCAACACACCATCCTCCAGTAGCTAAAGAACTGGTGCACTAACCAACTTTCCCTTATAAATAACAAATGTTGTCTTGAAATGACAATTCAACACAAAATCATGGTACTTCCTATTTAATTTTTTCAATGGGACTGTAACTTGAGATAAATTGAGAATGAACCTCCAATAATAGCCTACAAGACCAAGGAAGCTACAAACCTCTAGTACAATCTTGGTTGATTCCTAAGAAACAACTACCTCAACCATTGATGGGTTGACTTCTACACCATGTTGAGACACCATATGACCTTGTAAATTCACCCGTTATGTAAAAAACTTACACTTTTACAACTTTAAAAAGAGCTACTGGTGATAAAAACCTAAAAAAGATCTCTGAGATATTCATCATACTCCTCCTCTGACCTTGAGTAGATCAGTATGTTTTCAATGAATAAATTGAAAAATCGGCCTAGGAACTCATGAAACATAGAGTTCATAATCCCCATGAACACGGCCGGTGTGTTCAAGACACTGAAATCCATGACCACAAAATCAAAGTGTCTATACCAATATTTGAAGGCAGTCTTCTGGATTTAACCATCCTTCACCCTTAATTAGCGATATCCAGACTATAGATCAATCTTGGAGAACTAACTAGCTCCTCCCAACTGGTCGAAAAGATCATCAATCCTTGGAAGAGGATATAGATTCTTGATCGTCACTTGCTTAAACCTTAGGTAGTCTATGAACTACATTATACTATCATTCTTTTTCTTCGATAATAATTTTGGGGAACCCCACAGGGACACACTAGGCCTGATGAAACCCCTCTACATCAGATCATATATCTAAACTCTCAACTCTATCAACTCATAAGGCACCATTCTGTAGGGAGACATTGAAAATGTAGAAGTGTCAGGTTGAAAGTCTACCCCAAACTCAATTTTTCATCCAAAGGTAGTGTAACAACCGCCTTGAGGAAACAATTCCATAATTCCCTAACAACCTTGAGAGCCTACTATGTCCTTATTTCTACTGAATTTGCAAAAAACTTAGCCACCAATGAAAGAAGGGGTTCCAAACACCGACTTCCCACTTGGAAACCATTATTGCCAATGAAACCCACTACCCGACCTTCTATCTCTGAGAACACTACTCTCCTTCAATATAAGTCAATAAAATCATGAAAATAATACAACTAGTTGATGTAGAGGATGAAATCATATGGTTGTATCCCAAGTAAGATAAGTTCCACACATGGATGATACTTACCCATCATTAGTGAACATCCATAACACACATCAAACAAGTTGGTATGGTCTCTGATTGACATATCCAACACTAGGGGCATAGAAATACTCTCTATGTCAAGACTTAGAGTATATAATAGAGAGGGTGAAACAAAGGAGTGAAAATATCCTGCATCAAACAAGGCCCAAACAAAGTTATATGATAAACTGAGCATACCTCAAATGATCTTTGGCCCCTATGTTGTTGTTTCCACCACTACATCCAACTGTCCATGCCCATCTCCTCTACCCCTATGCTGACATACACCACCATGAACATTCTTGTGTTGAGTTCCCTAAGGATGAGAAACATCCTGAGGTCATACTCTACCTTCCCCATCCACTCTCACTACAGCTTAATCCTGCAGCCCCTATAGGCGGAATTACCTCAATGGTAATTACTACTAAGGATAACGCTGAGCATGACCACCTATACCAAGATAGTTTCCAGAGGCCACTTTAAAATGATCACGACTATTTACAAAAAATCTTATAGAAGAAACACACTGGTCCTAATTCCCTAATATGAGTATGGAAGCCACTATCCTCAGGTGGTCAGAAGGGAAGCTGCTCGGGTCGACTCCTAGCTTGATGGAACCTCGAAGACACTAGTTCCTAAGACCTACCACTGAAAACCCTACCCATTGAGAAACCCTACTTGTTCCCCTCTCATAGTAAGCCTCCGCATGAATTCATCCTCTATATCATCTTATTACTTCTTTTGAACCTCCAGAAATGTTGTCATTGTAAAAGAAGTAACATGATACTGTATCGAATGAAGAAGTGCCTCCTCAAGATGCCTGACTCAGGACTCCTCATCTGGGAAAAGATCAGGGGAAAAGAATATATAGTCCTTGAACTTTATCCCAAGCTCCCATATAGACATACTTTCCTGGTCGAAGGATAGCATCTCCTGCCTCTTCACAGCCTTCATGGCTGATGAAAGTAACTCTACACAGAACTCCTTCTGAAATTCAGCCAATGAAACATTTTCCTCCTTCCACTTAAAAAGGTATAGTTTCCACCACTGAAGCACAACTCCTTACATCTGACTAGCTTTCAAGGGGCCCTAATACTCCGTCGAGTCTCAGATCAAAATAAAAGGGATCTCGAACTCCTCTAGGAATCCCACTACCACCACATTGAAATGCTTCCCTCATACTTTCCCAAAGCCCGCTTCTAAAAATCTCACAATGTCCTCTACCATTGATCATCATCCTCAACTAGATAAACCCTTTGGAGATCAACCAAGTCAGCATTTTGAACCTAAACTACCTAATTCATATGAAAACAAAAATGAAGAGTCAAAAATGAAAGGTAAACAAGTATTTTCTAAGCTCAGTAGTGTGGATTTACATTCTGATATATTTTAATTAAATTGAATCCATTTTATTAATTTATCCATTTGTACCTTCCCCTAACAACCCAATACAAATAAGAATGCAATTCATCATGATGAATGTCCCTATCCTAGGTCTCTTCCCTATAAGTAGTTCCATCTCACTTGTTTATTCAATAAGCTCAGAGTCTGTGAACTGGATCGTCAGGGGCCCTAAAATCCCATGTCCTAGCTAGTCTCTATGGCCTATGTCATGCACTAAGGTCAACTGACACTATTTTTGTACCAACTCATGTATCCCTCATTGTGTCTAACTCCCAAATCCACCCTATCTCTGAAAAATAACCTCTAATACCAGTCTTTCATGACCCCTCCCACCAAAGATACCATAATAAAGGTAGAGAGATAATGACCCCCCGAGTCCCGCCTCCAGTAGGCCCCAGGTAGGAAACTATCACTAAAAGTATAAAAATATCATAATATGAGAGGCATTGCCCAATATAAGAAAACAATATAGGTAGATATAATGAATCAAATCTATTAATAATAGTGTTGGGAATTTTAAATGAATAAATATTGTGTCACTTACTGTGTTCTAAGAAAAAGATAATATTTTATGGGAATGGGTTGGTAACAAAGAATATGGAAAATGACTTAATTATAATCAAACATTGAAATATGAACTGTGGACTATTTATTTCATATGGTAGTTTGTGCATTTATATTCTACAACACAAGTGGATTATTTTCTGTGAAATGTTTTATACCTTGGTCATAAAACATTAGGAAGGGGATTGTGTGTTTTTTATCTATATGTATATACCATGTATGTTTTTAGGATTACTATAAGCACCACACCATTGTGGAGAACCATGTTTCAACACCTGGATATTCACATGGGGTTTTCCCAATATCCCAATGGGAGGATTGATGGCTGGATACCCGCTCTTCCATATTCTCTCTTCTAGGAGATGAGAAGGACATGCATGGGCTATGATGGCCCGAATTCAAAAGTATCATTGTTGAGTTGTGATGTGATGAGATGTGATGTCCCAGGTGTGTTCGGGTGATATATGATGTGATGGAACAAGTGTGTGTGGGTGGGATGTGACGTGTTTTGTTGTTATTCAAAAGAGGTGGGAGTTCTAGGACATATGATGTTGGGGTGTGAGAGAATAATATCAGTGGTAAAGTGGTGTGGGGTGCCCTATCATCAATGTGATTTATATTATATTATATCCATGGTTGTGTTATTTGGAGAGAGAGCCTTTGTAAGGTTGGGTTTTTCGTTAGTACACCTATTTAGGTGATGTTCAGTTCTACTACTTTCACATGGGTACATTAGTTTTCTCTTTTCACACGTGCACTAGATACTTTGATTTTACAACTAAGTATAATTGTATTCTCACCCTAAGTATATAAAACTATTTTCAGGACTGCATGAGAACTTCATGGGACATGCTAGACCTTACTATCTTGGACCCTTGGACATTTTTTGTATCACTGATATAGTTTTTGTTTTTGTTATTTACATTAGAAACTTTTTATCCATATTAGTTTCATTTACACATGAATTGTGGGATGATTTTTGGCTTTCATATATATATATATATATATATATGTCATGGAGTTGATTGTGGTTGACTAATTCTATCTCCCAATCTTGTTTTCTTATATAGGGTAATGCCTCCCATATTGTGAGATGTTTATACCCTTGGTTCTGTTTTCCACCTTGTGGTCTACTAGAGGTAGGGCTCAGAGGTTCATTACCTCTCTCCCCTCATTGTGGTATCTTTGGTGGGAGGGGGTTATGAAAAAATATTTTTCAAATAATATAAAAATTCTTATAAAGGTCACCTTTTATTAGTTTTAAACAATATATGATGAATTTTACCTTTATCAGTGGTAAAAAAATCATAGATAAAGGTTACATTTTATCAGTACTTTTTTAGTGCTGTTAAAGGTACCCTTTATAAGCGCTTTTTGTTATCACTGTTAAAATAACTGCCTTTATCAGTTTTTTAGTAATGGTAAATGCTAGTGCTCAATAAAAAAGATTCTATTATAGTTATTTTTAACCTCCCCTAGTTTTATCTTTGATATATGTCAATTTTTGTGCCATTGTATTTTGATAATGACTTTCATTTTATTTTATATTGAGATTCTTTTAAAAAATATCACTATCCCTCAATTAAAATTTTAAAAATTCTTTTATAAGGATAAAAATAAATAATGAAAAAATATATATGAATATAATAATGGGTATCAAATTATATTTATGTTAGAAATTTATTTTTAATTTTAAATAATAATATAATTATCTAAAATGTTTATGTTGTGTCGACACAATTCTTTCCAAATCACTAGAAAATTCAAAGTAAATGGTTTTAAAAATATTAAAAGTGATAATATTTTGATTAAATATATATTTTAATTAAATTAAGGATAAATTTTATAGGTAATAAGTAATTTTAATGATTAAATTTAAATTTCATGGTAACCTTGATATCATTGAAGACAATTTTTATGAATAGTCCTAAAAATGACTTTAAACATTATTTAATGTTAAAAAATACTTTATTAATTTAATTAAAAAAATATTATATTTATTAAAATGAGAAATGTTATAGAATATATCCATGTGTAATTTCTCAAAGTAAATTCATGACCCTTAAAGATTTAATATTTTTGAAAAATCATTAGTGTTTCACAATAAAATAGTCATCAATATAACCTTTCCAAAGACACATATGAGTTATATTTTATCTCATAATTATACCAAAATACCTCACCACACTTCACTTTACATGTTCCCAAGCCCCTGGGGTTAACATAAATCTCTCTTACAAATGCCTTAACTTCAATCAAAAAGTAGATATCAAAGGAAGAGGTAGTTGTCTAAATTGAGTTCTTTCAAGATTCTTTCTTCCTCAAACCCTGCCAAATATATTATAACCATACTAATATAGTAACAATAGTATCATTAGTATAATTAAATGTTGTTATTTTTATGTATAAACTATTATATACATCATATTAATCCATTGAAAAATGAAAATGTTGTCGACATGTACATATAGACTACTACCAGCATGAATGAAGTCATTAATTTTTCCCCACTACCTAAAATCTATTATTATAAAAATGGATTAAATGAATAAGTATTATATTTACAATATAATAATTATTTTTTAAATATAAACCATTATATACATCATTTCCCTCTCATCCATTGGAATGTGAAAACAACGATCATGTGTACGTGTGGACTACCGCCTGCATGAATGACATGTTTAATTTTTCATTACTGCCTAACATGGATAGTTTTAAAAATAGATTTAATTAATAAATATTATATTTATAACATGATTGATCTTCTATAAAATTTTTAATATTAATATGAAATTACATGTTCTTACTTATTTAACTGTTATAACGTGTTTTGTTTTGGTCGATTTTACCGAATACAACAATATTGTTATAATGTTTATATCATGAATTATTAAGAAATGTTTTGTACTAGTAATATTATATAATAATTATGATTTTATGATGCTTTAATAGTTATATAATGAAAATATGTATATAATAAAACTAATTATTTCTACATAATCAAAACATCTAAAAATAGAATTATTTATATTCAATGAGAATAATCACCATAATTTCCAAGAAATATCCATGAGAATATAGAATCATATAAAAAATATATATATAATTTCCATGAACATTGTGTATGTTATTTAATAGTGACCAAATTTTAGTTTCTGAAACCACCGAATCAAGACATGCCTGGGAAATTGGACAGTTAACACAAAAATAATGATTTTTCATAAATATTTATTTAACATGGGTAATAATAAATTATAAGTGATTATTATATAGTAAAAAATATAAATATGGTTCTTATATAGAATTATAATAAATATAAATTTATCATACATGGAAGTTAGAGCATGTCTGACTAAGTGGAGGTCTCAGGTAAGGGATTTTTCTTGAAAACCTTGTTTTAAATGTTTTATTGTTTTCATTATAAATATTTCTATTCTATAACCATGTTATTTAAAATGTTTCAATAATTTTATACTTAAATTATTTTTTAATTTCATTTTTAACTCTCATTTAATTTATTTACATAGGTTTAAAAATTAATCATTTTAACATTTTCTCTATGATTCATTTTTTACTTTCTTTATAAAACAGTGAAAATATTGTTTTGTTATGTTTATCACATGACCGCATTTTCCGAGTGTAATATCCATTATTCATTTTGAATATTAATTTTCGTGTTTTAATGATTATACAAAGAAAATTTAATTTCCATTGTTTATTGAATTTTTCTTTTTCAATATTTATCAAAGAAAAGGATGTTTCCTTTTATTTTTACCAGATAATTATAAGTTCTTCTATTTATGGGATTAAATGAGTTTTTTAAGAGTTTTATAATTAAAGTACAATATATGATGTATTTTATTCTTGTTATGGTTCTTGGGAAATATATATGATAATGGGTGGGTTTTATAAAGTTCTCTAATGTGTTGGGTAAAAATATGTTTTTTGGAAGCGATATGTTGGAATTAATTAGGTAGGTTATTCTATTATAAGTTTTATTTAAAGGGTGATTATAAGTGTGATATAAACATAATTTCCTAAGATTACTACATGGTATTTCTATTATTTCTATGAGTTTTATTGTAAATCATTTTATTTCATGATGTAATAAAAAGATCTTATGATTAATGGAAATTTTATGAACTTTTTAATGATCAAAGGTTTGTTTTTTGAGGAAAATTTTTCAAGAGTTGTCATATTTTCCCAAGTAACGTTCATGATTATGGTTGTTCATTTATTATTTATTAAAAAAATTATTAATGATTTTTGACAATGATGTTGATTTTATGAGTCATTAAATTATTATTTGTACTCAAAGTTCACTATATTAAAAGATAAACTTCTTTATGGACTTTCCTGTTTTTAAAATTGGATAACAGGTTTAAAAAATTTCGATATCCGATAATAATATGTTTGTTTTCATCCCACATTTTCAAATTTCCTTCAAAATACCTAATTATTGTTCAGAGTATGATGGAAAGAGGGGGTGAATTACCTTTAAAAAATTAAAAAAATGAAAATTCAAAATTCAAAATAGAATTATTTTACACGATGAAGTGATAAAGTGATAACTTAAATATATATTATAAAGTTAATGTTAAATTAAAATAAGAGATAAATCATAATATAAATAGATGAATAAATTTTATGCAATTATTAATATTCAAATTGACTGATGAGATGAATAAATTAAAATAAAGAGAAAACATGGTTTGATAAATGAGTTTGACAATAGCTTAGTGTGGGACCCTACATCTCCTCCCCTCAGGTTGTGAGGTTTTTCTTATTCCCTTAATTTTAATATATATCAAGAAGGAATGTCCTCCATTAATTGTTTATGAAAGTATATATAAACCATTCCTCCCTTAATTCAATGGCAGCAGACACTTTTCTCCCTTTCTTTTCTCCAGTTTTAGAAAAAACCCCAATGCAAAAGGTAGGATGAGAAGATAAATATTTTCTTGGAAGAAACTTGAACAAATCTAGTATTGTATTTCTCATGGTATAGACAAAGATGATAGAGATATAGAGAATGGGATACTAAATGTTGAATATGATATCCTTTTGAGAATAGAGAAATGAAATTGTCTCTTGGGAGAGATTGGATATTTTTAATGATTCGGTGTTACTGATTCATGAAATGTGTTATTTAACAAGTTCATTGATAATATCAAAGAACCCTTTGGTTTTTATTTATAGACTTATAAATATATAGAGGTCCCTTGTGAAAATATGGGGCTATAATAATATAATTTAATGGGTTTTTACCATCTTTTAATGGCCCTTGGAATGTTCTAGATCATAGCCACTAACTAGCCACTTGATGTCACCAGCTGGCCAGTAGGCTCCTAGTAACTCATTGTCTCAGCCCACTTCCACTATTTGTTTGCTTCACCAACATCGTCTTTCTTATGGAATCCTATTTATTTAGGGGATTGTACCCATACCACTGAAAATCTTGTGTCTCTACAAAAGTTATTCGGTGCTACCTACTTCTTTTGGAACATCACTATATCCTATCAACTTCCTTCTATGACGTTAAGCTAACATTGAAACTTACTTACATGGTTTCATCACTTCCAATGAAACATAAATAAATATCTTGAAATACTCTTCAAATAATTCCATTTAATTATTAAATAAACTTCAAAGTCTATTAAATAGAAGTTAAAATCACTTTAATGAAATCATTAGATGCATAACTGAGGATTTATGATCATGAAACTATGAGAGAGAGATATAGGTATAAAAATATCCCCCTTTTTTATGATCACAAACACTTTACATAAAAATAAAAATCAAGTGTAAATAAAAATTGAAACATGTATTCAAAGAAATTCAAGATATTATAAATTAATATATTCAACATGCTCAAGTGACAAAAATAACATAACTTAAACCAAATACCCCATTGAATTACAAAATACTTATCCCCAATAATCAAAAAAAATTTCCCCCCAAATATGCACAACAATTCATCCCATTTGTGAATATTAAAATATAAAATAAGGAAGTGAAAATAGAAGATATTTAAAATAAGAATATAATTGATTATAATGTAGAAAATAGTAAAGAACATGATATGGATTATAGGTATAACATTGAAAAATAATTATCATGTGAAATTAAAAGTATATTAAAATAAAAGTTTTAAATAAAATTTATAAAATTAAAAATAATGTGATAAGAGTGATTCTCATGATTTTAAAAAGATATAATATTTTAAAAAAGGAAAAAAATAATTGAATAAAGAATAAATAATTGAAAAATAAAATAAATTAAATTTTAAAAATAGATAAGATTGAATTGAAAACAATTTAAAGAGAAATAATGAAAGTAAAAAAACAAAGTAAAAATTTAAAAATATTTAAAATACAACCTATACTCTTTTAAGAATAAGAAATCATAGATGAGAGAGATATATAAGATATCTAGAAATTATGTTCAAGAGGGAAAATAAAAATTTAATGAAAATAAATACATATCTAAGATGAAATTTGATGCCAAACTTCACCAAAAAGGTAAAATATGGTCTCACCCTTAATTAGAGCATTTAAAAAAGGGCTCAAGAAGTAATAATAGATTAATCACTTCAATAGTTTGACAGAATATTTTCATTAAGAATCCAATTTATTTTTAAATAGTGAATATTTGTGGCATAGTACTGTAAAAACTCAAAAGAAAGTTCCCTTTGGTACACTTGTGGATTTGGGTGTAGCCATATTATCTAATAAATAATGTGATAATTAAACAATATTGGTTCTACTAAGATTGTATAATAAATATTTAGGAACCCAAACTTGTTTAGTATGGGTTTTACTACGAGTTGTATGATATGAAATATGAATAGATTTTGGTCTTCCATATCTATCATTTTTGTAATCACACTCAAAAATAATATTCACAAATTTCCAAAAATATTTGAAATTTTTTGGGAACTTACATTTTTAAAAGTTGTTTTCTAAGAAAGATTATTTGAATTTTCAAATTCAATTTAGAATTAATTTTGGTATAATGTTGAGAACTGAAAAATATATTTGTATTATGTTTTCATTAGGTTAATTGATAAATAGTATTTTTAATATATATTTTTTTATTTTATATTATCATCAATAGGTTGATCTTTAAATTTTACCCATCCCCTTCCTTTTAAGCAGTTTTAGCAAGAAACCCATTGTTGAGGGTTGGATGAGAAGATAATGATATTTCTTGGTTAAAACACATTAAAAATATATTCTTGTATTTATAAAAGGATAGACTAAGATGATAGAGATATATAGAGACTAAAGGTAGAAGATGAGAGCCTTTGATAAAAGAGAAATGAAATTGGTTCTTGAGACAAATTAGATATTCATGTTGATTCAATATCATTTATTAGAGTGATGAGTTGTTGAAAAAGTTCATTGATGATATCCAAACACTCTTAGGTATTTATTTATAGACTTATTAGGATATTAAGGTCCCTAGGTTCAAGTATAGGCTCTAATTAATTTTTTTAATGCAATACTAATATCATTTAATACTCCTTAGAAGGTTCTATATCGCAACCACCATCTTTCTACCCAATTCCATCGACTATCCATTAGGTTCCTAGTAACTCCTTGGATTTATTTTCTTTCACCAATTGGTTGGGGCACCTCCACTGGTTATCCAATGGACTCATACTGCTTGAAGAGATTCTATCTACACCACCGGCTAGATAGTGAATCAGTACTAGATTTTTATGCTTCTTGCTTCTTTAAAAACATCACCATATCCTGTAAAAATCCTTCCATGACTTCAAAAAACCATTGAAACTTCCTTCCATGGTTTCATTATATCTAATAAAACTTAAGATCTATAAAAACTATTTAAAGATATTAATTAATTTATAAAGAAAACATCTAAGTATATTAAATAGAAGCTAAAATCACATAAATTACATAAACACATAGGTGAGTGTTTTTTATCATGAAAACACCATAAGAGATTGATAAAGGTATGATTATAAGTTTGTGTATAAACTATACTAAGAAAAAGCTCTCTATTTTGATGAATCATACAGATGAAGAAAACATTTCATGAATGAAACAAAAACAAAAACATATGAATCTATTATTTTCATAAAAAATGTATATTTTATAGAACTCTATAATACCCTTAATATTTTAAAAGAATATTATACTCGATCATGTATAGGACATGAAACACAAAACTTTAACGACTGAGATAAATTATTATTTAAATAAGAATGTTATAACCTAGTTATTGAATTGGAGAATATGAATAGGATTTACCAAATTATGAAATATATTTATAATGGTAATACAAAATTAAAATTTATTTACTAGTTCTTTTGAAGTGTGAACTTAATTATTAGGGAATCCATTTTATGCTTAAAATACCTTTACTTCAAAAATGGGTTTTTTCATTTTTTGAGAAAATATTATAATTAATGAATTCCTCTTAAATAAATCCAATTTTATAAAAAAGATAAATTTTTTGAAATAAAAATATCAAAATTAATTTATGGTTAAACGTCTCAATTTTTCTAAAAAAATTAATTTTTGAAGTGAACAGTGAAAAATACTAATTTTATTGAAAAAGGTATTTTCTGTTCAAGTATATACGAAGTTCCATTTCCTTTTGAATTGATTTTAAAATTTCATTAGTTCATTTTGACAAAAAATAATCCAATTAATTTACTTATAATAAAAATTATGCATAATTTTGGTATTAAAACAATTTTATACAAAAAAATGCATTTCCCTGGAAAAATGTTTTTCATCGCTTTTTGTGGGTTTATTTTAAATTTAATTCCTGCCACTTATAGGGATTTAATTTGATAAAATGGATTCCAAATTTTTATTAATAATGTAAAAATTTGGAAAATATTCCAAATTTATTTTTTCTCAAAATGAATTGTGACATTGCTAAAAATGTTGTCACCATGGTAAGAGTAAAACATGTAGAACGAGGTAAAAACTATGAAAGAATGCTTCAAAATCATCCATACACTTGACTTTATTCTATTTTTTGTGTTTAATTCTATAAACCCATTCAAATATTAAAAAATATGTAATTTTATTTTCATTTTTCTTTGATAAAGTCCTTTATATTATATTAAGTAAAGCAAAAAAATTCAAAATGACTCTTTAATGCTTTTAATATCTATAATATTTTTTGACAGGTATGGAAAATAATTATGAAGTTCTATAAAAGTTTATTTTGAATATTAATAAGTTTATTTTATGATATTAATTTATTTTTAGTTTTTATTTATTAAATAATTTCCTTCAATTCTTTGGCTACACCGACACGGTGCTTGTGAGATCAATATAAAAACAAATTAATTATTTTTAAAAACTCTTAAATTATATTTTTTTGGGTCAGTTATTATATCATAAGATTTTTTAGTAAATTTAATGTGATAGTTATGTTTTAAAATTTTATATTCAATTTTCATTATTGTTTTCATATTTTTTAAATGTAAATTATCTGAATAGTCTCAAAAATTAATTTAATGGTATTTTGTGTTAAATAATATTTTATTAAATGGTTTAAAATTCTTAAAAAAAGTTATCTTTGTCCAAGTTTATAATATATGGTCAATAATATCAATAATTGTCCACTAATGGTCCACTTTTTCTTCTATAGTAACTTTCTTGACCTCTATTGTGAAAAAATATTATTATAATGGTAATAGTTAAATAGGGTTCATGGAGGTTAAAACTAAAATATGAGGGTTAAAAAAATTACATAAAATTGTATAAATTTTATTGTATGAGAGGATTTCATCTTATGTTCATGCTATATTTGAAATATATCAATTTGGTAACACTTGAACATGAAAATTAATTCATATTAATTTAATATCTTATGTAATCCCAAGGGTGACCCTATCCTCTCTTATATAAGGACACTAACCAAAATCTATTACTCACACTTCATGAGCCATGTATCTTGACCATGTTCTGTCTCACCAAAATACCAACCTAGAATTTTTAAGGTGTAAGTTGTTTCTTTAAAGATGACGTAATCATCTTAATCAAGCGGTTTCATTTTACTTATTCTACCTCAATAAATTTTATCCTAACCATTCCAATATAACAACATCAGTATCTCCCATATACCTATATTTTATGATGTCAATGGAATAACTTTATTCATTTACTTTTCTATAAATTGGGATACTGAACAATCATATGTGCGTACGTGCGGACTTCCACCTCACGGACCGATCTATTTCATTTATCATCACCATATTCTATGTACAATTATTATGATTAAATTAATATATATTATATATTAATGACATAATTATTAATATTTAAATATAATATATCATCTATATTCATACCATTACAATCATTAAAAATGGAATCACCACATGTGTGTATTTACGGACTACCATCACCACGTACCGATGTACCTTTTTTTCAATACCACCTCTCTTGGATGGTCATAGGGATGGATTTAACGAAGGTATTTGATGTTTATAACATTATAAGGATTATATAAAGATAATATTTTATTTTATTTCATTATTTTTTATCCAATGAAAAGTAAAAACATTCCTCAAGTGTATATACAGAGTATCTCTCACTATCCATTGTATTTTGTTTTTTTGTGACCTATCTTAATGGATGGAACTAAAATTATATTTGATATATAAAATAGATAATTATGTCATGAATAATATTTTGGATATAATGGAACCATGACCTATTTGACCCTTGTTAACTTACCAATGTTATTTTGCAATTATGAACAGATGGTCCTCAAAACACCTAGCGTGGACTTAACCAATTAAGTAATTAGATATTTCATTGTAATAAATTATATAAATGGTTAATGGTGAGGGAATAAAACTAGAAAAGTTTATTAAAAAATTAAATAACTAATATAAGTTAATTATTTATGATTTAAAGAACGTACATAGTGAGTTGGGACTCAAGGTAATGGGTTTCATTACTCATTTTCTTCAATGGGTTATATTACTTCTTCATTGTTTATGTTACGTCAAGATTATGTATGTAATAAACTATGATTATTTTATGTTGTATGTCCTATTTTTTTAGTTTTATTTACATTTTATATACATAATCACTTCATTTATTAATTATCATTTCAATGTTATGATCTTTGTAAAGGTTTATCATCTCACTCTTGTTTTTGTGAGACTTATTCCATTTTCACCACTTATTTCTTTAATGAGGTGTATATACTACCCCTTTGATATGATACATCATGAATAAATTTATATTCATGGTATTTAAAGTTTAATTTGAATTTATATATTTCATGGGGGTTAGGATAAAAAACTTACCAAAGTGGTAAGGGTTTTGTGTTACAATCTTTTCATGCCATGCCCTAAGAGTCACTGAACCAGTGCTTTATGATGGAACACAATAAGGCCTTAGGTGAACCTCCTTATTTTTAAAAGGCTTAAAACTGGTAGTTAGGGTCTATCGGGTGCTAGTGGGGGGATTATACTATATAGTTATGATGATGATGATGAAAATAGTAACATAGTTGTACTAGGGAAGTAAAAAGTCAAACTCAGTGGAAGAAAAATGAAACAAAAATAATAACAAGACAAAAATAAACTTTTATACATACCATAAGATATATAAATTTCATTTCATTCATACTTAAGAAAGAAAATTACCATTGGTTCAATCATATAATCACATAAGAAAACCCTAAACAAGAAACTTGAGTTCGGCATAAAAGAACCACCTGGTTCATTTACCAAACACTATATTATGTATCCAGTGCACCTTAGCACATACTAGTTCACTAAGGTCCAAATGATGAATATGATCCCTTTAATACACTCAAATCCATAAAATTTTCAAACATACTAAGGGTCTAAACTGGGTGTGATTATGAACTCAGTAAGATACCACCAACATATGTCTGTCTTACATCCGTACATATACCAGTGCACCAAAAATTTAAAGAAATAGAAATTAATCATGAATAAAATAACCCACATTGCTTGTGCTTAATAACCATAAAGAAGCATCCACCTACTTCAGCCAATGCTATAGTGGAACAATAGATCCATTGTCTATCATACCTAAATAACCCTCGATCTCCCATTTATTTTCTTACCACACATGATCACATGAAAACCATTACCATGTATAAAATATGTTGTGTAAATATGAAATCCATTTAGCATGTCCCTAAATGTATAACAGATCCATTGGAATTCCATTAAATAAATCACAATCAGTTGACTATATTGATGTCCTAAGGCATGGTGATATTTTTCTTTCCATAGTCCTAACCCAACACCCCAGCATATCAGTAAGCCTCAACCCCCATCTGATGGTCTTACACACCATCCCACATGGATTCATATAGTGATAACCACCTCTATTATGATGGTCATAACTATCCCCTATATTTATAAGTCTACAGAGGCCTCCACCCACATTGGGTGGTCAACACCACCTCATGGGGCCCTATTCATGCATGCAAAGGACCACAATGGCACTATCAACCAACCTCGGTGTGCGTAAATTCACTAAACAGCTTAAGACAGAACTCTGTTGAACCATCATCACAACCAATACTGGTGATCATTATCACCCATGATCTCATGGGACATTCCCCATGCATTCCCATAGAACTAACCTAGCCATAGGCTATATTTAATAAAAACAAAGTAGTTGTAACATCCATATATTCCAATAAGGACACCCATTTCATAATTTCCATGCCATACAAGGCTTCAAAGTACCCTTTGGCACCATCTAAGAATAGTTGAAAAATAAAAACAACACAAAACTGGTCACTCATGGTCCACCCCACTCATGCCAAGTTACCATGTGTCACATATCACATGTACAATCAAGATAAATCTAGTAACCACCGACTTTATATAGGTAGACATATGATCATCTAAGACTAGCCTATAATTCAAGCATAAAATATAAAAAATTAGGAATCAAAAAACACCCTAGAAAAATGGAACATGAGATTGCATGGAAATAAAATTCCAAACAGTATGAGAAAAGGATTAAAGTGGAAAGAGGACTCATAGTCTTACCAAGATGGATATATTATGACTGATGGAACTTTAATCGGAGCTTGTATGTGGGATAACCTCAACTCATAGAGGAGAGGGAAATAAGGGCTCCTATAGTGGGTTTTTGGGAAGAATTAAGAAGAGAAGTGAATGCTAAAAATTTTAATGATATAGGGTAAATTATTCATTTCAAACCCTTTAATGAGACTCATGGTTTGGCCCTAAATTTTTTCAAATCATGTTCTAATTGTGTGGAGATATTGTCCCAATGACACTCCACCTCTCATGGTTTCATCACATGATTAGACAAACTATGCACTAACCAAACAAATTTCTCTACTGATCTGCACCAAAACACATGGTTTACAGGGCACACCACAAGGTTAAGATTAACTATGTCCTAGTATAAATGGTCTGAATTTTTTGGGCCACATGGTTAGAACTAACCATGCACCAATTATGTGACCAAATTTGTATCTCCTGAAAAAAAAATTAAATCCCAAAACTTTTGAAACTCAACCAAACCATCAAACCACCTTATAGGTCATAACTCCCATTAAAAACAACACTTTAATGTGTTCTAACTCTCAAAACTACATAGAAAATATTAAATTTAAGTTTTTTATTCCCAAAAAAATGAAGGTACAAATTCCCATGGAATTATCATCTCACTAAAAACATAGGATCTTACAACCTCTCCACCTTGAAAGAGCTAATCCCCAAGCTATTTGGCCACATTATAACCAGAGATATTCCCCAACCTGGACATTTCACTCACCACTTTCCTACATAATGAGATGATACATAATATACCTATATAATTTCCAAAATCACGATCTATCCCAATTACTCACTCATGGTTATTCCTTATATATCACACCCCACCTTAGGAATCATCCACATGTTCACTTCTTGACCAGAATCTATCATTAAGATGGTCCCACACCAACCATTTCCCTGATAAACGCATGTTCTAACCATCATGAACCATCAATCCTATATATCATCTGATGTGCACTCTACACCCATGTTATATATGAAACCTATAAGATCTTGCATTATGACTGATTCCCAAAAGTCCCACATCACATGTACATATATACAATTCCCACAAAATTTACCTAATTCCAATGCATCACATAGAAATCATGCATCGTTCATGATGCTCACACATTAACCAATACTTGGTTAATTCAACTTCCATATGTAAAACTAGAGAACCACTTTATTTCATACAAAATCAAAATAATAGGACCATGACCATGGTGTACCTCTAATCATTGTCTGCTCCCCAACCTACTCTAAACCTTCCATCTCAACCCCATGCACCTGGCCTAAAGCCCGACTTCCTAACACATGTCTTACCTATAGATCTATACTCGATACAATAAAATTCCCCCAATTATGGGTATTTATTTTCTTGCCATGACCTATGCATGTAGTCGTATTCCGGATACCCACTCATGGTATAACTCTTGGTCCTACCTTACATCCCTATGTTTGAACTGGTCCCTCTATTCAAGATGTGTTTTGCAATAACTACTTCAAATGTCCCATCTTCCCACATGACCATCACTCATTCATAAGCTTATCACACTAATACCGAACATGACCTGGATTCCCAAACTAGAATCATACCATCAAAGATCCACTCCTCAGTGGATTTCCCAATCCAATAACCTGACTTCCATGTTAAGACTCCCCACATCCACATTTCTAGCCACCAAAATCACCACTAATTATCTCACATGATGTTTTTATATCATTCTATAAGGTTATATACACTAATTTCCCCTCATATATCAATTCCTGATTCACTAACTCTGAGAATTTGGCTAACTTGAAGATGTTTATATATACTCTGATAGAATTCCAGAAACCATATTCGCATCTTCTCACCCTAGAGATGTTATCTCATACCATATAGGGTGAAAAACATGATAGGTCTTTGAAGATACCATAATACTATATGAATGATGAGCCTCACTGCTGCAAGTTCATGGAATCACGATCTCGATATACTCTCAATGTCTTAAGAAATAAGTTCTCAAATAAACTAGTCTAAAATTTATTTAATGTCAATCTCTCATGTCTTCTTGTTTGTACTTATATGTCCCACCAACACTTTATCGGTCCCCTGAGAAAATAAGTATCCAAATTCACCCTAATTTTGGTGCTTCTTAACCCTAAAATAGAGTAGGGTGCTACAAATAATTCTACCACTTTAGATATTCCATGGATGGATCAGCTCCCTAAACTCTAAGGTCAATAATATGAACCACCAAATCCAAGCTCGCCCTAAGCTTCTCATCTATCCATGGCCCAAACTACATTATCTACTGTAGTTTACCCACTTTCTTGGGATCCTCCACCAATGGATCAAGATCATTCCTACTCTCATAGTTATCATCCAGTTCATTCCCAAGTGGTGCCACATCTCCACCCTCCTAACACTCTATTGGAATATGTTTATGTGGAATCACACTTAGGATCAAAATCCATGATCAATAAAAATAAAAACATTACAAATATCACAAATAGGTAATGTTTTAATAGTAATTTAATATCACCACACATACACTCCACTATCTCACCCATATCGCACATCATCTGACCTCATATCCCCCTATCTACCAATATTAGATTCAGGCATCACATACCAATTACACTAGAAATGATCAGTCTATGATGGCTGTATACAATGCCACTAAAAGGCTAACTAGGAAAATATTGTTTATCCTATTTTTTATATTTTAAATATATTCCCCTTTATTCCTTCATAACTAGATTCATGCTCTATAGACACCATTTAGATATCAAATCACACACCAATCACATAAGGCACCACATACCTAGGTTGGATGACTAAAATACCACCATGAGTCTATGCAAGAAGACACTGTATATCCTGTTATTGACACTTAAATAGCCAAAACCATTTCTATTATCCCATCTTCCATGAAAAAAGAACAAGTACAAAAATATTCGATGTTATCCTAAGTGTCTATCATAATTCATGAATTATCTTCATTTTCCCCTTAGTCTAAGTGTCCAAAAATAAATCAATAACACCAGATATAACATAATATAAATTAAATATCTCAATTTTAACCATAAATGTTAGAACAACGATCCCTTTTCCCTGGGTAAATTATGATTTAGTTCATGAAAGTGCTGGCTAAACACACAACACAACCACTATTCCAAGTTCTGGCACAATCCTAGGCTCCAATCAACCATAGCACAAATAACAGACCATTTCAAAAACCAACCATTAATATCATTTGTAAAACAATAAAACATTTTTACTACTATATAAGCAATATAATTTGAATAAATGTTTTAATTAAAAATCCTCTAATACCACTTTTTCATGCCCCGCCCTGAGATCCACAAAATGAGTGCTCTAAGATGGGGCACAACAAATCCTTAGGTGTGTCCCTCATATGTCAAAGGTTGTTGACAAGTGGTGAGGCTCAATTGGGTGATAGTGGGGGGACTATAAACTCTAGAGATGATAATAATAATAATAAAAATTCACTACATAAGAAATAAGTCAAACATGGTGACAGGGAAATGAAATAAAGATAAAAAGACGTAATTAAACTTGTTATACATACCATAAGATATCTACATGTCATGAAAGTCATACAAAGGGATATAAGATCTCCCATGGGTCGATCATATAAATAAGTAAGTAAATCCAAAAAAAGAAACTCCAACTTGACATAAAGAAACCACCTGGTTCATTTTCTAAAAACCATGCTATCCAAAAAGTGCACCTCAGCACATCCAAACTCACAAAGGTCCAGACTATAAAACTGATCCATTTCCTTCTCTCAAATCAATAAAGTCTCCATGAATCCCGAGGAGCTGGTGAAGGGTATGAGTATGAACAAATAAATCCACCACCAATGTGTTCTTGTCTTATATCCATAAATATACCATTGTATACAAAACAAAAATATATCGAAACTACTCGCAAATAATATTACGTACACATCATCATGTTCCAATTAGTACCATGTACAAAACATGTCATGATAATCTGAAACCCCTTTAACACACCCCAAAATATATCATTAGTCCATTTGAATTCCATTAAACAAATCACTGTCGGCTGAGTAGACCGACATCCTGAGGTGGGGTGATATTCATTCTTCAATAGTCCTGACCCATCAAACCCATCATAATAGTGAGTCATATACCCCATCTGATGGTCTCTCACACCATCACAAATGGATTACTATGGGGAGCACCTCCTCTCTTCTGATGGTCATCACCATTCCCAATGCTGCTAAGTCTATAGAGGTCTCCACCCACATCCAGTGGGGAAAACCACCTCACTAGGCCCTAATATTCTATGAAATCAACCCTAACAGTGCTATCAACCAACCTCAATGAGTGTAAATTACCCAACCAAGTTAATCCACAACTCCGGTGAACCATCATCTCCACTAAGACTGGTGACCATCATTAACCAAGATATCACGGTCCATTCCCAATGTGTTATAATGGAAATATCCTAGACATGAGATCCATTTAATAAAAACACAAAAGTAGAAACACCCTTCTATCTCAACATAGAAACCTATTTCATACTTACTATGCCATACAAGGCTCAAATATACCCTTTGAAACAATCCAATTTCAAGAAAAAATATTAAAAAATTATAAAACCAGCCACACTCATACCACCCAACTCATGCCTATTTACCACATGCCGCATATCACATGTATAGTCATGAGAAATCTAGGAAAAACCTAACTTATACCTGTATACATCTTCTCATCGAATATAAACTTATGATTCGATCCGAAATGATAGAAAATGGGGGATATAATACATACCCTGGAAATATGGCATATGATCTCACATTGTAATATAATTCCAAACCCTAAAAGAAATGGATAAAATAGGTAAGTGGACTCTTATTCTTACCAAGATAGATCCAATGTGACTGAAGAAAGATGAATTGGAGCTCGTATGAGGGAGAAGCCTCAAGGTGGACTATTGTGTGAAATGAGGAAGATAAATAAAGGTATAAAAGTTAAATGAGGGAGGGTAATTTTTTTAATTTAAGCTCTTTTATTGAGCTATATAGTTTGACCATATGGTTTTTCAAACTATTCACCAATAGTATGAAGCTATTGTCCCAACGACACTCCACGTCGCATGGTTGCCTTGTACAGTTTGACAAACTTTGCACTAACCGTGTGGATACCTCTACCCCAATGCATGAAAACACAATGTTTATTAGTCACACTACAGGGTTAAAACTAACTATTTCCTTTTAAAAATGGGTCACATTTTTTGGGTGTCATGGTTAACACTAACTATGGACCAACCAAACACCCATTGTTATGTCTCCCAGAATAGGGTTTTCAAAGCCCGATGCTTTTGAAACTCAACTAAACCCCTGATACACCTTTATGGACTTAAAACCATAAAAAATAACATGTTAATGTGTTAAAATTATGAAAATTAAATTCTAAATATTAAATTAAAATTTAGGTCAATCTCCAAACTGAACGTTCAAATTCCCTTGGAATTTTCAATTCACTCAAAACATAGGATCTTACTAATCTCACTTTTTATTGGGATTTTTTATACTTGAATTTTTTATAATAAAATTATATAACCAATCATTAAAAAATATTATTTGTTTTATTCTCCTACCATTATTTTTTAAAATTAAAATTTATCCTTTCACTTTCAAATCTATAAGTTCTCAACATTACTAGAGATTTTTTTTAAAGAAAACCAACATTTTTATTCATTCGGGGGTATTTTATTTCATATAAATATATTTTTTTTAAAAATTTCAAGAATGTTTTAACTATTCTATAATGACTAAATAAATTATTTTTTATCCATTTTTTTAATTTCTAAAAAATATTTTAAAAGGAATATTCTTCTCATTTTCTGAATAACGTACTTTTAATAAAGGTGTGAAATGAATCTTTGTTTTAACATATACTTCGTGAATGGTTTTTCTAACCATTACAACTTTTCCTTGATTTTAAGATTCATTTACAAGTTTCTAGGGTTATTTTCAAATAAATTAATTTTATCAGTATTTTTTGAATTTTTATTTTTTAAAAATATTAAAAGAAATGGGTATTTTCACCTATTTTCAAATAAATGTTTTAAATGTTCCATTAAAGTTATTTTCATATTTTGAAAAAACTTTAAGGATTCCTCTACCTCATAGGTAATATGATCTTATGATATTACCCATATTTTTCTCTCTAGATGGATTATGATGATTGTTTTAGTGAGATTATTATGTAACATTTTTCTTTTCCATGTGTAAATCAATCTACGATGGAATGAAAAAAAGTTTGATGATGAAAATGAGAGCCTCTATTTTTTATATTCATGTACGGTACTTGGAAATCATTGATGATGATGCATATTCCTGATATATCTCATGATTATGGGGTATCCCAATATAGATTATACTTTGGAAAATCCTGATATAGTTCTCTAATGAGTAAGGTAATGTTCCTTGTTTTTAAATTCAAAAAAGAGGGACTTAATTTGGGAGGTTTGTCCTCTGGATTTAACTAGTCTCTATAGTAAACTCAGGTGATGAAGATAATATTCCAAGATACAAAAACATTTTCTTTTTTCTTGGGTTTATAATGATTCATTTGATCTATATTGATTTTACATGGCTCATGATACATGACTATTATTACTCTTTTCTTCAATAGAGATTTATTCCATGTTATATATTTTATAATCCAGGTTTTGATGGGGATGGATTATTTTATATTATTCTCACTATATCTATACACATATTATCATATTATACTCACGAAAAATATTTATTTATTAGTGCATTTTTTTACCTTTTCTGAGCATTTGAACTCACCCCTTTCTTGTATTTCCTTTTCCCCATGTTATAATTTTTTTAAGTGAGATATCTCTATAAGAGTTTCATATAGGAGATAATGAAGACTTAATTTGGAATAAGAAAAGTTGGGTATAATTGGGAAAATGATCACTTAAAGATATGAGTCATGTTATGTAAGAGATTTTATTAATTATATAATAATCTAAACCAAAGATATCATTAATTAAGTAAGTGGTCCAATATTTTCTATTTTATGTTATATGATTAAGATATCTAAAATTATCTCATGTTTATCGATATCAAAGATAGAAATGTAAATATTATGTTTTTAGCACCGAATTTGGGAGTGTAGGTTTGGGGTTATTATAAAGTGTCCAATTTGTTATGTAATGGTTTTTCTAATTCTCAAAAACTCTAAACCTAAATGATAATGGTAATGTAATAAATGTTAATACTTTCTTTTAAAATCATAATTTTGGTATGTTTCAGTTGAATATTGTTATATTCTGTCATTATGGTGACATATTGTATTGGATTAACATAAAGTTAATTCATACACTTCATAAATGAATTATTGATCATTTTATAATGTATTAATACAATCCAAGTGCATTTTATCAAATTTGAATATGTAACTCATGTTTTGAAATAAAATGTCATTTTCAAATAAAAACATGCACTTTTGGTCATATCAGCCACATCGTTTGTTGGATTGATGTATAGTTGATTCCAACATATCACAGATGAATTATTAATTGTTTTAATAAATAATCAAAGAAATTAGAGTGTGTTTTCTGATTTTTTAAAATGTGATGTTCATTTTGAACTAAAATGTCAATTTAAAATGAAAAAACACAGTTTTGGTCATATAGATGACACCATGTTTTGGATTGATGTTAGATTGATTCCTACATATGAAAAATGGTTTATAGATATTTTCCTAAAATATAAATATGATAAGAGTGTTTTTTCACATTTTTTAGTGTGTGATATAGTTTTTGAACTAAAATATCATTTTTAATTGAAAACTCACACTTTTGATCATACCAGCCACATCATAGGTCGAATTAACACAATTTTAATTCTTACAAATCACAAATAAATTATATATTTTTATATTAAATTATCAAGAAATTCAAAGCATGTTTTCTTATCTTGGATATATACCGCGTGTTTTGAACTAAAATGTCACTTTAAAATGAAAATATTCACTTTCAGTCATACTAACCACACTGAGTGTTGTACTAACATGTGGTTGATTTATAAAACTCACAAATAAATTTTCAATAATTATAATAAAATATAAATACAATATGAATGAGTTTTCTTGGTTTTGAGTGTGTGATGATTTTTTTGAAGCAAAATATCAATTTTAATTGAATACACACACTTTGAGTCATACCAGAAATATTGTTTATTAGATTGTTTTGAGGTTAATTCCTACACATCTCAAAAGAACCACATATATTTTTACTATATTATTAAGAAAATATGATCATTTTTCTTGGATTTGAGTATGTGGCGTGAATTTTGATCTAAATTGACAAATTTCAAAATAAAAACATGCACTTTTAGTAATTTTGGCCACACAATGTGTTAGATTGATGCATGGGAAATTCCAAATTTTCAAAAATTAATTTTGAATAATTTTATAAATTATGAAAACAATACAATCAATTTTTATTATTTTTTAATATATGATAGGTGTTTTGAACCAAAATGTCATATTTATATGAAAACACAGATTTTTAGTCACACCACCCAAATTATCTATTGGATTGATGTGCAATTGATTTATACACATAAAAAATAAATTATTAATTATTTTAATAAATTATTAATATAATATGACAGTTTTTTCTAGTTTTCACTACGTGACACAACTTTTGAATTGAAATAAAATTTTTAAATAAAAACATGCACTTCTAGTCATACCGGTCACACCGTGTGTCGAATTAATGTGTACTTAATTCATATATATATATATATATAATATTTTATATTTATTTTTTAAAAAATATCATTACAACATGATTTTTTGTCATTTTAAGTGTGTGAAGTGTGTTTTGAACAAAAATACCATTTTTAAATAAAAATAGGATCTTTCGGTCATTTCATCCACATCATGTGCTAGATTGACATGTGGTTAATTCATAAATATAAAAATTTAATCATGGATTATTTTGATAAATTATAAATACAATGAAATCATTTTTATTGTTTTTTACTATGTAATGTTTGTTTTGAACTAAAATTCCACTTTTAAATGAAAAAGTATATTTTTAGTCATACCAACCACATAGTGTGTCGAATTATTGAGAGGTTTATCATGAAAAAAAAAATTATAGATATTTTCTTAAAATATCAATATAATACAGATTTGTTTGATCAATTTTGAGTGTGGGATTAATATTTTGAAAAAAATTGTCATTTTTAAATTAAAACATGCACTTTCCGCCATACTGGTTACAATGTGTGTTGGATTTATGTGTGGTTCAATCCTATATATAGAAAAAAAATTATGGATTATTTTACTAAATTATCTAGATATCAAGATAAAATTTTATTATTTATGACTGTGTGATGTGTGTTTTGAACTAAAATGTCACTTTTAAATGAAAACATGCACTTTAAGTCTTACCTACCCCAACATATATTGGAATAATGTGTGGTTTGTTCATACACATAAAAAATGATTTATATATCTTTATAATAAAATATTAAATGAAACATAGTGTGAATTCTCATTTTTTAGTGTGTGGAACCTATTTTGATCTAAAATGTCATTTTTATATGAAAACATTAACTTTTAGTCATATCGGTCACATTTTGTATTAGATTGACATGTGGTTCATTCCAATAAGTCACAAATTAATTATGGATTAGTTTAATAAATTATAAATATAATTATAGAATATTTTATATTTTTCAATATGTAATTCATATTTAGAACTAAAATGACATTTTTAAATGAAAACAGACACTTTTATTTATATCGACTACACCGTGTGTTGTATTATCATGATGTTGATTACTACATATCACAAATTAATTATATATTATTTTCATAAAATATTAGGAAAATAAAAGTGTGTTTTTATTGGTTTTTTTTTGTATTGAATTTTGAACTAAAATGTCATTTTTAAATGAAAACAGACACTTTTGATCAAACTGCCACACCCTATGTTAGTTTGATGTACAATTAATTCATACGCATTAAAAATGAATAAATAATAATTTTACTAAAGGTTCAAGACAATTCAAGTGTGTTTTCTCATTTTGACTATGTGACATGTGTTCTAAGCAATAATTTTACTTTGAATGGAATGGATAACCTCAATCATTTTTAGACAATCATGAATAGAGTAGGTAAAAATATACATAAGTGATAGTTTCATGCCCAAATTACCAACTATATTAAATTAAATAAATTTATTTTCAATCAATAAAACAAAAATTTATCCGAACATCATGTTGTTAAAATCGTTTGGACACAAAAATAAATTCATTACATCACTAATAACCATTAAAAAATTAAAAAAATAGCTCCATATAGTGTACCTTAATTAGTACCTCAATGTATCATCCTTATTGAATCCTTAATTGATAATTTATTTTTCTCCAAGAATTTTGTGCCAATAAAGAGTACAAAAAGTACTTTATATAGTGTTCAGGTTCATTCTTGAAGGCTTATACCATTCCCCATTTATAAATCCATATCTTCTCAATTAATCATTTTCCCTTTACAATTTAGGGTTATTCCCCCATAAAAAGGATTTGGGACTTTAAGGTCCATAAAATCTTTATAGAGGCCTTTTTTCACTTTATAACTATAAAATTATTATATAAATCAATAGTAAATAACCACTTTATGGTCTCTATGAAAATTAACAAAATAAATAGTAGGTAAAAGTGATAAGAAAATTAACTAAAAATTATAGATAAAATGATAAGTAAATTCCACAAATAAGTAGTAAGATATATCCTATTTGAAAGTAAAATATTTTTAATAAATATTTCATATGTAATTGTAAGTACCTTTTAAAAATTTACTTTGAGGATCCTATTTTATTGATGGAATCCAATATTTTTAATAAATTTTCTAATACAAAAACTATAATCAATATCATTCATTTTTTTGAGAAAGTGAAGAAAAATTAATAAAAATATTTTATTCATTAGGAAATATGTTTTTATAGTGAAATATTATTATATATACACTATTAAATGTCTAGTTTAAGCAATTTATATGATCATTCTATGCATTTGTCATCTTTATACCATGATTTCTATAATTAGTAAACATTTCTTCTTTATAAATAAATTCTCAATAAAACAAAACATAAAATATATAATTTTAATATTATTTATAAAATTTTGAATATATTGTATTACAAATTTATAAAGGATATAATGTGTGGTAATTGTTTTAAAAATACATACTTTGGATCCAAAAAATAAATCATTACAGTATCTAAATTGAGTTTAATGAGCATCCAATGTTTCCTAGAAAAATGAAAAAGAAATAAGTAATAAAAATAAAAATATATTTTATATGATTAGATTATAGAGTTTATCCCTAGAATTTTGGATATTATGAATTAAATATAATCTTTTATTTTTTTTCCAAGCATTGCGGATAATTTCTCTTATTTTTCTAAAATTTCATATTCTCCTATTTTAAATTATTATATAGAAGTGATATAATGACTAATGGGTCTAAATTTTTTATTATAAGATTTTCCCTGTACATAATAGTGATATTTTAACTCTATAGAAAATTGAATAGTATTTAATAATAATTAACATAGTAGATCAATTATCAGACAAATATATTATGGAAATATACCTCATTTATACATTATAACTCAGTCTCTTAGTCATTCATGCTTCAGAATTTCATTTACACTCTCAAGGACAATCATTTCTATAATTACTTCTCCATACATTTGTTCTTAAAATTAAATATAGTCCATATTTTGATCTTGGAACATTATATTCTCATGAACATGTAATGTTAACAAATGCAGTAGTAGATTTTGTGGGGTAAACATACTCTCAGAAGGTCTTCTCGATTTATTGGTTGATCCTCTAGATTATTTTGACTCAGGATTTTATTTCCCATTTTGTTTCTCCATATATAATAACATGCCTCAGTTTAAAACTTTTCTTATTAATTTTTAATTATTTATTTGGAAATAAATTATAAAGGAAATACCCTCTTGTCATCATGTATCATTATAAAATTAAAATAACATGATATGAAAGTACCAATTGGAAGTTTTACCATGTGAAAATATAGATCATCTGGGGGAACATATGTTGGATCTGAATATACATATTATATACAAGAGGGGGGTGAATTGTGGCTTTTTCAATTTGTCGATAACTCTTTTCTTGAACATGTTCTGTCCTTTATACTTTATCATATTTGATCGTGTAGTGGAATAAGTAAAAAAAGAACACAAAGATGTATAGTGGTTCGGGGAATAGAAGGCCCCTAGTCCACTCCACCTGTAACACCCCAGGTAAATAAAGAATATGACATCTTTATATTTATCCCTATTTGTGAATAAAATTTTAATATTAATTTAAAGGGGACGCTATGCTTGATAGCTTACCCAATACACAACAATGAGTTCCTTTAAAATCTTACGTTGCACTATAATAATAATATAGTATTATTTTAAATGGTAGTTAACTCCTAGCCGTTTTAATGGAGGGAATGAATAGAAATAACTAAAAAATTATTATATATGTTTGTCAAATATTTTTACTTTTTACAATAAATGTTAGAGGATTAAAAATGTGAATGAATTTAATTTTAAGTGTAAACATTCTAATATTATTTAGAAGGTCGATTAACCGCCTTTTGATGGCGAACCTCTTTTAAATCCACTTTTTGAAAATTTTATGTGTTATATTTGACAAAATAAAATTCTTCTTTAGTATCGAGACATCAAAATTTACTTTGTGTAAATTTTTGGTATCTTTCTGATAAAGTTCATTTTTTAATGAATAGTGAAAAATGTTGTATTTTAATTCAAAAACACTTTTTAATCTAATTTATTTATAAGATTAGATTATCTTTTGAATTGTTTTTAAAGTAAAATTAGAATATATTTTTACCATTTAATCTAATAGTGGTCATTGGAATTAATTTCACTTTGAAATTGGACTTAAACTAGTGTCAATCTTTTAATAAATATTGTTTCTTAAAAACATGCTATTTGTTTTGACAGCAGGAATTAATTATTAAATTAATTAATGCAACTTATATGTTTGTAATTTTTTAAAATAGAAATCATTTTTGATTTCAGAATATCAAATAGCGCTTAGGGTGAATTTTTGGTATTTTTCTGAAAAACTTCAATTTTTGATGAGTAGTGAAACCCCTAAGTGGTAGTTAAAGAAACTGATTTTTCGTTTAAATGAAACTTTTCCACCTCTGTGTTTTGAATTTCAAAAATCCGACATACATGGTTGTCATTAAGAAGTAAAATGTGGTTTAATGGGATTAAAATAATTTTTTGGTGAATAGTAACTTTTAAGTTTTTAATCACGATTAGAGGTAATTAGTGTAATTTAAGGTAAAAATAATGTTTTAATAATATGAAATGACCTAGACACATGTCCTATCCTCATTGGATGTGTCATGTCTGACAAAGACAATCCATGGGTCAACTTGGGGACCCCATGGAGCCACTTTGGTTAGAAAATGACAAAAATAACTTTTTATTTAAAGTTAAAATAAAAATGTCACAAGCATGAGATGTTTCACTAAAACAATCTTTAAATGGGTTTATACAAGTCATATTTTTGACTATAAATATTAATTAGAAATATAAAACGATTTCCTACATCATGATATTTTTTTTATAATTTTTTTACATTAAATAAATTAAATTATTTATGACATCATGATGATGCAGTGATTACCTCATTAATAAAGGTTTTAAATAAAATGAAAATATAATGTTAAAACTATAACTTACACTTGTAAAAAACCTATTGGATGAGTATATTTAGAACCCTTACCATCTTATCCTAGAAATACATAAATGCGGGACCTTTAAAATCCGAAACTCATTTGAAAATAAAGTAACATTTTGTAACTTTCCAAGAGTGCCCCTCCTCTCCTCTTATAAAAGGCCCCCACCTCTACCACCTTACCCACACCTCTCAAGCCTTTGGCTCGGAAAACCCCTGCTCATTTTGTCTCTCCACATCCCTCTATTACTCCTAGAAGCCTCAATTTGGGCATAAGTCTTCCCAAGTAAGCCTTTGAGCTCAAATCAAAGAGAGTTACCCGATTTTAAGGTAATGTCTTCACTTGTGTTCTTTTGTTTTATTTTGATTCTCCAACCCCATAAACTCTTCTTATTCATTTCTTTTGTAACAACTCCAGTATATTCAATATAATAGGATGTTGTTATAAGAATAATTCGAGCTACACTTACACACACCTACATCTAATGGTTAAAGAACATACTATTTCTGTGGATGGCGAATTTCTGCCTCACGAAACGATGATTGTTCAACACTCATATAACAACTTAAAAGGTGGCAATTAAGATGTCACTATATTTATATATAATATATAATATGTTTATGTTTTACTTAAGCTTCTGTATTTTTCTTTTTTGGCATACCTTTATGGTTTCCATTGAGGGTAAACACGATAATTTCATTTTAGGAAGTGCGGACTACTGCCCCCTCAAAGTGATTTGATTCGTTAATGCCATATGTGGGATGTATAAAGGATGGATTTAAAGTTATTATATAAGATGTATGTTACATATAAATGATTAATATAATTATTTAATTAAAATATACATACCACTCATTTAGTTTTAATTCCATTAATATGACATAGAAATGAAAGTAGCATTCATGCGTACGTACGGCTTACCATTTCCATGAATGGTGCATTTCATTTCTTACCTCTAAATGATTATGTAATATTATAAATACATGTATATTCTGGATATATATGATATATATGATATCCAAATCATGAATATCATTCTGGATATAATGAACCTTTGACCAAACAAACAACATGTAATTGTAAGAAGTCCACTTTCGACTTAAGAACCAAATATCGACAAAACAAACATTATTAACTTAAATGATTACATAATGTTTATAACATGGAAATAAGTGATATAAAAGGAATAATGAACTTGAAAAATGTTCTTAATCAAGTATAAATTAACTCAAGTTTATTATTCAGGACGTTAAAGAACGATCGAGTCAAGTCGGACCCAAGGTAAGGGATCCTACCCCTCTCTTTCTTTTTAAGTACACTCTTTTATGTCATTCCTTTTGAGATCATATTTATTATTATTGGGATGTTATTTTATATTAATCTTACTCTAATTTTTATGTTAATTTTATGAGAGACCCTATTTTATCTCATCAATCCATTTTGGAAGTTTTAATTGGCGCCGTTAGGCTGCCGAAATTTCGTAAGGGGATTTTTATCTCACTTTGTGTTTTCGTGAGATTCATGCTACATTTGCCAATATTTACTTTTGAGTGGTGTATGTAATGTCCATTATTCTAATATTTTTGTAACATACTTTCGTTTATGAGTATTTACATCAATGTTTTATAGTCCTTGTTTCATGGGGTGTACGTTTCAAAAGTTACCCAAATCGGTAAGTGAACCTTTCACCCTTTTCTTTTTAAAAGACTTATTTTGTTATGTATTTTAATTTTCATCTTATTATGTGGGGATATGTTCTTATATATCCTTATTGCCATAAATTTTATGTACAAGAGATGAGATACCCTTTATCTCTCTCATCAACTATTTTTCTAAAATTTGATGTGACGTCGTTAGGCTGTCAAGGGAACTTCTTAACCCAATTTCGATTTCTTTGGGTTCAACATGTATTTATTGAATATGTCATACTTTGAATATGTGTGAATGACCTTTGATTATTTTACACTTAATATCCACTTATATATTGGGTGTATTTATATTTGTCGCACATAATTATGTGATTGATTTATCCTTAATTTAAGGATACCATCTTTATAATGGATTTCATCTCAATTTACATTTCCATTGAGACTTCATTTTTGTTATGCACCAATTCACTCTTATATGGTGTATATACTGTACTTTGTAATATTATATCATGAATCCCATTATTCTCATGATATTATAAAGTTTTGATTAAATATTATTCCTCAATTATTATATTCACGTGTCTCTCATTTTGTTAAAAACCCTTTAACTAAAATATCGTTTTAAATCTTTTAATGATTTAATCTTATAAATATTTATCATTAATATCCATGTTTTCAAAATGGTTTTAAGTATTTATTTATATGGATATTAATGGTTTTAAATGTTAAAAGCTTCAATGTGGTATGGGACACTTTGATTTAAAAATCTCTTTATTAAATGTTTTAAATGGTTTTGAGAATGGTTTTTAGAATGGATTCATTATTTCAATATCTTAAAATGTTATATTGTTATTGCAATGTGGAAATGTTATCTTTCCTTAATTCATAAGTTATGTGCTATGATTATGTTATGGTTCTTGGGCATTGTTATGAGGACGGGTGGTTCTGTGACAAAATAAGGGCGGGTGAGCCCGATATAGCTCTCCAATGCATTGGGTAATGCGAAGGGGTCAAACGTTAAGGTTTTTCCAAAGAGATTTAGGGAATATACTATGATGGGTATTCCAAACGTAACCAAGAGGGTTACTCCCTATGTAAGAATGTTATGAATGCCTCAAGTTACCTTTATGTCTTATGATTTCTTTGATTTATTCATGATTTTATGAGGTATGTTAAAGTGCTTATGTTTTATGAGTAGAGTATGATTTCATTGATTCTTGTGTATACATGTACTCATGTTTCATTTCCATATTTTTATATCCCATACTGAGCTTTTTATGCTCATCCCAAGTTTTTGAAATGTTTTTCACAGGTCAAGGGAAGGGTACATGATATGATGATAGTGTCAAGGAAGTGTCAAGAAAGAATCCATGTTTTATTTTAAATATGTTTCCGTTGACGGGAAAAATGAATACTATCTTTTATGTAACCACATTGTTTAAATGTGGAATGTAATGCAAGTTTTATGATTTAATTCTCTAAAACTCTAAACCTGAAAAGATCCTCAATGTTTAATCTTGTAATAACTCAAGATTAAGTAAGGTTTAAGGCTGGGGCCTTATAGTTGGTATCCAAGGTCGGTTTAGATAACTTTAGAGGTTAGGGTATTCTCTAAGCATAAGTGACATTACCATAATGGTTAGGATTTCAGAAAGAGTCCTAGTTTTAGATAAAGTGAATGAGTAAGTATATCTTAGTGTTTACCTTCCTCATTATTATATGATGGTTTTGTTGATATACTCACACTGACATTTCTGTTTTTAGAATGGATGGATCTAGCAGGCACCAAAGAGAAAACAGGTTTGAAGGAAACTGTGGTGGTTCTATGATTAGGATACTAGATAAAATGGGGGATTCAATGAGGAAACTCGTGGTTGTTCTAAACCAACTATTAAGGAGTCACGATCAACCACTTGAACCTTGGTATGATCTGTAATGCATCATGTACGAGATGACCAATCAATGTGGAAGTTCAGGTAATAATTATAAAGGTAACCATTAGAGTTTATATGATCCTTACATTTGAGGTAATTATGGGTCATTATATGTTATGATGGAAAATGAAAGGCATGAGATAAACTTGAGGTTAAAATATGTAATGATTATTTTTGAAGATTTTATCTCGTTTTGGGGAACGTTTTAAGAATTATATGGTTTTGGAAAAAGGAAAACATGCAGACTGTGTGACAACCCGTCGCGTCGGACAAAGCTGCGGGAATTGAACCCACAACCAAAGTGCGACTGGTATTTATCGCCTACCACTGGACTACGTGAAGTCCCTGGTTAGTTTGACTAATTCTTTTTAGTTATATGATTTTAGGAATCAAGAGTAAGTTTATTTTGGATTATCTATGTAAATTATTAACCTATCATCGAGGATATGTGATTAGGTTAATTACTTTTCAATATGAGAATTTAAGAGCAACTGATGTTATTTGGAGATAAAAAGTTAATTTGTACCTTGGAAGACTATGTGACTAAATCCTTAAAATATTTGGGTTTTAATCTTAGTTTTTTTTACTTTGAAGAATTTTATGGACAAATTGTTTATCAAATGGTCCTCATTGAACCTTGGGTTTTGTTGGACAAATTTTGGAGATTAAGAATAGATTTTCTTTTTATAAAGGGTTATCCTTTTCTGGATTATCTGATCTTGTACTAACCATTTTGGTTTCGGTTTTGGTTAACGTCTAAAGACATGGGAAGTATATAGTTCTCTTTTGTGGATTAGGTGATTCTCTAGAAGTTGATTATAGTGAACAAGTCTTCCTAAATACTCGTCTTTTGGAGAAAATATGAGTTTGTGTAAGAAATATAATAAAAGTTGAAAGTCAACATGATAAGTAATTATGTTTCCTTATGAATAAATTCCTCAATATAAATTATTTTAAAACAAAAATTATGTCTATTAACTTTTCCTACTGGGGAATCGAATACCGTTTAACCCATCACAAGTTTGTGATTTTCTTGTGGTTAACTTTCTCCTAGACATGTTTACTATCACTCTCTATTAGAACATGACCCTATGTTTTCTCCTCCATGTCCATGTTTTCTTACATGGAATCCTAGTATGGGTTAACTCGGGTGACCTCTGTACTTCTCTTTCTTTATTTTAAAGTGATTTTTTTACCGACTCTTGTTCTGATGTGGGACTTTCAAGGATGTTTCCGAGCCCAATTTTAAAATTGCGAGGACGCAATTCCCAAAAAGGGGGGAAGGATGTAACACCCCAGGTAAATAAAGAATATGACATCTTTATATTTATCTCTATTTATTAATAAAATGTTAATATTAATTTAAAGGGGACGCTATGCTTGATGGCTTACCCAATACACAACAATGAGTTCCTTTGAAATCTTACGTTGCAGTATAATAATAAAATAATATTATTTTAAATGGTAGTTAACGCCTAGCCGTTGTAATGGAGGGAATGAACAGAACTAACTAAAAAATGATTATATATGTTTTTCAAATATTTTTACTTTTTACAATAAATGTTATAGGATTAAAAATGTGAATGAATTCAATTTTAAGTGTAAACATTCTAATATTCTTTAGAAGGTCGATTAACCGTCTTTTGATGGAGAACCTCTTTTAAATCCACTTTTTGAAAATTTTATGTGTTATATTTGACAAAATAAAATTCTTCTTTAGTATCGAGACTTCAAAATTTACTTTTTGTAAATTTTTGGTATCTTTCTGTTAAAGTTCATTTTTTAATGAATAGTGAAAAATGTTGTATTTTAATTCAAAACCTCTTTTTAATCTAATTGATTTATATGATTAGATTATATTTTGAATTGTTTTTAAAGTAAAATTAGAATATATTTTTACCATTTAATCCAATAGTGGTCATTGGAATTAATTTCACTTTGAAATTAGACTTAAACTAGTGTCAATCTTTTAATAGATATTGTTTCTTAAAAACACGCTATTTGTTTTGACAGCGGGAATTAATTATTAAATTAATTAATGAAACTTATATGTTTTTAATTTTGTAAAATAGACATCATTTTTGAGTTCGGAATATCAAATATAGCTTAGGGTGAATTTTTGGTATTTTTCTGAAAAACTTCAATTTTTGATGAATAGTGAAACCACTAAGTGGTAGTTAAAGAAACAGATTTTTCATTTAAAAGAAACTTTGCCACCTCTATGTTTTGAATTTTAAAAATCCGACATAAATGGTTGTCATTAAAAAGTAAAATGTGGTTCAATGGGTTTAAAATAATTTTTTAGTGAATAGTAACTTTTATGTTTTTAATCATGATTAGAGGTAATTAGAGTAATTTAAGGTAAAAATAATGTTTTAATAATATGAAATGACCTAGAAACATGTCCTACCCTCATTGTATGTGTCATGTCCGACCAAGACAATCCATGGGTCAACTTGGGGACCCCATGGAGCCACTTTGGTTGGAAAATGACATAAATAACTTTTTATTTAAAGTTAAAATAAAAATGTCACAAGCATGAGATGTTTCACTAAACAAATTTTTAAATGGGGTTATACAATCATATTTTTGACTATAAATATTAATTAGAAAGCTAAAAAGATTTCCTACATCATGATATTTTTTTTATAATTTTTATACATTAAATAAATTAAATTATTTATGACATCATGATGATGCAGTGATTACCTCATTAATAAAGGATTTAAATAAAATGAAAAGATAATGTTAAAACTATAACTTACACTTTTCAAAAACCTATTTTATGAGTATATTTCGAACCCTTACCACCTTATCCTCAAAATAAATCAATGTGGGACCTTTAAAATCCGAAACTCATTTGAAAATAAAGTAACATTTTGTAACTTTCCAAGAGTGCACCTCCTCTCCTCTTATAAAAGGCTCCCACCTCTACCACCTTACCCACACCTCTCAAGCCTTTGGCTCGGACAAACACTGCTCATTTTTCCTCTACACATCCCTCTCTTACTCCTAGAAGTCTCACTTTGGGCATAAGTCTTCCCAAGGAAGCCTTTGAGCTCAAATCAAATAGAGTTACCCGATTTTAAGGTAATGTCTTCACTTGTGTTCTTTTGTTTTATTTTGCTTATCCAACCCCCTAAACTATTTTTATTCATTTCTTTTGTAAAAAATACAGTATCTTAAATATACTAGGATTTTTTTATAATAATAATTCTAGCTACACTTACACACACCTACATCTAATGGTTAAAGAACATACTGTTTCTGTGGATGGCGAATTTCTGCCTCACGAAACGATGATTATTCAACACTCATATAACACCTTCAAAGGTGGCCATTAATATGTCACTATATTTATATATGATATATGATATGTTTATGTTTTACTTAAGCTTCTGTATTTTTCTTTTGTATCATACCTTTATGGTTTCCATTGTGGGTAAACACGATAATTACATTTTAGGAAGTGCGGACTACCGCCCCCTCAAAGTGATTTCATTCGTTAATGCCATATGTGGGATGTATAAAGGATGGATTTAAAGTTATTATATATTATTTATGTTACATATAAATGATGAATATAATTATTGAATTAAAATATAAATACCTCTCATTTAGTTTTAATTCCATTAATATGACATAGAAATGAAAGTAGCATTCATGCGTACGTATGACTTACCGTCTCCATGAACGATGCATTTAATTTATTACCTATAAATGATTATGTAATATAATAAATACATGTATATTATGAATATATATTATATATATGATATCCAAATCATTAATATCATTCTGGATATAATGAACCTTTGACCACACGAACAACATGTAATTGAAAGAAGTCCACTTTCGACTTAAGAACCAAATATCGACAAAACAAACATTATTAACTTAAATGATTAAATAATGTTTATAACATGTAAATAAGTGATATAAAAGGAATAATGAACTTGAAAATGGTTATTAAGCAAGTAGAAATTAACTCAAGTTTATTATTCAGGACGTTAAAGAACGATCGAGTCAAGTCAGACCTGAGGTAAGGGATCCTACCTCTCTCTTTCTTTTTTAAGTACACTCTTTTATGTCATTCCTTTTAAGCTCGTATTTCTTATGATTGGGATGTTATTTTATATTACTCTTACTGTACTTTTTATGTTAATTTTATGAGAGACCCTATTTTCTCTCATCAATCCATTTTGGAAGTTTTAATTGGCGTCGTTAGGCTGCCGAAATTTCGTAACGGGCTTTTTATCTCACTTTGTGTTTTTGTGAGATTCATGATACATTTTCCAATATTTCCTTTTGAGTGGTGTATGTACTATCCATTATTCTACTATTTTTGTAACATACTTTAGTTTATTATTATTTACATCAATGTTTTATAGTCCTTCTTTCATGGGGTGTACGTTTCGAAAGTTACCCAAATCGGTAAGGGAACCTTTCACCCTCATCTTTTTAAAAGACTTCTTTTGTTATGTTTTTTAATTTTCATATTATTATGTGGGGATGTGTTCTTATATATCCTTATTGCCGTAAATTTTATTTAGAAGATATGAGATACCCTTTATCTCTCTCATCAACTATTTTTCTAAAATTTTATGTGACGTCGTCAGGTTGTCAAGGGAACTTCTTAACCCAATTTCGGTTTCTTTGGGTTCAACATGTATTTATTGAATATGTCATCCTTTGAATATGTGTGAATGACCTTTGATTATTTTACACTTAATATCCACTTATATTGGGTGTATTTATATTTGTGGCACATAATTATGTGATTGATTTATCATTAATTTAAGGATACCATCTTTATAATGGATTTCATCTCAATTTACATTTCCATTGAGGCTTAATTGTTGTTATGCACCAATTAACTCTTATATGGTGTATATACTGTCCTTTGGAATATTATATCATGAATCCATTTATTCTCATGATATTATAAAGTTTTGATTAAATATTATTCCTCAATTATTATATTCAAGTGTCTCTCATTTTGTTAAAAACCCTTTAACTAAAATATCATTTTAAATGTTTTAATGATTTAATATTATAAATATTTCTCATTAATATCCATGTTTTCAAAATGGATTTAAGTATTTATTTATATGGATATTAATGGTTATAAATGTTAAAAGCTTCAATGTGGTATGGGACACTTTGATTTAAAAATCTCTTTATTAAATGTTTTAAATGGTTTTGAAAATGGTTTTTAGAATGGATTCATTATTTCAATATCTTAAAATGTTATATTGTTATTACAATGTGGGAATGTTATATTTCCTTTATACTTAAGTTATGTGCTATGATTATGTTACAGTTCTTGGGCATTGTTATGAAGATGGGTGGTTCCGTGATAAACTAAGGGTGGGTGATCCCGATATAGCTCTCCAATGCATTGGGTAACGCGAAGGGGTTAAACATTAAGGTTTCTACGAAGAGATTTAGGGAATATACTGTGATGGGTATTCCAAACGTAACCAAGAGGGTTACTACCTATGTAATAATGTTATGAATGCCTCAAGTTACCTTTATGTATTATGATTTCTGTGATTTATTCATGATTTTATGAGGTATGTTAAAGTGCTTATGTTTTATGAGTAGAGTATGATTTCACTGATTCTTGTGTATACATGTACTCATGTTTCATTTCCATATTTTTATATCTCTTACTGAGATTTTTATGCTCATCCCAAGTTTTCAAAATGTTTTTCATAGGTTAAGGGAAGGGTAAATGATATGATGATAGTGTCAAGGAAGTGTCAAGAAAGAATCCATGTTTTATTTTAAATATTTTTCCGTTGACGGGAAAAATTAATACTATCTTTTATGTAACAACATTGTTTAATTGTGGAATGTAATGCAAGTTTTATGATTTAATTCTCTAAAACTCTAAACCTGAAAATATCCTCAATGTGTAATCTTGTAATAACTCAAGATTAAGTAAGGTTTAAGGCTGGAGACTTATACCACCAACGCTCAACTCCACGACCTTGATGATTTTCACTATCTGGTCCTCTTTTCCATAGACTGGTTCACAACTGAGTACAAGCAGTTGACACCTTTACAATCCAAGGAAAAACAAAGCCTTCTGGTTTAAACACGAACCTACATAGCTTAGAATGAGAAGCTGGTTACTCAAGAATAAAAAGAATTTCAGAAAGAAATTTTCCAGTTGATCTTCACAATTGCAACAGAATGCAATTGACAGTAGATGGATCGAAGTCTCTATAAATATTGATCGTCAAGACGAAGTAGTTCTGAGTAGATCCAGTTGTAGTAGATATAGATATATAGTTCACAAATTCAGAAGTAGTAGATCTATAGTAGATATTCGATGTAGAATAGGTTAATCTTATATCAAGTTCCTTCTTCTTGAAAGAACAGAGCTTTGACGCTCCTTTTTGAATCAGCAGATCAATCGTGAATTTCCGCAGTCTCTCTTTTCTATTATTTTTTAAAAATAATAGATTGATCACAAATATATATTCCTATACCTGGTGTTTTATAGAGAACATATATAATAAAGCTGATCATATCTCCTGCACATTTAGATCCATAAAAGTCACCTTCTAATTCGCGATATTCAAAAATTTGAATTTATAGAGAGGTCGTAACTTCCCTTAATACTCGGTATAAAAAGATCCTTTTAATTCGATCTTAAATCCATTAATAAAATGGCTTTGAATTAGTCAAAGTCATACTTTAAAAATGACATTAAATCCGGCTTGAAATCCTCCCAGAAATCAACTTACTGATCGCTGCACATAAATATTGTCTGTCAAAATTTCTGACGCCAAACGTAAGGTTGATGACGTGGCCTCAAAACATAGGGTTAATAACATAATCTTCAGATGTAAGGTTAACAACGTAAGGTTGGAAACGTAAGGTTGAACACAAACATAGGGTTGATCATCCATACTTTTTATTCAACACTCAAACGTTCGGTAGAAGATCCATACTTTTACTTGATCCATACTTTTCAAGAATGTATGGTTGTTTACAAAAGTAATGTTGATGAATCATACTTTTGAGAAACTAACGTAACGTTTAGAATTTACGTACGGTTCTCCTTCCATACTTTGCTGACAACCAAAATTTAGGGTTCCTTCCTAACATAAGGTTCTTCTTCCATACTTTGCTGAAAACGTGTGGTTGTTTAACCATACTTTTCTCTTATCTAAAAAAGTATACATTCTTTTCATCCTTACGCTACGTTTATCCACATAGGGTATGAACAGTGATTCCAGAACACGCTAAAGCAGATTCCGCACTATATTCATCTATATAAGATGTGAACAGTGATTCCAGAACGTGCTAAAGCAGATTCTGAATAAGTAATAAATTCTCATTTTTTAAGAGTAAAATAAATTAAAAAATTCCTGCACAATACTAAATAAAATCATTAGAAAATAACTAAGGGTATTTGTGAGAATAAAAATTATCATAAAGAGATAGAGTATTATTTTCAATACTCTCCCCCTTTAAATAACATTAACATGTATTGTTGAAAACAATACTTTGCTCAACAATCTCCCCCTTTCTGATGATCACAAAACCCATAAAATAATTAAAATTATTTAAACAAAATTAACCTTCAAAATTCATTATAAAGTTAAAAAAAACTTCTCCACCAAAAAGATAATTATAAATTCAAATTTATCATTTAATTCTCCCCCTAAAAAATGTTGATGTTGTGTTTATCCAAATTCTCCCTCTTTTTGTGATATCAAAAAGAATTAAAAATCATGGATTTTAACACTTTTAATATTGCACTAAACTATTAGTAAATGCTATTATAAACTGTTTATCAATAATTAAATCTGGAGTACTGGAATATTAAAAATAAAGTCAGTAAAACAAATAAAGAAATAAAAAAATAAACAATGAAGGAAATTTTCATTCCAAAAATAGAAGTATATACACGACAATTATATACACAGTAATCAAGGTTTGAGTAAGATAGGCAATATGGTCTATCTCCTCTGGATTGCAGACTTGATTTCGGTAAATTTTTCCTGAAGTCTCTTTATCATCCCATCTCTAAGCTTGATAATGAGATATCTGTTATTTTGATTCATATGAATATACTGAATTAAATTGACTCTGAAAAACTCATGCATCCTTTCCTCTTTTTCAACAAATACTGACAGCTTCTCTGATAACTAATCTAACAGAATTCTGATCGATGGATCACTATATGTCAGTTGATCCACTAAGAATTTCTGATTGTCCAGCAACACTGATAAAGGAGCACTGTTACATTGAAGATCTTTTATCCTATCATTCATGTTGCTCAACACAACTGTGATAGCCTGAAATCTTCTGATTAAGTCAGGTGAAGTACCTGATCCACTAACAGCATTATTTGCAACTGATGCAAATTGGTTCTCCATAAACAACTTCAGATCTGATAAATCTGACTTCATAACCATTTCATATTTTTATTGTGTAACAGAAGTCAGCATATCCTCTTTAAAATTTTCAAATTATTTCCTTAAAACTGTACACTTCTTCAGTTTTTGAAACTTCAAATGTTCTAAGTCTAAGGCATTTCTCAGAGAAACATTCTTAGATTCCAACTGAGATACCTTTATGTACAGTTCTTAAACTTCTTCTTTCCTTGAATCAGATGCACCCTGTGCTTGATTCACATTCTCAGGTTGATGCAGCAGTACCAAAGGCCATGATTCAGCATCAGATTTTTCTTTTTCTTTGTTCAGAGAAGGTTGGTCCACAGATTTTTCTTTAGAGTTTTCAAACTCCTCCACAGAAAAATCTTCTTGAAGTACCTCTATTTGAGCTTCAGAAGCATGCTCATCACATTCATCTTCATCTTTTTCTTCCACTGGAATTTCAAGAACAATATTTTCAGAAGTTTCCTGAGGTATGGCCACTTCTTCACCAGGTACTGCCTCCATCTCTTGTTCCTGTTGAAGTGTAACTTCAACATCAGCTACAATCTGTTCCTGATTCTCCCTTTGAGCTTCTTCTGGAACTCCTGATCCCTATACTGGTTCTGTTTATTCAATAACATCTTCCATGGGCTTATCAACAATAGCTTTCCTTATAAAAGAATAAGAAAGTGAAGCTTTTGTGGTTGTTTCCAAAGCAGGGGAAGTGACTTCCTCATTTACGGGTATCTTTCTTTTTGATTGAAGTCCATCCTGACTTTTTTCTTCCTCAACATCTTCCACTACAAAGTAAATCATTCTTGATACATTGCTGACTCTGGATTCATCTTGTCCCTCTTTGGACTTAGAAGGTTGATCCTGAGCACTCTCTGAGTCTTCCTCAGCTCCTACTGGAAAAAGTTTTCCTTTAATTGTGCTCCAGAAATATCCAAATTTCCTCAGAGTTCCAGAATTAAACATATTATTGTGATAAAAGTTAACTTGAGCATCCACTAATCTCACCATGTCTTTCTTAAACAATAATTTAGAAATAAATTGAACAATAGGGTAGAAATTCATCCGAGCCTCTCCTTGACAACAGTATATGAGATACCTTATCAATTATCTTGGAAAGTTTAACTTAATATCGATTAAAAAAAGAAACATTATATACATATCTGGGTACAAAATATTTTCCATTTCTGCCATCCGTGGAGCTATTCCAATCTGAATAAATTTGACCAAAATCTTTTGATCAAGCTCCAAAACCTTGAAAAACATTTTCTTTATTGTCTTAGTACCAAAAAAAAAAGACATGATGTCTTAGGATTTATGCACAGAATATTTAATATTTTTAAAATCGAAATGAAAAACTCCCTCATGAGGGCAGTTGAGAATCTGACTAATCTTTACAGATGAGATTGAGAAATCCCTATCCTCTATTTTAGCCATCATACTGTCCTCGATATCTCCCAGACTAAACTGTATAGATTTGAAGAAGTATCTAAGTTCTACTTCATACAGAAATTTTTTATTTTCACTGTTGAACATCTGTTCAAGATTCTGAAACGACAACGCTTGCTTCAACAACAGATTTGTCTGAAATAACCAGTCGAGATCGATTACCTTGCCCTGTAAGATTTTTCTTCCCTCGGTGTATTGTCTCTTGGCATTGCTTGGCTCAGCTTCCATGGCTATTTTAGTCTTTACCATTTCTGCGAGAGTCTCTGAAGGTTTTAATGTTAGGGTTTCAAAGGTTCTAAGGTTAGGGTTCAGGAGAGAAAGTGAGATTTTCTGATTTCGAAAGGGTTTCGATAGAAGTGAAAAGGTTTAGAAGTCGAAAAGGCTCTTACATCCTTGATTCCCGTGTAATCACTAATAATTACCTATATTTAAAAAAAATAAAGTTTTCATATGGAAAAATAAATAAAATCTTAAACATTATTCAATAAACAAAATAAAATTTACATAAATAAATAAAATTAAATAAAAATAAAAATTATTTAAAATTAAATAAACCTAGCTCCCCCTTAATAAAATCAAACCTTGCAGTGGGAAGTGGTTTACTAAAAATATCCGCTAATTGAATTTCAGTATTTATAAATTCTAAAAATATAACCTTTTTAATAACATGATCTCTTAAAAAGTGATGCCTTATATCAATATGCTTAGTTCTAGAATGACTAATAGGATTTTTTGAAATATTAATTGCACTTGTATTATCACATAAAATAGGTGTATTATTAAAATTCAATCCAAAGTCCATAAGATTGTTTTTCATCCACAACACTTGTGCACAACAACTACCAGCAGAAACATATTCTACCTCACCTGTTGACAGGGCAACTGAATGTTGTTTCTTACTAGACCATGATTCTAAAGATTTTCCTAAAAAGTGACATGTACCTGATATACCTTTTCTATCTAATCTAAAACTTCCAAAGTCAACATCTGAATATGAAATCAAATTGAAATCAGAAGTTTTAGGAAAAAGAAGAGATTGAAATATAGTTCCTTTTAAATATCTAAAAATTCTTTTAACAGTAGTTAGATGGGATTCTTTAGGATTTGATTGAAATCTAGCACAAAGACATACTGAATACATTATATCGGGTCTGCTAGCAGTAAAATATAAAAAGATACCAATCATACCTCTATATAACTTGTTGTCAACTGATTTCCCAGTTTCATCCAAATCATGTTTTATATTAGTACACATAGGAGTTGTAAATGGCTTGTTGTTTTCAAGACAAAATTTCTTAATTAAATCAGTAATGTATTTGCTTTGATTTAAAATATTTCCAAAATATTTTTGAAATATTTGAAGACCCAAAAAGAAATTTAATTCTCTCATCATACTCATTTCAAATTCTTCTTGCATTAATTTTTAAAATTCATGACAAAGAGTTTTATTAGTTGATCCAAATATTATAGCATCAACATAAATTTGAACCAATAAAACATTATTTTTCATAGTTTTCTTAAAGAGTGTTGGGTTTACCATTCCAACAGTAAAATCATTTTTCAAAAGAAAAGAAATTAATCTTTCATACCAAGATCTAGGTTCTTATTTAAGGCCATAAAGAGCTTTAGTAAGTTTAAAAACAGAATCATGTTTTTGAGGGTTTTCAAAACCAGGAGGATGCTCAACATAACCTTCCTCGATTAAATAACCATTTAAAAAGGCAGATTTAACATCCATCTGAAATAATTTAAAATTCATATAAGATGCCTAGGCTAAAAGGATTCTAATAGATTCTAACCTAGCTACATGTGCAAAAGTCTCATCATAGTCTAGTCCTTCTTCTTGATTATATCCTTTAGCTACTAATCTTGCTTTATTTCTAGTTATTGTGCCTTGGTCATCCTGTTTATTTCTAAAGACCCATTTGGTTCCTATTACAGGATAATTCTTAGGTCTTTCCACTAATTCCCAAACATCATTTCTTTTAAACTGGTTTAATTCATCTTGTATTACTATTACCCAGCTTTCATCATCTAAATCTTATTTTATAGTCTGGGGTTCTTGTTGAGATAGGAAGGTAGAGAATTCCACTGGGTTTCCTAATTTTCTTCTAGTTTGAACACCAGTTTTTAGGTTACCTATTAGAGTTTCTAAAGGATGGTTCTTTTGGGTTCTAGACTGTCTAGGTAATGTATTTAAAGGTTCTTTAGTATCACGTTCTTCTGAACTGGACTGAATTTCTTTTATATCATTTTCAAAATCATTTTTTAAATTCTCAAGTCTCATGTTATCATTAGAGTCAAGTTCATCCATTTGTTCTGTCCTTTTCTCAAAATGATCAGATTCATAAAATTTCACATGAACTGATTTTTCAATAATCCTTGACTTCTTATTATAAACTCTATAAGCTTTGGAGGTAGCAGAATATCTTAAGAAAATACCTTCATCATATTTTGGATCTAACTTACCAAGATTATTCTTGGTGTTTAAGATGTAAACCTTGCATCTAAAAACTTTAAAGTAATTTACTTTAGGTTTTCTGTTATTCCATAGTTCATAGGGTATCTTTTTCAAAATAGGTCTAATTAAAACTCTATTAATTATATAACAAACTGTATTCACAGCTTCTGCCCAGAAATATATAGGTAGGCTATATTAATTTAACATAGTTCTAGCCATTTATTGAATAGTTCTATTTCTTCTTTCTACAATCCCAATTTGTTGAGGTGTTCTTGGTGCAGAGAAGGTGTGTTTAATACCCATATTTGAGCAAAAGGAATTAAATTACAGATTCTCAAATTCTCCACCATGATCACTTCTCAATGAGATTATATTGAATCCTTTTCCATTTTGAACAGATTTGTAGAAACTTTCAAATAAAGTAAAAGCTTCATTTTTAAATTTCAAGAAAAAAATCCATGTAAATATTGAATAGTAACCAACTAAAACATATACATATAATTTACCAGCTAAGCTTGCTACTCTTGAAGGACCAAACAAATCCATATGAATAAGTTCTAGAGGTTTAGATGTAGCAACCTTATTCACATATTTGAGGGATGATTTGTGCTGCTTGCCAAGTTGACATGCATCACAAAATCTGTTACTTTCAAATTTGAGACTAGGTAAATCAGAAACTAAATGTTCCTTAGATAACTTATGTAAAACATATACATTGCAATGACCAAGTCTTCTATGCCAGATCCATAATTCCCTTACTTTAGCAGTCAAGCAGTTTACTTGTTGTTTACAAAAGGAATTTAAATCCAAAGTATATACATTTTCAGTTCTTGGTGCTTTAAATTTAAATATTTTATCTTTAGAAACAGTACAACAATTGTTAGTAAAATCAATAGTATATCCATCATCACAAAGTTGAGAGATACTTATCAGATTGTGTTTTAGTCCTTGTATATAAAGTACTTTGTTTACTGAGACTGTTTTTGGATCTCCAACAGTTCCAATGCCAAGGATTCTTCCTTTGGCATTGTCACCAAATGTTACAAGTCCTCCTTCCTTTTGAGTGAGTGAAGAAAAATTCAATGAGTTTCCACTCATATGTCTTGAGCAGCCGTTGTCCATTTACCATATATCTTTTCTTCTCTGGTGACCTGCTACCTACAAAGACATTCAAACAAATTTCTTTGATACCCATATTTTGTTGGGTCCAGGGGTGTTAGCTAGCAATGATTTGGGTATCCAGATTTACTTTGTTCTTTTAAAATTAGCTGAATCATACAAGTCTTTTGAAACATAGGCTTTCTTAATACAACAAATTTGAGGTTGTCTTAAGAAACAATTTTTAGCTACATGTCCCTTTGTCCCACAAAAATTACAATTAAACTTTTTAGAGCTAGGAACAAAATAATTATATATAGCTTTGGTTTTTCTCATTTACTGCCAATTCCAAATCTATCCTTTTTAATGACAGTTTTTCCAAGAATTTTATTTAATGAATTCTCTCCTTTTGTAAAAACCAATGCAGCCTGTTTGTAAGATTCTACTTCATCCTGCAGTGTTTTTATTCTTGATTCAAAATTAATATAGATAGTCTTAATCAAATTGTATTTATTAGTTAATTCCTTATGTTGTTTTGGCATTGTATCTCTTTCATCTGAAACTAATTTATGTATATTTTTTAGTGACTTATGTTTCTTAAATAGTGAGTCATATCTTTCTTCAAGCATATTGCAGTAAGCTGTAAGTTTTTCATTTGTGTAGCTTGATTCAGAATTTGATTCAGAGGAGTAATATGAGTGTACCTCATCAATTTCTGCCATAAAGCACATGTTTGCTTTTAGATTTACTTCTTCTTTCTCTGAGCTTGATTTATAAGAGCTACTAGAGTCTTCAAATACACTCCAAGTGGATTTCATAGCTTTCTTGTATTTCTTCTCAAAGTCATTTCTTTTGAAGAATTTCTTATTCTTTGCATCCTTCAATTGTGGGTAATCTGGTCTGATATGTCCCACCATTTTGCATTCATAACATCTTACTTCCTTATTATCTCCTTTAATGGATTTTTTGAAGCCTCTTTTCTTACTGTAGAATTTTCTAAATTTTCTGGATAACTGAGCCAGTTCTTCATCTGAGTTGGATGAGTTAGAGCTTTTTGATTTAGCTTTGACTTCATTTTTATTCATCTTTCTATTCTTTTGTTGCGAAGTTACCTTCAAGGTAGTATCTTCTCTTTTGATAAGCACTTTATATTCATTAGCCTCATCTTGAATTTCAGCTTCATACATCATCAGTGTACCAATCAGCTCTCTCATAGTTAGATCTTTGACAGGTGTTGATTGTCTGATTGCAGCAGAAATACCACTCCATCGAGTAGGAAGTACTCTCAGTACTTTTAATGCTTGATCAGCCTGCTTGATAGGTTCTCATAGAGCCGTTATGTTATTGACAATTTCTGTCAACCTCCCATTCATTTGGGTAATGATCTCACATTAAACCATTCTGAAAGTATCAAATTTTAATTTGGTAGTTGCATATATCATTTGTCTCACATTGTCTATTCCTTCATATGCCACGGCTATTGTTTTCCACATCTCATATGTCGTCGGGCACTGAGATACTCTGTTAAATTCATCTAGTTCTAGACCGCAGATAATTACATTCATATCCTTCGAGTTCATATCGTACTCTGCCTCTATAGAAACACTCCATGTCTCAATATTTTCAGGAATTTCATAAGGAGTTAGAATATTTGAATACACTCTATATCCGAGGTTTTTCAGATATATTATCATGCGGGATTTCCAGCAACCATATTTGTCTCCATTAGAATATGGTTCTCTGACCATCGACATCCCTTCTCTTGTATCAGTCATGATGCTCTGTTGTATAATCCTTAAATGCTTCTAGCTTGCTAAGGCTCTATCAGAAGCTCCACTCCTCTGATACCAATTGTTGGATCTGAATCTACATATTATACACAAGAGGGGGTGAATTGTTTCTTTTTCAATTTTTCGATAACTCTTTTCTTGAACAAGTTCTGTCCTTTATACTTTATCATATTTGATCGTGCAATAGAATAAGTAAAACCAAGAACACAAATATGTATAGTGGTTCAGGAAACAGAAGGCCCCTAGTCCAATCCACCAATGATCAACTCTACGAACTTGATGATTTTCATTATCTGGTCCTCTTTTCCATAGACCGGTTCACAACTGAGTACAGGCAGTTGACACCTTTACAATCCAAGGAAAAACAAAGCCTTCTGGTTCAAACACGAACCTACACAGATTAGAACGAGAAGCTGGTTACTCAAGAATAAAAATAATTTCAGAAATAAAATTTCTAGTTGATCTTCAAAATTGCAACAGAATGCAATTGACAGCAGATGGATCAAAGTCTCTAGAAATATTGATCTTCAAGACGAAGCAGTTCTGAGTTGATCCAGTTTCAATAGATATAGAGATATAGTTCACAACTTCAGTAGTAGTATATCTACAATAGATATTCGATGTAGAATAGGTGAATCTTCTATCAAGTTCCTTCTTCTTGAAAGAATAGACCTTTGACGCTCCTTTTTGAATCAACAGATCAATCGTGAATTTTCGCAGTCTCTATTTTCTATTATTTTTTAATAATAATAGATTGATCACACACATATATTCCTGTACTTAGTGTTTCAGAGAGAACATACATAATAAATATGATCATATCTCCTGCATATTTAGATCCATAAAAGTCGCCTTCTAATTCTTGATATTCAAAAATTTGAATTTACAGAGAGGTTGTAACTTCCCTTAAGACTTAGCATAAAAATCTCCTTTTAATTCGATCTTAAATCCATTAATAAAATGTCTATGAATTAGTCAAAGTAGTACTTTAAAAACGACTTTAAATCCGGCTTGAAATCCACCCAAAAATCAGCTTACTGATCGCTGCACATAAATATCGGCCGTCAAAATTTCTGACGCCAAACATAAGGTTGATGACGTGGCCTCAAAACGTAGGGTTAATAACATTTTCTTCAGACGTAAGGTTAAAAACGTAAGGTTGACAACGTAAGGTTGAACACAAACGTAGGGTTGATCATCCATACTTTTTCTTCAACACTCAAACGTTCGGTAGAAGATCCATACTTTTACTTGATCCATACTTTTCAAGAATGTATGGTTGTTTACAAAAGTAATGTTGATGAACCATACTTTTGAGAAACAAACGTAACGTTTAGAATTTACGTATGGTTCTCCTCCCATACTTTGTTGATAACCAAAACGTAGGGTTCCTTCCTAACGTAAGGTTCTTCTTCCATAAATTGCTGAAAACGTATGGTTATTTAACCATACTTTTCTCTTATCTCAAAAAGTATACATGTTTTCATCCTTACGATACGTTTATCCACGTAGGGTATGAACAGCGATTCCAGAACGCGCTAAAGCAGATTCCGTGCTATATTTATCTATGTAAGATGTGAACAGTGATTCTAGAACACGTTAAAGTAGATTCCGAATAAGTAATAAATTCTCGTTTTTTTAAGAGTAAAATAAATTGACAAATTCCTGCACAATACTAATTAAAATCATTATAAAATAACTAAGGGTATTTGTGAGCATTAAAATTATCATAAAGAGATAGAGTATTATTTTCAATACTCTCCCCCTTTAAATAAAATTAACATGTATTGTTGAAAACAATAATTTTCTCAACAATATCCACCTTTTTTATGATCACAAAACCCATAAAATAATTAAAATTATTTAAACAAAATTAAATTTCAAAATTCGTTATAAAGTTAAAAAAAACTTCTCCACCAAAAAGATAATTATAAATTCAAATTTCTCATTTAATTCCCCCCCTAAACAAAATGTTGATGTTGTGTTTATCCAAATTCTCCCCCTTTTGTGATATCAAAAAGAATGAAAAATCATGGATTTTAACACTTTTAATATTGCACTGAACTGTTAGTAAATGCTATTATGAGCTGTTTATCAATAATTAAATCTGGAGTACTGGCATATTAAAAATAAATTCAATTAAACAAATAAACAAAGAAAAAAATAAACAATGAAGGAAATTTTCATTAAAAAAATAGAAGTATATACATGACAATGATATAAACAGGAATCAAAGTTTGGGTAAGATAGGAAACAAGTTATATCTCCTCTGTATTGCAGACTTGATTTCTGTAAACTGTTCCTGAAGTCTCTTCATAATCCCATATCCAATCTTGATAATGAGATCCATGTTCTCTTGAGTCATATGAATATCCTCAATTAAATTGACTCTGAATAAATCATGCATCCTTTCCTCTTTTTCAACAAATACTGACAGCTTCTCTGATAACTGATCTAACATAATTCTGATCGATGGCTCACTAGATTTCAGTTGATCCACTAAGAACTTCTGATTGTCCAGCAACACTGACAAATGGGCATTGTTACATTGAAGATCTTATATTCTGTCATTCAGGTTGCTCAACACAGCTGTGATAGCTTGAAACCTTCTGATTAAATAAGGTGAAGTACCTGATCCACTAACATCATTATTTGCAACTGACGCAAATTGGTTCTCCATAAACAACTTCAGATTTGATAAATCTGACTTCATAACCATTTCATATTTTAATTGTGTAACAGCAGTCAACATATCCTCTTTAAAAATTTCAACTTCTTGCCTTGAAACTGTACACTCCTTCAGTTTTTGAAACTTCAAATGTTCTAAGTCTAAGGCATTTCTAAGAGAAACATTCTCAGATTCCAACTGAGATACCTTTCTGTACAGTTCTTCAACTTCTTCTTTCCTTGAATTAGATGCACCCTGTGCTTGATTCACATTCTCAGGTTGATGCAACAATATCAAAGGCAATGATTCAGCATCAGATTTTTCTTTTTCTTTGTTCGGAGAAGGTTGGTCCACAGATTTTTCCTTAGAGTTTTCAAACTCCTCCACAGAAAAATCCTCTTGAAGTACCTCTGTTTGAGCTTCAGAAGCATGCTCATCACATTCATCTGCATCTTTTTCTTCCACTGGAATTTCAAGAACAATATTTTCAGAAGTTTCCTGAGGTCTGGCCACTTCTTCACCAGGCACTGCCTCCATCTCTTGTTCCTATTGAAGTGAAACTTCAACATCATCTACAATATCTTCCTGATTCTCCCTTTGAGCTTCTTCTGGAACTCATGATCCCTCTACTGGTGCTGTTATTTCAGTAACATCTTCCATGGGCTTATCAACAATAGCTCCCCTTACAAAAGAATAAGAAAGTAAAGCTTCTGTGGTCGTTTCCAAAGCAGGGGAAGTGACTTCCTCATTTACTGGTCTCTTTCTTTTTGATTGAAGTCCCTCCTGACTTCTGTCTTCCTCAACATCTTCCACTACAAAGCGAATCCTTCTTTCTACATTGCTGACTCTGGATTCAGCTTGTCCCTCTTTGGACTTAGCAGGTTGAGCCTGAGCACTCTCTGAGTCTTACTCAGCTCCTACTGGCAAAAGTTTTCCTTTAATTATGCTCCAGAAATATCAAACTTTCCTCAAAGTTCTAGAATTAAACGTATTACTGTGGTGACAGTTAACTCGAGCATCCACTAATCTCACCATGTCTTTCTTAAACAATAGTTTAGAAATAAATCGACCAAAAGGGTAGAAATTCATCCGAGCCTCGCTTTGATAGCAGTATCTAAGATACCTTATCAAGTATCTTGGAAAGTTTAACTTAATATCACTAAACAAAAGAAACATTATATACATATCTGGGTACAAAATATTTTCCATTTCTGCCATCCGTGGAGCTATTACAGTCTGAATAAATTTGACCAAAATCTTCTGATCAGGCTCCAAATCCTTGAAAAACATTTTCATTGTTGTCTTAGTACCAAAAATAAAAAACATGATGTCTTCAGATTTATGCACAGAATCTAAAATATTTTTCAAATCGAAATGAAAAACTTCCTCATGAGGGCAGTTGAGAATCTGACTAATCTCTACGGATGAAATTGAGAAATCTATATCCTCTATTTTAGCCATCATACTGTCCTTGGTATCTCCCAGACTAAACTATACAGATTTGAATAAGTATCTAAGTTCTACTTCATACAGAAATTCCATATTTTCACTGTTGAACATATGTTCAAGATTCTGAAACGACAGCGCTTGTTTCAACAACAGATTTGTCTGAAATAACTAGTCAAGATCGATTACCTGTCCCTCTAAGATTTTTCATCCCTCGGTGCGTTGTCTCTTGGCATTGCTTGGCTCGACTTGACTGTATCTTTTAGTGCTTACCATTTCTACGAGAGTCTCTGATGGTTTGAAGGTTAGGTTTTTATAGGTTCGAAGGTTAGGGTTTAGGAGAGAAAGTGCGATTTTCAGATTTCGAAAGGGTTTCGATAGAAGTGAAAAAGTTTAGAAGTCGAAATGGCTCTAACAGCCTTGATTCCCTTGTAATCACTCATCATTACATATATTTAAAACAAATAAAGTTTGCATATGGAAAAAGAAAGAAAATATTAAACAGTATTCAATAAACAAAATAAAATTTACATAAATAAATAAAATTAAATAAAAATAAAAATTATTTAAAATTAAATAAAACCTAGCTCCCCCTTAATAAAATCAAACTTTGCAATGGGAAGTGGTTTAGTAAAAATATCTGCAAATTGAATTTAATTATTTATAAATTCTAAAAATATATCCTTTTTAATAACATGATCTCTTAAAAAGTGATGCCTTATTTCAATGTGCTTAGTTCTAGAATGACTAATAGGATTTTTTGAAATATTAATTGCACTTTTATTATCACATAAAATAGGTGTATTATTAAAATTCAATCCAAATTCCATAAGAGTTTTTTTCATCCACAACACTTGTGCACAGAAATTGCTAGCAGAAACATATTCTGCCTCACCTGTTGACTGGGCAACTGAATGTTGTTTCTTACTAGACCATGATACTAAAGATTCTCCTAAAAAGTGACATGTACCTAATGTACTTTTTCTATCTAATCTAAAACTTCTAAAGTCAGCATCTGAATATGAAATCAAATTGAAATAAAAAGTTTTAGGATAAAGAAGAGATTGAAAAACAGTTCCTTTTAAATATCTAAAAATTCTTTTAACAGCAGTTAGATGAGATTCTTTAGGATTTGATTGAAATATAGTACAAAGACATACTAAATACATTATATATGGTCTACTAGCAGTAAGATATAACAATTTACCAATCATACATCTATATAACTTGTTGTCAACTGATTTCCCAGTTTCATCCAAATCAAGTTTTATATTAGTACACATAGGAGTTGTAAATGGATTGTTGTTTTCAAGACCAAATTTCTTAAGTAAATCAATAATGTATTTTCTTTGATTTAAAACATTTCCAAAATCTTTTTGAAATATTTGAAGACCCAAAAAGAAATTTAATTCTCCCATAATAATCATTTCAAATTCTTCTTGCATTAATTTTTAAAATTCATGACAAAGAGATTTATTAGTTGATCCAAAGATTACATCATCAACATAAATTTGAACCAATAAATCATTATTTTTCACAGTTTTCTTAAAGAGTGTTGGGTCTGCCATTCCAATAGTAAAATCATTTTTCAAAAGAAAAGAACTTAATATTTCATACCAAGCTCTAGGTGCTTGTTTAAGGCCATAAAGAGCTTTAGTAAGTTTAAAAATAGAATTAGGTTTTTGAGAGTTTTCAAAACCAGGAGGTTTCTCAACATAAACTTTCTCCATTAAATAACCATTTAAAAAGGCAGATTTAACATCCATATGAAATAATTTAAAATTCATATAAGATGCGTAGGATAAAAGGATTATAATGGCTTCTAACCTAGCTACAACTACAAAATTCTCATCATAGTATATTCCTTCTTCTTGATTATATCCTTTAGCTACTAATCTTTCTTTATTTCTAGTTATTGTGCCTTGGTCATCCTGTTTATTTCTAAAGACCCATTTGGTTCCTATTACAGGATAATTATTAGGTCTTTCCACTAATTCCCAAACATAATTTCTTTTAAGCTGGTTTAATTCATCTTGAATTTCTATTATCCAACTTTCATCATCTAAAGCTTCTTCTATAGTCTTGGGTTCTTGTTGAGATAGGAAGGCAGATAATTCCACTAGGTTTCCTAAGTTTCTTCTAGTTTGAACACCAATTTCTAGGTTACCTATTACAGTTTCTAAAGGATGATTCTTTAGGGTTCTAGACTGTCTAGGTAATGTATTTAAAGGTTCTTCAGTATCATGTTCCTCTAAACTAGACTGAATTTATTTTATATCATTTTCAAAATCATTCTTTAAATTCTCAAGTCCCATGTTATCATTAGAGTCAAGTTCATCCATTTGTTCTTTCCTTTTCTCAAAGGGATCAGATTCATCAAATTTTACATGAACTCATTATTCAACCATCCTTGACTTCTTATTATAAACTCTATAAGCTTTGGTGGTAGCAGAATATCCTAAGAAAATACCTTCATCAGATTTTGGATCAAACTTACCAAGATTATTCTTGGTGTTTAAGATGTAAACCTTGCATCCAAAAACATTAAAATAATTTACTTTAGGTTTTTTGTTTTTCCATAGTTCATAGGGTGTCTTTTTCTAAATAGGTCTAATTAAAACTCTATTAATTATATAACAAGTTGTATTCATAGCTTCTACCCAGAAATATATAGGTAGGGCATATTCATTTAACATAGTTCTAGCCATTTCTTGAATAGTTCTATTTCTTCTTTCTACAATCCCATTTTGTTAAGGTGTTCATGGTGCATAGAAGGTTTGTTTAATTCCCATATTTGAGCAAAAGGAATTAAATTCCAGATTCTCAAATTCTCCACCATGATCACTTCTCAATGAGATTATATTGAACCCTTTTTCATTTTGAACAGATTTGCAGAAACTTCCACATAAAGTAAAAGCTTTATTTTTAAATTTCAAGAAGAAAATCCCTGTAAATATTGAATAGTCATCAACTAAAACATATACATATAATTTACCATCTAAGATTGCTACTCTTGAAGGTCCAAACAAATACATATGAATAAGTTCTATAGGTTTAGATGTAGCAACCTTATTCACATATTTGATGGATGATTTGTGTTTCTTGCCAAGTTGACATGCATCAAAAAATCTGTCACTTTCAAATTTGAGACTAGGTAAATCAGAAACTAAATGTTTCTTAGATAACTTATGTAAAACATATACATTTCAATGACCAAGTCTTCTATGCCAGATTTAGGATTCACTTACTTTAGCAGTCAAGCAGTTTACTTGTTGTTTACACAAGGAATTTAAATCCAAAGTATAGACATTTTCAGTTCTTGGCGCTTTAAATTTAAATAGTTTATCTTTAAAAATAGTACAACAATATTTAGTAAAATCAACAGTATATACATCATCACAAAGTTGAGATATACTTATCAAATTGTGTTTTAGTCCTTGTAAAAAAAGTACTTTGTTTATTGAGACTGTTTTTGAATCTCCAACTGTTCCAATGCCAATGATTTTTTCTTTGGCATTTCCACCAAATGTGACAATTCCTCCTTCCTTTTGAGTGAGTGAAGAAAAATTCAATGAGTTTCCACTAATATGTCTTGATCAGCCACTGTCCATGTACCATATATCTTTTCTTCTCTGGTGACCTGCTATCTACAAATACATTCAAACAAATTGCTTTGGTACCCATATTTTGTTGGGTCCAGGGGTGTTAGCTAGAAATGATCTGGGTATCCAGATTTTCTTTCTTCTTTTAAAATTAGCTGAATCATACAAGTCTTTTGAAACATAGGCTTTCTTAATACCACAAATTTGAGGTTTTCTTAAGAAACAGTTTTTAGCTACATGTCCCTTTGTCCCACAAAAATTACAATTAACCTTTTTAGAGCTAGGAACAAAATAAATTTTCTATAGCTTTAGTTTTTCTCCTTTACTGCCAATTCCAAATCTCTCTTTTTTAATGACAGCTTTTCCAAGAATTTTATTTAATGAATTCTATCCTTTTGTAAAAACCAATACACCCTGTTTGTAAGATTTTTACTTCATCCTGTGGTGTTTTTATTTTTGATTCAAAATTAATATAGTTAGTGTTAAACGAATTGTATTTATCAGTTAATTCCTTATGCTGTTTCAGCATTGTATCTCTTTCATATGAAATGGCTTTATGTATATTTTTCAGTGACTTATATTTATTAAATAGTGACTCATATCTTTCTTCAAGCATATTGCAGTAAGCTACAAGTTTTTCATTTGTGTAGCTTGATTTAGAATTTGATTCAGAGGAGTAATATGAGTGTACCTCATCAATTTCTGCCATAAATCACATGTTTTCTTTTAGATTGACTTCTTCTTTCTCTGATCTTGATTTAGAAGAGCTACTAGAGTCTTCAGATACACTCCAAGTGGATTTCATAGCTTTCTTGTCTTTCTTCTCAAAATCATTTCTTTTGAAGAATTTATTCTTCTTTGCATCCTTCAATTGTGGGCAATCTGGTCTGATATGTCCCATCTTTTTTCATTCATAACATCTTACTTCCTTATTATCTCCCTTAAAGGATTTTTAAGCCTCTTTTCTTATTGTAGAATTTTCTAAATTTTTTGGCTAACTTAGCCAGTTCTTCATCTAAGTTGGATGAGTCAGAGCTTTCTGATTTACCTTTGACTTCTTTGTTCTTCTCCTTTCTATTCTTTTGTTGTGAAGTTACCTTAAAAGAAGTATCTTATCTTTTGATAAGAACTTTATGTTCATTATCCTCATCTTTCATTTCAGCTTCATACATCAACTGTGTACCAATCAGCTCTCTCATAGTTAGATCTTTGACAGGTGTTGATTGTCTGATTGCAGCAGAAATACCATTCAATCGAGTAGGAAGTACTCTCAGTATTTTTAATGCTTGATCAGCCCAATTGATAGGTTCTCCTATAGCTGTCATGTTATTGATAATTTCTGTCAACCTCCCATTCATTTGGGAAATGCTCTCACCTTCTACCATTATGAAAGTATCAAATTTTAATTTGGCAGTTTCATATCTCATTTGTCTCACATTGTCTATTCCTTCATATGCCACGGCTATTGTTTGCCACATCTCATATGTCGTCGGGCACTGAGATACTCTGTTAAATTCATCTGGTCCTAGACTACAGATAATTTCATTCATAGCCTTCGAGTTCATATAGTACTCTGCCTTTATAGAAACACTCCATGTCTCAGGATTTTCAGGAATTTCATAAGGAGTCAGATTTTTGAATAGACTCTATATCCGAGGTTTTTCAGATATATTATCATGCATGATTTCCAGCAACCATAGTTGTCTCCATTAAAATATGGTGCTATGACCATCGACATCCATTCTCTTATATCAGTCATGATGCTCTATTGTATAATCATTAAATGATTCTAGCTTGCTAAGGCTCTATCAGAAACTCCACTCCTCTAATACCAATTATTGGATCTGAATCTACAGATTATACACAATAGGGGGTGAATTGTGTATTTTGCAATTTTCTATAACTCTTTTCTTGAACAAGTTCTGTCCTTTATACTTTATCATATTTGATCGTGTAGCGGAATAAGTAAAAACAAGAACACAAAGATGTATAGTGGTTCAGATAACATAAGGCCCCTAGTCCACTCCACCAATGCTCAACTCCATGAGCTTGATGATTTTCACTATCTAGTCCTCTTTTCCACAGACCGGTTCACAACTGAGTACAGGCAGTTGACACCATTACTTTCCAAGGCAAAACAAAGCCTTCTGGTTCAAACACGAACCTAGACAACTTATAACGAGAAGCTGGTTACTCAAGAATAAAAATAATTTCAGAAAGAAATTTTCCAGTTGATCTTCACAATTGCAACAGAATGCAATTGACAGCAAATGGATCGAAGTCTCTAGAAATATTGATCTTCAAGACGAAGCAGTTCTGAGTAGATCCAGTTGCAGTAGATATATATATATATAGTTCACAACTTCAGTAGTAGTAGATCCATAGTAGATATTCGATGTAGAACATGTGAATCTTCTATCAAGTTCCTTCTTCTTGAAAGAACTGAGCTTTGACGCTCCTTTTTGAATCAGCAGATCAATCGTAAATTTCCGCAGTCTCTGTTTTCTGTTATTTTTTAATAACAATAGATTGATCACACATATATATTCATGTACCTGGTGTTTCAGAGAGAACATATATAATAAATCGGATCATATATCCTGTGCATTTAGATCCATAAAAGTCGCCTTCTGATTCACGATATTCAAAAATTTGAATTTACAGAGGGGTTGTAACTTCCCTTAAGACTCGGCATAAAAATCTCCTTTTAATTAGATCTTAAATCCATTAATAAAATGGATTTGAATCAGTCAAATTTGTACTTTAAAAATGACTATAAATCTGGCTTGAAATCCGCCCAGAAATCAGCTTACTGATCGCTGCACATAAATATCGTCTGTCAAAATTTCCGACGCCAAACATAAGGTTGATGACGTGGACTCAAAATGTAGGGTTAATAAAATAATCTTCAGAAGTATGGTTAACAACGTAAGGCTGACAATGTAAGGTTGAACAAAAATGCCGGGTTGATCATCCATACTTTTTCTTCAACACTCAAACGTTCGGTAGAAGATCTATACTTTTACTTGATCCATACTTCTCAAGAACGTATGGGTTCCTTCCTAACGTAAGGTTCTTCTTCCCTATTTTGCTGAAAACATATAGTTGTTTAACCATACTTTTCTCTTATCTGAAAAAGTATACATGATTTTCATCCTTACACTACGTTTATCCACGTAGGGTATGAACAGTGATTCCAGAACATGCTAAATCAGATTCCGCGCTATATTCATCTACGTAAGATGTGAACAGTGATTCCAGAATGCGCTAAAGCAGATTCCTAATAAGTAATAAATTCTCGTTTTTTAAGGTTAAAATAAATAAATAAATTACTACAAAACACTAAATAAAATCATTAGAAAATAACTAAGTGTATTTGTGAGCATAAAAATTATCATAAAGAGATAGAGTATTATTTTCAATACTCTCCCCCTTTAAATAAAATTAACATGTATTGTTGAAAAAAAATACTTTTCTCAACAACATATAGCTCGATTATCAACTCATGAGCTATGTGAATCCCCATTGTAACGCCCCAACCCCAGTTACCCAGAGTCGATGCATTATTTTAATACATTGTCATGATTACAAGGAATCAAGTCCCGAAGGACCGATCGATTTAACAGTCTTGGAAAATATACTACATACATGAATGTTACATTACACTTTATAACATACAAAACAACATAAATAATCCTTTATGAATGCCATTATTACCTTGGCTTAACCCTGCATATCAATCACAATACACTTCTTGGAATCATGAGAAAAATAAAACATAGAAAGGGGTGAGCTTAGATGCTCAGTAAGGATAACAATATAGCGGAAACTTTCATAAATAAGAATAAACATTTAATGCAATGTATAACTAAAACAAAAGCCTTTTAAACTTGAACTTCAGCATAATATGGAAAAAATAAAATGAAATAATTCCATTTACTTATTCACATGGATATTCTACTAGTTGAATAATCTCATGAAATATCAATAACCACTTTCATAATGATGGAATGCATATTTCCAGACTATGATAACCACGTAGACAAGGCCTCATGCCAAGACTACAAATAAGATTTTTTCAAGGCCTTATGCCAAGACACTAGTTTGTCTCATGAGACCTACCAATGCATCGAGGAGCTATAGCGGGCTCCACCCATCAGTTACTAAGTCCAATGCATTCCTCATATGAAAATGTCTAAATATTCGTATTAAAACTAGCATACGAAATATCAATAATTTACCCATAAACCATGAATGGCATAAAAATAACACATCCACAGTCAAAAATATTACAAAACCTTCATCACAATATGGAAGATTTGTATCATGATAAATCAACTTCAAAACAAGTTTAAATTCATTAAAGGATTTTGATGTTGATGAAAATGATTTGTAAAACTTTTTGAGAGAAATCCCTTTTTTCATGAAAACATTTAAAAGTCACACAATTAGGAAAATAATTCATTTAAATACATTTTTGAATCAAAGTGTCCCATACCACTTTGAATCTTTTGAAAGGAATTAACATTTTTACAACATTCATGTCCATATAAATAAATCCTTAAAAACCATTTTGAAGACATGAACATTAATGAGAAAGATTTAGAAGAATAAATATTTAAAACATTTGAAATGATGTTTTAGTAAAAATTCCCTTAAAATAATCCCTTTAAAAACTCTTTCATAAAACATGGACATGGATAATAAATATTTCCCAGTAGATACTTACGTAAAAACAACCTCGGATAATAAAGAGATTGTGAAATTAACCCTTACCAATTTGGTAACTTATGAAATATACACCCCATGAAAGAGGTATCATAAAATGAATATGTAAATACACATAAATTAAATTTTATTACACAAAGAATACAATTATGAGCAGTACATACACCACACAAAAGGTAATAGTGGCAATATGGAATGAATCTCACGGGAATAAGGAGTGAGATGAAAACCCCTTACCTTGCACTTTCCTTTAGTCGAGGGTACGTTTATCCTCTAGTATGAAGACTATAGTATGTTATTAAATTATACCAAAACCATATTAATATTTATGATATCATACATTATTCATTTATGACTTTATACTACCCATTTAATAATAATTTCCATGTTATATTAATATTTCTAGTAATAATCGCTTTCTTTATCATACGTGTTTTAACTTGTTACGCTTGATTGTATCACTTACACCATAATTTAAATAATTCCAGAGTATAAAACATGATTTATTTATCATATATATTTATAATATAAAAATTTATAATAAACGTATATATGAAATGGAAAGCACCGTTTATGGAGACGGTAGTCTGTACGTACGCATAAACGCTGTTTCCGTTTTCATGTAGTATTGAACGGAAGTAAGTGAATAAGATATATGTAAGTACATAAATACTTATATATATAAATATATATATCTCCAGTAGAATAATTATGTCATATATTACATACTTATTAGTAATATATAATTTTATAATCGTCGATCAATGGTGAAATTGGAAATGAATCTCATCGCGTCGTGGAGACGGTAATCCGTACGTACGCACGAGAGAAAATATCATTCTTTTGATATTAATATAATATATAATTGGATGGTATACAATATATAAAGAATCCATATCATGTTATATTTATTATTTATATAAAATAAAAAACATTATTATACCCATCCAAATAATAATGTATTGAATAACAATTACACCACGACGTGAAGACGGTAAGCCGTACGTACGCACGTATGGTGACATTTCATTCAACGGGTGGATAGTATAATGAATTTGGTTGTACCATAATTATAATGACATCACATTATATAGAATATACTGGATTTATTATTTTATAATGGAAACAACAAAGAAAAAGGAAGTGGAAGAAGAAAGGAACTTGAAAGATGGTGGTGAAATCATTACATCTTCTTCGGGTTCTTCCTTTTGATTTGATCAAAAGGGCTCCTTTGGTTGGATTTCTGATCAAACTAAGGCCTCTAGGATGAAGGGAGGATATTTGAGAGGGTATTAGGTCTGGGTTTGGCCGAGCCAAATGGCTTAGAAGGTGTGAATTAGAGAGAATGGGGAGTACCCTTTTATAAGACGGGTGAGGGGCACCTTAGGAAAAACTTAAAATATTATTTTATAATAAATTCATATTCGGTTTCAAATGGCTCCAAAGTTGATTCTTTAAAGTCTAAGGTGGGGATAGGTAGAAAAAAACTCAAACAATAGGTTTTAGACAAGTTTATGTTACCATTTTAACCTTATCATTTAGATTTAACTCTAAGTTAAATAATTTAACTTTTACTGTGTCTTCTTGTATTCTTACACTATATGGTTAATAAAATTACTATATACTGCTAATTGAACCCCAATTTGTTCATTAATGTCATATATATTATTATATAAGTCTTTTTTCTGAACCTTATATTTTTAGGATATTATATAAATTAATAATATAATATTTGTTTTAAAAACTATTTTATGTCAATTTTGACACTATTTGGTATTTGTTTTTTGTTAAAATAATAACATGATTACTTAAAAAAATACATTGAATCAATCATAACCTGTAATAATCACCTATAAATTTTTTTCATGTCATAAAAAATTTGAAATTATATATATTTTAATATTTATAATACCATTTATTTTATTCTTTCATGAATAAGGTAATTACTGCATCATCATTGTGTCATAAATAAATATATATATATAATGTCTAAAAATTATAAATAAAATACCATGATGTAGGAAATCTTTCTAGATTTCTAATGAATATTTATAATCTAATTTATCTTATGCAAAACCCTATATTAAAAATGTTTTAGTTATTAAACTTTGATTTTAATTATTTTAACTATTCTTTGAATTAAATAATAATAAATGCCCTAATCTAATCCAAGTGGACCTAAATGATAATATTTTATTTCTAAGGTTGTTTTTGGTCGATATAAAATTGTCCAATATAATTAGGACACGTGTGAGGGTAATATTAATATCATTTTTACCCTTAATTACCCTATTTACTTTTAACCGTGGTAAATAAAAGTAAAAAAGTTACTATTCACCAAAAATTATTTTCATCTCATTGAACCAAATTTTACCCCTTGATATTAACCTTGTCTCTCGGATTTTTGAAATTCAGCTAACAGAAGTGCTAAAATTAAGTTTTATGTGAATTTGCAAAAGCTCCTAGGAGGTGGGTAAAAGACGGTGAAAAGTTCAATAAAATTTTTATATATCTAAAATTATTATAAACCGACTCCAATGAATTACATTGAACTTATATAGGTATTATGTATCTATTTTGACTTTACAAAATTTAAATAAAATAAATAATTATTTAAATAAAAATTTTGTTTTAAACTATAACTTAGTGTTTTTCACTATTCATCAAAAATTAAAAGTTTTCAAAAAAATACCAAAAATTTACCCTAAGATAATTTTGATATTACAAATTCAATAATGAAGTCTATTTTACCAAATTCAAAACATAAAAGTTTCATTTATTAATTTAAAATTAATTTCCACTGTCAAAACAAAAAGCGTGTTTTTAAGAAATAATAACTATCAAAAGATTGACACTTGTTTATGTCTGGTTTAAATGTGAAATTATGTACAATGACCAAAATTGGATTAAATTTTAAAAATATATTCTAAATATAATTTAAAACCACTCAAATTCATAATTTATCACCTTTAATTATTTCGATTAAAAAAGTTGTTTTTAAATAAAATTTAGTAATTTTCACTATTCAACAAAATATGAAAGTTATCAAAAAAGTACCAAAAATTCACCCTAAGCTAATTTTGATATTCCGAATCCAAAAATGAAATCTATTTTGAAAGATAAAATGTATAAAATTTCAAAAAGTGGGTATTACTATTAATAACGGCTAGTTTGATTGGTTGTGGTGTGTGTTAGAACTCGAAGTTGCGTACAACACACGCTACTGTATTATTCAAAGAGAAGCGTGACATGGAAGCTTGCAGTGCTACATTATCCCCTCCTTCAATAAATTTTGTCCTCTCAATTTATGCTTGGTATTGGAAACTTGGGGTTGACATTTCAAAATATCATAGTTGAACTCCTACATCTAAAAATGGATTAATGAGGCCTCTATTTAAAATAAAGAGTGGTAAGTATGAAGGTTACCGAAAATAACACATACTAGGGTTCCATGTAGGGAAACATGGATATGGAAGAGAAATCTAACCATAAATATTTGATGGATAGTGGTAGAGAACATGTCTATGAAAAGTCCAACAATCACAAATCCATAAATTTGTGATGACCTAAGGTACCATCTAGGACAACGTTTTTGTTCTAAGTAACTTTTTTGTAATTTTGAGGAATTTATTTATGAGATTGGATACGATCATAAGGAGATATACTTACTTTATAATTATAGTTTTATCCATAAATACCACAAACTCATCTTTCACTACAAAACATAATACAACTCAAAAATACTCTATTTATCCTAATCTTATAGGGTTCCAAATATAATGAATTTATAATTCACATATCAGACCCTTTAAAAAAATAAACTACATTATACAATCCAGGTACTTCACATAGTCTAGTGGTAGGTGATAAAACTCAATCGCACTATGGTTGTGGGTTCGATTCTCGCAGCTTTGTCCGACGCGACGGGTTGTCATATGGTCTGTGTGTTGTCCTTTTATAAAAATCCAAAAATAACCTTTCAAAATTAATCCATTCCAACCCATAGACTTATCCAAAATTATACTATCCAAACTCACAGTCCAAAATTTATAAGGAAGTTAAACACAATGAAGATCCTTTTTTCCATGTAATAACATGTGAAAACCTTCACTATGTATTATTTTAAAACATGGTAACATCTTGAATTACCATAAAACCTTATTGATTACATTCATGCTCCCTTATTCTTTATAGAATACTGGATATACTCCTTCTATAAAAAATTTCGTAAACTCCAACAATGAAAAATCATTAATCAGTTTTAAGGTATTCAAGAATATCCAATATAATTTACCCAAATCAACCATATCTTATTCCAAAATCAGTACCTCAATATTAGGACCATATTAAGGTTTATCTTTCCTTCAACCATGTAATTTCCAAAAAATTTAACTCGCTGTAGAGTCACTTTTCTTAGTACCATAAAATCTCAAATCCTCAATGAAATAGTACTGCAGTACAATCATTATTTATTTCCAGAACATCATTGATACAACACTTAAATGAAATAATTCCAAAATAACAACATAAGAACACTAGTCATTCATCTTCATTTGTGGTAGTATCATAACTTGATTATTATCCAATAGCATCATTTGCGGCATAGTCTGATGACTGGGATATTGGTTCGCATAGTGTCCAAAATCCTTGCAGACGAAGCATTGTACATTTGAAACCTTTTTCTTACACTTGCATTCACGTACATGGTGTCATTTTTCTCTACACTTATAACATACTCCCATTACCTTCAGGAATTTTCCAAGGTGATTCTTTCCACAGCTATCACATATGGGAAAATCCTTCTTTACCTTCTTCCCTTTATCTGTCCTTCTCTCTACCATCCTTCTCTTCTCTGGATTCCCTTCCAAGCCATAGGACTCCAGGAATTATTTACTTATCTTATCAACACATGATACTATTTCTTCATATGATGATAATACGTGGGAGACTATTTTCCTTCTAAATTATGGCTTAGGACCATGAAAGATATGATCCTTCTTACTCTTTGGATCATGTGTATTGCTGGAGTTCTCATTCCTTCTACTGGGCGCCATTTCTAAACAATGTCATACACTAGATTAATTTATGAATAGAAATAACTAATCCCGAACTTGTAAAACAGTTAACATAAATTAAACAGTTTATGGATATAATCCATAATCATAAAAAAGTTTTCTTTGAGTAAGTATAGGGAGTGCCGTAACAAAGAGTGCAATAAGGCCTATTGTTGTGCACCAGTTCTCGTTTGAGTCTAGCTCAAAGTGTTGTTTTCAGGTATTACTCCTAGGTACATATGTTCCAAAGCCGCATCTACCTGCTCGTATCCAGACAGGGATGTATTTCTTAGAAAACTCACAAAATCTCTACAATACCAAATTTCTAGAAAGTTCTTCTATACTAATCCTCAAAGTCTATCTTAGGGCGATGTGCTCTAATCAGAGTTTATATAAATCTAGTTTCCAAGGTTATTGCTATACTTCATCTGATACCAACTATAACGCCCCGACCCCAGTTAACCAGAGTCAGTGCATTATTTTAATACATTGGCATGATTACAAGGAATCAAGTCCTGAAGGACCGATCGATTTAGCAGTCTTGGAAAATAGATTACATACATGAATGTTGCATTACACTTTATAACATACAAAACAACATAAATAATCATTTATCAATGTGATTATTCCCTTGCCTTAACCCTGCATATCAATCACAATACACTTCTTGGAATCCTGGGAAAAATAAAACATAGAAAGGGGTGAGCTCATATGCTCAGTAAGGATAACAATATAGCGGAAACTTTCAAAAATAAGAATAAACATTTAAGACAATGTATAACTAAAAAAAACCTTTTAAACTTGAACTTCATCATAATATGGATAAAAATAAAATGAAATAATTCCATTTACTTATTCACATGGATATTCTACTAGTCGAATAATCGTATGCAATATCAATAACCACTTTCATAATAATGGAATGAATAATTCCAGACTATTATAACCACATAGCCAAGGCCTCGTGCCAAGACTACAAATAAGATTTTGTCAAGGCCTCATGCCAATACAGTAGTTTGTCTCATGAGACCTACCGATGCATCGAGGAGCTATAGCGGATTCCACCCATCACTTACTAAGTCCAATGCATTCCTCATATGAAAAGGTCTAAACATTCGTCTTAAAACTAACATATGAAATGTCAATACTTTACCCAAAAAACCATGAATGGCATAAAAATAACACATCCACAGTAAAACATATCACAAAACCTTCAACACAATATGGAAGATTTGTATCATGATATATCAACTTCAAAACAAGTTTAAAATCCATTAAATGATTTTGACATTAATGAAAATGATTTGTAAAACTCTTTGAGAGAAATACCCCTTTTTTATGAAAACATTTAAAAGTCACACAATTTGGAAAAGAAGTCATTTAAAGACATATTTGAATCAAAGTGTCCCATACCACTTTGAAACATTTGAAAGGAATTAACATTTTAACAACATTCATGTCTATATAAATAAATCCTTAAAACCCATTTTGAAGACATGGACATTAATGAGAAAGATTTAGAAGAATAAATATAAAAAAACATTTGAAATAATGTTTTAGTAAAAAGTCCCTTAAAATAATACCTTTGAAAACTCTTTCATAAAACATGGACATGGATAATAAATATGTCCCAGTACATACTTACGTAAAAACAACCTCGAATAATAAAGAGGTTGTGAAATTAACCCTTACCAATTTGGTAAATTATGAAACATACACCCTATGAAAGAGGTATCATACAATGAATATGTAAATAAACATAAATTAAAGTGTATTACACAAATAATACTATTATGAGTAGTAAATACACCACACAATAGGTAATAGTGACAATATGGTATGAATTTCACAGGAATAAGGAGTGAGATGAAAACCCCTTTCCTTGCACTTTCCTTTAGTCGAGGGTACGTTTAGCCTCCTGTATGAAGACTATATTATGTTATTAAATTATACCATAACCATATTAATATTTATGATATCATATATTATTCATTTATGACTTTATACTACCCATTTAATAATAATTTTCATTTTATATTAATATTTTGGGTAATAATCGCTTTCTTTATCATACGTGTTTTAACTTGTTACTCTTGATTGTATCACTTAGATAATGGTTTAAATACTTCATGAATATAAAACATGATTTATTTATAATATATATTTAGAATATAAAAATTTATAATAGACGTATATATTAAATGGAAAACAGTGTTTATGAAGACGGTAGTTCGTACGTACGCATAAATGTTGTTTCCGTTTTCATATAGTACTGAACAGAAGTAAGTGAATAGGATATATGTAAGTACATAAATACTTATATATATAAATATATATATCTCCAGTAGCATTAATATGTAATATATTACATACTTATAAGTAATATATATTTTCATAATCGTCGATCAATGGTGAACTTGGAAATGAATCTCATCGCGTCGTGGAAACGGTAATCCGTACGTACGCACGAGCGAAAATATCATTCTTTTGATATTAATATAATATATAATTGGATGATATATAATATATAAAGAATACTTATCATGTTATATTTATTATTTACATCAAATACACATCATTATTATACCCATCCAAATAATAATGTATTGAATAACAATTACACCACGACGTGGAGACGGTAAGCCGTACGTACGTACGTATGGTGACATGTCATTCAAAGGGTGGATATAATAATGAATTTGGTTGCACCATAATTATAATAACATCAAAGTATATAGAATATACTGGATTTATTATTTTAGAATGGAAACAACAAATAAAAAGAAAGTGAAAGAAGAAAGGAACTTGAAAGAGGGTGGTGAAATCATTACCTCTTCTTCGGGTTCTTCCGTTTGATTTGATCAAAATGGCTCTTTTGGTTGGCTTTATGATCAAACTAATGCATCTAGAATGAATTTAGGATATTTTATAGGGTACTTGGGCAGGGGTTGTCCGAGACAAATTTCTTATAAGGTGTGAATTAGAGAGAAGGGGGAGTTCCCTTTTTTAAGAGGAGTGAGGGGCACCTTCGGAAAAACTTAAAATATTTTTTTATAATAAATTCATATTTGGTTTATAATGGCTCAAAAGTTGATTGTTTAAAGTATAAGGTGGGGATAGATCTAAAAAATCTCAACCAATAGGTTTTAGAAAAGTTTAGGTAACCATTTTAACCTTATCATTTAGATTTAACTCTAAGTTAAATAATTTAACTTTTACCGTGTCTTCTTGTATTCTTACACTATATGGTTAATAAACTTACTATATACTGCTAATTGAACCCCAATTGGTTCATTAATGCCATATATATTATTATATAAGTCTTTTGGCAGAACCGTATATTTTTAGGACCATTATATCAGTTAATAATATAATATTTGTTTTAAAAACTATTTTATGTCAATTTGGCACTATTTAGTATTTGTTTTTTGGTAAAATAATAACAACATGATTACTTCAAGAACAACACATTGAATCAATCCTAAAATTTCATATTCACTTAGAAAATTCGTGGATTTCATAAAAACTTTGAAATTATTTTTATTTTAATATTTATAATACCATTTATTTGATTCTTTCATGAATAAGGTAATTACTTCATCATCATTGTGTCATAAATAAATTTATTTATATAATGTCAAAAAATTATAAATAAAATACCATGATGTATGAAATCTTTTTATATTTATAATGAATATTTATAATCGAATTTATCTTATGAAAAACCTTATATTAAAAATGTTTTAGTTATTAAACTTTGATTTTAACTCTTTTAACTCTTCTTCGAATTAAATAATAATAAATGTCCTAATCTAATCCAAGTGGACCTAAATGATAATATTATATTCTAAGGTTGTTTTTGGTCGATATAAACTTGTCCAATTGAATTAGTAAACGTGTGAGGGTAATATTAATATCATTTTTACCCTTAATTACCCTATTTACTTTTAACCGTGGTAAATAAAAGTAAAAAGTTACTATTCACGAAAAATTATTTTCATCTCATTGAACCACATTTTACTCCTTGATATTAACCGTTTCTCTCGGATTTTCGAAATTCAGCTTACAGAAGTAGTAAAATTAAGTTTTATGTGAATTTGCAAAAGCTCCTAGGAGGTGTGTAAAAGACGGTGAAAAGTTCAATAAGATTTTTATATATCTAAAATTATTATAAACTGAATCCAATGAATTAAATTGAACTTATATAGGTATTATATATCTATTTTGACATTTAATAATTTAAATAAAATAAGTAATTATTTAAATAAAAATTTGGTTTTAAACTATAACTCAGTGTTTTTCACTATTTATCAAAAATTAAAAGTTGTCAGAAAAATACCAAAAATTTACCCTAAGCTAATTTTGATATTCCAAATTCAATAATGAAGTATATTTTAAAAAATTAAAAAAATATAAGTTGCATTTATTTATTTAAAATTAATTCCCGCTGTCAAAACAAAAAGCGTGTTTTTAAGAAACAACAACTATCAAAAGATTAACACTTGTTTATGTCTGGTTTAAATGTGAAATTATGTCCAATGACCAACATTGGATTAAATTGTAAAAATATATTCTAAATATAATTTAAAACCACTCAAATTCATAATTTATCCCTATTAATTATTTCGATTAAAAAAGTTTTCTTAATTAAATTTGAATAATTTCACTATTCATCAAAATATGAAAGTTATCAGGAAAGTACCAAAAAATCAGCCTAAGCTAATTTCGATATTATGAATCCAAAAATAAAGTCCATTTTGAAAGATAAAATGTATAATATTTCAAAAAGTGGGTATTATTATTCATAACGGCTAGTTTGATTGGTTGTGGTGTGTTTTAGAACTCGAAGTTGCGTACAACACACGCTACTATATTATTCAAAGAGAAGTGTACCATGGAAGCTTGGGGTGTTACACGCACTCTCATGAGATATTTTGGATGTTTTTTATTATGTATAATATCTCCTTTAATGTTGTATTTTATACCCCTCATAATAAGGGGATGGGTGGGATATATAATATACAAATCATAATTAATTTCACCCTACATAATTTTAGTGTGGTAAAGGTATCAGTATTTTTCTGATTTAGATTTCATAGAAATAGTTATAAAGAAACCAATTACCTATAATAAGGTAAGAGTTTGAGGGGAATGTTTATCCTCAATGTTGTTCCTTATCTCTTCATGTAGTGGTTGTTGTTGTGTTGTTTATTCTCCTTGATCCATTCTCATAAAATTATTTAGCAATTCATACTTCTAGTTAACTTTTTATTTTAGAGAATTTATTTATCCCATTATGTCATATATTTTCTTATCTCTAACCCCCTGTGTCTTCTATTTCTCAAAATATGTTTGAGGCGACACTCTATAACTTATAGCTCTAACGCGTTAATATTGTTTTTTTCACTTTATTTCCATTGAAAGTATTGATTCATTGGGCACAGTTGATCAATATTCTTATATGTTAAATAGATATACAAAATAAAGTAAAATAATTAGTCATTTTAGGTATTACTGTTTTAAAATAGAACTAATTTTAATTATGTCATACTAACACATGATTCCCATACACTTTGTGTGTTTTAAACTACTATTTTAAAATTTTAATTTATATGGGACTCCTTTCATAGCATATTACATAGGATAGAATTGGATTGACATTCAAATTCTTCAATATCCATATAAGTAATATAATATAATATTGTTTTTGTTTCATATCACATAAATTTATTACTATAAATTTAAAATATACACCATGTTTTCAATTGTTGTGTACCCCATCCTTGCTTCATGATAGAGGTATGTTGGTTTTGATGCATGTTTCTTATTTTTAGTACTCCATTTTCATTTCATAAATTAAAAATTATAAACTAAAGTGATTAATCTTCATAATTTCAAATAAAATATTCAAAACTACAACATAACTAAAGTGATTCCTCCTCACGATAGCTAATGAAATCATTTCATATCTCTTAGTTTATCATGTGTGCATACATGGTTGGTGGGTAGGTGTTTACCTTACCTTAAAAATCACTAATATGTTTCTTCATAATAAGTTTATGAAAGGATTTATGATCCTGTTTAGTGAACATTAATATGAATTATATTTGATAATCATGTAATATAAATATACACTTTAAGGGATAGCGAAGATTAAATCAATGTTTCATTATTATTTTTCAGAAAAATTTAGAAAATATATCATAATGTCACCCTAATGTATACGAAAATTATTTTCTTTAATGTAGGTGAAATACTGTGACACATATCAACATAAATAGACACATAAATTTGAGTATTAACCCTAATTTAACTGATTAAAATACACTTTTGGGGTCAATATACTGGCTACATGAATTCCATCCAACCTCAAATTATATACCTTTGTTTCTTGCCTTAATAATTTTTGTTAGCGTTGGCACAGTTCGATGCTCTTTTCATTTTATTGACATATATTTTCCTTCTTCTACCATTTCCTTGGTTTCAACATTATCAATATGTTGTTCCTCAGGATTTCTGGAATACGCATGTGGAGAACCATATTGTTCCTCATGATTTAGAGAATCAACATGTAAAGAATCCATTATCTAAAAAAATTTGTTAAATAATTAATTTAGATTACATAAATGTAGTAGTGAGTACATAATATTATGTTGTAATGTGTTTTATATCAAAAAAACATTGAAATTTCCATTGATATCTTTTTTATTTAAAGTTTAAAAGGATTTGTACCCTCTATTAAGCATCAAAATTCCATAATTGTGGTCACTAATGGCATACAGGACTCTGTCTATATTTATACCATCGTGAAATGATTGTGATGTCCCAATAAAAGGTACAACTTCAATGGAAGTTTCATTTTACCCTGTATTTTTTTAGTCTAAAATAAAATAATTGATCAATTTTTATTTATAGGATCTTGTACATAAAATATTTTCACTTCCTGTGATTCCATTAAGAACACCTTTTCCCTATAACCTTCCATAAGGAAATTCACATTCATGAATCCCAATTCATCAATTTTAACTTCAATCCTATTATTAAATCATTTTTAATTAAAAAATTTACTTTTAATGTTTTTTAATATAACCCACAAATGTGTTCAATGATTCCAAATTTGACATATTCAAAAAAATTGGGTTTATGTTCTTGGTACCAGATACATGCATCGCTTCTGCCACAGGAGTAACTCCACTATTTTTTGTACTGTATTTATCATGTTACTTTAAATAAAATTTATAGTATTTTATTACATAAAAATTATAAGATAATACATGTATACTTGGTCCAATGGCTATCCATTAAAGTCCTTCAAAAATTGAATTCTTGTTTTTATATAACTACTTAAAAATACGGTCTCAAAACCAACCTATAAATTATGGATTACGTGTATTTAAAATCCACATTGAGTAATTTATGGATTCAAATGCCTAAGAACTAACTTTTGGGTTTCAATATATAGAAAAACCTCTATACTATTTTTAGAAACATAAATATGATCCAGCACACACTTTTTAATGGTAATTATAACAACAAAACTTCCAAAAATTCTTTCACCCACAAGAAGCCAGCTGGGACGAGATCATGGGAGATTAATGTTACCCACATTAGATAGGTAGTTGATATAAAATTAAGTGATTTTCTAATTAACAAATTAATCTACAATACAACCATCTGGTAAACTTTTATTTTTGATGTATCCTTTAAAAATATTCATATACCATTCAATGGGATACATCCATCTATAATTTACATGACCACATATCTAGATCTCTCTAACCAAGTGAACCATTATATAGAATAATAATGGTGGGAACAACAACTTCCATTCACTTAATATGAAAGAAATTTAACTTTTCCAAGTTGGTAACTTTTTAAGTCCTATAACTTTACCACATATATCTTTGAAAAAGTGCCAAATATTGATTAATGTTTGTTAAAACAATTTGGGTATAATGCAATTTAATTACAAAGGCATTAAATCTTTCATAAAAACATGATAGTCATGTGATTCTAGGCCCTTTTACTTAAAATAACTCAATTAAATGATATTCTTGATATTTCATGAATACTCCTCTAGAACCTTTACACCATTCGGGAATTTTAAAAATTAAAAGATCTCTTTCCTTGAAAGAGTGTAACTTGTTGAAGGATGAAAAATTTGTATTTATTCCTTCACAAGCACCAAATATTACCTTATCCCCATTTTAATCATGTCTAACATAGAATTAATTTCATCCTTTTTATGGTTCATTTAATAACATTTTAATGACACAATAACATATTTTTTAGGTGTATGGAATCTAGAAAATTCATGACATACATACAATTCTTTTATAGTCATTCAAGAAAAACTAACCTCTTTTCCACCTCATTTTCATAAGATTTTTCGATAAGGATTTACCAAAAATGGTGAACATATCTGATTCTTTCCCAAATAGTTGATCATCTATTAGTGGAGATAGTGTTGTTCCTTCTTCTAAATTATCATAGAATGATGTTATCTCATATCAGTATTTATATCATCATTTTAAAAAATTAGATGTCCCTAAAACACAATCTTTAAGGAATGTTTCAACCGAACTAAATGTGAACCCTCTTCACAACTGGGGGAAACTAGAATTCCTTTAATTGTATTCCAATAACAATTTGTATAATAAATATGTTTATTCATTATCATTCAAAACTTTGATATCAATGTGAAATTTTTATTTCTATGATCATCGCACAATGTAACACCAAAATCCTAAATTAAGTTCATATCATTGATTAAAGGATCCAAATAAAAAACAATATAATTTCCTAGTTGTTTTATTCCTATTATAAGTATATAAAACATAATTTATTTACAATCCTTTTATAACCACCATGGAAAGTTATAATTTACCAAAATAACAAACCAAGTAATGTGAGTGACACTTTATTCCCACAAAATAATTCATTCCATCTTTAGATATCCAAGGATAGATGTTTCTTGGCTTATTTACAAATTCAGGATAATCGTGATAAATTTTCTTCTAATACGGAGAGTCTTTTGGGCGATGATGTTTTTAATCATGAATTATTTCATCTACAAGTCACATAAATTTCCTCACAGTCTCCTCACTTCTATACAGGCATCCAAAATTAAAAGTGATTGGAAATAACCATAAAAGTTTTGAAGGAATTTATTCACTTTTCTTGTATCAAGTCACTCCACACTTAAGGGTTTTTTAAGTGATTCATATTCCTTATGAAATAATTTAAATTCATTTACATAATCATTTATTATTTTATACAAAAAAACCCACTGAACAAAGAATTCATTTATTATCATATGTTCGATAAAGAAACTCATTATTTTCTGGTAGCATATCATTCAAGAGAGAAAGTATGTCAATAAATATGGTGTTTCCCCATCCATTTATATCTTTTGAATTATATATCATTAGGAAAGATTACAATGTTTTATATTTATTATAACTAGTATATAATGGAAATTTTTCATATATTGTTTACTTCTCAAATAGATTTGTACAATCATGAAGGTCATATTTAATTAACCATTGTATTTTTCTCAATACAATCACCACATCATTTATACTTCGAATCATACGAGATGATCCATATACCATAGTGTTATAATTATCATCATTTAAACTTATAATCATATCAAATGATCAAAAAACCATAGTGTTAAAATAGTCTTTAGATACATTCATCTATTCCTCATGTTTATCCCAATATTTATAACTTCAGTCTATTTTCTGATTGATCAAGTGTTCTTTCAACTCCACTAGAGAAATTCATGTTTAATAACAATAATTTAAACATAGAAAAATTATTTGAGAAGGATAAAATGCATGCTCTATTGTAAAATTTATGAATTCTTTAACCTTATAATCATTCTCTTCTATCATAGGATTGGTATATATCCATTTTCAACCAATATCCATCTTATTTGGTTTATTTAATATTCATTTTAAAAAAAATATATAAATACATAGAATTTATGATCATAAAATCCAAACAAGGTACTCTTAATAGAGGGAGATAATTAACTCTTTGTCACTGTAAATATATATAAGAAACCGTGGGATTTATACAACTAGATAAGTTTTAGAATATTTATAATAAGATTTCACTATAAAAAAAGTAATTATTTTTCTAAATAATTATATAGTGTTTGAAAAAAAAAATCATATTGATTATGGTTATTACATTTGTATTTTGTTTAAATATTTTATATTCTTTCCACGAACAATAATCCTCAAACAGGTGTCTTCTAAATTAAAATTTTCACACATCCTCAATATGTGTAAACCTTAGTTTAATTTAATATTTTGAATATTTTAAAATTATTAATTTTTTATATGGTTGATGTCCTTTAAGTTTACAAAAACACATTACAATGAAGGTAAAACGTGTGACAAACCACATTAAGATTTTAACTAATCATGTATCAATCATTTTAAAATATCATAAACAACTTAATGGATTTGAAATACTCATAGAAGTGAAAAAAAATGAGGAATAATAATTAAGAATGTTTCAAATAAAATTTACACATGATTTAATGAAAACTACACACTCATTCCGTCATTATCCAAAAAGAATTTGAGGTAATTATTATCTGTAAAACAACTTATCCACATTTAACACATACCTCAAAAAACATTTATATAGAGAAATATTCTGTATAAAGAAAAACATGAAAAAAATATTTTTTTGATTTCATTATAGTGTGTATGGGTATGTATGATTATCAACCAATTATTCATTATCTTATATTATATTTAAAATAATTCATGTCATTGTATACATTATCATGGATGGTTAATTTTAACTAACTCAAAACAAATGGAGACTCCATAAATAAGGTTTTATATAATAAATGATCACAAAAAAAATATTTTTAAGTAATAAAAAACTAATGGTTTCCAAAAAAAAATATCTAAAATAAGGGTAATATAAAAAATTATTTTTTAAAATAATATAATTTAAACACATAAATATTGGGAAAAAATTGGTTAAAGTAATTATGTTGATGGGGAAGTAGGTGATGATTCTTTTTGTAAGTAGGGAATGAGAGAGGGGGGTCCATTTGTGGTTCAGTGTCTCGGGATACCAAATAAATTACTACACGGTCTTTTCCTTTCATGTGATTTGGTGAGTTTTTAAGGAATGATAGAATACAGCATGTGGGATTCTTGAAAATAGAAAGAACAACCAAAAAAATGATAAAAAATATGCAAGATAAATAAAAAGACATGTAATGATTAACTTACCTTTGGTGAGGGGTGGATTTTTTCAAAAAATTCAAAGTAGGAGGCAACCATTTTAGGATTTTTAAGATATTGAATGACATGAGGATATGCGGCCTTTGTAAGGGTTTTTTAAAATAATGAAAAGGGTTTTATCAGTGATAGTAAAAAAATTATGATGAAGCATACTTTAATCAGTACTAAAACAATAATCTCTATTTATCAGTAGGAATTTATAGATTTATCATCAGTAAATTTTGTGCCGATAAATTATGGATTTGTCAACACTAAATTTAACCCTAATAAATAACAATTTATAAAATTGAAAATTGAAAATTGAAAATCATAATAATTTCAAGATAATTTCAAAAGGTCAAATCCACAAACCTAGAAAACCAAGTCCATTATCATGTCATTAAAAAATATAAAATGATTCAAGGGGTTGCAATTTTAGAAGGAGTGGCCTTAAAACTGGCCAAATACAAAAAACCAAAAAAATTCTCAAACAATCTAAGTTGAGAGACTCTCTAGAGTCATTGAATAAAAAATGATCTATAAAGATTGTTTAAATTTAACCTATATTTCATGGTCCACCACTACATGTATGCACACACCTCTTTTAATAATTATTTTTTAACCACATTTTGGTTGGTTCGTCAATATCTAATGATTATGGAACCTCTTCTTTGGATTTAGTATTCACTTCCTTGATGGCTTAAATAGTTCATTTGATGGATTCAAGATTCTTACCATAAGATTTTTGGATGGTATATTTCCATGATAAGTTCTTAATTTCTATATTTGGGTTGGATTGGATATTCTATTCAATATTATAGGACAAGAACTTCAAGACTGTGAGTCATTCATTATAACTAAAGTGATTAGAAGCCATTTTTGAAAATAAACATTCAACATGTGAGTTAAATCAATATTTGAGACCACAACTGAGTCTCTTGAATAACCTCACTTGAAAAAATCCTCAAGTTGGAATTTTTAGTTTTAACATGTAACACTATAAGATTTTATGATTCATTTTTTTTAGAAATATTAATTTCTTTGATAGATTTTGATATACACAACCCTAAGTCTAAATGAGCCGTAATATAGTATATTGTTATAACCTTGACATTAACTTGGCAGGCATGAATCAAACTAGCTAAATTATTAAATATTTATGGTCTATACATTTATAAAATCAACTCATTGGTTGTAAATTTATTAGAAATAAAAATGAAATCATTTGAAAGAAAAAGATATATTTTTTAAAAAAAATTATGCATCCAATGTATTTTTACCTTAAAAAATTAAATTAATCATCATTGATGAATTATTTTAATGAAATTTATATATATATATTATATATTCAATGAAATGTTTTAACTTTATCTAATATTTTTTTTGGATCAATTCATAATAATGAATCTGGTGTTATACTGAAAATATATTAAAAAAACCATTTTCATCATATTTTTCAAGCTTGTTTAAAATGAATTTATTCCCCTTATAGAAATTTAATTTTGAAAAATGGATTCCATATTTATAATAATGATGTTAAAATTTGGTAAATAGGTCCCTTTAATTTTTTCCCTATATGAATAGTAACCATAGTAAATGTTTCTCTCCTCAATAAGGGTAGAATAGATAAAATAAAGTTAAAACTTTGGTATATGGCTTCAATATTTATATTACACTTTATTATATCCTATAGGATGAGAAAAGTTTTTCTATATCCATACAAATCACAAATGTATGGTCACTTGGTTTCATATTTCTTTTAATATGCCCATTATATTAATTTAAGAAGATAATATATACAAAATGCCACTTGGTTTCAATCTTAAAGGACTCATAGTAATTTATTCTTAATTTTTACTGATTTAATAATTACCTTAAACTCTTATGAAACACCAATAAAATATTTATTCAATTAACAGATAAATAAAATAAATGTTTTTAAAAATATTAAACTAATTTAATTGAATTATTGTGTTCCAAGAATTTTTTAGATACAAATTAAATATCAAGGATGTGTGAAAATATTATATTCAAATTCAAGCTTTCTCTTGGTGTCTTTAAAGTCAAATTAAATGAATATATTCAAAATTTATATTAATGATATTATATAATAAATAATATTTTATTAAACAAATTCAAATTCATAAAAATATTATCCTCTAGAAATTAAATTTAATGTGGTTTAAAATATAAATTTTGGTCTATTTATGAGTCCTTTTTTTCATTTATTGTAACATTCTTTACCCTTTAATATTAAAATTGTTCTTATTGTGATTATGGTTAAAAATGATTGATGAAGTGCTTAATTAAAACGATAAGGTTTAAAATGAAAAAAATGTATAAATATAATAGGATAATTTAAATTGAACAATATACCATTTCTATTATAATTCATCTACATTTGGAATAATTTTTATTGAGAATTATTTTATTATATATTCATCTTTTTAAGAAATTCCATGTTTGGCGTCTCCCTCCCTTATAAAAGGACACCCTTACATTATCTTATTTACACACTATGAGCCTTATATATCAACCAATACCTATAAAATTGTCTTATAAACTTATCTATACACGTTATATTGGGTATTTTCTCCAAAAAATACCAACCCTATGGTCTTTAAGAGGATATCCTAAGGAGTTCTTTCAAGGAAGTGGTAAACGCCTTAACCGATCACTTTATTTTTACTTATTATTTTTTCTCCTTTAAATATTTGGTATTTATCATAAAATAATAAATTAAATATATTAAATGTACTGAAATTTTATTATTATTATGAAACTAACATTACCCACCATCTTTCTTATCAAATGGGTAGTGGAAGTATCTCATGTGTGTACGAACGACCTAGCATCTCCACACAATGATACAATTCATTTTTCATCCCGATATTTCATAGATGGTTGTTATGATGGGTTTAATGTTTATATATTATATTTATGAAATAATTATACTTCTATGAGGATAATACAATCTTAACCTTCTTACCTTCCCTTCCATTGGAAATAGATAATGCTATTTGGGTGTATGTGCATACTACCACCTCCATGAAGTGATGTTATGCGTTTTTCATTTAATTTTACATGGATGGTAATAAGGACAGATTTTATGAATATATATTATATAATTGATAAAATAAAAAGTTTATCACTTTTAATTATTATTTAAATTTATTTTATTCCATCCAACAAAAATTGAAAACAATGTTCATGCATATGTACATCCTACTGTCTCCACGAACAGTGTAATTCTTTTTTCTTACTCTAACATTTATAGACGAATCCATTTATATATATATAATGAATATATATTATTTTTATATCATGAATAAATTTATCGATATGATACAACCATGATAAAAGTATTAGGACTGAAATAATTGAATTTAAATTATTATGAAAAAATAAAATAGTTAACACCTCGAAATAGAAATTTTATTAAATAATTATTAATAAATGGGTTATGGATTGTTATAAATGAAAAAAATAAGATATTATAAGTATGTAAATTATTATTTTATATATTTATAATAAATTTAAATTTACTATACTTAAGTATAGTGAACTTTCAAATTAGGTGGAACTCAAGGTGAGGGTTTTATGTTATAATCTCATTGTTTATCAAGGTTTTGATGATTATGTTTCAAATAATGAAATATATTAATATACCTATAAATAATATCATGAATTATACTATCCAATAGTTTTTTATAAAGGATACATGTTTTACTATCATTTTACTCTCTTTAGGATCAAAAGATACTGAAATAATGTTTTTAATGGAAATTAGTTGTATTTCTCTCTTCAGTCAAAAATCATTTCACTTCTATGTTAATGTTATCATAAAATGTTTTCAATAATGTTTTTTCTATTATCCTATTATTATTTAAATTCAATTTTACCCATTTTTTAATTTTTAAAAAATTATTTAAAAGTAATATTCTTGTCATTTTCTGAATGAGGTGCTTTTGAATTTTTACTAAAAATATGAAAGGAATCTTTGTTTTAATGAACACAACAGGAAACTTTTTTCCCACTTTCATGAACAATATATGTTTTGAAGCATAATTTAAAAGTCCAAAAGGTTTTTTTAATGAAAAATCTTTCATTTATATTTGGGAAAAAAATTATTTTTTAAATAATTTATTTTAATGTGAAAATTTTTTTTCCCCGAGAAAAGTTCCAGTGATATTTTAAAGGAATTTTATTTTATAATAACATAATTTGATGTTACTTATTAGACTGAATGGACCAAAGGCCTTCATTTTTATTGATTTTTGATAACCCCCCTTTCAAGGGATGAGGGGGAACCCTTACAAGGCCCATAGGCTCGGAGATTACATGGCCCATAGGCTTAGGAGATTACATGACCCAAATGTATTAGGGAATTCAACCAGACTATCTACAATGAACTGCCCCTACCCAACATCTGCATCCTGATAGTAGTTATCCAAATTTTCATGACCATCTAGCTAGGATTCCCGTGAAATCACTGGCTGGTACTGATGTCATAGCCATACCCTCTCATTCTGACAATCCATTTGGCTCTGCTCTAGTGAGTGCACCTGTTTTGAATCCTCTTATGGGGCTGCTCCTTTTTTGTAGTGTGTTAGGGGCCTGAATTCATGTGGCCCGAAGGCCTTTCGGTGTCCCTAAGGCCTTAAGGTGACCCAAAAGTCTTGAGAATCAACTTCTTGAAGGCCTTGGGTGGACCAAAATCCTTGCAGGTCCCGAGGACCAAACCAATGGCCCGAAGGCCCAGATGGATGAATAGTTCCGGCTGCTACAATACTAAATAGTTCCCACTACAGTACTACTACAGTATTCAGAAATATGCCTCCACCCGGATTTGATCTCAGGTCTCTTGGATGCACCTAGCGAGTCCTCACCAACTGGGCTGAGGCTCATGTGCTTGATGTTACTTATTATTTACTAAGAATATGTTCCAATTATAGCATCTAATTTCATTTATTGAATCGCTTATGATTACAATGATTTAATCATAATTCTATCAGACTTGTTTCATTTCCATGGGTCAATTAAGTTATGAAATCCATTTCTTTTTCATAGGTTATACTATGATGAAATTATTATGAAACCAATTTCATTTTCACGGGTTATGATATAATTACTTATTTATGAAATTTTGGCATGCATATGTATAATTTTAATTATGTGATGGGTGGGAATAGAATTATAAATCCATCCAATTAATTGTGTATATATGGATATCTCATGATATAGGTATAAATATAAAAGGTATTAAAACCAATTTAGTAAGAAACTTTTTCCATTATGATGGCCTTGGGAGTGAACCTTGAATGTTATGATAGTTTAGGGTATACAACCAATCCAGTATGATAGTCATAGGATTAATACTTTACTAGTAAGGAAATTATTTAATATGACTATGTTTATGTCAAAAATCTTTGTCTTATGCTAATTTTTATGATCTCATGGATCATGTCCTTTAATTACATTAATATAAACTTCTTATGAACTGCTAATATTTATGCCATAACTTGAGATTTTGATCTATGATATTCATGGTACAGAATTCAAATTTTATTCTCAAGTTCCTATAACCTTATAATAATGTTATGTTTAAATGATCATTGATATATCCCATTTTTACCCATACTAAGCATCATAGATCACCCTTTATTATGTTTCCTTTCCCCTAGTTATGAACAATGCTATTATATATGATATTTCAAAAAAGGGTTCTGGTTATGAAGAACATAGTGGGAGATAATGATATAGTTCACTTATGAAGAAAATTTTTATATATCCACATGTCCAAAGGCACTAGACCTATAAGATTCCAGAATATATAGTTATGTTATATAATGAATATTCATCTATTAATATTTGATATCAATGTATGAAAAGTATGGGTTGTAACCGTTTGTATCAGAGTAAGGTTTACTTAACCTTTTGAAACAAGGATGAGAAAATTTTAGTGAGAACCCTTAGAATAATCTTAAGTATAGGATAAAATCCTATGTTATGGTACATAAAGCATGCCCCCATGGTTTTCTAGGTGGTGAGGGTGGGATGGGGTTTAGGATGTGGTCATGGGGTCGCATCCCTAGTCCAGTGGGTTTATTTGTAGTTTCTTGTAGCGTGTGTGAGATTCCATTGAAGGTCATACCTAATATGATTATGGTAAATAAAGTAGTATATTTTTCCTTCAAAAACATCCATTTCTAGATAATATAAGTGGATTTGGATTTTAGTACAGATGCATCTAAGGATAATAACCTCTAAAATAGTTGTTTGAGTATATCTTAGCGATTATTCTGGTGCATAGTGAGTGTTACCTTACTACACACCTAGTTTGACACTCTTGAGGGATATGATTTGGTTAAATAATATTTTATTTATAAACCATTGTAAATTATTTGAATAGATAATGGCCCTGAATAACCAAGGGCGTCATATATATAAAAGAAGGTTTCATGATTTTGACTACCTATAAATAATCTTTTCATGATTAAGTGGTATCTCACTATGATTATTGTTGATCAAATTATTATTTGTATATTTAGTTGATTACTATATCCTAAATTAATCATGTTAGTAATAAATTAAATGGAACATTTAATGATTTTCCTTCAGAGAAATCAAATTTTATGGGATCTAGAATAAAATTTTTCATTATTATGCTTACAAAACTTTCTCAACAAATGAATCATGCTTAGATTCAAAATCAGAAAAGGTGTGAAAAACCTTCTATTGAGTCCTTCACGAGGAAACACCCCTTGTTATAGTGGGTATTCTGATCCTCTAATTCCTAATAAATGTATAACTACCACTAAAAATATATTTTCTATTCCCTAGTGTTCAGAACACAAAAAATACTATTTTGGTTATTCATCATTTATAATGTGAATCAAGTAAATTGTGTAATCTTATCAAGAACATGAGGTAATGGGAAGAAATTAACTCTATAGAGTGTGATGGGTTTATGAGCTTATTTTTCAATGAGTACTTTCCTTAAATTTGTTATATGAAAATGGAGAAGGAATTTCTTGAGCTAAAGTAGAAGGATGATGAATATATTAGTAACTATGAGGAAAATTTTACAAGACTTTTGATGTAAGCTTCTTGTCTTATAATACAACCTAGAATTAAGGTTGATAGATTATTCAATGGCTTAAAATCAAGTCTCTGAGTGGTTTTATCCATAAAGTACTTTAGTGCCTATTAAGAAATCAATTTTTCACGACCCATCCCCCGGGGCCCATTTAGTGACTACCCCAAGCACACCTTTGAAAGGCTAGGGGCTACAAATCAGTACCAAAGGCATTATCCCGCAAGTGGGAGGCAATTTCATGTGTACTTGTATACACGCACACACACATCCCCAGCCCACAATGCTGAAAAGTAACCATGCATTCCACTAAGATAACCACTAATAGTAATAGTACAAAACTTAATGTAAAAAGAGTACATAATATAAGCATAACAAAAGACAAGTGAAAGCTCCTGAAGTGTATCTGCGGTAAACCATACCTGAAAGGTAGGTGAAGGGGGTGCCGCCTGAAGCTGTAGAAGTAAACCTCTTCTATCAGATCTCACTAGGCACTACCTAGTACCAGACCACTAGGGTCTTTGTCGAAGCGTCTTTCTTCTACATAATACACAACATGTGCAGGTGGAGCCAGTTAAAGGGCGAGTAACACAATACTCAGTAAGGACCCAAAACACAAAGGTAATACCATAAAAAATGTATGTACAAATTATACTACTAAAGAGGTACACAATGTGTATCCTCTAAGGAGTGCAGTCAAGAGAGAGGCACTAGAGTTGGCTCACAAAGGTATAAATCTAAATTATGTAAATAACAACTATCATTCATAAAAACTGAACTCCTTGCACTATGGAGGCACTCAAACCCTATGAGTCATTGTCTTCTCGTCACAGCCAGCCGCTTGATTCCTACTCGTAGCACGCTTGATTCTGAGAGAATATAATCTGCAAGCCATTAGTTGTATCTAAATTTCCATGAAAACCCAATTAGATTATATCGAAAGTACCACCTCTTCGTGAGGGTCCCAAATCCTCAAACGCCCCATCAATTAGACATATGGTTTGGAATATATGAGCCTTTTAGTAAAAAGGGGTTGGTTGGGTCCGGGTCTAGTTCGACCTGACCCGGCGAGTCGAACCAGCCCTCTGGGCCCAGCCTGAGGCACTGGGCCCAGCCTAGGTCTACACCACCATACCAACCTATCCCACTAGAGTAGGCCGGTCTGATCCACCAGGGACGTGGTGGGTGCTGCGTCCCACCCATGGATCGATGCAGCAGTCTAGTTGGACAGCGGCCTCCAACCGCTTCCACCCACACCACCATCGGCCATTGCTGGTGGCCCCTGTATACTACCAGTAGCATAGCCATGGGACTCATCTTATATTGTGGTGCGCCACTGATGTGTGCTTCCTCCCACATGCGGTCGCTGCCAAGTTCTGCTAGCACACCGACAATTTCTTCCACGGACCACCAAAATTACTCTAGTGGTCTGTTCTTCGATCTGGAAGGTGTTTCGGAGTCCTCGGGTCGTCATCTCTCCTTCCACAGGCTCCTACATGTCTTTCCATCAATCCAAGGGTTTAGTCATGCATAGAACCGCCTGGAAAATTCTGATGCAACCACGTGGGTTCATCGGTGAAGAATGTAAGAACAGGGATAGGAAAAACACCAAGAACACCTAAGGAATAGACATTGGCCTTGTTCGTTCGACCTTTGTTCATATCTTCAAAATGAAATGGAAAAGAATAAACACAAATTTTTTAACCCTTCAAGACCCTCAATAAACAATTCATCCCACATGAACAAACGACCCACCGATCAACCTGTTAGTGGGTTGATCTGCGTTTGTCGTTTAGAAAGAGAAAACGTGGAAATAGAATCATATAGAACAGAACCCCTACCTCGATGTTGGATTTTTCGATGGAGAAGATCGGAGTCACACCCTCATCGTCTGTCATTCCAAGATCCTCAATCCATTGTTGGAAACAATTTTTCATTCATTGCTCTCTAAATAAAATCCCCCAAAGGCTCAAAGAGGTTCTAGGATCATGCCAATGATCCTGTATCTTTGTTAAACAATTAAACAGGTGGAACACTTTTCAACATTTTTAGTTATTCAGAGTCATTGTATTGTTATGATATTTCACTTATAAAATGTATCCACATTTCTGTTACGCTTCAGTTTCAGTTTCTCTATGCTATTTCATTTATTAAATGTAATAAACGGCTTGATGTTGCATCATAGTGATAAAAATTTGAATAAAATAAACTTTATTAAGTTTATATTATTTTTCTTTAAAACACTCAAAAAATAACTTTTAACCTTTACCAGTTTCAGTCAATGTTAGGTACTTTCTTAGGTAATGTCGTCATTCTAGACACAACGGTGCCCTTAGATTTTTAATTTGGGCACCCATTTAGAAAGCTTCCAAAACTGCGCACATGCTCTATTTTAAATAACCTTAAGAAGTTCAAATGTTTATTCTGAGCTCATCGGGCCTCGGAATCACGTGTCATCTCCGCACCTGGTCTCGAAATAATCCCACATAATTTTAAAAAAATTACATAGAATTTCTCGGACATTACACATTTGATGTGCTATGAAGGATAAATAGAGATTTGAGTTACCCATAAATATCATGGATTTGATAAAAAAAATATGGAATTCAAAGGAAATTATAAATACCATACATAGAAAAAAATATGAGATTTTCATTATGTGTTAGGTGAGTAAAGAAACATGGAGTAACTTTCCTTAAGGGGATTGATAAATGTTTTAAGTGTGGAAGGAAATGTCATCGGGCAATCAAATTCTGAAGTGATGAGAAGAAGATATCTAACGATGTGATTAGAGAGAAATCTCCACAGAATGCATCACCCACACTCTAGTGTTTCAAATGAAAGGATTATGGGAATTATGCTAACCAATGCACAAATTCAAAGGTCAATTATGATAATCAATGTTAGAAACCTCTTAATCCCAAAGAAAAAGCTAAATATAATGTGATTACTATTATTGATGTGGAATAAAAAATGGTGAAATCTTCCCCAACCATCCACTCTAAAACAACAAACATCTTATTTGATTATTCATCTACCAACTCTTGTTTGTATAAATAATTTTCTAAGGGTATCAAAGTACCACATAAATGTCTAGATTTTGAACTATTAGTGAAAACACCTAATGGTATGATTATCTGAACACAAGTTTATGTTTCTTCTCAAATTCATGTTTCAAGAAATGTGATTCCTTCAATCTCATTATTATCCCTTGATTTAATTTGATGTTGTTTTAGGCATGGATTGGATTTCCTTACATAAATCCCACATTAATTATTGATGAAGGGAATTCATGTTTTATATTATAAACCAACCTATTATCATCTATCAGTGTGATGATAAATATTAAATTATGATGGAATTAACATCCATTATATGGGTTTTTATTCTTATTCAAAAGGGGTGTTTATCTCAGATGGTTGGGAAGAAAATAAACATTGAAGATATTCCTATTGTGTGGGATTTTTTTGATTTATTTCCATAATAGATACCTAGTATTCCGCTAAATTGTGAAGTTTATTTCTCAATAAAACTCATACCTGTTGTTACACCTATTTCAAAGACTCTATATTTAATGTCCATAATAGAGTTGTAGTAATTAAAGAAGAAACTATAGGAGATCCTTGATAAGGTATTTATTTGGTCAAGTGTGTCACATAGGGGGGAACTTATAATTTTTATTAAGAATAAATATGGGTCAATACAACTCTACAATGATTATCAGGAACTTAACAAGATCACAATTAAGAATTAATGTCCTCAGCCGCATATTAATGGCACGTTTGATCAACTACATATATCTAAATACTTTTCCAAGATTAATCTTTGTTTTGGATATTATATATTGTGAGTTAAGAAGGATTATATACCCAAGAAATCATTCCAAACAAGGTATGAACACTATGAATATATAGTGATTCCTTTTAGTCTTTCTAATTCACCCAATATAATCATGGATCTAATGAATAGATTCTTTATAAACTACCTTGATCAATTTTTTGTATTATTTATAGATTAAATTATAATATATTAAAATAGAATAGAAGAGTATGAATATTATGTGAGTATTGTACTGAATATCCTAAAGAACGTGAGATTGTATACAACATTTACATAGTATTAATTTTGGCTATAAGAAGTTTAATTTTTGGGTCCTATAATCTTAAGAAAAGGGATATATGTGGTCCCATAAAAGATGGTGGTTATTGAATTTTGGCATAGACCAAACACTTTGACTAAGATGTAGAGTCTTATTAGTTTGGTAAGATATTATTGGCACTCCGTATAAAATTTTTCATAGCTATCTAATCAGGTCATTATGTTAAATTTTAAGGGATCCAACTTCCTTTAGATAAATGAATGTGAGGAAAATTTCAAGGTACATAAGAGAAGGTTATGCAACATACATATGCTTACATTATCCTACTATGGACAAAGGTTTTAAATATGTAGTGATGCATCTAAGAAGGGATTGGTATGTATTCTCTTAAAAAAATGTGATGGTGATAGCTTATGTCTCATGAAAATGAAAGGTTCATGGCAAAATTTACCCCAACTCATGATTTGGAGTTAGCTACTGTAAATTTTGCATTAAAGATATGGAGGCATTATCTTTATGGATAAAGATGTGATATATATACTAATAATAAAATTTTAAATTATATTTTCACTCAAAAAGATCTTAATATTTACCAAAGAAGATGGTTTGAGTTAATTAAATATTTTGACTACTCAATATAATATCAAACTAGGAAAGAGAACAAGGTGGAAGGTGATTTGAGTCAAAAGGATCAAGCTAGCTTATCTATGGTGAGGATCAAAAAAGTTCCTATATTTCTTTATTTGTAAATGATGGATCTAGAAATCTTGAAGGAAGGGAATAAATCTTATCTTTTTCAAATAACTATTCAACCATTTATCCATGTGAATATTAGAGGCATAGAAGGAAAATGTGGAACTATTGAAGAAGGTTAGAAATTTTACTGATTTAAACCTGAATTGTGATGGAATAACAAGGATCAGGAACCATGTATGTGTTCCCTCCATACTATATTTTAAGAAGGATCCATTTTATGAGAATCATAATTCATCATTCTCTATTCATCCCAGAAGTATGAATATTTATAGTGATCTGAAACGTTATTTCTAATGGGATATAATGAAGAGAGATATAGCTGATTATGTATCTCAGTTCTTGGCATGTTAGTAAGTTAAAGCTGAGAGATAGAAGTCTAATTGGATGTTATGACCATTACCCATACCAAAATGGAAATGGGAAAGCATCACCATGGATTTTGTCATTGGACTCCCCAAAATGTATAAGAGATATAATGGTAATTGGGTTGTAGTATGTAAGCTTAAAAATTAAGCATACTTCATTACTATTAGATAATATTTATCTTTGGACAAACTTACCAGGATATACATTAAGGAAATGATAGGTTTTTTTGGATTACCACATTACATTGTATTTTATCAGGATCTGAGGTTTACCTTGAAGTTCTAGTGAAGTCTTTAGTAGGATCTCGATACAGAGATGAGTTTTAGTACAACTTATCATCCTCAGACTAATGGTCAGTCTAAGAGAACCTACCAAACCCTATTGATCTTCTGGGATCTTCTTCTATGGATTTTAAAGGCGATTGGGATCAACACACCCCTCTAGTCATGTTTTCTTACAACAATAGGTTTCACAAAATCATTTTAGATGGATCTTTATGAATCAATCTATGGACAAAATTGCATAACTCCAATGTTTTGGGATAAGTTTAGAAAAATAAACCTATTGGGACCTGATATAGATGATAAAATGGTATATAAATTGATATCCATTCAATAGAATATAAAGGCATCTCAGAGTTGACAAAAAAGTTATGTGTACAATCATCAGTGAGATCTAGAGTTTGAATTTTGTGAGAATTTGTTTTTATAAATTCATCTAGGGAATTAGATTACGAGATTTGAAATGAAAAGAAAGATAATCCCTATTTATATTGGACTCTTCAAGATTCTTGATCGAGTTGGGATGGAATATTGTCGCTTAGTGCTTCCACTGAAGCTCTCTCATGTTCACGATGTGTTCCATATATGTCTCTTATAGAAGTAAAAACCCAATCCTTCACTTTCAATCAAATCATTATTCATTACACTGGATCATGATTTTTTCTACAAAGAAAAACCATTATAGATATTTAATCATAGAGAAAACGTTTAATGGAATAACACCGCTCACCTAGTTAAAGTACTCTAGAGGAATCAAAAATTTAAAGAAGCTACTAGGAAACTTGAGGATGTAATGAAACAAATATATCACAATTTTTTATTTTTATGTTACATTATTTTGAGGGTTAAATTAATTTTAATGTTTGTGTAATGTAACACCCTAAGATCTTAGGATATATTTATTTTAAAAAAAATTAATTTTTTCAATAGCTTGTGATACACAGATCTATGAGTCTAAATGAACCGTAATATAGTATATCATAATAAACTAGACATTAAATTACTGGAAATGAATAATAATAACTAAATTATGAAAAAAATTAGGCGTAAACATGTATAAAATAAACTCATTTATTATTGATTAATTATAAATAAAATTGAAATCATTTGAAAGTAAAAGAATTTTTTTTAAAAAATATTTTTATGCACATAATGTGTTTTTACATTAATAAAATAAATTGATAACTATTTGTGAATAATTTCAATGAATTTTATATATTATATATTCAATAAAATGTTTTAACATTTATCTATTTTTTTCTGGGAAAGGGATAAGTAAAAATCTAGTGTTAAGCTTAAAAATTTATTTTTCTAAAAAGTTTTTTCTGTTTAAATTTACAAGATTATTTTAAAATTAATTTATTCCACTTATAGAAATTGAATCTTAAAAAATTTATTCCATATTTAAAATTAGTAGAAATTTGGTAAATGGGTCCCTTTTATTTTTTTTCAATATGAATACTTACCCTAGAATATTTTTTTCCACCTCAATAAGTATAAAAAGGGTTAAATAGGGCTAAAACATTGGGATAAGGCTTTAAAATTTATCTAAAACTTTAATTTATCCTATTTTATGAATATATTTGGTCACTTTCCATCCAAGCCTCTAATATATGGTCACTTGGTGCCATATTTCTTTGAATATGACCGTTATATTAATTTAATAAAATAATAAATATAAAATTTCACTATCTTAACTATAATATCAATAAATTTTTATATATTGATAAATGGAGGATAAGTTAAGATATAAATGTTTATTTAAAATATATTTTTTTTAACATATTAGTTTATTTCTGTTTTTTAGTGATTGAATATTTACCTTAAATGCTTATGCAATGCTAACAAAGTACATATTCAATTAAAAGAAAACTAAAATAAATGATTTTAAGAACATTAAAAGTAATATAATTTAAGTAAATTATTATTTTACAAAAAAAATTAAATACATATGACATATTAGGGATGTTTGATAATATTAGATTCAAATTACAACTTTTTTATGGTGTCTTTAAAGTCAAATTAATTAAATAGTTCCAAAATTGATATTAATGATATTTTATAATAAATAATGTTTTATTAAATGATTTAAAATTCAAAGAAATATAATATTTTTTCAAGTAAATGGAATATGATTGAAAATATTAACCATGGTCTATTTAAGATTCATTTTTCGATTTATTATAACATTAATAACCCTTTAATATTTAAATAGGCATTACGGTGGTTAAGGTCCAAAATGATTGACAAAGTGGTTAATCAAAAAGATAAGGTTTAAAATGACCCCAAAACCTATATAAATTTCATTAGATGATTTTATTTAGACCATATCCCTCTTATTCAAATTTATTTCCATTTGGAAGCATTTGTATTGAGAATGAATTTGTTGTATTTTAATATTTTAAAAAATTTCAAGTGTGTCATATCACTCATTTATAAAAGGATACCCCTATTTCTCTTACTTACACCACAATGATCTTTATAGATCATAAAAACCATAAAAAAATCTATTATAGAATTATATATCCACTTTATAGAGGTTTTTTCTCCCAAACGACCAACCCTAGGGTCCTTATTATGACATCCAAATTAGTTCCTTCAAAGAACAGATAATTCGCCTTAACCAATCACTTTATATTTACTTCTTCTTTTACCTCCCCAAAATATGTTTTATTTATCATAAAATAATAATATAATTATCAAAAATATACTTAAATTTTATTATGATTATTAAACCACCATTATCCCCCCTCTTTCCCTTCAATTGGTAAGTGAATGTATCGCTCGTGCGTATATATGGCTTACTGTCTCCATGTAGAGTTACAATTCATTTTTCTTCAACATATTTCATGGATGGGTATTATGATGGGTTTAATATTTATATATTATATTTATGAAATAATTATTCTTATATAATTATAATAAAATCTCTATATTCTTACATTTCAATATATTGTAAAATGATAATGTCGCTCATACCTATGTGTGGACTACCACCTCCATAAAGCAATGTGATTAGTTTTTCATTTTTGTTTTACATGGATGGTAATTATGATGTATTTAATGGATATATATGATTTATGTGATATATTAATTATTCTATAATGGTAAATTATTATTTACCTTTCTTTCAATCCGTCCATCAAATTGTAAAAACAATGTTCATGCATATGGGATTGTTTATTATTATTGGGATAGTCTATTTTTTTTTATGATAATGAAATTCCATAATATACATATCAAGAATAAAATTAATTTTATTCTCCTATGGTAATTTCAAAACAATAAATTTTTTCTTTTCATTTTTCTCTCTTTAATAACACAAGAGTATGAAATAATTTTTTTTAGGAAAATCAAATTTATTTCTATTTTCATTCGAAAATCATTTCTCTTCCAAGTGTTTGTTTTCTAAAAAATCTCAAGATTTTTTTACTACTATCCTATGGTTTTTTATTGTAATTTTTCCCTAGTCTTACTTTTTAAAAAAATTAAAATTAATCTTTTTTTTATTTTATGCATTAGGTAATTTTAAATTTTTACTGAAAATGTGAAATGAATCATTATTTTAACATACACAACATGAATAGAATTAACCTATATCATGATAACTCAGTGTTTTGAGATTTCATTTAAAAATTTACAAGTAAATTTATATTGAAATTTTTTTAATTAATATTAAGAAAAAATATAATATTTTATATTAGTGATTTCAATGTGAAAAGGTTATTCTTTTCAAGAAATGTTCTCGATATATTTTAAAGGTATCTTATTTTATGATAACATCCTTTGGTGTTACTTCTGTTGTACAAAGGATATGATACAATGATACAAACCACTTTAGTTCATTGGATGGAATATTATGATGGTGTTTTAAAGATGATTTTATGAAATATATTTCTTTTCCATAAGTTTATTAAGTTATGACACTTTTTTCTTTTCTATAGTTTATGCTATGATGAAATTATGAAATGTTTCTGAAACTCATTTAATTTTCATAGGTTATGTTATGATTAATGATTTATGATCTTTTGGAACACATATATATGATTTTCATTATGTGATGGGTGGGTCTAGAATTATATATCCCTCCAACACATTGGCTATAGATGGATATCTCCTGAGATAGATGAGACTGAAATGGGGAGTGAACCCAGTTCAGTAAGGGGATTTGTCCACTATGATAGTCTTGAGAGTGAACCTTGAATACTATGATGGATTGGTGTGTGAACCTGATACCCTATAATTGTATTGGTAATAATCATTGAGTTCTAAGGAAATGATTTTTATGCTCATATGTTTGCCACAAATCTATGTCTTATACCCATGTTATGATCTCATGGATCATGTTCTTTAATCCATTTATGATTCATGCCATATGAACTTCTAATATTTATGACATGACTTAAGATTATGATCTATGATATGTAGGGTGTGGTTTTAAAATGTTATATTCAAGTTATCATACTATTATGCTCATGTTATCTTTAAGTGATCATTGATATCTCCCTTGTTTACCCTTACTGAGAATTAGAGTACAGCCTTTTTATGTTTCCTTTTCTTAGTATATGAAGAAAAGTATTATATATGATATGTCTAAGAAGTGTTTTGGTTATGAAGAACATAGTGGGGGATGATGCAGTTCACCGATGAATCATTTTTTTATGTATCCAAATTTCCTAAGGTAGTAGACATATATGATTCTCGCATCGATCGTTATGATATGTAACGAATATACATCTATTAATATGTGATATCTATGTATGAAAAGTATGGGTCACTATATAACCTTTTCATCCTAACATTCCTCTTACATGGAATTTCCAAAAGTTCCATGAATGACTTTCATTGAATATGTAAAATGAGTAGGATAAGCGACCACAACATGATTATGTTTTCCCCCTTACACAAATTGGAGATGAGACAACTTTAAGAACATCACTTCTGCTAGAAGTAGCACCTCTCATCCTATAACAATAATTAATTACAAATTATATAAACATGAATAATAAAAATTACAAGATTAATTTATAATAAAAATAATAAATATTAAAAAATAATAAATTACAAAAAAAAATTATAATTTATATGTAATATTAAATGAATAAATTATATAAATATCAAAAGTGACTAAATTATGAAAAAACATTAAAAAGGTTAAATACTTAAAATTAATAAATAATATTAAATAAATATATGTCGAAAATAAATAAAACTTAAAAAATTAAATTTTAATAAATGAAAAAAATATAAAAAAAAATAATAAATTATTATTATTATATCAGTTATAAAAAAAATTTAAAATGAATAAATATTAAAATAAAAATTAATAAATATTTATATTTATATTTAAATACAAATGGTTTATGATAAATTACTAATTAAATATTAATAAATAATAATTTTATAAAAATTTAAATTTAGAAATATTAAAATCAAAATGAATAAATATTAATTATAAAAATTACAATCATATAAAAAGTATTAAATATTAATAAAAAATGTATAAATATATATTAAAAATGGATAAATTACAAAAAATATTAAATTTTCATGTGTGTGTGTATATATATATATATCAATATAGAATTGAATTAATTACATTTGAAAAATCAAATGACTTTTATGTGATTGTGCGTACGTGTGTCTGTGCTACAATGATATATGTTAAATTGAAAAAATGGATTTTCCTATTATATAATGATATATTCATATACATACATATCCATACACATTACATATGTAAAAATACACACATACATACACATAAACATGCACATACATACACATACACACACACACACAAATACACATACATACAGTTACATATGCATACATACACTTGCATACACATACTATATAAACATACATATATACACACACACAAACATATATACATATACATTCACATCTACCGACATATAAATACACATACACATTCATACTTAAACATAAATCCATATACAAACATACACATACAAACATTAATACACATACACATACACATATATATACATCCAAATACATACAGAAAACATACATATAAATATACACATCCCATAAATACACATACATACGCATATGTACACATATAAATGCATGCAGACACATACATACCCAAGCATGCACTAATATATACATACATACACATACATAAAAACAAATATAGACACACATACTTCCATATACATACACATACATACAAACATATGTCTATATTTTAAATTATTTAATATGAATATAAATATATAAATTCAAATATAAACTATATTTAATGTATTTATATATTTATTTAGATATTTATTTATATAGTCCATTCACAGTATATTAATATATATATATATATATACATACAAACAAACACACACATATCTGTATGTGTGATTATAATTTTATATATAATTATAAATAAGAGTAAAATAATAAACAAAAGTATATATATTTTATGTTATCTAAATAAAATCTAAGAATATATAAATATGTATATATATATACATATATTATAAATATTATCAAATAAATATATATTCATTTATATATTAATATAATAATTTAAGTAAAATTGTAATATATTATATTTATATGTACATTTTTTAATATATATAAATATATTATTAAAAATATTATTGATTAATATAAATTTAATAATTTTTTATATAGAATTATGAAAATAATATTTATAAAAAATTATTATAATATAGTTATATAAATCATAATTATATAAATATATGTATGTATTTTTATATAAATCATATTTAAATAAGTATGTATATATATATATGTCGGGGGGTCGGATCGCCCGAGTTTGAGTCATGGGGAGCATTTGTTTCTGTTGTATCATGTTCTGTGGGAGCGGATATAATATCTTATATTATATATTGTATAATATATATATTGTATTTATATAAATATATATACTTATTGTAATAAATATCATATTTAAAAATATAAAAATATGTTATATAGATTAAATTTTTCATGGTACCCTATATCATTTATTTTTTTTACACTTTTAAGGTTGCCTTTTTTTTCAATTCTAACTAAAACATTAATAAAGGGAAATATTTATCAGCACTTGTTGATAAAAGGATCACCTTTATCAGTGATTTTATCATTGATAAAGGGAAGTGCTTGTAATACCCCAAGCTTCTACGGTATGCCTCTATTTGAATAATACAATAACTTTCATTGTACACGGCTCTAAGTTCTAGCACAACACAACCAATCAAATTAGCCCTTTAAAAGAGTAGTTTTGAATAGTAATACAAATTTTTTGAAATTTTATAAATTTTTATTTTTCAAAATGGACTTCATTTTTGGATTTGGAATATCAAAATTAGATTAGGGCGATTTTTTGGTATTTTTCTAAAAACTTTCAATTTTTGATGAATAGTGAAAAGCAATGCATTATTGTTTAAAACTAACGTTTTATTTAAATAATTATTTTTAATTTAAATTTATTTTAAAGTCAAAATAGATACATAATACCTATATTAGTCCAATTTAATTCATTGGAGTAATTTTATAATAAGATTAGCTATATATATATATATATATATATATAATTTTATTGAACTTTTTAACGTCTTTTACCCACCTTCTCGGCACATTTTCAAATTTGCATAAAATGTAATCTTACCGCTTCTGGGAATTGAATTTCAAAAAACTTATAGACACCATTTTCATTAGTAAGTAAAATGTGGTTCAATAGGATGAAAATAATTTTTTGGTGAAAAGTAACTTTGGAATTTTATTTACCACGATTAAAAGTAAATAGTGTAATTAAAGGTAGAAATAATACTATAATAATATAAAATTACCCCAAAACTTGTCCTAATTTTATTGGATAAGTTTTTTTTTGACATAAATCAACCTTAGGAAAAAAATAAGATCCTTTGAGATCCATTTGGGTTAGATTAGGACATTTATTATATTTTATTTAAAGAAGAGTTAAGAGTGTTAAATTCAAAGTTTAATAACTAACCCATTTTTAATATAGGGTTACACATAAGATAAATTTGACTATAAATATTCATTATAAAGATAAAAATCTTTTCTAAATCATGGTATTTTATTTATAATTTTTATACATTAAATATATAAATTTATTTATGATACAATGATGACGTAATAATTACCTTGTAAATGAAAGATTATAATAATTGATATTATAAATATTAAAATAAATATAAATTGAAACTTTTGATGCCATAAAAAAATTTATGTTAATATGACATGTTATAATTTATTATTTTTTTTTCTAAGTAATCAAGTTTTTATGACTTTCACAAAAACCAAATACTAAATAGTGTCAGAATTGACATAAACGAGTTTTCAAAAAAAAACTATTTTATTAAATGATATAATATTCCTAAAAAATATAAGATTCATAAAAAGGACTTATATAATGTTATTTATGTTATTAATGAACCACTTGAGGTTTTCCTATAATTTTATAGTAACTATATTAACCATGTAGTATAAAAATACAGGAAGACATGGTAAAAGTTAAACTATTTAACTAAGAGTTAAATCTAAAAGATAAGGTTAATATGGTGACCTAAACTTGTATAAAACCTATTTGTTGAGATTATTTCTACCCATAACCACCTTTTCATAGAAATAAATCTATTTTGATCTATTATAAACTGAAAATAAGTTTATAATAAATTAATATTGCAAGCTTTTCCTAAAGTGCCCCTCCCCTCTATTATAAAAGGGTACTTCCCTTCTCTTAAATTCACACCTAAAAATCCATTTTTCTTGACCAAACCTGCTCAAATATCCTCCTAAATACCCTAAATTAATCCTAGAGTCCTTAATTTGATTATAAATCCAACCTAAGGATCCCTTTTTTCAAATCAAAAGTAAGCACCTGAAGAAGAGGTAATTATTTTATCACCTCTTTCAAAGTTCTTTTCTTTTTATAATTCTTCTTTATTTGTTGTTTCCATACTAAAATAATAACTACAGTACCTTCTATATACTGAGATTTTATTATAAATACGGTAAAATCATATTCATTATTCTATCGATCCTACGAATGACAAAGTAATCATGCGTGCATACGTACAGCTTACCGTCTCTACGTCATGGTGTAGTTTGTTATTCAGCACTTCATTATTTGGATGGGTATAATAATGAGTATAATTGATTTAAATAATAAATATAACATGTTAACTATTCTTTATATATAATATACCATCCAGTTACATACTGTTTCACCATCAATAAAATGATATTGTCTCTCGTGCGTACGTACAACTTACTGTCTCCACGAAGCGATGAGATTTCAATCCCCATTGTAATCATTAAATAATAATTTTCATTTGATGATTAAAAAATAATTATAAATAAATTAATATCATTCTTGATATGAATCAAACACATCCTATCCATAAAAAACATGACTTACTTAACAAATCATATTAAGTAAAATGAATCAATTAACACCTGAAATAATGATAATACTAAAATATTATTAATAATGAAATGTTAGAGGATCATATATGATATAATATTTATGTATGTGGTTCTTGTATAATTTAATAAAAATTCTTTAACCATTATAAAAGTGGTTAATGTACCCTCAACTAAGAAAAAGTACATGGTATGGGTTAATTTTACAATCTCTTCATTATCTGAGGTTGTTTATACGTAAGTATATACTATGACATATTTATCATCCACATCCGTGTTTCTTAAAAATGTATTTCAAAACATTTTTAATATTTCATAGACTATGGTTTAATGTCAATTATACCCTTGTTTCAATTTTAATAAAAAAAATTAAAGGAATCTTTCCGTCATTTTCTAAACAAGGTATTTTATGACCTTTTTGACAAATTAAGGAAAGAATGTTTTTTAAAATTATATGGAGGGTGAGGATATTTTCCACCATCATAACACCTTTGAAGATTCCCTTACAATATTATATGAATATTTTCAAAATAAATGTTTCTTTTATAATTATGAGACTTGTAAATGATCACAAAGTAGAAAGAGATATTTCTCTCAAATAGTTTTTGTATTAATTTCATCTATGTAAACATCTATTGTTGTATTTTATGTTTAATGGAAGTTGATTTATTATGATACAATATTCCATATTATACTGATTGTTTTATGATATTTTTGTCTGTGGATGTGCTATTTTTATTTCATTCATGTTTTCTCGTTAAAGTATTAACATTTCATATGTTAGTTTAATATGAATGTCTATGTTATGTTTCACCCTTTTCATATGAGGAATGAATTGGATGTAGTAAGTGACGGGTGGGGCCTACTATAGCCCTTTTATGCATTGGTAGGTTTTATGAGACAAACTAGTGTCTTGGAACAAGGCCTTGACAATATTTTATTTGCAATCTTCACTCTAGGTCTTGACTATGTGGTTATGATGTTTGAAATTATGCATTCAATCGTTATGATATTATCTATTGATAAGACATGTGATTATTCAACTAGTATAATATCCATGTGAATAATTAAATGGAATTATTAGATTTATCTTTTCCATATTAAGCTGATGTTTAAGTTTAAAAGTCTTGTTTTTTAGTCTTATACATTTCCTTAAATAATTATTCTTATTTAATATAGTTTGTTCTATATTGTTATCCTTACTTAGCATCTAATCTCACCCCTTTCTTATGTTTTATTTTCCCCAGGATGTGAATAAGTATATTATGACTGACCTGTAGGGATAGGCTAAGGGATATGAGTGTGTTCAAAGGATGCACAATATTGATTTTTTTTCATTTCATAATGTAATGTAAAACTTATGTATGTATCTAGTACTTACAAGGATACTAAATTGATCGTTACTTTGGGACTTGATCTCTTGTTATCATGTCAATGTTATGTAATAATGCACCGACACTGGGTAACTGGGGTTGGGTTGTTACACTGCTGAATAAATGTGAATCTGTAGTAGTGACTTTTTATAAATATTTTAATGGAATTTCTAGTTTCTCATTATAGTGGAGAGCTATTATAATATAAGTTTATACTATTTAATACATTTACCACTCAAGCCTCTATAAAATCATTGATTTATATCATAGGAAATTGTTTATTTGAAAAAAAAATTATTAATATTTTTTATAAAATTCATAAGATACACAAATGTTATGCTTCAATAATTACATATAACATATATAATATGGTTATAAATCATATTTTCATTCATTATTATGAAAATTGATTCAATTATTATATTTATAACTTTCCCACTTTTCCTATCCCATGCCAATATTTATTTATTTTTATAAAGGATGGGTTACATCAATATAAGTTAAGTGAATCATATCATATAAATAGTTAGAAACCAAAAATAATAAATTTTATTGGTGGAATAGTATATACTCCATGAATAAAAAATGACTATGAAGTACATAAATAGATAATAAAGGTTTTTTTAAAAAATTATATGGTTATAAAATTTTATCTTTCTGATACCCTCTATTTCACATATGCCCCATTTTATCTTGTAAATAGCTTTTGAATATGTTTTAAAATGAGTTGAGGGGAGTTAAAGGTGTTCAGGAGGCTGAAAAAATAAAGGATATAAGATTTTTGACATATTATAGCTTAAAGATTTTATTGGAGCTCCACTGGCCAGTTGGTGGAGTCTATAGGTTCTTTTTTAGGACTAAAAATCCCACCAACCATCCAGTAAGGTCCCTGGGAAGAAGTTGTTCTTCCTATAAGCCACTAACCAACAAATGGAGGACACCAACTTCCCAGTGGAGTTGTTGGGGGGCTAGTAATCTCTATGGGTTATGTAGAGTTTTTTTAAAATACTCTAACTCTCTCACAATTCCATTCACTTAGACCTCCTTCAACTCCCAAAAAATGGTTTAATCCCGCGTTCTTGGTATAGTTAGTTATATCTTCATCTAGATCAATTATCTCCTCTTATATGTGGTCAAACCAAATTAGATTCTTGATTTGATGATTGAATATAATGGATTTGGCATGATTTTACAAGGTAATGTTTGTTTGATGATTGAATTTTCACCATGATTCAAGGAATAGGCATATACCCACCATTTGGACATAAACCATTATTGGAAGTGAGTCTTATCAAGTATATTTGATCTTGTCCCACCTTTTGGGTATGGATTCTCCTCAATATTTATCCTAGAATTCTAATTGTGGTGGATGAAGACTGGTTATAGGATTTGGATTGGTGTGTTTGGTCTCAGATAGTAACCCTTATCATAAAAATATTGTTGTACCTAAGGTAGTTCGTCCTTGTCATTAGTGCATATTTATACAAGTTTTGGCATGAGTTTTTGGCATGTGTGTGTAGCATCGAAAGAAAAATCTAGATGTTTGATCACATGTGGTGTTTTTGTGTGTAGATTTATGAGATCTATACTCAATTTCTACTCGCATGGGGATTGTGATAGTTATGAATCTTGTTTTATATTATGTGATGTTTTATCTATGGTCTTGTATCTGGTATTTTATGTGTTTTCATTATGTCTTCTATAGTTGAGCATGTAGGTTGTTCCATATAGACTATCTCATTAGGGGGATGTGTCAGACATTGTTCTTCATTTACTTCGACTATCCCTTCAAGGGGGATGAACCACACATGTTTTGGATTTTCCCATTGAGGGGGGATTTGGTAGGAAACTGGTTTAAATTCATTCTATCGCAGAACTAAAGCAGGTAGAGTTTGTCTCTAAGGACCTGACATATGTGTTATGCTTGTGTGATATAATTTTTTCTTATCTGTGCTATGTTTTCTTTCACGAAATGCACCAGTAAATCTTATTCACTTAAATCAACAACTATTGGTGGTATCCTATTGGGTATAGTACTCACACACTACTCAGGAATCTCAATACACATGTTGATTTTATATACAAGTGTCTAGTGAAGGGAAAGGTCCATGTGGTGGGTGGTTGAGTGGTATTAGAATAAGGGTGTTGGTGTTACTAGATAGACTTTGTCTTGTATTTCTATTGTTATTTTACTTAGTTACATTTATCTCATACATTGATCCACCTCCATTGGGGATCCTTTTTCTTTATTTTTGGTTTCGTGACTAACACGTCATACTATTATTTCTTGGGTTGGTAATTTGTGTGTATTCTATTACTATGATGATTTATTTAGTCTATATTTGTTGAATTATTTTATTATCACTTCCATTTTATACTTTGATGATTACCTGATATTGAGGGAATAGTCTCCCCATGATTTACTCGTTGGGCCTTATCTCTAGTTGGAAACCTCTTGCATATGAGGAGGTGTGCATGAGTTCATGTAGAATCCCATGAAAAACATTGTAATTTGGGTAGGTGTGTTGAAAAATGGTGTCAATAGACCAATTTCAATAACATATATCCTTTCCTTACATTGTTTTGGGATAGTATTAACTAGAGATAGGATGGTTGGGACTCATGTAAGGGAACCGTGTCAGTGCCTTTCCAATACTAAATAGTGGACCTCCAATTTTCCAAGAAAATGGGAATTGATATTCTTTTTGTTTGAGGTTACTAAGATTTGATTCACCTTGGGTGATGTACATGATGTTGGTATACTAATTTGGTATATTTAGTGTGAGTTCATGTGGCATGTTTAGGAATATAGTATCATATTCCATATACATATTACATTCATTAAATAGATCCAAAATAATTTAAATGTCTGTTAAAATTTATGATATGCTCTTTTTGTGGATTATTTACATCATTAATTTATTTGAGACTGAATATTCTAAGATTGAGTGTATATATATTTTTGTGACAAATGTGATGGTACCTAAGGTTTATCTTGGTTCTTGGGTAGTGTTTATGGGGTGATACCTTGTTTTTGTGGGTGGTTAATTAGATTGAACCTTTTTGTATACCCTTGTGTATACCGGTGGTTTGTTATTGATCTTATTGGTTTAGTTGTTGGATTCTTGTAGAACTTGGTCTATCATATTAATGAATATCTCCTAAAATACTTATTAGGAAACCTTTTTTGCAGGAGGATTCTAATGACCATGATCCCATGGTTTCTCCAGTAGCTCAAGCTATAGAATCAATCTAGTCAAGAATCTTCTGGATAATACCAATTTATGGTGGATAATCCTTCAGGGGAAAACCAATGATGGTCGACTACACTCAAGACTTAAAACACCAAAATCACTCACCTTCTTGGGAAATTGAGGCCCCCAAGATTTAGAGTATTTTATATGATTCTTCAATAGGATCTTAAATCTTTTGGATGCCCCAAAGGGTTTAAAGGTTAAGCTTTCTACTTTTATGCTTCATGGAATTGATGAGAGGTGGTGGGATATTATGCTTCAAGATAGTAGATGTAAATGGATAACAAATGCGACCTTCAAGGAACTCTTCTAAAATAATTTCTTCCTCAATTCAATGAAGTTATACCATGCTCAGGATTTCATGGAGCTCCAATAGGGGATGATGTCATTATTTTCCTATTCTATGTGATTCACTAAGTTGATTCACTTTCCTCCTCTTCTGAATGGGAATTAGGTATAGAAAACAAAAATGTTCAAGATCATCCTTCATCTAGTGCTAAAACTCCAGGATAATAACTTTTATTTGATAACCTATGTTGCAGTGCATAGTATGGCTCTAACGATAAAAAAGGACACTGAGGAAGATATATTTACAATTCTCCTTCCTACTATAGGTGGTTTGATGGTTACTTTCTCTATATAAGTTCTAGTTAAATTTTCTAGGAATAAGAAATAGAAATAATAGGATGGATGATATGGTAGGAGTCGACTTCCAGAATAGAGTATAGGTTCTTTGACTTCCTTAGTGGAATATGGCTTTGTTAGGTTCTATAACTATTACCAAAAGGGGTAATATTTTAAGGATTGTCCTATCTCTCCAAATAATTTTCACCAGTTTAGTAAGACTGGTCATTTGAAGTGGTTCTATTCTCAAGCTTCATAGATGCACACAAAAAGGTTAAACCATGATGAAATTGGAGGACCTCATCAGTAGGCGCAGACCCTACAAGGGTTGGTGAATCATGAAACTCAAAATCATATGGAGCATCACAGATTGGATATTGGTAGGGTATATATAGCTGATGAGGCTTCAATTGATGGTGGAGAGTGATCTTTAATTGTTTAAGGTATTATCCATATTTCTTCTACTCTGTTTATTTCTTTTCTTGATATAGGTGAATCTCATTCATTCATATATGCTCAAGTGGTTGTTTTAGTAGACTTACCAGTTAAGTACTCTTCTAATTTGTTATCTATCGATAAATCCCTATAAAAGAAAGTGGATAATATTAATACCTTTTTAGAATTTCCAATGGTGATTTTTGAATTCGAGTATGTGTGGAGATCCATGCTTTGAGAGATGTTAGGTTTCTACATGATCCTTGGCTAGGACTGGTTGACTAGATACCATGCACAGATCTATTGTTATTATAGATGATTTAATTTTATGTCACAAAAAGGGGAGAAGTTTTTATTTACTAACAAAGGTAATGTCAAGTAAGGAAGAGTGGGACCAGATCATCATTAGAGAGAAGTATTTTTATCACAGGTGTCTGTAATGTTTCTTGTAGTGAATCAGATAGTGGCTCCCACCTCATTTCCTCCTCTAGTAAACCTATACCGTAATGTCTTTCCTAAAGATTTCTTGAGGTTACATCCAAATAAGGGAGTTGAGTTTGAGATCAATAATGTTCCTGGTGAATAACAGTTTTCTATTACATTATATCACATAGAACCAAATAAGTTTAAAGTGATCAAGGTATAACTTGAAGATCTTGAATCTAAAGGCTTTATTAGACCGAGAACTTCCCCTTGGTATGATCCTATTTTGTTCTCTAAGAAGGTGGATGATAGTCATTGGATTCGTGTTGACTATAGAAATTTGGATCAGTTCACCACAAAAAATATGTACCTTTTTCAAGGATTTAATACTTCTTTGATTAGATAAGGGGAACACAATAGTTTTTAAAGATTCATTTTTTTCACTAGAATCAGCTATTTCTTAGAGAGGAAGGTATACTAAAGAAAAATTTTAGAAGAAAATATGGGTTTTATTACTATCTTATTATGAATTTTGGACTAATGAATTCTTTTTTGTGTTTAGTTAACTCATGATTAATATTTTTCACCCATACTTGGACTCCTTCATTATTGTGTTGATTGATGAAATAAAGATATATTCCATGTTTCTTGAATCGAAAGTTAGACACCTCGAAATCATATTAAGTAAGAATCAATCACATTAAATTTACACCAAGTTATCAAAGTGAAACTTTTAGATATATGATGTGTGCTTTCTTAGGAATATTTTTTCTCAACAAGGAATATCTATTGATCTAGATAATGTTTATGTAGTTATGTCTTGGGAAAGACCGGGGAACATATTTGAGGTTCATAGGTTCCTTGGTTTGGATGGGTATTTCAATAGATTCATTTGGGACTTTTCTTACCTTGTAGCCCATATGATCACTCCTACTAAGAAGGTATTCAAGTTTTAATGGACATACTAGTGTGAATAGGCCTTAAGATATTTTAAGAATAATTTGGCTACAGATCTAATTCTCATTATTCCTAATCCTAGATTTGGGTATTTAGTGTACTATAAATCATCTTGTGTTTTATTAGGAGATTTTCTAATGTGGGGTGACTAGGTTATTAATTAAGGGTTTTGCTAGCTAGGACCCAATGAGGGTAATTTCCATAATCATGACTTAAGATTTGGAATATGTGGTTCATGCAATAATATTTTTTGTGAAAATACATCTTAGTTTAGATATTTATCATATACATAGACCATAAGTGTCTATGGAATATTTTCCCCCAACATGAACTAGATCTTCATCAGAGGAATTATGTAGAATACTTATATATTTTTTGTTATAATATGGGGTATTCTCGCATGAAAGGGAATTTTTTTGCATACAATATTAGTAATAATACACAGGAAGTTTGAGAGTAGACATCAAAAGTAGGTTGGAAGCTAATAAATTTTCTATAAGACTAGAAACTATGTGTAGTTGATGATCGGTGTGTAGTGACTTGGGAACCATTGGTGATCACATCCTCATTGATTAAATGACTGAAGTCCAATCAAGAGTCCAATAAATAGTGTATCATGATGTGAAAGTGTTTGGTAGAAACTGTTTTCATCCCCAGATTGACCTTAGACAAATGTAGTGTGATTTTGGTTCATGGAAGAGCGATGGCTCCTTCTTCCATGAGGGAAGAGATGATGAAATACTCTCATGATTAATAGTGGGAAATCCACTAATTATTAACCAAAATTTATTAAAATTACATTTTTAAATTCAATTGGAACAACATGAAAACGAATTTTGTAGTCTTTGTTTCCCATTATCTAACTTTTCATAGAATTAATGCTGAGAATTAGAGACCATGAGGGTTTCTCCAACCACTTCTAGTTCCTATGTGGAAGTGGGATGAGGTGACTATGGAATTCATGAAAAAATTTCCTATGACCTTGATAGGTCAAGATATAGTTTGGGTTATAGTGGATCGGCTGTCTAAGGTTTCCCATATCTTGCTGATCTAGGAGATTAACTCAGTGAATGAGTTGGAAAGATTTACATTTGGGAAATTGTGCAGCTACATGGAGTGACATTGAGTGTGGTATCTAATAGAGATTTCAATTTCATATCATGGTTTTAATAGGGATTGTATAAGGGTATGGGGACTCTGTTGAATCGGTATATAACTCATCATCCTCAGAATAATGGGAAGTAAAATAGAACAATCCATACGTTAGAGGATATGATTCGAGTGTGTGTTCTAGATTTTAGAGTATCTTGGTATGATAAATTTTCTCTGATATAGTTTCCCCATAATAATAGTTTTTACTCTTTGATTCAAATGGATCCATTTTATTATCTCTGTGAATAACCATTTAATTCACCATAATATTGGAATAAGATAGTGTAATATTCAATTTTTGGGCTTAATAGAGTGTACGAGACCTCAAAGTTGGTACATTTGATTCAAAAGTGTCTGGTTATGGTGTAGAATAGACAACAGTCACATTCTGACCAGAGAAGATGACCCTTTGAGTTCCTTGTGGGTGATAGATTTTCTTGCAGGTTTACCCTTGGCTGATGTATAGGTATTTTATGAGGTAAGGAAAGTTGGCACCCCGGTTGGTTTGGTTATTCAAAATCATTGAAGTCATTGGTACTATTGCCTATAGGTTGTATATTACTCTACAGTACCAAGGTGTTCCTCATTTCATCTTGTACATACTTTTTCAATATGTTTTAAAATTATTTTAGGTAGGTTAGAGGTTTTTAGGAGGGTGGAAATATAAAGGTTATAAACTGGTAGACATACTATATATTAAAAAGTTATAGCAGCTCCATTGGTCTTCTAGTAGATTCTATAAGTTCTATTGTAGGACAGTAGATCCCATTGGGTAGATGGTGATGTCCTTATGTAAGAACCTAGTTTTTCACTTTGGTACGGATCCTTTTAAATTCGGTCCAATTCTTTATTTTGGACCTAATATAGATTCCCAATGAGTTTGTAAAGGTTTTAGGGGTTTATGGGGGGTTTTACGAGCACAAAACCTAGTTTATTGGAAAAAAGGCATGTCACAAAGAAAAAACCATGCAAGGAAGGCTACACAGTTAGTTTTAACCATGTGAGACTGGACAGTGGGCTAGTATATGGTGTACAGTTTTCGATAATCATGTTCCAAGGACCACAAAACCATGAAAAAAAGTCTTCAGTTTTTTTTAAGGACTCTTTCACGGTTGTCACATGGTTTCCCTAATTCTGCTACCTAACACAAATGGAAAAAAAGGGTTATTTACATGGTTCAAAACTGTGGCAATAGGCCCCAAAACTGTGGCCCTAGGCTACGGCCACAGTTTTTGCCAACCGTGGCCGCTATCGCCCGGGCAGTAGGTCTCGGACTATTACCACAGTTTTGAAAATTGTGGCAATAAGACTCCAAATCTGACACCTTGGCGGGTGACCTATAGCCACAGTTTAAACCATGGCAATAGCCTTGGAAAACCGTGGCAATAGCATAAATAAAAAATGTCCCCAGTGGGATTTGATCCCTACAACTCCACTTTGCAATCCAGCACACTTACCACTACACCACACCAAAATTAGAGTATATATATATATATATATATTATGATATATATATATATATTAATAAAAACCATGGGAACAGACTAAAAACTGTGGCGGTAGGTCTTCCCGCAAAAGTTTTGGCAGGAATTTTTGTTCCCGCGGAAGTGCGGGAACCCTATAGCCACAATTTTGAAAACTGTGGCTATAGGGTGTCGAAAAAATTGGCATATTGCCATGGTTTTACAAACCGTGACCAAAGGACACAAAACCATAGTAATATCCCATGGATATTTCCACAGTTCTGAAAACTGTGGCCATAGGCCACGGAAAATAGGCCTATAGCCATAGTTTTAAAATCGTGGCTATAGGACAGAGAACCATGGCTATAGCCAGCTATATCCAGGGTTTTAAAACCATGGATATAGGTCTGTGGAAGTAGCACTATTTTCTAGTTTTGTAACCATGCAGGTACCCCCTCCCTACAGTAGAAGGCACATGGTTTGTGCATGGTTTTTCAAACTGTACGGCCAAAACATGTAAGGATGGTTTTGGGTGATTTTAATAAAACACTATTAAAAACCTAATTAAATCAACCCTCTTACCTATTTTTATTTTTGAGCAAAGTCATCCCCCTCTTTTTCACTTTGTAGCTCCCTTTTTACTATTCAGTAGTATTTGATCCATGGCATCTTTCCGCAGTCAGATTTGTTCATCGTTTATCTTGTTTGATATGTGTCAGTAAGATCTAGATTCCTTTTTAATATTTCACCATTATTCTTCCTATAGATGATTCTATTTAGATTTTGATTTACAATGAAGGTTCTGGGAACTCTGGAAGCACGTGGATGGGTGTACACAACTTTAATTTTTCCGTTAAAAATGATCAATCCTAGATCCTTCACGATGATAAAACCCCGGATCTTTGAAATAGAATGAAGAAATAAAAATAAAGAGGGAAGTCCCAAAACTATAAATATGATTATCATAAGTTGGTTGTAATTAATTTAATTAAAATACAAGAATTACCTTGATGTAATTATCTCTCTGTTGATGTTTTCGGTCATGATTCAATTTGATCTATCATTACGTCATAGAAGCCAATTGTAGGCTTCCTCTAGTGGTGATCCACACATGCCCCACGTATCTCTGAACGTCGCCAAATGGATCTCTGGGTGCTAGTGCAGAAGAACCTTCTCTTGTGATGTCCTCCTTCGATCACCTAGAGAACCACCTCCAAAGCGCTCTCCTTGATCAGGTGGAGTAGGATCTCTCTCATAACTTCATAGAGTTATTGGAGGAAAGGAATTCTCTCTTGGCTTGAGAGTTTTATCTCAAGGACCAATGTACACAACCACAAAGAATGGCTAGGCTTAATGGTAATAATTTAATTGGGATTTACAATACTTAGAATAATAAAATAAAATAATTACCCATAGTTTATTATTTATTTCATTTAATTATTAGTAAAACCCCATGTCAATAGTAGAATTTGACTATTATTATTACTTTACATGCACCCAACGAATTACACCTAATATTATTTAATTATATAAATAATACTATTTCTCACAAATTCACAGAAAAAACACACGACGTGTATATTAATATACACAGAATGTATTTTTGTTTTTATATTTTTTTTTCTTCCACCACATTTATTAGACCTTGAATAATGAATATTTATTTATTAAATAAATATCACTGCATTTTTCTCTAATAAAAATATTATTTCACCCACAATATATTCTCTTGAATAAATACTATTGAAATAAATGTGATCAGACATCCTTGAATAATTTTTAAACCACAATCGAGAATAATCTTTATTCAACTTGTTAAATGAGTATTTAACCGAGATACTTGGACACACTTAGTGTGTGGCCCTCTAGGCCTCTTTCAAAGTGGCATTAGGCGATATCTGCCTAAATTCCAAAGTTAGTATCTAGAAACACGGCAGGGCACCCATAGAGAAATAAGTTAATGCCGCAATGATGTTTCACCTCCTATGAATGCTTACTGTGTAATGTAATCTCTTTGTCTTGATATCTCCAATCAAGCAGGTGGCATGCTAGTGCCAATAACCCATGTTCTTGATTATTCTTTCTTTGACTTCCTGGAATTGAACTTTCCCATTCCTCACCATGGACATTTATTTATTTAGGCTACATCAATTCTATCAGTGGGCCTAAGATATCAACTTCCATTATGGAATAGAAGGGACAAATCCATTCTCGCATTATATATTAATGCGGTATTACTCCTGACGCACCAAACATATTATACCTCGTTGGGAATAGCGTGTCATCATAGCTTTCATCAATACATCTAAGTTTGTGAGTTGTAATACCCATTAACAACAATCTTAAAGTCCAAGGACCAATACACAGGTCCACAGATAGGAACATCCAATGACACTATGAAATGTGGATTTCCTACTGGCGGGTCTCATTCTCATAATATTCTCCTGGATATCACCAAGGGTGCACACCATGAGATGGTGCCTCAAAGATTTATGAGTCCTCACCACTAATGGCCTATATTATTTGTGTCCCTCAAATAACATCATCCTTCCATAGAACATATATTCAAGAATATTGTTATGGAACTCTAGGTTCTAATCATAGTAGGGACCCGCTATGACCCTTTGGTCCAACAGCTATCTTTAGGAAATTATAACATGAATTTTCACGCATAAGAACAATAAAGATGTGATAAGGTTTTTATTAATATTCAAATACATGAATACAAGCTTATCATAAAGTAAAAAAGTAGTTGGTTATAGGCCACCAACTCCAAAATACTCCCACTTGGACTAGATCCAAATACTAACAACCTTTAACTCGCTAGTTCTCACATGATATTCATGATTCTGCTAAGATATGACTTTAGTCATGGGGTCCACCATGTTCTCTTCTATGGAAACTCTACTCACTACATATTCAGCCCTTTGATAGAAATCCCTTAAGATGTGATAATTTTGGAGAATGTGCTTTGTCCGTTGATGTGACCTTGGTTCTTTTGCAAGATCCACCGCTGTAGTATTATCACAATACAATATCATCGGATCTTTACTTCTAGGAACCACATCATGCTACTCGAAAAATTTCTGAATCTAGAGGTCTTCCTTGGATACATAATAAGCGGCTATATATTCAGACTCCACTATATAATCAGAAACAACTGGACGCTTTGAATTCTACCAGCTCACAGCTCCTCCATTGAGACAGAAATCATATCCTGTTGGAAACTTCAGATCGTTCTGATCTATCTGAAAAACCAAGATCAGTATACCCTCTAATGACAAGCTCCTTATCTCCTCCATACACCATGAACATATCCTTATTTTTTCTCAGATACTTAAGGATAGTCTTACAAGTAGTCCAATGTTGTTCTCCTATATCTGATTCATATCTACCTACCATGCTCAGTGTATAGGAGACATCTAACCTGGTACATAACATGAAATACATGATGGATCCTATAGCTGAAGCGTATGAGATCTTACTCATCCTATCTTTCTCTTCTTGTGTATGAGGATACATTCTCTTAGAAAGATGTAGGCCATGTGACAATGGAACCAATACCCTCTTAGATTGTTCCTTAGAAAATCTCTTTAGTATATGGTCAATGTATGTACCCTAACTTAGTCCAAGCATCCTCTTGGATCTATCATGAATGATCTTAATCCTTAGAATGTAGGTTGCTTCTCCTAATCCCTTCATGGATAAACACTTGTCCAACCAGTCCTTAACTGACTGTAAGACTGGTGCATCATTTCCAATAATTAATATGTCGTCAACATATACTACTAGGATAACGACTGCATTCCCATTAAACCATTTATAAACACATGGTTAACATTCAATCTTAATGAAACCAAATTCCTTTATGGATTCATAAAATTTAATGTTCCATGTCTTGGATGCTTCATTTAATCCATAAATGGATTTATGTAACTTGCAAACCCGTTTGGCTTCACCTGGTGTCACAAACCCTTCTGGTTGTGTCATACATACATCTTCTTGAAGGTTCCCTTTAAGGAATTCTATTTTGAAATCAATTTTCCAAATCTCGTAGTAATGGTAGAATGCTTTGGAAAGTATGATTCTTATGGATTTAAACATGGAAACTGGGGGGAATATTTCATTGTAGTCAATTCTTTGACGTTGTCTAAATTCTTTAGCCACTAGCCTTGATTTATAGGTGCTAACTTGACCTTCCATTTCCATCTTTCTCTTGAATACACATTTGCATCTAACATGCTTTATATCTACTGGATCATCGACCAGAACCCAGAATTGGTTTTGATACATGGAATCTATCTCAAAATTCATATCTTCTAGACATATTGCAGCTTCTGAGCTCTCTACTTCTTCCTTTTAGAAGAGAGGTTCATCATTTTCCAACAATAATGATTCACCATCCTTGGTGACTAGGAAACCAAATATCTCTAGTTCCCTTACCTCTCTTGAGCTTCTACACAATACTTGTGTTTCTAGAACTTCTTCCATGGGTACATGTAGAACTTGTTCCTGTACCAACCCATGTGTATCTTTAGCATCAACTTCATCTAAGTCAATATTTCTCCCACTATACTTTTTGAGGATGTGCTCCCTCTCAAGAAATATGGCTTGTCTAGCGATAATCACTTTCTTGTCTAAAGAGTTATATAGTTAATATTCTTTTGTTTCCTTGTGATATACTATAAAGACACACCTTGTGCCATGGGGTGCAAGTTTGTTGCCTAAGAAGGCCTTAACAATCTCCTCGCATCCCCATACACATGTGTGTGATATAATTGGTTTCTTTCCATTCCATAACTTGGAGGGAATTCCATTTTACTCCTTAGTTGTTACTCAGTTTAATGTGAATTCTATATTGTGTAATGAATATCCCAAAAAGGATAATGGCAGATCAACATGAATCATCATTGACCTCACCATCTCAAGCAAGGTGTAGTTACTCCTTTCACTAACACCATTCCACTTTAGTGTATAAGAAGAAGTGAGTTAATATAGAATCTGAGACTACCATAAAAGGTCAATAAATTCTTGGTTCAGATATTCTATTCCATGAACCGAACGAAGTTTCTTAATCTTCTTACTAGGATGATTCTCTACTTAATTCTTAAATTACTTAAATTTCCCTAAGGACTCTGACTTATACCTCATTAAGTAGATATATCCATATCTACTCAAATCATCACTTAAAGTAATGAAGTAAGAATATCCACCTCTATCTTCTACTAGAAATGGTCCACACACATACATGTGTACCAATCCTAAAAGCTATGTGGCCCTTTCACCCTATCCACCGAAAAAAATATTGGTCATTTTCCCTTGTAAACAAGCGTGACATCTATCATGTGGTTCCATCTCAGAAGAGTCTAAATAACCATCTTGGTAGAGCTTTTTCAAGAGCTTCTTGTTTACATGACCAAGACAGTGATGCCACAACTGGGTGTTGTTTGAGTCATGTGAGTTTGTCTCATTATCGATTTCCAATACTTGGTTTTCTTAATCTAATATATAAAATCCATTATTTAAATGTTTCATACCATAACATACGTTGTTCTTATAAAATAAACAACCCTTATTTCCAAACATGAAAATAAATCCATCCATATCCAAACATGATACATAAATTATATTTTTGGTAACACTAGGTACATAATAACAGTTATGTAAAACCAAAATCATCCTAGTTGGCAATGAGAGATGGTAATCACCAATGGCCAATGCAGCCAGCCTCTCACCATTGGTAGCTCAAAGATCCACCTCTCATCTGGAAATGTTTCTAAATCTACTTGGTTATTGCATTTGAATACATATGTGTGCCCCACATTATGTATCTAATACCCAATGTGTAGAAATAGAAAGATTATACTTTATAACTAATTCACCTTTAGCATCCCCACACTTCTGAGTGTAGTTCCTCTTCCAGTGGCCTGACTTTCCACAAGCAAAACACACCACCTCTCATTCCTTTCCCAGCCTCTGAATCTTCCCCTTCTTAGAGAGATGGTGCTTGGGGATTTAGACCATTTATAAATACTTGGACCCTTTTTCTTATCCTTAATTTTCTTATTCACCATAAGGATTGTGGGTTATTCATGCCCCATTTCCTTATCTACCTGGTGAATTAAGGTCAGAAGTTATGATAGACACTTCCCATTGTTTCTCATGTTGTAGTTGAAAATAAATCTAGATAAGGTCTTGGGTAGTGTTGATAGGATGATATATGTACACAATTCATCTAGGAACTTAATCCCTGTGATGTCAAGACATTCAATGTAGCCAATAATCTTGACTACATGAGGCCTAGCTGGCATAGACTCTCCAATATTAGTTGTCAAAAAATATTTGGAGATATTATATCTCTCCATTCTCGCCTTCTCTTGATAGAGATCCTTAATGTGGGACATCATGTAGTACACATCCATGTTTTCATGTTGCTTCAAGAGCTCATTAGACATGGACGATAGCATGAAACATTGGACATCTGTAGTATCATCCAAATGTTATATATAGCGAGATATTTCATCATCAATGGCCTAATTTCTAGGCACAACTGGAACAGGCTCCACTAGCACATACAATTTTCTCTCGTGGTGAAGGATGATGCGTAAACAACTCTTCCATTCTTGTAAATTGGTCCCTACTGGAAAACTAACCTATACCAACAGTTTGGAACTGTTGGTATAGGCCTCGAAACCGTTGGTATAGCCTATACCAACGGTTTGGAGAACCGTAGGCAAGTAAGCCATTGGGATAGGTCTATACCAACAGTTTTTGGACAACCGTTGGTATATACCTATACCAACGGTTCTGAAAACCGTTGGTATAAGTAATATGAAAATATATACCAACATTTCCTTAAAACTATTGGTATATGTATTTCCAAAAAAAAACATTCACTGGGATTTGATCCCAGGACCTCCAGTTTATCATTGAACGACCTAACCACTAACCTAACATAACTTTTGTGAACATAATTTCATAAATATATATATGTATTATCATAATTATTTTAAATTTTGATTTATAGAATGTTCTGGTTAAGAGGATCCGATAAAAAATCAAAGGACCTATACCAACGGTTGTCAAAACCGTTGGTATAGGTCCCTAGAATCTAGGAAGTGGTGTTGAAATATTGGGGACCTTTCCAAATGGTTTGGCCAAACCGTTGGGAAAGGGTAGGCTTTCCCAATGGTTTGGCCAAACCGTTGGGAAAAGTGGCCACAAATTGGACCTTTCCCAAAGGTTTTGGCCAAACCGTTGGGAAAGGGTAGGCTTTCCCAATGGTTTTTCCAAAACCGTTGGGAAAAGTGGCCACAAATTGGACCTTTCCCAACGGTTTTCCAAAACCGTTGGGAAAAGTGGCCACAAAGTGGGATTTCCCAACGGTCTAGCCAAACTGTTGGGAAAGGGGGTATATAAGTGTTGGGAAAGGTCACATTTCCAGTAGTGGGTGCTGGTGAGAAGGTTTTCATTCTCGAGTATAGTTCACAGTGATATGTTTGATGTCATTTTTCTTTCTATTTATAAAAACTAAGATGATAAAAGATTTATTACTTTATCATGAAAAAATTAAGGCAAATAAATAAATTAATACTTATTAGTCTCCCACTATTTTATCAAAATCCAATATCCATCACCATTGACTTCAGAATATTTCGTTACCAGAAAATTTTAGCAGCAAGGATCCATATTTCCATTTGCATTACCCCAGCTAGGGTTGGTCAGGAAATTTGAATGGTTTTAGGTAGGCATTCTTAATTCCAACTGCATTAACTCGTAGCTCCTTGATCCACTGTGTGGGCTCCCCAATCTTAAAATACTTTTATTTTGTATTTCCTCAACCTTTGCCTCTTGGTCACACCATGTCTTACTGTGGCAGTAAAACCTTGGTGTGAACCAAGTCAAGTCAACCCAAAACCTTGAATTAGAATTCCTTGATAATTGAAAGCACCCTAACTTGGGTTCGTCAAGCACTTTGAACTATGGTTCGATTCTAACCAAGATTATGGAAGGCTGTACAAACTTAATATTTCTTTGAGTGATTTTATCCTTATATGTAATTTACATTTTATTATCTTTGATTTCATTCTTGTTAATATTAAGTGGGATATAATTAAGTTATTAACCATGTCTAAGATAATTTTTACGCATAAGTCGGTCTTATTTTAGTTCTATCTTGCATGATTATTGAATTCATTAATTATGTGATCATGACCTCACACCAACAATAAATAAACCATGAAACATATAGAAATAAAATAAATGGTATGATCATGACCTTGTTCTGTAGGTTAGTTTATCTAGAAGTTGATAAACTAACCCAAGACCAAGGGGAGAAACACCTTGAACCTTTTGGGTTCATGTTTACATATTTCCACATATACACCTTTGTATCTCATGGATTGGTTTCTTATTGGCTCCTTACTTGAGCCACCCTTACTAGCATGGGAGCTCCATCCATTAAATATGCTTTTATCTCACACACAAGTGAGTGGTAAAACAGGGTTTATATAAAAGAAAAATTGGGTATGTGGGACCCACAAATTAATGAGGAGAAGGCTTTCAAACAAAAAATTTTAATTTAAAAAAATAAATTAAAAGAAAACATCCACATAAAAATGTCTTAGTCTAGCTCATGATCATCCATGCAGGAAAAAATAATTATGCATAAATAAAACTACCATTCAATCCTTTAATCTTTCTTGTTTGAGATAAATCACTCTCAATTCAATTAATTATCTTTAATCAATAAATCATTTTATCTTAAACCCTTTTTCTAAATTTACTTGAAATTTTCATCCATCATAATTTTAAACAGAGAAATTCATTTAAAAGTATCTTTGTATGTAACTTCTACCTTGAAGTCAACCTAGTGAGTTCTCGTTCATAACAACCTAATGAGTAGAAATGAACATTATGCAGATGTTAAATTAAACATATATGTAAAAAACACTGATCATGTGTTGTGCCTCAGCTTTATACCAGCACCATGGTACACATCTCAAGGGTTTGTATAATATAATAATAAATTTTAATAAATCTGCATAATTTGGATGAGTACATGGCATGTAGTTCAGACTACACAATGTAAACTATCGTTCACCATCCATCCAAAGTACACACCCAGGGATACGACAAGTAGATGTACTTCAGAAATATTCAGAGTACACGGCATGTCTAGTGGGCCACACATCGTGTAGTGTCTGCGTTACACATTCCCAATCGGGCAAGTCATGTATGGGTTACACGGTCCAACCCTAACCTGAAGGGACTACACGTTGTGTCCTTTGGGCCACACAGTGTGTAATCTGTAAACCGCATGCCACCTGTTCCTGGTCAACAAACGGAGTCGTTAAGACTTAGACAAACTCTAATGACACCGCATGGTTTGCCGGACTAGTATTGATGCATTGTACCTTGACTACACGGTATGTACTTCCAAATATACGTGTGTTTTGGTGTTGTTTGTCCAGGAACCTTTGTCACCTATGGATGAGATCCTCTATTTTATTTTAATTAAAATTAAAAGAAAATATTGTTTCTGTATGGTGAATGAGAAACGAAAGAGGAGGGACAAATCTCAGGATTCAGATTTTTAGAATGATTAACTTGAATTTAAACAACTAAATTATTAAATGCATAAATAATAAATGAAAAACTAAATAATTATAATCAACGATATGACCCATCTGATACCACTTGTAGGTTCTGGGTGCAGTGAAAGCATGTGGATGGGTGTACCCAACTTTAATTTTGTTGTTAACAATTATCAATCTGAGATCCATCGGGATTATAAAATGCTGGATCTTCATAATATAATGAAGAAAACAAATAAATAGGGAAGTCTCATAACCATATATGGGATCATCATATATTGGTTATAATTAATTTAATTAAAAAACAATAATTACCTCGATGTAATTCTCTCTCCGTTGATGTTTCCGGTCACGATTTAATGTGATCCATCGTTGGATCGTAGAATCCAAGTGTAGGATTCCTCTAGCGGTGATCCACACATGCTCTATTAATCTATGGACATCGTAGAAGGGATCTCCAGATTCTAGCATGGAAGATCCTTCACTTGTGATGTCCGCCTTCGATCGCCTTAAGAGCCACTTCTAAAGAACTCTCATTGATCCGGTGTAGGAGGATCTCTCTTGTAACTTGAGATAATTCTTGGAAGAAATAAATTCTCTCTTGTCTTGAGATATTTCTCCAGATCCATTGTGAGAAACCAAAAATAATGGATAGGCTTAATGAGAATAATGTAATTGGGATTTATAATACTTAGAATAATAAAATAAAATAATTACCCATAGGTATTTATTTATTTCATTTAATTATTAGTAATACCCCATGTCTAATAATAGTGTTTTACTATTATTATTACTTTACATGATCCCAGTGAATTACACTTAATATTATTTAATTAAATAAATAATATTATTTATCTAAAATTACAAGGAAAAACACATGGCATGTATATTAATATATACGGCGTGTATTTTTTTTTTCCATTTTCCTTTATTTTCACCACCACATTTATTAGACCTCTAATAACGACTCTTTATTTCTTAAATAAATATCACTACATTATTTTATAATTAATATATTATTTCACCCAGAATATATTCTCTCAAATAACTAGTGCCAAAATAAATACGATCTCGCATCCTGGAATAATTATTAAACCACAATCGGGAATAATCTTTATTCAACTTATTAAATGAATATTTAACTGAGATACTTGGACACACTTAGTGTGTGACCCTCTAGGACTCTTTCTATATTGAATTCGATTGATCCTACCTAAAGTCCAAGGTTACCATCTAACAACATGTCAAGGCACCAACAGAGAAATAAGTTAACATCGTAATGATGTGTCACCTCCTACAAATGCTTACTGTGTAATGTAATACCTTTGTATTGATATCTCCAATCAAGTGGGATGCATACTAGTTCCATCAACCCATGTGCTCTATTATTATTTCTTTGACTTCCAGGAATTGAAATTTTCCATTCCTCACCATGGCCATGGATTTATGTAAGCTATATCAATTCCATAAAAGGGCCTGAGATATCAACTTACGTTATGGAATAGAAGGGGAAAATCCCTTCTCACATTATCTATTAAAGCGTAATTACTTGTAACACACCCAACATATCCTACCTCACTGTGAACAGTGTTTCATCACATTTTTCTTCAATACATTTAAGTACACAAGTTGTAATACCCATTAATAATAATATTAAAGTCCAAGGACCAATACACACGTCTGCAGATAGGAACATCCAATGGCACTATGATATGTGGATTTTCTACTGGCGGGTCTCGTTCTCATAATATCCTCCTGGATATCACCAAGGGAACACACCATGAGATGGTGCCTCAAAGTTTTATGAGTCCTCACCCCTAATAGCCTGTATTATTTTTGTCCCTCAAATAACATCATCCAGCCATAGAACATATATTCAATAATAGTGTTATGACACTTATGGGTTCTCATCATAGCAGAGATCCGTTATGACCCTTTGCTACAATAGCTATCCATATAACATTATCACATTCATTGTCACATAGAATAATAATCAATATGAGATGAGGTTTTTATTAATATTCAAATCCATGAATACAATTTTATCATAAAGTACAAAGTAGTTGGTTCTAGGCCACCAACTCCAACACATATTACCTAATTTCAAGGAATTTATTCATTCCTTAGATCTCTTCTTATCCAACCCAAACTTGATGTTGATACAGGATGATTAGAGTCATGAGAGTATGAGGTAGGTGGTCTATAACTCATCCCTCAATATTCTTAATTTTATAAATTATCATTTTTTCATGCCAATTTCATTAGGTGTCACATATTTAATTAATGTTCCATGATTATTTTCATTAAAACTATGTTCTAAGACCAATGTTAAATATGTTATCTATCATTTATGGTTACTTCCACATCTACGACCACCCTATGTAGGGTGTTTCTATATTTATGATTTTGGGGGATAGTTATTACTTAATGTTTTGTTATGACCTTTTATCTCCATTGTTCAACTATAAGGATTAACCATGCTAATGGTAATTCCCTTGAATTAGATTAATTGTGAATTTTAAAATGGAAAGTATCATTTTTTCTCTCCACTTGACCCGCCTAAGGTGTGTGCTTCAATTTGATAAAACAATCTTTAATGTAATTGGAAAGTGTATGATGTATATATGACTTGGCCTAATGGATTATAATTCAATGGCATGGCTTCATGTCTGTATCACCCTTTTCCATGTCTAATGGAAGGTATTAGAGTGAACCTTAATAAATGATTAAGACTTATATGAAATTAATTAAATGGTTTCTTGTCCCTTATCCTTGTCACACTAATTAAAGGAAAGTCTTAGACCTTGACTTATTATATGGTATTATTAATACACAGCCAAAATTATTAAATGAATTAATTTTAAGGTGATTAATTATATATGGGCCTTGAAATCATTATAGTAGTGATCATGCTCAAGTTATCTTTTGGATTTCAAAGGGAATACCTTGATCCCTCATGGATGTCATTCAGATTTAAGGATATCGGTTCCCTTGGTTGATACCCACATTGGAACCCAGTCCTTGTCTATTATTGGTTTCCCATTTGATACCAGAGGATCCCTTCTATATAATTTATAGGATTCCTTGGATAAACTCCTTGGATCTAGGGTGACTTCTACAGACATGAGGTGCCTTGGATACACCCTTTGTCCTAGTCACTGCTTATCCCATTTTACATAGTATAATTCCTTAGACTCGATTAGATTCATTATTTTGTAATTCCTTGGATGATGCTCCTTAGATTACACTCTTACCCCTTAGTTAGGCTAAAGTTACTACCTGAGTTTTCTTGACCCTTGAGGTCAAGTTTTCCTTTGTTATTATGTCGGAACCTCTTAAATATTAACATCATTAGAGGATTCCATGTTATACCATGGATCATTCACTACTGTTATAAAAGGATGTCAGTGCTGGTATTACCTCATGTAACCTCTTTATATAAACTAGAACTTAATTAATTAATTAACTAGTTACATGTTCAGACATCAGCCAAGGGTTAAAGAGGATGCTTGGATATTTACATTATTGTACTACTTTAATTTTATATATACATGCTTTCACACAATTTCAGTTTATATTACATGGATAGGATGTTACAGAAAATGTTCGTGGTGTCCTATTAGTATTTATCTCACATCCTATCAAGGTTACATTGGTACATGGGATGAATATAGGTATGAAGGTGTTAGAAAAGGGAAGCATACCACTTTGGACACTTCATTGCTAGATTTCTTAGGTTGGAGCTGGTAGCAGATGACCGAGCTAGCTCTTGAGATGCTGGGAATAGTTTTTAGATTCCTTTTTTCTACTTTTTTAGAGAATTTATTTTCTATTTCTTCATATCCAGATTTTCTATATTTTTAGATACATGACATGTCATCATCATCTTTTGTATATGATTAACAATTGTTTATTTGTTTATTATTTCATTCTGCTTCTACTGTAGATTTTTTTTATCATATTTCATTTCTTATGCTACTTACCACCTATTATCTTATACTTATCTAGTGTTATACACTCTGTTAATGAAGTCATAGTCTCCCCAAAGACACACCTTAGGCCCTCACTACTAGTTGGCATCCTATGGAATTCAGGGAGATGCGCTTGAGGTCATGTTTCCAACTGAGCTAAGGGAGCCTTCAATGGAATCCAGGTATGAGTCCTTACAAAGTGGTATCATAGTAGTTCCTTTCTTGATTTACAATTTGGATACAATATCAAGTATAATAGGGATGCTTTAGAACATGGTTTTATGATGTGCTTTGGTAGGTGACCCATGTTTGGGGTAAATGACGAGTTTCCTGAATTATGATTGTTTTTCTACTTTTTCTTATTATAATTGATATCATTTCTCTATTGGGTGATGCACATTCTATGTTTTGGTTATTATTATCACTCTAATTGATCATTTTATTTCTTCATTGGCCCGATGATATAAGGGAAAAGATCATTGTTACATGAATCATTATTGGGACCTAGAATTCATATTTCATGCATATACCATGACATACTGGTTCATTTCACTAATTTCATTACCTTATATGCCTGTGATTATTGAGTGGTCCTTTTTTGTATGTTGCTCTTGTGATACGCTTGCGTTGTGATTAAGGGGTTTCCCATTTGAATTCATGAGGTGTATGGACCTTCATGGGTTGGAATGAGTAATTTACCAAGTAAAACATTCAATTTGAAATTCAATGGATATCATTTTCAATGGTGTATGGGCCCTGATTAGCTAGTAATGGTGGTCCATTTTAAATAAACCTTGATATATGAAAATGAGAAAAGGAAAACTGTAAAAGTGAAACTTGACTTATAAAGTGAAATGGTTTCTAGTAAATGAAGAGGAAAGGTATAGTTAATCGTTCATCTATTGGAACCCCAGAAATTTATACTTGATATCTAGCCAATTATTGGCCTTCTATGTGGGTAGTTGGGTTGTATACCAAGGGTAGTGATCCCTTTCCTTATGTTTAGTTTCAACTATTGTTATATATTTTCTTCTACCATATTCTGAGTCATTGGCTTGTCATTTTTAAACCAATGTCGCCATGACGTCATCATGTCTTTCACTAGGAGTGTGGCGATGACCATACTCTAGACATGGTGGGTCATGAGCTTCCAGTCTTACCTCCAAGAGTTCCACCTTAGGAACCACCTATTATACCTAGTTTTGGAACATATTCTTAGATTTGTGATAGTTTTCTACATCTGATGCAGTCCATGAAAGGTGCTCCATGATGTGCACCTATAATGGATGATCTGACTCATGAATTCCAGTAGGATCATCCACCTACCTTCTCAGGGGGTGGTAGTCCATAGGCTATTGATTCTTAGATAGATTTAACCTTGTGTATCTTTGATTATTTATAGATTCCTCTATGGTGCAGGGTCGAATTTTCTGCATATATGTTGTTTGATTCAGCCAAGCGCTGGTGGGATTCGATTACCCAGGTCGGTCGCCATCAGGGCATGGTATGGGTTGATTATCATACTCCCTTTAATGGACCATTCTTTCCTTATATTTTGAGAGATAAAATATCCAGAGAGTTCATGCATCTGAAGAAGGGTTTTATATTAGTTATGGAATATTTAGCACGTTTCACTGAGTTGCAGCACTTTGCACCGCTTTTAGCTGGTGATAATATTTGACATGTTAGAAGCTTCAAGGATGGGATCCATTATGCCATCTGTACTCGGGTTCACGCCTTTCACCTACCTTAATTTTATATAATAGTAAATTAGGATCTTATAACTGAGATCAACCTAAGGGAAGGTGATAGTACAGGGCATAGAGGATCAGTGTCGAGGAAAGCCAGTAGTTCTTCCAACAGCAGGAAATGTGCCACCATGGTTTTTTGTTTGGGAAGTTCCAGCCAAAGAACTTGTACTTATAGCTCAATGGTTCCCATTAGTGTGAATGATATGGTAATCTGAATCTTACATGTGATAGATACCCTATATAGTACGGTTCTTACAGCCGTATGGGGAACCTTGAAATATTTTGTTAGAGCTTTTCATTAGCTTTGTGTGAAACAGGATTTGCACTATCTCCACCTTCAGGGAAGGTTCTTTGATGTTGCTTTAGGTGGGGAGTTGGAGTTGCACTAGTAGGAATGGAAAAGGAGGATTTTGTGGTCATGGTATCTAGAAACCTGATCACCAATAGCTCTATAAGAGAAATTTTTATCGTGCTAGTCTAGATGTTGCACATAGTCATGGATCAGGTCAGTTTCACGCACCAATGTAAGGATTGTCCCCTTTAGGTAGGCAGTTAACCTTTCTTGGGGGAATTTTTTGTTCTCAAGATCACAGGATTCAATTTAATTCTAGGTATGGATTGGTTGGTTCGGTATCATTCCTTTATAGACTACTATCTCCGAAGGGTATCATTTACATCACCATAGAGCAGCAATTATGTACACAAGGTTGATTGGGATATACATGCTAGAAAATATAGAACAAGAGTCATGGGATAGGTGGAGAAACCACCCATATTTCCAATATCTTAATATAATATCAAGGTTTACATCAGGCTAAATTCACTCTAGTAGTAGATCATTTAAGGGATGTCTTTCTGATGACTTTTCTAGCTTACCTTCTGAGAGAGAGGTAGAGTTTATGATGGATCTCATTCCAGGAGCATATCTTGTGTCTATTTCTCAATACAGTATGGAACCTACTAAGCTCTAGGAGATCAATTATCAGTTAGAGGATCTAGAGGAAAAAGGTTTTATATGACCTAGAACTTCCACTTGGGGTTCACCCATGTTATTATCCAAGAATACGGATGGAACCCTTCATTTATGCATGGAATAAAGATGGTTAAACTAGTTTATGGTCAAGAATCAGTATCCACTGCCTCATATAGATGATCTATTTCACTATATCTAAGGATCTAGTGTGTTTTCTAAGATCAACCTTAGATTATTCTATAATCATGTTCAAGTTAGGCCATCAGACATACCTCGTAAAACTTTTCGTACCAGGTATGGTATATATGAGTATCTCATTATTCTGTTTAGTATTATGAATGTGCCCACTATTTTCATGTATTTGATGAACAGGGTGTTCCACCCCTATCTATATTATTTTTTATTGGTCTTTGTGGATGAAAACTTGGTGTATTCTCAGACTCATAGTGACCATGCTAAGAAATTTGACATCATTCTGAGTACACTCAAATATTATCATCTTTATGACAAGATTGATAAGTGCTACTTCTGGATTGACAAAGTTCACTTCTTGTGTCATATTATCTCGGAATCAGGAGTTTATATTGACATAAATAAGGTTTTTGTTGTGGTTTTTTAGGACCATCCCAAGATCATTTTTGATATATGGAGTTTCTTAGGGATAGCTGGATATTACGAATGTTTCATACAGAACTTCTCATTCCTTGATTCACCTCTTACCGACCTTGAAAAAAAGGGTGTTATGTTCTTGTGGACATAAGCATGTGAAAAATACTTTTAGGAGTTGAAATAAAGGCTTGTATTAGTGCCTATTATAATAATTAGAGAGCCTGGTAGAGGATATATAGTGTTCTGTGATGCATCAAGATTTGGATTTGGAGTTATGTTGATGCAGGAGGATAGAGTAATTTCATATAGGTCTCAATAGTTGAGGTCTCATGGGAGAAATTTCCCAACGCATATCCTTGACCTAGCAGCATTTTTCCATTACTTATGTTGCTAGAAAAATTATCTTATGGGTGAGAGATTTATGGTGTATACGTAACACAAGAGTCTCAAATGTATCTTTACATAGCATTACTTGAATCTCAGATAATGAATATTGTTTGAATATCTTCAATCCTTCGATTTTGATCTTTCCTATATGACTAAAAAGGGTAATACAATAGTAGATACTTTGAGTCGGAAAACTCATAAACAAACCATATCGGAAGCCAATGAGGAATGTAAATTGATGTTCATATATTCTAAGATGCATATAGAGTTTCATGATATTCACAAGAATTCTTATCTCTCAGCCTTAACATTTACCTCTACCCTCCTTGGGAAGGTGAAGAGAAATAAATTTTCATAACTTGAGGGGTTGGTTCTTCATGAGAGTATTTAAAAAGATAAAAAACCTCTAGATTGTTATGTGGATGGAGACAATGTTCTACATATTCATGGATGTGTCTAGGTTCCTATATATATGATAGAGGAGTTGATGCAAAAGTCACACACTTCTTATAGGGTAGTTTATCTAGGAATCTCCAAGATGTATTGAGATATGTGACGCCAGTATTGGTGGTCTGGGATAAAATTCCAGATAGTAAGATTTATCAAAAGGTGTTCCACCTATCAGTAGGTGAAGGTGGAGAGCTAGAGACCTACAGGCTTGTTACATCCACTTTCAGTGTCGAAATGGAAATGGAAAGATGTTTCCATGGAATTCATAGTAGGATTTCCAAGGTCTCCAAAGGGTAGAGACGTTGTATGATTAGTTATTAATCGACTAGTGAAAGTAACCAACTTCCTTCTTGTATGAGAGACTTTATTAGTTAATGAAGATTCTATTTCCATGAGATTTTATGACTACATGGTGTTCCTCATACTATCATTTTAGACAGGGATGTTAGTTTCATTCCATGGTTTTGGTAGGGTTTTCAAAAGGATATGGGTACATAGGCGCTTAAAATCATATCTTTTCACCCTTAGACCGATGGATAGTCATAATAGATGACATGGGTTATAAAGTACATTCTCCAGGAATGAATCCTTGATTTCATTGGTTCTTGCTTGAAGCATATCCCTCACTTTGAGTTCTCCTATAATAATATATTTCATGTGACAAGATGGATCCTTTTGAGGCCGTGTATGGTAGGTTATATCGTTCACCCTAGTGTTGGCTAGAGATAGGAGAGGAAACCCTACTAGGTCCTCATATAGTGCAGGATACATTGATGTATGTTAAGATGATTAGAAAGCATATATATATATATATATATATCTGTCTAGATATAAATCTTATGTTTACCTCCATCAATGACCTCTGTAGTTCGAGTTCGAGGATCATGTTTTCCTGCAGGTATCACCCAGGATAGGGAGTAGAAAAATACAGAGGCAATAGAAGTTTTCACCTCATTATTTAGGGCTGCTTTAGACTCTGTATAGAGTCATACTAGTATCCTATCAGTTTCTACTACCTCATAGGTACCATGACATGCATGAAGTCTTCTATGCTTCATATATTTTTCGATATCATGCTGACCCATCTCATACTTTTTATCCCAAGGAAGTTGAGCTAGATGTTGATGCTTCTTTTGAGGAGTATCCTATAAACATCATTGACCAAAAAATAAAGTCTCTCTAATGCTAGTATATCCCTCTAGTATGGGTGTTATGGAATAATGACAGTGTACAACATGATACTTGGGAGTGAAAGGCCGAGGTACATTCCTAGTGGCCCGAGTTTTTCTCAAATAGTGTTTTTCCATCCTTGTATGGTGAACTTAGGGAATAGTTCTTTTAAGGGGGAAAGACTATAAGAACCAATTTTTTCACTATGGTATGGAACCTTTTAAATTTGGTCAAATTATTTTTTTGGACCTAATATGGATGCCTAATGAGTTGGTAAAGGTTTCAAGGGTGTTTGGGGCTTGTATGGATACTTGAACCCTAGTTTTGGGAGAAAAAAGCATGTTTGTGGGGAAGTAAACATGGTTAGTTTTAAATATATGAGGTTGGACAGTGGACTGGTATAGGGCGCATGGTTTTCCATAACAGTGTGCTAGGGGTCACACGATCGTGTGAAAAGACTGTAGTTTTTAGCAGACTTTTAGAAGGTTGGTGCATGGTTTCCCTAACCGTGTGGACAAACCTTGTTGGAAAACCATCCTTATAGCTAAAGTCACATGGTTTGCACAAAGTTTAGCCAACCGTGTGGCCAAACCATGTGAGGATTTTTTTGGGGTCATTTTATGAAAACACCCTTAAAAACCTAATTAAATCAAACCACTTCCCTGTATTTCTTTTATAGTGAATTTATCTCCATCTTTTGCACTTTTTAGCTCTCCTTTTTATCTTTAGTAGTATTTCATATTGAGAATATTTTGGGAGTTTGATTTGATCACCATTCATCTCATTGGATCCATGTCTATAAGATCTCAATTTCTTTTCAATCTCTCATCATTATTATTCATATAGATGATGCTATTTACATGCAGGATCATATGACCCAATTTTAGGGCATTAATCCTTTCTTAAGATCTCTTCTAAACCATGAAAAACTATAGACTAATACTAGACTAGGATATTCATATGAGTATGAGGCAGGTGATCCATAACTAATCCAACAAGATTCATCCTTTTATAAATTGTCATGTGTGCACGTCAATTTCATCAATAATTGCCTGTTTAATTAATATGTCTTTCTTATATTCATTTTAACCATGTTATAAGACACCTGTTAAATATGTTTTCTATCATTGGTGGTTACACCTATAATATAGACCACCCCCTATAGGGTGTTTCTATATTTATTCTTTTAGTGTCCATTTATGACTTAATGGTTTATTATAAAATTTTATCTCCATCGTTCGGGTGTGAGGATTTACCCTACTAATAGTAATCCCATTCAATTAGATGAATTGATAAGTGTTAAATGGCTTCTACCATGTTTACTCTTCACTTGATCTCCCTAAGGTAAGTGGTTCAATTTGATAAATCAATCTTTAATGTAATTGTAAAGTGTATGATTCATATATGACTTGGCCTAATGGATTATAAATTAATGGATTGGTTTCACATCTTTATCACCCCTTTCCATGTCTAATGAAAGTTATTAGAGTGAACCTTATTAAATTATTAAGACTTATATAAAATAATTTAAATGGTTTCATTCCCCTTATCCTTGTCACACTAATTAAAGGTAAGGCTTTAACCTCAACTTATTAAATTGCATGATTAATACATAGAGAAAATTATTAAATGAATCAATTATAATGTGCCTAATTTTATATAAACCTTGAAATAACTATATGAGGGGCTAGACTTGAGTTAGATTTTGTATTCCTGAGGGAATTCCTTGATCCCTCTTGGATGTCATTCCGATTCAAGGATGTCGGTTTCCTTGGTTGAGACCCACCTTGGAACCCGATCCTTGTCTATTATTCAATGTCTGATATGATCCCATAGGATCCCTTATGTATCATCTATACGATGCCTTGGATACACTCCTTGGATCCAACGTAACTTCTATGGACATTAGGTTCCTTGGATACATACTTGGGCCAAGTAATTGATTATCCCATTTTACCATGGATGATTCCTTGGACTCAGTTTAATTCATTATTGTGGAATTCCTTGGATGACGCTCCATGGGTTACACTCTTACCCCTGAGCTAGACTGCAGTGACTACATGAGTTGGATCAACCCCTGAGGTCAAGGTTACATTGGTTATTACCTTGTAACCTCTTAAATATTAACATCATTAGAGGATACCATTTTATAAATTGGATGCTTCACTGCTATTATGATAGGATTCTTGTGCTAGTATTACATCATGTGAACATTTTGTATAAACTATAACTCGATTAATTAATTAATTTTTTTATATGTTTAGACTCAAGACAAGGGCTATAGTAGGTTATTTGGTATTTACATTGTTGTGTTGATTTAATTTTATATATGCATTCTTGTACACTATTTCAATTTATATTACACTGATAGGATGTTATAGACATTGTTGGTCATAGCCTACTAATATTTATCTCACACCTTATCTGGGTGCCATTGGTACCCAAGTAGACTACATGTACTAAGGTGTTATAAAAGGGAATTATACCACTTCATACACTTGATTTCTTGATTTATTAGGATGGAGCTGGTAGGAGATGACCGATCAAGAGCTCAGGATGCTGGGAATAGTTTTTGGATTCCTTTTTTCTAATTTTTTATAGCTTGTATTGTATTCTGATTCATATACATGTTTTCTGAATTATTAGATACATGACATTCCATCATCAACTTTTTTATATGATTACCTATTTTTCAGTTGCTTGTTAATTAATTCTTCTTCTGTTATGGCTTCTGTTGTCATATCACATTTCTTTCACTACTTAACACCAGTTATATTATACTTATCTATTTTTCTACACTATGGTAATGCAGGCACAGTCTCCCCATGGACACACCTTGGGACCTCACTGCTAGTTAGTAGGCACTAGCATTTGGGGAGATGCGCTTGAGGGCATGTGTCCAACCAGTCCTGGGGAACCTTTAATGGAATCCTGGTCCGAGACTTCAAAAAATGGTATTAGATAAGTTCCTTTATTGATTTAATATTTGGAGACAATAGCCAGTATATTAAGAATGTTTTGAAACATAGTTATAAGTTGTTCATGGGATTAGCTAACCCACATTCGGGGTAAATGTCAAGTTTCCAAAATTATGATTGTTATTCTACCTTTTCCTATTACAGTTGATATCATTTCCCCATAGGGTGATGCACATGTTGTGTTTGGTTATTATTACCACTCTGATTAAGGATTTTTTTCATCCTTGGACCGTTGATGTGAGGGAAAAGATAATTTTTAAATGAATCATAGTAGTCACCTAGAATTCACATTGCACGCATATTTCATTCCATATAGGTGAATTTCACATCTTTCATTGTTTGATATGCATGAGATTGTTGAGTGGGACATGTTTGTATATTACGCTTGTGATACTCTTGGGTTGTGATTGTGTGGTTTCCTATTTAATTCATGATGTGTATGCACCATTTTGGGTTAGAATGAATAATTTACCGAGTCAATACTTCAATTAGAAATTAATGGGTGTCATTTTCAATGATAAGGTCTATGGACCCTGATTCACTGGGAATGCCGATCTATTTTTTATGAACCTTGATATATGAAAATGAGAAAAGGAAAAATGTAAAAGTGATCCATGACTTATAAAGTGAAATGGTTTTCAATAAATGAAGAGGAAAGGTATAGTTGACCCTTTATCTACTAGAACCCATAAAATTTATACTTGAGAACTTACCAATACCTAGACTTTTGAGTGGATAGTTGGGGTAGTAGACCTTGGGTAGTGAGCCCTTTCCTTATGTTCAGTTTTCATTATTTCTATATATCTACTTATATCTTGTTTTAAGGCATTGGCTTGGAATTTTTAGACCAATGACGCCATGACGTCCTCGTATTGTTCACCAAGAAAGTGGAGACGACCATGCTCTAGATGTGGTGGGCCCTGAGCTTCTAGTCTTACCACAAGGAGTTCCACTTGAGGCACTGTTGGTTATACCTATTCTGGGAACTGATGCTCAACTTCATGATGGTATTCTATGTCTGATGAAATCCATGAATTGTGTTTCATGACATCCACCTACAATGGTTGATTTGACTCATGAATTCTAGCAGCCTCATCCACCTACCTTTTTAGGGGATGGTAATCCATAGGCTGCTGATTCTTGGCTAGAGGCCACCATGCCTATCATTGAGTATTTGGATAAAGCTCTAGAGAGGGGGTTCAAAATTACTATGTATATACTATGGGATTCTGTCAGGAATTGGTGGTATGTGATAACCAAGATAGTCACCATCAGGGCATGGTATGGGTGGATTTCCGGACTTCCTTTTATGATATGTTTTTCCTCAGTCGCTAAGATCTAAAAGAGCCAGAGAGTTCATGCATCTCGAGTAGGGTTTTATGTTAGTTGTGGAATATTCCTCATGTTTCACTAAGTTTCGGTTCTTTATACCACTTATATCTAGTGATGAGATTTCGTGTAACACCCTGACCCCAGTTACCCAGAGCTGGTTCACTATTACATAACATTGGCATGATCATAAAAGATCAAGTCTCGAAAGACCGATTGGTTTAGTAGCCTTGGAAGAACTAGATACATTAATAAGTCTTACATTACATCCTAAAGTGAAAAAATAAAACAACATAGTCTCCATAGTCCACACTCATATCCCCTCAAACTATCCCTACAGGTCAGTCATAAAATACTTCTTCACATATTGAGAAAAATAAAACATAGAAAGGGGTGAGCTCAGATGCTCAGTAAGGATAACAATATAGCAAAAACTTTCATAAATAAGCATAAACATTTAAGAAAATTTATAACAAAAACAAAAGCCTTTTAAACTTGAACTTCAACATAATATGTCAAAAATAAAATTAAATAATGTCATTTACTTATTCACATGGATATTCTACTAGTCTAATAATCACATGCAATATCAATAACCACTTTCATAATGATGAAATGCATAATGTCATACTATCATAGGCACATAGTCAAGGCCTTGTGCCAAGACTAAAAATAAGATTTTTTCAAGGCCTTGTTCCAAGACACTAGTTTGTCTCATTTGACCTACTGATGCATCGAGGAGCTATAGCGGTCTCCACCCATAACTTACTAAGCCCAATGCATTCCTTATATGAACAGGTTTAAACATAACATAAACATATGTATTAAAACTAGCATACGAAATGTAAATACTTTCTCCATAAACCATGAATGGTATAAAAATAACACATCCATAGTCAAACATATCACAAAACCTTCAATACTATATGGAAGTTTTGTATCATAAAAAATCAACTTCAAATAAGCTTAAAATCCATCAAAGGATGTTGACATAGATGAAATCAAAACTATTTGGGAGAAATATCTCTTTTTTTGAAATCATTTAAAAGTCACATAATTATAAAATAAAATATTTACTTTGAAAATATTTTTATAAGATTTTAAGGGAAGCTTCTATGGTTTTATTACAGTGGAAAATAGCCGCACCCTCCGTATAAGTTAAAAAAGACATTCTTACCTTAATTCTTTCGAAAACGTTAAAAAGGACCTTTTTTGGAAAATGATGGAAAGATTCATTTATAAACATCTTAAAAAGGTCAAAAAAGGGTTTAAATGACTTTAACCCATAGTCTATAAAATAGTAAGAATGTTTTGAAATACATTTTTAAGAAACATGGATGTGGATGATAAAGATGTCCCAGTAGATTCTTACGTAAAAACAACCTCGGATAATAAAGAGATTGTGAAATTAACCCTTACCTTGTACTTTTCCTTGGTAGAGGTTAGGTTAACCTCCTGTATAATAGTTAAATCATTTTTATTAAATTATAAAAGAATCATGTACATAAATATGATATCATATATGATCTTTTAATATTTCTTTGTTAATAATATTTTAGTATTATTGTAGTTTCAGGTGTTCACTTACTCATTTTCTTTTATATGTTTTGTTATATAAGTAGTGTTTGTTATCCATTAGTTGTATCTTATTCACATACAGAATGATATCAATTCCTTAAACATTATTTTTAATCATCAAATGAAAATTAGTCTTGAACGGATACGATGGGGAATGAATCTTATCGTGTTTGTGGAGACGGTAGTCCATACGTACGCACGAGCTACAATATCATTCTTTTGATATTAAAATAATATATAATTGGATGGTGTATCATATATACAGAATAATTATCATGTCATATTTATTATTTAAATTAATTACACATCATTATTATACCCATCCAAATAATAATGTATTGAATAACAATTACCCCATGACATGGAGACAGTAAGCCATACGTACCCACATATGGTGACATGTCATTCAAGGGATGGATAGAATAATGAATTTGGTTGTACCATATTTATAATAACATCACATTATATATAAGATACTAGAGTTATTATCTTATAATGGAAACAACAAATAAAAAGGAAGTGGAAGAAGAAAGGAACTTGAAAGAGGTGGTGAGATTTTTACCTCTTCTTCGGGTTCTTCCTTTTGATTTGATCAAAATGCCTCCTTATGTTGGCTTTCTGACTAAGGAAGGCCTCTAGGATAAATTTAGGGAATTTGAGAGGATATTTGGGTAGGGTTTGGCCGAACCAAAAGGCTTTGAAGGTATGAATTTGAGAGAAGGGGGAGTGCCCTATTATAAGAGAGGTGAGGGGCACCTTAGGTAAAACTTAAAATATTATTTTGTAATAAATTCATATTCTGTTTATAATGTCTCCGAAGTGACTTATTTTGAGGATGAGGTTGGTATGGGTCTAAATAATTTCAACCAATAGATTTTAGATAGGTTTGGGTAACTATATTAACCTTATCATTTATATTTAACTCTTAGTTAAATAGTTTTACATTTACCATGTCTCATTGTATTTTTATATTATATGGTTAATAAACTTACTATAACAAGCCAAGTGAACAACAAGTGGTTCATTATTAATATATATAACCTTGTCTAAGTCGTTTGGCCGAACCATAGATTTTTAGGAATAGAATATCAATTAATAATATAATATTTTTTTTAAATACTCCTTTATGTCAATTTCGACACTATTTGGTATTTTGTTTTTGCTAAATTAATAACAGCATTATTACTTTGAAAAAAACTCATCTTACAAACACTAAGGTTGTTTTTGGTCGAATTATACTTAGCCAATATAATTATTACATGTGTTATGGTAATAATAATATCATTTTTACCCTTAATTACCCTATTTACTTTTAACCGTGGTAAATAAAAGTAAAAAGTTACTATTCACCAAAAATTATTTTTATCTTATTGAACCACATTTTACTACTTGATATTAACTGTGTCTCTCGGATTTTTGAAATTCCACTCACAAAAGTGGTAAAATTAAGTTTTATGTGAATTTGGAAATTATCCTAGGAGGTGGGTAAAAGACGGTGAAAAGTTCAATAAAATTTTACATATCTAGAATTATTCTAAACTAACTACAATGAATTACATTGAACTTATATAGATATTATGTATCTATTTTAACCTTAATTAAATATAAATAAAATAAATAATTATTTAAATAAAAATTTGGATTTAAACTATAACTCGGTGTTTTTTCAACATTCATCAAAAATTGAAAGTTTTCAGAAAAATACCAAAAATTAACCCTAAGCTAGTTTCGATATTCCGAATCCAAAAATGAAGTCCATTTTGAAAGATAAAATTTATAAAATTTCAAAAAGTGGGTATTACTATTCATAACGGCTAATTTGATTGGTTGTGGTTTGTGTTAGAACTTGAAGTTGCGTACAACACACGCTACTGTATTATTCAAAGAAAAGCGTATCATGGAAGCTTGGGGTGTTATATTCTTCCCTCCTTAAAATAATTTAGTCCTCGAAATTTCTAGAATATTACTACATAAAAAGACTCGGGTGGTTCTTCATGATAAGTTCCTCAGATTCCCACGTTGCCTCTTCCATCTTATGGTTTCTCCATAGAACTTTTACTAGACGAGTCGTCTGGTTTCTCAGCACTTGTTCTCTTGTATCAAGAATCTTGACAGGCTCTTCACAATAAGATAGATTGGGTTATAGTTTTAATTCCTCATAGGTGAGTACATGCATTGGGTCAGGCATGTATTTTCTCAATAGTGATACGTGGAACACATCGTGAACTTTGGAGATATTTGGTGGCATTGCCAAACGATAATATACAACCCCAATTCGTTCTAGAATTTCGAAAGGTCCTATGTAGCTGGGACTCAATTTAACTTTCTTACTGAAACGTATAACTACCTTCCATGGAGATACCTTCAAGAAAACATGATCTCCTACCTGAAATTCCAAATCCTTCCTTCAGCTATTGGCATATCACTTCTGCCTACTTTGAGCTGATTTGATGTGGTTTTGGATTACCTTCACCTTTTCCATCGTTTCCTCCACCATTTCTGGGACTAGAAGTTTTCTTTCACCAACATCATCCCAACAGGTTGGTGTGCGACATCTCTTTCCATATAATGCTTTATATGGTTCCATCTGAATACTTTAATGGAAGCTATTGTTATAGGAAAATTCTACCAGAGGAAAATATTGATCCCACATACCCTGAAAGTCAAGTGAGCAAGATCTAAACATGTCTTCTAAGGTTTTAATATTCCATTCTGATTTTCCATCTATTTGAGGGTGGCAGGAAGTGCTCAAACAAAGTTCAGTATCTAGGGATTTCTGAAGAATTTTCCAGAATCTTGAAGTAAAACTGGGATCACGATGAGAAACAATCGATAAGGGTACTCCATGAAGCCTCAAAAAATCATTAATATATACTCTTGCTAGACGTTCAAGTGGTAAATCTTCCCTTATAACAAGAAAATGTGATGACTTGGTAAGACGATCAACAATGACCCGTATTTCATCGTTCCTTCTAGGAGTCGTTGGTAGTCCCATGACAAAGTCCATCATAATATTATCCCATTTCTACTCCGGTATAGGAAGAGGTTTCATGACTCCTCCAGGCTATTGCCTTCCAGCTTTCACTTATTGACAAACCATACATCTTGAAACAAAATCAGCAATCTCCCTCTTCATGTTGTCCCACCAAAAATTTTCCTTCAAATATCTATACATTTTGGTGCTCCCAGGGTGTATAGAGAAATTGGAACTATGAGCATCATCCAACAATTCCCTTTTTAGATCAGGTATATCGGGAACACAAAGTCTCTGCCCAAATTTTAAAATTCCATCTTCATACACAAAGTCACTCAATCTCCCATCATTCACAGCTTTAATCTTCTTTTGAAACTCTTCATCATCAGTCTGAGAACTCTTTATCCTATCTAGTAAAGATGGTTTGGCAACCATTTGAAAAATAATTGATGTTTCACCTTCCATGGTTATTTCCATATCCATATTTACTAGATCCATGAAAATAGGATCCATTTCAACTCTCATCTTGTTCAAAAATACATGATCCTTTCTGCTCAAAGAATCTGCCACCTTATTTTCCTTCCCCGAGTGGTAGTGTATCGTGAAATCATAATCCTTGAGTAGTTCAGGCTATCTCCTTTGCCTAATATTGAGTTCTTTCTGTGAGAAAATATACTTCAAACTCTTGTGATCAGTATAAATCTCACATTTTTTCACCATAGAGATAGTGTCTCCAAATATTCAAAGCAAATATTATAGCTGCTAACTCAAGATCATGAGTAGGATAGTTTTGTTCATGAATTTTTAGTTGTTGTGATGCATAGGCAATAACCCTATCATTCTTCATAAGGACACAACCAAGTCCTTTCTTTGAAGCATTACTATAAATAACAAACCCAGCATTCCCCAATGGTAGAGTCAATATAGGAGCATTGAATAATCTTCTCTTCAGTTCTTCGAAACATTCTTCACAATATTTTTTCCAAACAAATTTAACCACTTTACATGTGAGCTTCGTTAATTGGTTAGCCAATCAGGCAAAATTATGGACGAAACGTTGATAATAACCTGCTAAACCAATAAAACTGTGTACCTTAGTTATACTTGTCGGTGCTAGCCATTCTGGGATTTCCTTGGTCTTAGATGGATCAACAGATATTCCATCCTTGGAGACAATATGGCCAAGAAAAGAAATCTTCTGAAGCAAGAATTCACACTTGCTAAACTTACCATATAATTCATGTCTTTTAAGAGTCTTTAGAATAATTCCCAAATGATTTTCATGATCCTTGTAGCTTTTGGAGTATACCAAGATATCATCAATAAATACCACTACAAAGTCATCAAGATATTCCTTGAAAACACTATTCATTAGATCCATGAAAAACGAGGGTGCATTAGTCAGCCCAAAAGGCATTACTGTAAACTCATAATGCCCGTACCTGGTTTGAAATGTTGTTTTCGGAATGTCTTCCTTCTTCACACACAACTAATGGTATCTAGATCTAAGTTCAATCTTTGAAAAGTATTGATCTCCATGCAGTTGGTCAAATAAATCATCAATGAGAGGTAGGGTATACTTGTTCTTTATTGTTATAACATTGATCCCCCTGTAGTCAATGTACAACCTCATAGATCCATCTTTCTTTTTAACAAAATGAATAGGGGCTCCCCATGGAGAAACACTTGGGTGAATAAATCCTTTATTACTCAATTCCTCTAGTTGTTTCTTTAGTTCCACTAATTCCACAGTTTCCATTCTATAAGGGGTCTTCGATAAGGGCCTTGATCCAAGAATTAAATCAATAGAAAACTCAATTTCTCATTCTGGAGGATGTCCAGGTAAATATTCTGAAAAAACATCAACATATTCTTTCACAATAGGTACATCTTCTATTTGAACATTCCTTTCCTCACCCATAGTTATTTCATTCTCTTCCTCCCCAATAATTGAATTTAGTTGAGCTACTGGGGGTGGATCTAGATAATAATTAGGTGGTGGTGATTCTGCTCTAAAGATAAGGTGTTCCTTATCATCATCATCAAAAATCATAACCTCATTCTTCTTACGATAAATATTCACATCATGGTCAGAAATCCAATCCATACTGAGGATTATATCAAACTAAATCATAGGTATGACGATGAGATCAGCAGATAAAGAACATTTATATTCTCTAATGGGAACTGATTCACAGAACTTTGTAGCAATGGTACTTCCCTTAGGAGTTTTAACTGACAACTCCCTTGTTAAATCAAATTTGGAATATCTAATTTTCTTAGCAAACTAGGAAGATATGAAACAATGTGATGATCCAAAATCAAATAAAGCATTTGATAAACTTGAGGAATCCACTAAATTACCTGCCACCACGTCTTTCGGAGCTTCTACCTCAGCAGTAGTGATAGAAAAAGTTTAGCCTTGATCCCTTGGCCTTTTCTGAGGTAAGTTCCCCTGATGCTTAAGACATTCATTTGCATAATGTCCCATCTCCCTGCAATTTTAGCATTGAACATTGGTAGCTTATTTCTTCCCCTTGCAATCAGGAGCTTGGTGGCCTTTTTCACCACACTTGTAACAAACTACCATTACCTTCAAGAAAGTACCGGGGTGTTTCTTCCCACATTTATTGCAAGATGGATATTCAAATTTTCCCTTCTTCCCCTTATTTCCATTTCCGGAGTGATCAGCAGATCTCTTCTTCTCTTGCTTTGCTTTAAAGTCGTAAGACTTAGAAAATTCCTTTTCTGTCTTGATAGCACATGAGACAATATCTTAACCCATCAAATAAATGATCAATATTACTTCTTGGGTTACTTATATAATCTACAACATGCCTTTCTAACCTTTTAAAGTTAGACTCATACTTTGCAACATTCTTGTCCCCCTTTTCCTCAGACTCTGAAATTGGCTTTCCATATCCGCTCGGTGGTCATGAGGAAAGTATTTTTCTAAGAAAATATCTTTAAACTCCCTCCATTTAATATTTGATACTTCATCATCTTCCTTCGTGTTTTAAATAAATGTCCACCATTGATCAGCATCTTTAGTGAGGCAGTAAACTGCCATGAAAACTTTTTCCCTTTCGCTACTCCCAAAGGCGTGGAAGATTTTCTCTAAGGAATTTATACATTGCTCCGATACTAGTGGATTTGTACCCCATTTTAATGTTGGTGGATGTTTTCTCATTAAGTGATCTAACATTGATCATCTATGCTGTGGATCAGGGTTCTCCATACGAGTAAAGTTATTATTCATAACCTGAGTGAGTTCTCCCAGTATAGTGATTAGCTGATCAGCACCAGTTGCATCACAAACTCCACTATAATTATCTTTAGGAGGAGGTAAATTCCTAAATGTTGTGCATGCATTGATATGGTTTCTATTCCTTCCACTAGGTGTCATTTCTAAACAATGGCATACACTAGATTAGTGTATGAATCGCAATACATAAATCCAAACTTGTGAAACACTTAACATAAATTGAACAGTTTATGGATATAATCCATAATCATAAAAATGTTTTCTATGAGGAAGTATGTACTCATAAACCCATCATAATGGTTTATAAAGAAAATTATAATTATCCTAATCATATCCCCCGGGAGTGTCGTAACCAAGAGTGCAGCAAGGCCCATTATCGTGCATCGGTTCTCATTCGAGTCTAGCTCAAAGAGGTGTTTTCGGGTTTTTGCCCCTAGGTACATCTGTGCCAGAGCCACCTCTACCTGCTCGTACCCAAAAAGGGTTTTATTGCTCGTAAAACTCAAAAAAATCTATACAATACCAAAATTCTAGGAAGATCTTCTATACTAATCCTCAAAGTCCATCTTAGGTCTATGTGCTCTAATCAGAGTTTATCTAAATCTAGCTTCCAAGTTTTGTACTAAACTTCCTCTGATACCAATTGTAACGCCCCAACCCCAGTTACCTAGAGTCGGTGCATTATTACATAACATTATCATGATCACAAAAGATCAAGTCTCGAAAGACTTATTATTTTAGTAGCCTTGGAAACACTAGATACATTCATAAGTATTACATTACACCATAAAGTGAAAAACTACAACAACATAGTATCCATAGTCCACACTCATATCCCCTCAGACTATCCCTACAGGTTAGTCATAAAATACTTCTTCACATCCTGAGAAAAATAAAACATGTAAAAGGGGTGAGCGCAGATGCTCAGTAAGGATAACAATATGGAAGAAACTTTCGTAAATAAGCATAAACATTTAAGGAACGTTATAACTAAAACAAAAGCCTTTTAAACTTGAACTTCAACATAATATGTCAAAAATAAAATGAAATAATTCCATTTACTTATTCACATGGATATTCTACTAGTCTAATAATCACATGAAATATCATTAACCACTTTCATAATGATGGAATGCATAATGTCAGACTATCATAAGCACATAGTCAAGGCCTTGTGCCAAGAATACAAATAATATTTTATCAAGGCCTTGTTCCAAGACACTAGTTTGTCTCATTTGACCTACCTATGCATCGAGGATCTATAGCGGCCTCCACCCATCACTTACTAAGTCCAATTCATTCCTTATATGAACAGGTTTAAACATAACATAAACATAAGTATTAAAACTAGCATACGAAATGTCAATACTTTCTCCATAAACCATGAATGGTATAAAAATAACACATCAATAGTCAAACATATCACAGAACCTTCAATACTATATGTAAGTTTTGTATCATAATAAATAAACTTCAAATAATCATAAAATCCATCAAAGGATGTTGCATAGATGAAATCAAAACTATTTGGGAGAAATATCTCTATTTTTGAAATCATTTAAAAGTCACATAATTATAAAATAAAATATTTAATTTGAAAATATTTTTATAATATTGTAAGGGAAGCTTCGACGATTTTATAACAGCAGAAAATAGCTGCATCTGCCGTATATGTTAAAAACGACATTCTTACCTTAATTCTGTCGAAAAGGTTAAAAAGGACCTTGTTTGGAAAACGACGGAAAGATTCCTTTATAAACATCTTATAAAAAGTCAAACAAGGGTGTAAATTAATTTAACCCATATTCTATAAAATATTAATAATGTTTTGAAATACATTTTTAAGAAACATTGATGAAGCTAATATATTCACATATTTAATACTGTAATTTAATGTTTATAAACCCAAAACAGTGTTATTTAATGGGCAATTGTTACATATTTAGGTTTTGGTGTTATTTTGAGCCTAAATGCAAAAATGGCCTAATTCTGGATTTTTTAACAGCTTTTTATCACAGGGGTATTTTGGTCATTTACAAAAAAATATAAATCCAAATTTTATGATTATAATTTCTTTAGAATCCTAATTTAATTTCCTTCAACTTTGTCTTCTGGACCAGGATCTGATTCTACCATCTTGAGGTCCAAACAATTCAATGAAGTTGAAGATTATTGAGGAACACCAAGGAAGCTTCCAGGAAATTTCTTCCAGAAAAACGAAGGTTCAGTGAAATAACCATAACTCGCTCCAAACGACTTTAATGGAGCTGAAATTTTGTGGATAGACGGTTAAGAAGATTTGTAACAAGTTTTATTAAGGAGGCCACGCCTGAAATGGCCTTGTTCAGGGACATTAATTCAGTACAAAACGGTGTTTTTCGGTTTGATGATTCTGACTGGACAGAATAAATTGTCAGAGGAAATTGGCCATAACCCTCGGAATACCTATCCAAATCCGCTGATCTTTTTAGGGGACACGGACAAGACAATTATGAACAACATTGAAGAAGGCCTCAACGCGTGAAGAGGTCATTTATGGGGTCCAAAACGCGACAACTTTCGGGGGTCGAAATCTGCCTATAAAAGGAGGGGAGCTCCTACCTCTCAAATTATTCCTTTCTTCACCACACCATCCGTCACAAAGGGGTTTGGCTTGAGAGAGAAAGAGTATAGGATTTTTCCATGATGTAATCAAGCCATGAAGGGCTAAATCCAAGTGGTGGTGGGCAAAGGAGATCCGAAGACATTTCCCTTTTTGAGTTTGTGCTTTCATTGTAAAATATTTTCTTTTAAACTATCCTGGAACTTGTTTACATGAATGAATGAGGTCTTGTTCTCTCGTGTTTTCAATTTCTTATAAATTATTCTAGATTTCTTATATTCTAATGAAAGTGGTTTTACTCATGGTTTAAATTTCTTTGGCGAGGTCTCGCTTTTGAGCACGATGAGTTTATCCTGTTTTGGTTACTCGGAGGTCTTCGGGTAATCAGAACACTTTCATTAGAAGATCGGCACCCATGTATGAGGTTTCAATATGGTATCTAGATTATTTAGGTGTATACCTTGAGGTATTAAGGTATACATTGGATAATTTAATGAAAATATATTCGTAAACAATGATAAAGGGAGTGTCCAACGATCAACGTTTGTCCACCGCTGCTACCTTTAACTTGTTCCTTCCAGCTCGATTTTCTTTGGTATTTTAATTCATAATTTAGATTTAATATTTCATTTTGATTTAATTTTCATAATCAAAATCCCCCATATATATTATATATGTTAGTTTTATATTAGTTAAATTAAAAAGTGACAATTGAAAATATAGTGCGTATAAGCGGCCTCCTTGTGATCGACCCTAGGTTGTGCCACTATGGTACACTCTTAGGAAAATAAGAATTTAATTGAGTAGGGTAAAGTGACTGAAATCCCCAAACATCAATTTGGCGCCATTGCCGGGGAGGCCAAGTGCTTACACACACTATTTTTCAAAGAAAAAAAAACAAAAAAAAAAGAGCCTTGTTGCATATCATTCATTTCATCAGCCAATATGGATTTTTATGGAAATTATTATAATTATTGGCATGTGGATAACTTTTATGATGAGCCAAGTAGGGAAGATACATTGAGTATTAAAATTCTTGAAAATTCCCAACAATTGAAAGAAAATGCCTTGATAATTCAAGAGAATTGCAGAAAGATGGAAAAAGCAAGCAAGATGATATCATCGTTGGCCGCCCAAGTTGAAGATGTTAAAGTCTTATGGATGGAACGACAAAAAATAAAAGCTGAGGAGAATGAAATACTTGATCCACCTACATTTAATGAAGATATTGATGAGGTTGAAGAAAATCTTAAGGACCCACTTCCCTCGCCAACAAATGAGTTCCCAGCTGCCTTGCTTGAGGAAAAGGGTTCTAAAGCTGAAATTTCTGAGGGAGTTTTAAATTCTGAGCATTCATTTCATTCAAATTTCATTAATTTTGAATTTAAATCTAATATCCCTTATTCTGAATTTGTAGATTCAGCATCACTACTGCAGGATCTAGATGAAGAAGAAGAAGAAGGTCCTCTTGTTGAGGAGAGAATGGAGGTGCCTGTTGAGTTATGCATTGGTGCATTTGAGGATGATGGCAAAAAAGAAGAAATAATTGAAGAACCAATTTACGAACATGAACCAGAAGAGAAGCCACTTCCTATTCTTCTATTTTCAACACCGGTGGACACCACTCCTCCAGATTAAAAAAACAGGGAGCACCCCTACATCCTTTTCCCTCCCCCTTCTAATCTCAAATTCTATTTTCCATCTCTTCTAGGGGTTGGGGATATTTTTCTTTTCTTTGGGGGTTCTCACTTTTGGAATCCATATATGGATATCGGGAGAAATAATTTGTGGTGGTTTCTAAGCAAGAAACCCCATCCACCTTCGGATTGGGGTTAACCTGCTGCAACTGCCTGACTAGGGGCAGTAAAAACCTAGCACCCGCTTGGGGGTCAAACCAAGCATTATCCCTTCCCTTTCACCTTTCTATTTTTTTTTCTAATTTTTTTTTTATTTATTGATTTATAGGAAGAAGTGGTGCCAACTAGGAGTTTAACTCAACGGTACTGTTAGAAAAATAAAGTCAGGTTGTATCTTTCTTTATATTTAGTTTTTTCTCTTCCCTTATTAATATTTTATCAAGACAAAATGAAGGGTACTGAAATTTAATTGTGGGGGGAGTGTCGACCTGCTTATTTTTTTTATGCTTTCATTTTTTTTCATTTTTTAGGAACCTTGAGCTTTAATGATAATTCTGATCACATTTCACACAATAATTTATTTTGATAAAATTGAAATGATTTTTGAAAAAAAAGGATCTTAAATGATTGTTGATGTGATTTTTTTTCCTTAAATTGGATTTTCAATCATTTTTATGAGTTTAACTGATTTTTGAAATCCATGGCCATGAAACACTGACTCAAAATATTTTTCTCGTCCTGTGAGGTATTCTAAAACACTTTTACATATTCTTTCTAATTCCCACACTTTCTTGAGGGAAACCTGGATTTTTTGTGAGAACCAGAATTTGTGATTTTTCTCTTTCGAAGCTTTGGATTTCATTGAATGTTTTTAATATGATTGAGGCACTACTTTGGCTAGCCACATATTATCCTGAGACTTACCTTTACATTTATCCTTCGTTACCCCTTAGATGCCATGAATTGCCTTATAGGTTTAAGCCACAATACAAGCTAATTTATCCTTACCTACCCATTCTCTTGGTATTGTTGCATGGATATTTAAAGTTTGAGTGTGGGGGAAGGGCCATTCGTGTGCGTTCATTGGGATTTGTTTTATTGATGGGTATTGTGCGGTATGCATCAACATTTTGGGCAATGAAATAATTGGGAATGAGTCATAATCTTATTATGCTTCATTTTGTTTCATTCAGTTCTCCTTCAAAAAAAATGAAAATAAAGCTGTGCCTTTCTGGAGCTTAAAAAATATATATATAAAAAAGGAAAATAAAGCTGTGCCTTTCTGGAGCTTTAAAAAAAAATGGGGAGAACTTGGATGATTTAATACCTTGAAATCATTGATTTGCTCATGTACCATTTAAAATAAATGGGGGTGGCGATTTGTTTCACATTCTCAAGGTGGATTGAGTGAGGAAATTTCTGGGTTTTCACTTGATTATTCATGCATTGTACCTTAGAGTCAAACCTTCTCTTTCTAGCCTTGATCTTTTAAATCATTTAACCACCAACCTAAAGCCACAGAGTCATTTGAACCGTTGATGAAAGCCCTCATGATTGAATTCATTTTTATGTTTCACGCTGTGGAGAAATGAGAATTGTCACAAGCCTATGGTGATACATGCAATTTCCAAGTATGAGCATAACTACAGAATTTATTTCTCTTGAGTGAAGAGTGACATAAAATTCAATGCGAGGTAGGTTGTGATTGATCCGTGGATGGATTTATGAGGTTGAACAAATTTAAATTTTTGTAATGAAAATAAAAGGAAATTGTTTTTCATATAAGAGACATGATGAAATTTGGTTTTTAATAAGATCATGGATGTTTTCTCATTTTTGATTGTTGTGTGAATTTTGATTTGAATATATGATAATTGCTCAGGAGTGCAATGCTTAAGTGTGGGGGATTGATGAAGCTAATATTTTCACATATTTAATACTGTAATTTAATGTTTATAAACCCACAACAGTGTTATTTAATGGGAAATTGTTACATATTTAGGTTTTGGTGTTATTTTGAGCCTAAATGCAAAAATGGCCTAATTCTGGATTTTTTAACAGCTTTTTATCACAGGGGTATTTTGGTCATTTACAAAAAAATATAAATCCAAATTTTATGATTATAATTTCTTTAGAATCCTAATTTAATTTCCTTCAATTTTGTCTTCTGGACCAGGATCTGATTCTACCATCTTGAGGTCCAAACAATTCAATGAAGTTGAAGATTATTGAGGAACACCAAGGAAGCTTCCAGGAAATTTCTTCCAGATTCTGGATTTTTTAACAGCTTTTTATCACAGGGGTATTTTGGTCATTTACAAAAAAATATAAATCCAAATTTTATGATTATAATTTCTTTAGAATCCTAATTTAATTTCCTTCAACTTTGTCTTCTGGACCAGGATCTGATTCTACCATCTTGAGGTCCAAACAATTCAATGAAGTTGAAGATTATTGAGGAACACCAAGGAAGCTTCCAGGAAATTTCTTCCAGAAAAACGAAGGTTCAGAGAAATATCCATAACTCGCTCAACACGACTTTAATGGAGCTGAAATTTTGTGGATAGACGGTTAAGAAGATTTGTAACAAGTTTTATTAAGGAGGCCACGCCTGAAATGGCCGTGTTCAGGGACATTAATTCAGTACAAAACGGTGTTTTTCGGTTTGATGATTCTGACTGGACAGAATAAATTGTCAGAGGAAATTGGCCATAACCCTCGTAATACCTATCCAAATCCGCTGATCTTTTTAGGGGACACGGCCAAGACAATTATGAACAACATTGAAGAAGGCCTCAACGCGTGAAGAGGTCATTTATGGGGTCCAAAACGCGAAAACTTTCGGGGGTCGAAATCTGCCTATAAAAGGAGGGGAGCTCCTACCTCTCAAATTATTCCATTCTTCACCACACCATCCGTCACAAAGGGGTTTGGCTTGAGAGAGCAAGAGTATAGGATTTTTCCATGATGTAATCAAGCCATGAAGGGCTAAATCCAAGTGGTGGTGGGCAACGGAGATCCGAAGACATTTCCCTTTTTGAGTTTGTGCTTTCATTGTAAAATATTTTCTTTTAAACTATCCTGGAACTTGTTTACATGAATGAATGAGGTCTTGTTCTCTCGTGTTTTCAATTTCTTATAAATTATTCTAGATTTCTTATATTCTAATGAATTTAAAGTGGTTTTACTCATGGTTTAAATTTCTTTGGCGAGGTCTCGCTTTTGAGCACGATGAGTTTATCCTGTTTTGGTTACTCGGAGGTCTTCGGGTAATCAGAACACTTTCATTAGAAGATCGGCACCCATGTATGAGGTTTCAAAATGGTATCTAGATTATTTAGGTGTATACCTTGAGGTATTAAGGTATACATTGGATAATTTAATGAAAATATATTCGTAAACAATGATAAAGGGAGTGTCCAACGATCAACGTTTGTCCACCGCTGCTACCTTTAACTTGTTCCTTCCAGATCGATTTTCTTTGGTATTTTAATTCATAATTTAGATTTAATATTTCATTTTGATTTAATTTTCATAATCAAAATCCCCCATATATATTATATATGTTAGTTTTATATTAGTTAAATTAAAAAGTGACAATTGAAAATATAGTGCGTATAAGCGGCCTCCTTGTGATCGACCCTAGGTTGTGCCACTATGGTACACTCTTAGGAAAATAAGAATTTAATTGAGTAGGGTAAAGCGACTGAAATCCCCAAACATCAATTTGGCGCCGTTGCCGGGGAGGCCAAGTGCTTACACACACTATTTTTCAAAGAAAAAAAAAACAAAAAAAAGAGCCTTGTTGCATATCATTCATTTCATCAGCCAATATGGATTTTTATGGAAATTATTATAATTATTGGCATGTGGATAACTTTTATGATGAGCCAAGTAGGGAAGATACATTGAGTATTAAAATTCTTGAAAATTCCCAACAATTGAAAGAAAATGCCTTGATAATTCAAGAGAATTGCAGAAAGATGGAAAAAGCAAGCAAGATGATATCATCGTTGGCCGCCCAAGTTGAAGATGTTAAAGTCTTATGGATGGAACGACAAAAAATAAAAGCTGAGGAGAATGAAATACTTGATCCACCTACATTTAATGAAGATATTGATGAGGTTGAAGAAAATCTTAAGGACCCACTTCCCTCGCCAACAAATGAGTTCCCAGCTGCCTTGCTTGAGGAAAAGGGTTCTAAAGCTGAAATTTCTGAGGGAGTTTTAAATTCTGAGCATTCATTTCATTCAAATTTCATTAATTTTGAATTTAAATCTAATATCCCTTATTCTGAATTTGTAGATTCAGCATCACTACTGCAGGATCTAGATGAAGAAGAAGAAGAAGGTCCTCTTGTTGAGGAGAGAATGGAGGTGCCTGTTGAGTTATGCATTGGTGCATTTGAGGATGATGGCAAAAAAGAAGAAATAATTGAAGAACCAATTTACGAACATGAACCAGAAGAGAAGCCACTTCCTATTCTTCTATTTTCAACATCGGTGGACACCACTCCTCCAGATTACAAAAACAGGGAGCACCCCTACATCCTTTTCCCTCCCCCTTCTAATCTCAAATTCTATTTTCCATCTCTTCTAGGGGTTGGGGATATTTTTCTTTTCTTTGGGGGTTCTCACTTTTGGAATCCATATATGGATATCGGGAGAAATAATTTGTGGTGGTTTCTAAGCAAGAAACCCCATCCACCTTCGGATTGGGGTTAACCTGCTGCAACTGCCTGACTAGGGGCAGTAAAAACCTAGCACCCGCTTGGGGGTCAAACCAAGCATTATCCCTTCCCTTTCACCTTTCTATTTTTTTTTCTAATTTTTTTTTTATTTATTGCTTTATAGGAAGAAGTGGTGCCAACTAGGAGTTTAACTCAACGGTACTGTTAGAAAAATAAAGTCAGGTTGTATCTTTCTTTATATTTAGTTTTTTCTCTTCCCTTATTAATATTTTATCAAGACAAAATGAAGGGTACTGAAATTTAATTGTGGGGGGAGTGTCGACCTGCTTATTTTTTTTATGCTTTCATTTTTTTTCATTTTTTAGGAACCTTGAGCTTTAATGATAATTCTGATCACATTTCACACAATAATTTATTTTGATAAAATTGAAATGATTTTTGAAAAAAAAGGATCTTAAATGATTGTTGATGTGAATTTTTTTTCCTTAAATTGGATTTTCAATCATTTTTATGAGTTTAACTGATTTTTGAAATCCATGGCCATGAAACACTGACTCAAAATATTTTTCTCGTCCTGTGAGGTATTCTAAAACACTTTTACATATTCTTTCTAATTCCCACACTTTCTTGAGGGAAACCTGGATTTTTTGTGAGAACCAGAATTTGTGATTTTTCTCTTTCGAAGCTTTGGATTTCATTGAATGTTTTTAATATGATTGAGGCACTACTTTGGCTAGCCACATATTATCCTGAGACTTACCTTTACATTTATCCTTCGTTACCCCTTAGATGCCATGAATTGCCTTATAGGTTTAAGCCACAATACAAGCTAATTTATCCTTACCTACCCATTCTCTTGGTATTGTTGCATGGATATTTAAAGTTTGAGTGTGGGGGAAGGGCCATTCGTGTGCGTTCATTGGGATTTGTTTTATTGATGGGTATTGTGCGGTATGCATCAACATTTTGGGCAATGAAATAATTGGGAATGAGTCATAATCTTATTATGCTTCATTTTGTTTCATTCAGTTCTCCTTCAAAAAAAATGAAAATAAAGCTGTGCCTTTCTGGAGCTTAAAAAATATATATATAAAAAAGGAAAATAAAGTTGTGCCTTTCTGGAGCTTTAAAAAAAAATGGGGAGAACTTGGATGATTTAATACCTTGAAATCATTGATTTGCTCATGTACCATTTAAAATAAATGGGGGTGGCGATTTGTTTCACATTCTCAAGGTGGATTGAGTGAGGAAATTTCTGGGTTTTCACTTGATTATTCATGCATTGTACCTTAGAGTCAAACCTTCTCTTTCTAGCCTTGATCTTTTAAATCATTTAACCACCAACCTAAAGCCACAGAGTCATTTGAACCGTTGATGAAAGCCCTCATGATTGAATTCATTTTTATGTTTCACGCTGTGGAGAAATGAGAATTGTCACAAGCCTATGGTGATACATGCAATTTCCAAGTATGAGCATAACTACAGAATTTATTTCTCTTGAGTGAAGAGTGACATAAAATTCAATGCGAGGTAGGTTGTGATTGATCCGTGGATGGATTTATGAGGTTGAACAAATTTAAATTTTTGTAATGAAAATAAAAGGAAATTGTTTTTCATATAAGAGACATGATGAAATTTGGTTTTTAATAAGATCATGGATGTTTTCTCATTTTTGATTGTTGTGTGAATTTTGATTTGAATATATGATAATTGCTCAGGAGTGCAATGCTTAAGTGTGGGGGATTGATGAAGCTAATATTTTCACATATTTAATACTGTAATTTAATGTTTATAAACCCACAACAGTGTTATTTAATGGGCAATTGTTACATATTTAGGTTTTGGTGTTATTTTGAGCCTAAATGCAAAAATGGCCTAATTCTGGATTTTTTAACAGCTTTTTATCACAGGGGTATTTTGGTCATTTACAAAAAAATATAAATCCAAATTTTATGATTATAATTTCTTTAGAATCCTAATTTAATTTCCTTCAACTTTGTCTTCTGGACCAGGATCTGATTCTACCATCTTGAGGTCCAAACAATTCAATGAAGTTGAAGATTATTGAGGAACACCAAGGAAGCTTCCAGGAAATTTCTTCCAGAAAAACGAAGGTTCAGAGAAATATCCATAACTCGCTCAACACGACTTTAATGGAGCTGAAATTTTGTGGATAGACGGTTAAGAAGATTTGTAACAAGTTTTATTAAGGAGGCCACGCCTGAAATGGCCGTGTTCAGGGACATTAATTCAGTAAAAAACGGTGTTTTTCGGTTTGATGATTCTGACTGGACAGAATAAATTGTCAGAGTAAATTGGCCATAACCCTCGTAATACCTATCCAAATCCGCTGATCGTTTTAGGGGACACGGCCAAGACAATTATGAACAACATTGAAGAAGGCCTCAACGCGTGAAGAGGTCATTTATGGGGTCCAAAACGCGAAAACTTTCGGGGGTCGAAATCTGCCTATAAAAGGAGGGGAGCTCCTACCTCTCAAATTATTCCATTCTTCACCACACCATCCGTCACAAAGGGGTTTGGCTTGAGAGAGCAAGAGTATAGGATTTTTCCATGATGTAATCAAGCCATGAAGGGCTAAATCCAAGTGGTGGTGGGCAACGGAGATCCGAAGACATTTCCCTTTTTGAGTTTGTGCTTTCATTGTAAAATATTTTCTTTTAAACTATCCTGGAACTTGTTTACATGAATGAATGAGGTCTTGTTCTCTCGTGTTTTCAATTTCTTATAAATTATTCTAGATTTCTTATATTCTAATGAATTTAAAGTGGTTTTACTCATGGTTTAAATTTCTTTGGCGAGGTCTCGCTTTTGAGCACGATGAGTTTATCCTGTTTTGGTTACTCGGAGGTCTTCGGGTAATCAGAACACTTTCATTAGAAGATCGGCACCCATGTATGAGGTTTCAAAATGGTATCTAGATTATTTAGGTGTATACCTTGAGGTATTAAGGTATACATTGGATAATTTAATGAAAATATATTCGTAAACAATGATAAAGGGAGTGTCCAACGATCAACGTTTGTCCACCGCTGCTACCTTTAACTTGTTCCTTCCAGATCGATTTTCTTTGGTATTTTAATTCATAATTTAGATTTAATATTTCATTTTGATTTAATTTTCATAATCAAAATCCCCCATATATATTATATATGTTAGTTTTATATTAGTTAAATTAAAAAGTGACAATTGAAAATATAGTGCGTATAAGCGGCCTCCTTGTGATCGACCCTAGGTTGTGCCACTATGGTACACTCTTAGGAAAATAAGAATTTAATTGAGTAGGGTAAAGCGACTGAAATCCCCAAACATCAATTTGGCGCCGTTGCCGGGGAGGCCAAGTGCTTACACACACTATTTTTCAAAGAAAAAAAAACAAAAAAAAGAGCCTTGTTGCATATCATTCATTTCATCAGCCAATATGGATTTTTATGGAAATTATTATAATTATTGGCATGTGGATAACTTTTATGATGAGCCAAGTAGGGAAGATACATTGAGTATTAAAATTCTTGAAAATTCCCAACAATTGAAAGAAAATGCCTTGATAATTCAAGAGAATTGCAGAAAGATGGAAAAAGCAAGCAAGATGATATCATCGTTGGCCGCCCAAGTTGAAGATGTTAAAGTCTTATGGATGGAACGACAAAAAATAAAAGCTGAGGAGAATGAAATACTTGATCCACCTACATTTAATGAAGATATTGATGAGGTTGAAGAAAATCTTAAGGACCCACTTCCCTCGCCAACAAATGAGTTCCCAGCTGCCTTGCTTGAGGAAAAGGGTTCTAAAGCTGAAATTTCTGAGGGAGTTTTAAATTCTGAGCATTCATTTCATTCAAATTTCATTAATTTTGAATTTAAATCTAATATCCCTTATTCTGAATTTGTAGATTCAGCATCACTACTGCAGGATCTAGATGAAGAAGAAGAAGAAGGTCCTCTTGTTGAGGAGAGAATGGAGGTGCCTGTTGAGTTATGCATTGGTGCATTTGAGGATGATGGCAAAAAAGAAGAAATAATTGAAGAACCAATTTACGAACATGAACCAGAAGAGAATCCACTTCCTATTCTTCTATTTTCAACACCGGTGGACACCACTCCTCCAGATTACAAAAACAGGGAGCACCCCTACATCCTTTTCCCTCCCCCTTCTAATCTCAAATTCTATTTTCCATCTCTTCTAGGGGTTGGGGATATTTTTCTTTTCTTTGGGGGTTCTCACTTTTGGAATCCATATATGGATATCGGGAGAAATAATTTGTGGTGGTTTCTAAGCAAGAAACCCCATCCACCTTCGGATTGGGGTTAACCTGCTGCAACTGCCTGACTAGGGGCAGTAAAAACCTAGCACCCGCTTGGGGGTCAAACCAAGCATTATCCCTTCCCTTTCACCTTTCTATTTTTTTTTCTAATTTTTTTTTTATTTATTGCTTTATAGGAAGAAGTGGTGCCAACTAGGAGTTTAACTCAACGGTACTGTTAGAAAAATAAAGTCAGGTTGTATCTTTCTTTATATTTAGTTTTTTCTCTTCCCTTATTAATATTTTATCAAGACAAAATGAAGGGTACTGAAATTTAATTGTGGGGGGAGTGTCGACCTGCTTATTTTTTTTATGCTTTCATTTTTTTTCATTTTTTAGGAACCTTGAGCTTTAATGATAATTCTGATCACATTTCACACAATAATTTATTTTGATAAAATTGAAATGATTTTTGAAAAAAAAGGATCTTAAATGATTGTTGATGTGAATTTTTTTTCCTTAAATTGGATTTTCAATCATTTTTATGAGTTTAACTGATTTTTGAAATCCATGGCCATGAAACACTGACTCAAAATATTTTTCTCGTCCTGTGAGGTATTCTAAAACACTTTTACATATTCTTTCTAATTCCCACACTTTCTTGAGGGAAACCTGGATTTTTTGTGAGAACCAGAATTTGTGATTTTTCTCTTTCGAAGCTTTGGATTTCATTGAATGTTTTTAATATGATTGAGGCACTACTTTGGCTAGCCACATATTATCCTGAGACTTACCTTTACATTTATCCTTCGTTACCCCTTAGATGCCATGAATTGCCTTATAGGTTTAAGCCACAATACAAGCTAATTTATCCTTACCTACCCATTCTCTTGGTATTGTTGCATGGATATTTAAAGTTTGAGTGTGGGGGAAGGGCCATTCGTGTGCGTTCATTGGGATTTGTTTTATTGATGGGTATTGTGCGGTATGCATCAACATTTTGGGCAATGAAATAATTGGGAATGAGTCATAATCTTATTATGCTTCATTTTGTTTCATTCAGTTCTCCTTCAAAAAAAATGAAAATAAAGCTGTGCCTTTCTGGAGCTTAAAAAATATATATATAAAAAAGGAAAATAAAGCTGTGCCTTTCTGGAGCTTTAAAAAAAATGGGGAGAACTTGGATGATTTAATACCTTGAAATCATTGATTTGCTCATGTACCATTTAAAATAAATGGGGGTGGCGATTTGTTTCACATTCTCAAGGTGGATTGAGTGAGGAAATTTCTGGGTTTTCACTTGATTATTCATGCATTGTACCTTAGAGTCAAACCTTCTCTTTCTAGCCTTGATCTTTTAAATCATTTAACCACCAACCTAAAGCCACAGAGTCATTTGAACCGTTGATGAAAGCCCTCATGATTGAATTCATTTTTATGTTTCACGCTGTGGAGAAATGATAATTGTCACAAGCCTATGGTGATACATGCAATTTCCAAGTATGAGCATAACTACAGAATTTATTTCTCTTGAGTGAAGAGTGACATAAAATTCAATGCGAGGTAGGTTGTGATTGATCCGTGGATGGATTTATGAGGTTGAACAAATTTAAATTTTTGTAATGAAAATAAAAGGAAATTGTTTTTCATATAAGAGACATGATGAAATTTGGTTTTTAATAAGATCATGGATGTTTTCTCATTTTTGATTGTTGTGTGAATTTTGATTTGAATATATGATAATTGCTCAGGAGTGCAATGCTTAAGTGTGGGGGATTGATGAAGCTAATATTTTCACATATTTAATACTGTAATTTAATGTTTATAAACCCACAACAGTGTTATTTAATGGGCAATTGTTACATATTTAGGTTTTGGTGTTATTTTGAGCCTAAATGCAAAAATGGCCTAATTCTGGATTTTTTAACAGCTTTTTATCACAGGGGTATTTTGGTCATTTACAAAAAAATATAAATCCAAATTTTATGATTATAATTTCTTTAGAATCCTAATTTAATTTCCTTCAACTTTGTCTTCTGGACCAGGATCTGATTCTACCATCTTGAGGTCCAAACAATTCAATGAAGTTGAAGATTATTGAGGAACACCAAGGAAGCTTCCAGGAAATTTCTTCCAGAAAAACGAAGGTTCAGAGAAATATCCATAACTCGCTCAACACGACTTTAATGGAGCTGAAATTTTGTGGATAGACGGTTAAGAAGATTTGTAACAAGTTTTATTAAGGAGGCCACGCCTGAAATGGCCGTGTTCAGGGACATTAATTCAGTACAAAACGGTGTTTTTCGGTTTGATGATTCTGACTGGACAGAATAAATTGTCAGAGGAAATTGGCCATAACCCTCGTAATACCTATCCAAATCCGCTGATCTTTTTAGGGGACACGGCCAAGACAATTATGAACAACATTGAAGAAGGCCTCAACGCGTGAAGAGGTCATTTATGGGGTCCAAAACGCGAAAACTTTCGGGGGTCGAAATCTGCCTATAAAAGGAGGGGAGCTCCTACCTCTCAAATTATTCCATTCTTCACCACACCATCCGTCACAAAGGGGTTTGGCTTGAGAGAGCAAGAGTATAGGATTTTTCCATGATGTAATCAAGCCATGAAGGGCTAAATCCAAGTGGTGGTGGGCAACGGAGATCCGAAGACATTTCCCTTTTTGAGTTTGTGCTTTCATTGTAAAATATTTTCTTTTAAACTATCCTGGAACTTGTTTACATGAATGAATGAGGTCTTGTTCTCTCGTGTTTTCAATTTCTTATAAATTATTCTAGATTTCTTATATTCTAATGAATTTAAAGTGGTTTTACTCATGGTTTAAATTTCTTTGGCGAGGTCTCGCTTTTGAGCACGATGAGTTTATCCTGTTTTGGTTACTCGGAGGTCTTCGGGTAATCAGAACACTTTCATTAGAAGATCGGCACCCATGTATGAGGTTTCAAAATGGTATCTAGATTATTTAGGTGTATACCTTGAGGTATTAAGGTATACATTGGATAATTTAATGAAAATATATTCGTAAACAATGATAAAGGGAGTGTCCAACGATCAACGTTTGTCCACCGCTGCTACCTTTAACTTGTTCCTTCCAGATCGATTTTCTTTGGTATTTTAATTCATAATTTAGATTTAATATTTCATTTTGATTTAATTTTCATAATCAAAATCCCCCATATATATTATATATGTTAGTTTTATATTAGTTAAATTAAAAAGTGACAATTGAAAATATAGTGCGTATAAGCGGCCTCCTTGTGATCGACCCTAGGTTGTGCCACTATGGTACACTCTTAGGAAAATAAGAATTTAATTGAGTAGGGTAAAGCGACTGAAATCCCCAAACATCAATTTGGCGTCGTTGCCGGGGAGGCCAAGTGCTTACACACACTATTTTTCAAAGAAAAAAAAAACAAAAAAAAGAGCCTTGTTGCATATCATTCATTTCATCAGCCAATATGGATTTTTATGGAAATTATTATAATTATTGGCATGTGGATAACTTTTATGATGAGCCAAGTAGGGAAGATACATTGAGTATTAAAATTCTTGAAAATTCCCAACAATTGAAAGAAAATGCCTTGATAATTCAAGAGAATTGCAGAAAGATGGAAAAAGCAAGCAAGATGATATCATCGTTGGCCGCCCAAGTTGAAGATGTTAAAGTCTTATGGATGGAACGACAAAAAATAAAAGCTGAGGAGAATGAAATACTTGATCCACCTACATTTAATGAAGATATTGATGAGGTTGAAGAAAATCTTAAGGACCCACTTCCCTCGCCAACAAATGAGTTCCCAGCTGCCTTGCTTGAGGAAAAGGGTTCTAAAGCTGAAATTTCTGAGGGAGTTTTAAATTCTGAGCATTCATTTCATTCAAATTTCATTAATTTTGAATTTAAATCTAATATCCCTTATTCTGAATTTGTAGATTCAGCATCACTACTGCAGGATCTAGATGAAGAAGAAGAAGAAGGTCCTCTTGTTGAGGAGAGAATGGAGGTGCCTGTTGAGTTATGCATTGGTGCATTTGAGGATGATGGCAAAAAAGAAGAAATAATTGAAGAACCAATTTACGAACATGAACCAGAAGAGAAGCCACTTCCTATTCTTCTATTTTCAACACCGGTGGACACCACTCCTCCAGATTACAAAAACAGGGAGCACCCCTACATCCTTTTCCCTCCCCCTTCTAATCTCAAATTCTATTTTCCATCTCTTCTAGGGGTTGGGGATATTTTTCTTTTCTTTGGGGGTTCTCACTTTTGGAATCCATATATGGATATCGGGAGAAATAATTTGTGGTGGTTTCTAAGCAAGAAACCCCATCCACCTTCGGATTGGGGTTAACCTGCTGCAACTGCCTGACTAGGGGCAGTAAAAACCTAGCACCCGCTTGGGGGTCAAACCAAGCATTATCCCTTCCCTTTCACCTTTCTATTTTTTTTTCTAATTTTTTTTTATTTATTGCTTTATAGGAAGAAGTGGTGCCAACTAGGAGTTTAACTCAACGGTACTGTTAGAAAAATAAAGTCAGGTTGTATCTTTCTTTATATTTAGTTTTTTCTCTTCCCTTATTAATATTTTATCAAGACAAAATGAAGGGTACTGAAATTTAATTGTGGGGGGAGTGTCGACCTGCTTATTTTTTTTATGCTTTCATTTTTTTTCATTTTTTAGGAACCTTGAGCTTTAATGATAATTCTGATCACATTTCACACAATAATTTATTTTGATAAAATTGAAATGATTTTTGAAAAAAAAGGATCTTAAATGATTGTTGATGTGATTTTTTTTCCTTAAATTGGATTTTCAATCATTTTTATGAGTTTAACTGATTTTTGAAATCCATGGCCATGAAACACTGACTCAAAATATTTTTCTCGTCCTGTGAGGTATTCTAAAACACTTTTACATATTCTTTCTAATTCCCACACTTTCTTGAGGGAAACCTGGATTTTTTGTGAGAACCAGAATTTGTGATTTTTCTCTTTCGAAGCTTTGGATTTCATTGAATGTTTTTAATATGATTGAGGCACTACTTTGGCTAGCCACATATTATCCTGAGACTTACCTTTACATTTATCCTTCGTTACCCCTTAGATGCCATGAATTGCCTTATAGGTTTAAGCCACAATACAAGCTAATTTATCCTTACCTACCCATTCTCTTGGTATTGTTGCATGGATATTTAAAGTTTGAGTGTGGGGGAAGGGCCATTCGTGTGCGTTCATTGGGATTTGTTTTATTGATGGGTATTGTGCGGTATGCATCAACATTTTGGGCAATGAAATAATTGGGAATGAGTCATAATCTTATTATGCTTCATTTTGTTTCATTCAGTTCTCCTTCAAAAAAAATGAAAATAAAGCTGTGCCTTTCTGGAGCTTAAAAAATATATATATAAAAAAGGAAAATAAAGCTGTGCCTTTCTGGAGCTTTAAAAAAAAATGGGGAGAACTTGGATGATTTAATACCTTGAAATCATTGATTTGCTCATGTACCATTTTAAATAAATGGGGGTGGCGATTTGTTTCACATTCTCAAGGTGGATTGAGTGAGGAAATTTCTGGGTTTTCACTTGATTATTCATGCATTGTACCTTAGAGTCAAACCTTCTCTTTCTAGCCTTGATCTTTTAAATCATTTAACCACCAACCTAAAGCCACAGAGTCATTTGAACCGTTGATGAAAGCCCTCATGATTGAATTCATTTTTATGTTTCACGCTGTGGAGAAATGAGAATTGTCACAAGCCTATGGTGATACATGCAATTTCCAAGTATGAGCATAACTACAGAATTTATTTCTCTTGAGTGAAGAGTGACATAAAATTCAATGCGAGGTAGGTTGTGATTGATCCGTGGATGGATTTATGAGGTTGAACAAATTTAAATTTTTGTAATGAAAATAAAAGGAAATTGTTTTTCATATAAGAGACATGATGAAATTTGGTTTTTAATAAGATCATGGATGTTTTCTCATTTTTGATTGTTGTGTGAATTTTGATTTGAATATATGATAATTGCTCAGGAGTGCAATGCTTAAGTGTGGGGGATTGATGAAGCTAATATTTTCACATATTTAATACTGTAATTTAATGTTTATAAACCCACAACAGTGTTATTTAATGGGCAATTGTTACATATTTAGGTTTTGGTGTTATTTTGAGCCTAAATGCAAAAATGGCCTAATTCTGGATTTTTTAACAGCTTTTTATCACAGGGGTATTTTGGTCATTTACAAAAAAATATAAATCCAAATTTTATGATTATAATTTCTTTAGAATCCTAATTTAATTTCCTTCAACTTTGTCTTCTGGACCAGGATCTGATTCTACCATCTTGAGGTCCAAACAATTCAATGAAGTGGAAGATTATTGAGGAACACCAAGGAAGCTTCCAGGAAATTTCTTCCAGAAAAACGAAGGTTCAGAGAAATATCCATAACTCGCTCAACACGACTTTAATGGAGCTGAAATTTTGTGGATAGACGGTTAAGAAGATTTGTAACAAGTTTTATTAAGGAGGCCACGCCTGAAATGGCCGTGTTCAGGGACATTAATTCAGTACAAAACGGTGTTTTTCGGTTTGATGATTCTGACTGGACAGAATAAATTGTCAGAGGAAATTGGCCATAACCCTCGTAATACCTATCCAAATCCGCTGATCTTTTTAGGGGACACGGCCAAGACAATTATGAACAACATTGAAGAAGGCCTCAACGCGTGAAGAGGTCATTTATGGGGTCCAAAACGCGAAAACTTTCGGGGGTCGAAATCTGCCTATAAAAGGAGGGGAGCTCCTACCTCTCAAATTATTCCATTCTTCACCACACCATCCGTCACAAAGGGGTTTGGCTTGAGAGAGCAAGAGTATAGGATTTTTCCATGATGTAATCAAGCCATGAAGGGCTAAATCCAAGTGGTGGTGGGCAACGGAGATCCGAAGACATTTCCCTTTTTGAGTTTGTGCTTTCATTGTAAAATATTTTCTTTTAAACTATCCTGGAACTTGTTTACATGAATGAATGAGGTCTTGTTCTCTCGTGTTTTCAATTTCTTATAAATTATTCTAGATTTCTTATATTCTAATGAATTTAAAGTGGTTTTACTCATGGTTTAAATTTCTTTGGCGAGGTCTCGCTTTTGAGCACGATGAGTTTATCCTGTTTTGGTTACTCGGAGGTCTTCGGGTAATCAGAACACTTTCATTAGAAGATCGGCACCCATGTATGAGGTTTCAAAATGGTATCTAGATTATTTAGGTGTATACCTTGAGGTATTAAGGTATACATTGGATAATTTAATGAAAATATATTCGTAAACAATGATAAAGGGAGTGTCCAACGATCAACGTTTGTCCACCGCTGCTACCTTTAACTTGTTCCTTCCAGATCGATTTTCTTTGGTATTTTAATTCATAATTTAGATTTAATATTTCATTTTGATTTAATTTTCATAATCAAAATCCCCCATATATATTATATATGTTAGTTTTATATTAGTTAAATTAAAAAGTGACAATTGAAAATATAGTGCGTATAAGCGGCCTCCTTGTGATCGACCCTAGGTTGTGCCACTATGGTACACTCTTAGGAAAATAAGAATTTAATTGAGTAGGGTAAAGCGACTGAAATCCCCAAACATCAATTTGGCGCCGTTGCCGGGGAGGCCAAGTGCTTACACACACTATTTTTCAAAGAAAAAAAAAACAAAAAAAAGAGCCTTGTTGCATATCATTCATTTCATCAGCCAATATGGATTTTTATGGAAATTATTATAATTATTGGCATGTGGATAACTTTTATGATGAGCCAAGTAGGGAAGATACATTGAGTATTAAAATTCTTGAAAATTCCCAACAATTGAAAGAAAATGCCTTGATAATTCAAGAGAATTGCAGAAAGATGGAAAAAGCAAGCAAGATGATATCATCGTTGGCCGCCCAAGTTGAAGATGTTAAAGTCTTATGGATGGAACGACAAAAAATAAAAGCTGAGGAGAATGAAATACTTGATCCACCTACATTTAATGAAGATATTGATGAGGTTGAAGAAAATCTTAAGGACCCACTTCCCTCGCCAACAAATGAGTTCCCAGCTGCCTTGCTTGAGGAAAAGGGTTCTAAAGCTGAAATTTCTGAGGGAGTTTTAAATTCTGAGCATTCATTTCATTCAAATTTCATTAATTTTGAATTTAAATCTAATATCCCTTATTCTGAATTTGTAGATTCAGCATCACTACTGCAGGATCTAGATGAAGAAGAAGAAGAAGGTCCTCTTGTTGAGGAGAGAATGGAGGTGCCTGTTGAGTTATGCATTGGTGCATTTGAGGATGATGGCAAAAAAGAAGAAATAATTGAAGAACCAATTTACGAACATGAACCAGAAGAGAAGCCACTTCCTATTCTTCTATTTTCAACACCGGTGGACACCACTCCTCCAGATTACAAAAACAGGGAGCACCCCTACATCCTTTTCCCTCCCCCTTCTAATCTCAAATTCTATTTTCCATCTCTTCTAGGGGTTGGGGATATTTTTCTTTTCTTTGGGGGTTCTCACTTTTGGAATCCATATATGGATATCGGGAGAAATAATTTGTGGTGGTTTCTAAGCAAGAAACCCCATCCACCTTCGGATTGGGGTTAACCTGCTGCAACTGCCTGACTAGGGGCAGTAAAAACCTAGCACCCGCTTGGGGGTCAAACCAAGCATTATCCCTTCCCTTTCACCTTTCTATTTTTTTTTCTAATTTTTTTTTTATTTATTGCTTTATAGGAAGAAGTGGTGCCAACTAGGAGTTTAACTCAACGGTACTGTTAGAAAAATAAAGTCAGGTTGTATCTTTCTTTATATTTAGTTTTTTCTCTTCCCTTATTAATATTTTATCAAGACAAAATGAAGGGTACTGAAATTTAATTGTGGGGGGAGTGTCGACCTGCTTATTTTTTTTATGCTTTCATTTTTTTTCATTTTTTAGGAACCTTGAGCTTTAATGATAATTCTGATCACATTTCACACAATAATTTATTTTGATAAAATTGAAATGATTTTTGAAAAAAAAGGATCTTAAATGATTGTTGATGTGAATTTTTTTTCCTTAAATTGGATTTTCAATCATTTTTATGAGTTTAACTGATTTTTGAAATCCATGGCCATGAAACACTGACTCAAAATATTTTTCTCGTCCTGTGAGGTATTCTAAAACACTTTTACATATTCTTTCTAATTCCCACACTTTCTTGAGGGAAACCTGGATTTTTTGTGAGAACCAGAATTTGTGATTTTTCTCTTTCGAAGCTTTGGATTTCATTGAATGTTTTTAATATGATTGAGGCACTACTTTGGCTAGCCACATATTATCCTGAGACTTACCTTTACATTTATCCTTCGTTACCCCTTAGATGCCATGAATTGCCTTATAGGTTTAAGCCACAATACAAGCTAATTTATCCTTACCTACCCATTCTCTTGGTATTGTTGCATGGATATTTAAAGTTTGAGTGTGGGGGAAGGGCCATTCGTGTGCGTTCATTGGGATTTGTTTTATTGATGGGTATTGTGCGGTATGCATCAACATTTTGGGCAATGAAATAATTGGGAATGAGTCATAATCTTATTATGCTTCATTTTGTTTCATTCAGTTCTCCTTCAAAAAAAATGAAAATAAAGCTGTGCCTTTCTGGAGCTTAAAAAATATATATATAAAAAAGGAAAATAAAGCTGTGCCTTTCTGGAGCTTTAAAAAAAAATGGGGAGAACTTGGATGATTTAATACCTTGAAATCATTGATTTGCTCATGTACCATTTAAAATAAATGGGGGTGGCGATTTGTTTCACATTCTCAAGGTGGATTGAGTGAGGAAATTTCTGGGTTTTCACTTGATTATTCATGCATTGTACCTTAGAGTCAAACCTTCTCTTTCTAGCCTTGATCTTTTAAATCATTTAACCACCAACCTAAAGCCACAGAGTCATTTGAACCGTTGATGAAAGCCCTCATGATTGAATTCATTTTTATGTTTCACGCTGTGGAGAAATGAGAATTGTCACAAGCCTATGGTGATACATGCAATTTCCAAGTATGAGCATAACTACAGAATTTATTTCTCTTGAGTGAAGAGTGACATAAAATTCAATGCGAGGTAGGTTGTGATTGATCCGTGGATGGATTTATGAGGTTGAACAAATTTAAATTTTTGTAATGAAAATAAAAGGAAATTGTTTTTCATATAAGAGACATGATGAAATTTGGTTTTTAATAAGATCATGGATGTTTTCTCATTTTTGATTGTTGTGTGAATTTTGATTTGAATATATGATAATTGCTCAGGAGTGCAATGCTTAAGTGTGGGGGATTGATGAAGCTAATATTTTCACATATTTAATACTGTAATTTAATGTTTATAAACCCACAACAGTGTTATTTAATGGGCAATTGTTACATATTTAGGTTTTGGTGTTATTTTGAGCCTAAATGCAAAAATGGCCTAATTCTGGATTTTTTAACAGCTTTTTATCACAGGGGTATTTTGGTCATTTACAAAAAAATATAAATCCAAATTTTATGATTATAATTTCTTTAGAATCCTAATTTAATTTCCTTCAACTTTGTCTTCTGGACCAGGATCTGATTCTACCATCTTGAGGTCCAAACAATTCAATGAAGTTGAAGATTATTGAGGAACACCAAGGAAGCTTCCAGGAAATTTCTTCCAGATTCTGGATTTTTTAACAGCTTTTTATCACAGGGGTATTTTGGTCATTTACAAAAAAATATAAATCCAAATTTTATGATTATAATTTCTTTAGAATCCTAATTTAATTTCCTTCAACTTTGTCTTCTGGACCAGGATCTGATTCTACCATCTTGAGGTCCAAACAATTCAATGAAGTTGAAGATTATTGAGGAACACCAAGGAAGCTTCCAGGAAATTTCTTCCAGAAAAACGAAGGTTCAGAGAAATATCCATAACTCGCTCAACACGACTTTAATGGAGCTGAAATTTTGTGGATAGACGGTTAAGAAGATTTGTAACAAGTTTTATTAAGGAGGCCACGCCTGAAATGGCCGTGTTCAGGGACATTAATTCAGTACAAAACGGTGTTTTTCGGTTTGATGATTCTGACTGGACAGAATAAATTGTCAGAGGAAATTGGCCATAACCCTCGTAATACCTATCCAAATCCGCTGATCTTTTTAGGGGACACGGCCAAGACAATTATGAACAACATTGAAGAAGGCCTCAACGCGTGAAGAGGTCATTTATGGGGTCCAAAACGCGAAAACTTTCGGGGGTCGAAATCTGCCTATAAAAGGAGGGGAGCTCCTACCTCTCAAATTATTCCATTCTTCACCACACCATCCGTCACAAAGGGGTTTGGCTTGAGAGAGCAAGAGTATAGGATTTTTCCATGATGTAATCAAGCCATGAAGGGCTAAATCCAAGTGGTGGTGGGCAACGGAGATCCGAAGACATTTCCCTTTTTGAGTTTGTGCTTTCATTGTAAAATATTTTCTTTTAAACTATCCTGGAACTTGTTTACATGAATGAATGAGGTCTTGTTCTCTCGTGTTTTCAATTTCTTATAAATTATTCTAGATTTCTTATATTCTAATGAATTTAAAGTGGTTTTACTCATGGTTTAAATTTCTTTGGCGAGGTCTCGCTTTTGAGCACGATGAGTTTATCCTGTTTTGGTTACTCGGAGGTCTTCGGGTAATCAGAACACTTTCATTAGAAGATCGGCACCCATGTATGAGGTTTCAAAATGGTATCTAGATTATTTAGGTGTATACCTTGAGGTATTAAGGTATACATTGGATAATTTAATGAAAATATATTCGTAAACAATGATAAAGGGAGTGTCCAACGATCAACGTTTGTCCACCGCTGCTACCTTTAACTTGTTCCTTCCAGATCGATTTTCTTTGGTATTTTAATTCATAATTTAGATTTAATATTTCATTTTGATTTAATTTTCATAATCAAAATCCCCCATATATATTATATATGTTAGTTTTATATTAGTTAAATTAAAAAGTGACAATTGAAAATATAGTGCGTATAAGCGGCCTCCTTGTGATCGACCCTAGGTTGTGCCACTATGGTACACTCTTAGGAAAATAAGAATTTAATTGAGTAGGGTAAAGCGACTGAAATCCCCAAACATCAATTTGGCGCCGTTGCCGGGGAGGCCAAGTGCTTACACACACTATTTTTCAAAGAAAAAAAAAACAAAAAAAAGAGCCTTGTTGCATATCATTCATTTCATCAGCCAATATGGATTTTTATGGAAATTATTATAATTATTGGCATGTGGATAACTTTTATGATGAGCCAAGTAGGGAAGATACATTGAGTATTAAAATTCTTGAAAATTCCCAACAATTGAAAGAAAATGCCTTGATAATTCAAGAGAATTGCAGAAAGATGGAAAAAGCAAGCAAGATGATATCATCGTTGGCCGCCCAAGTTGAAGATGTTAAAGTCTTATGGATGGAACGACAAAAAATAAAAGCTGAGGAGAATGAAATACTTGATCCACCTACATTTAATGAAGATATTGATGAGGTTGAAGAAAATCTTAAGGACCCACTTCCCTCGCCAACAAATGAGTTCCCAGCTGCCTTGCTTGAGGAAAAGGGTTCTAAAGCTGAAATTTCTGAGGGAGTTTTAAATTCTGAGCATTCATTTCATTCAAATTTCATTAATTTTGAATTTAAATCTAATATCCCTTATTCTGAATTTGTAGATTCAGCATCACTACTGCAGGATCTAGATGAAGAAGAAGAAGAAGGTCCTCTTGTTGAGGAGAGAATGGAGGTGCCTGTTGAGTTATGCATTGGTGCATTTGAGGATGATGGCAAAAAAGAAGAAATAATTGAAGAACCAATTTACGAACATGAACCAGAAGAGAAGCCACTTCCTATTCTTCTATTTTCAACACCGGTGGACACCACTCCTCCAGATTACAAAAACAGGGAGCACCCCTACATCCTTTTCCCTCCCCCTTCTAATCTCAAATTCTATTTTCCATCTCTTCTAGGGGTTGGGGATATTTTTCTTTTCTTTGGGGGTTCTCACTTTTGGAATCCATATATGGATATCGGGAGAAATAATTTGTGGTGGTTTCTAAGCAAGAAACCCCATCCACCTTCGGATTGGGGTTAACCTGCTGCAACTGCCTGACTAGGGGCAGTAAAAACCTAGCACCCGCTTGGGGGTCAAACCAAGCATTATCCCTTCCCTTTCACCTTTCTATTTTTTTTTCTAATTTTTTTTTTATTTATTGCTTTATAGGAAGAAGTGGTGCCAACTAGGAGTTTAACTCAACGGTACTGTTAGAAAAATAAAGTCAGGTTGTATCTTTCTTTATATTTAGTTTTTTCTCTTCCCTTATTAATATTTTATCAAGACAAAATGAAGGGTACTGAAATTTAATTGTGGGGGGAGTGTCGACCTGCTTATTTTTTTTATGCTTTCATTTTTTTTCATTTTTTAGGAACCTTGAGCTTTAATGATAATTCTGATCACATTTCACACAATAATTTATTTTGATAAAATTGAAATGATTTTTGAAAAAAAAGGATCTTAAATGATTGTTGATGTGAATTTTTTTTCCTTAAATTGGATTTTCAATCATTTTTATGAGTTTAACTGATTTTTGAAATCCATGGCCATGAAACACTGACTCAAAATATTTTTCTCGTCCTGTGAGGTATTCTAAAACACTTTTACATATTCTTTCTAATTCCCACACTTTCTTGAGGGAAACCTGGATTTTTTGTGAGAACCAGAATTTGTGATTTTTCTCTTTCGAAGCTTTGGATTTCATTGAATGTTTTTAATATGATTGAGGCACTACTTTGGCTAGCCACATATTATCCTGAGACTTACCTTTACATTTATCCTTCGTTACCCCTTAGATGCCATGAATTGCCTTATAGGTTTAAGCCACAATACAAGCTAATTTATCCTTACCTACCCATTCTCTTGGTATTGTTGCATGGATATTTAAAGTTTGAGTGTGGGGGAAGGGCCATTCGTGTGCGTTCATTGGGATTTGTTTTATTGATGGGTATTGTGCGGTATGCATCAACATTTTGGGCAATGAAATAATTGGGAATGAGTCATAATCTTATTATGCTTCATTTTGTTTCATTCAGTTCTCCTTCAAAAAAAATGAAAATAAAGCTGTGCCTTTCTGGAGCTTAAAAAATATATATATAAAAAAGGAAAATAAAGTTGTGCCTTTCTGGAGCTTTAAAAAAAAATGGGGAGAACTTGGATGATTTAATACCTTGAAATCATTGATTTGCTCATGTACCATTTAAAATAAATGGGGGTGGCGATTTGTTTCACATTCTCAAGGTGGATTGAGTGAGGAAATTTCTGGGTTTTCACTTGATTATTCATGCATTGTACCTTAGAGTCAAACCTTCTCTTTCTAGCCTTGATCTTTTAAATCATTTAACCACCAACCTAAAGCCACAGAGTCATTTGAACCGTTGATGAAAGCCCTCATGATTGAATTCATTTTTATGTTTCACGCTGTGGAGAAATGAGAATTGTCACAAGCCTATGGTGATACATGCAATTTCCAAGTATGAGCATAACTACAGAATTTATTTCTCTTGAGTGAAGAGTGACATAAAATTCAATGCGAGGTAGGTTGTGATTGATCCGTGGATGGATTTATGAGGTTGAACAAATTTAAATTTTTGTAATGAAAATAAAAGGAAATTGTTTTTCATATAAGAGACATGATGAAATTTGGTTTTTAATAAGATCATGGATGTTTTCTCATTTTTGATTGTTGTGTGAATTTTGATTTGAATATATGATAATTGCTCAGGAGTGCAATGCTTAAGTGTGGGGGATTGATGAAGCTAATATTTTCACATATTTAATACTGTAATTTAATGTTTATAAACCCACAACAGTGTTATTTAATGGGCAATTGTTACATATTTAGGTTTTGGTGTTATTTTGAGCCTAAATGCAAAAATGGCCTAATTCTGGATTTTTTAACAGCTTTTTATCACAGGGGTATTTTGGTCATTTACAAAAAAATATAAATCCAAATTTTATGATTATAATTTCTTTAGAATCCTAATTTAATTTCCTTCAACTTTGTCTTCTGGACCAGGATCTGATTCTACCATCTTGAGGTCCAAACAATTCAATGAAGTTGAAGATTATTGAGGAACACCAAGGAAGCTTCCAGGAAATTTCTTCCAGATTCTGGATTTTTTAACAGCTTTTTATCACAGGGGTATTTTGGTCATTTACAAAAAAATATAAATCCAAATTTTATGATTATAATTTCTTTAGAATCCTAATTTAATTTCCTTCAACTTTGTCTTCTGGACCAGGATCTGATTCTACCATCTTGAGGTCCAAACAATTCAATGAAGTTGAAGATTATTGAGGAACACCAAGGAAGCTTCCAGGAAATTTCTTCCAGAAAAACGAAGGTTCAGTGAAATATCCATAACTCTCTCAAAACGACTTTAATGGAGCTGAAATTTTGTGGATAGACGGTTAAGAAGATTTGTAACAAGTTTTATTAAGGAGGCCACGCCTGAAATGGCCGTGTTCAGGGACATTAATTCAGTACAAAACGGTGTTTTTCGGTTTGATGATTCTGACTGGACAGAATAAATTGTCAGAGGAAATTGGCCATAACCCTCGGAATACCTATCCAAATCCGCTGATCTTTTTAGGGGACACGTCCAAGACAATTATGAACAACATTGAAGAAGGCCTCAACGCGTGAAGAGGTCATTTATGGGGTCCAAAACGCAACAACTTTCGGGGGTCGAAATCTGCCTATAAAAGGAGGGGAGCTCCTACCTCTCAAATTATTCCATTCTTCACCACACCATCCGTCACAAAGGGGTTTGGCTTGAGAGAGCAAGAGTATAGGATTTTTCCATGATGTAATCAAGCCATGAAGGGCTAAATCCAAGTGGTGGTGGGCAACGGAGATCCGAAGACATTTCCCTTTTTGAGTTTGTGCTTTCATTGTAAAATATTTTCTTTTAAACTATCCTGGAACTTGTTTACATGAATGAATGAGGTCTTGTTCTCTCGTGTTTTCAATTTCTTATAAATTATTCTAGATTGCTTATATTCTAATGAATTTAAAGTGGTTTTACTCATGGTTTAAATTTCTTTGGCGAGGTCTCGCTTTTGAGCACGATGAGTTTATCCTGTTTTGGTTACTCGGAGGTCTTCGGGTAATCAGAACACTTTCATTAGAAGATCGGCACCCATGTATGAGGTTTCAATATGGTATCTAGATTATTTAGGTGTATACCTTGAGGTATTAAGGTATACATTGGATAATTTAATGAAAATATATTCGTAAACAATGATAAAGGGAGTGTCCAACGATCAACGTTTGTCCACCGCTGCTACCTTTAACTTGTTCCTTCCAGATCGATTTTCTTTGGTATTTTAATTCATAATTTAGATTTAATATTTCATTTTGATTTAATTTTCATAATCAAAATCCCCCATATATATTATATATGTTATTTTTATATTAGTTAAATTAAAAAGTGACAATTGAAAATATAGTGCGTATAAGCGGCCTCCTTGTGATCGACCCTAGGTTGTGCCACTATGGTACACTCTTAGGAAAATAAGAATTTAATTGAGTAGGGTAAAGCGACTGAAATCCCCAAACATCAATTTGGCGCCGTTGCCGGGGAGGCCAAGTGCTTACACACACTATTTTTCAAAGAAAAAAAAAACAAAAAAAAAGAGCCTTGTTGCATATCATTCATTTCATCAGCCAATATGGATTTTTATGGAAATTATTATAATTATTGGCATGTGGATAACTTTTATGATGATCCAAGTAGGGAAGATACATTGAGTATTAAAATTCTTGAAAATTCCCAACAATTGAAAGAAAATGCCTTGATAATTCAAGAGAATTGCAGAAAGATGGAAAAAGCAAGCAAGATGATATCATCGTTGGCCGCCCAAGTTGAAGATGTTAAAGTCTTATGGATGGAACGACAAAAAATAAAAGCTGAGGAGAATGAAATACTTGATCCACCTACATTTAATGAAGATATTGATGAGGTTGAAGAAAATCTTAAGGACCCACTTCCCTCGCCAACAAATGAGTTCCCAGCTGCCTTGCTTGAGGAAAAGGGTTCTAAAGCTGAAATTTCTGAGGGAGTTTTAAATTCTGAGCATTCATTTCATTCAAATTTCATTAATTTTGAATTTAAATCTAATATCCCTTATTCTGAATTTGTAGATCCAGCATCACTACTGCAGGATCTAGATGAAGAAGAAGAAGAAGGTCCTCTTGTTGAGGAGAGAATGGAGGTGCCTGTTGAGTTATGCATTGGTGCATTTGAGGATGATGGCAAAAAAGAAGAAATAATTGAAGAACCAATTTACGAACATGAACCAGAAGAGAAGCCACTTCCTATTCTTCTATTTTCAACACCGGTGGACACCACTCCTCCAGATTACAAAAACAGGGAGCACCCCTACATCCTTTTCCCTCCCCCTTCTAATCTCAAATTCTATTTTCCATCTCTTCTAGGGGTTGGGGATATTTTTCTTTTCTTTGGGGGTTCTCACTTTTGGAATCCATATATGGATATCGGGAGAAATAATTTGTGGTGGTTTCTAAGCAAGAAACCCCATCCACCTTCGGATTGGGGTTAACCTGCTGCAACTGCCTGACTAGGGGCAGTAAAAACCTAGCACCCGCTTGGGGGTCAAACCAAGCATTATCCCTTCCCTTTCACCTTTCTATTTTTTTTTCTAATTTTTTTTTATTTATTGCTTTATAGGAAGAAGTGGTGCCAACTAGGAGTTTAACTCAACGGTACTGTTAGAAAAATAAATTCAGGTTGTATCTTTCTTTATATTTAGTTTTTTCTCTTCCCTTATTAATATTTTATCAAGACAAAATGAAGGGTACTGAAATTTAATTGTGGGGGGAGTGTCGACCTGCTTATTTTTTTTATGCTTTCATTTTTTTTTCATTTTTTAGGAACCTTGAGCTTTAATGATAATTCTGATCACATTTCACACAATAATTTATTTTGATAAAATTGAAATGATTTTTGAAAAAAAAGGATCTTAAATGATTGTTGATGTGAATTTTTTTTCCTTAAATTGGATTTTCAATCATTTTTATGAGTTTAACTGATTTTTGAAATCCATGGCCATGAAACACTGACTCAAAATATTTTTCTCGTCCTGTGAGGTATTCTAAAACACTTTTACATATTCTTTCTAATTCCCACACTTTCTTGAGGGAAACCTGGATTTTTTGTGAGAACCAGAATTTGTGATTTTTCTCTTTCGAAGCTTTGGATTTCATTGAATGTTTTTAATATGATTGAGGCACTACTTTGGCTAGCCACATATTATCCTGAGACTTACCTTTACATTTATCCTTCGTTACCCCTTAGATGCCATGAATTGCCTTATAGGTTTAAGCCACAATACAAGCTAATTTATCCTTACCTACCCATTCTCTTGGTATTGTTGCATGGATATTTCAAGTTTGAGTGTGGGGGAAGGGCCATTCGTGTGCGTTCATTGGGATTTGTTTTATTGATGGGTATTGTGCGGTATGCATCAACATTTTGGGCAATGAAATAATTGGGAATGAGTCATAATCTTATTATGCTTCATTTTGTTTCATTCAGTTCTCCTTCAAAAAAAATGAAAATAAAGCTGTGCCTTTCTGGAGCTTAAAAAATATATATATAAAAAAGGAAAATAAAGTTGTGCCTTTCTGGAGCTTTAAAAAAAATGGGGAGAACTTGGATGATTTAATACCTTGAAATCATTGATTTGCTCATGTACCATTTAAAATAAATGGGGGTGGCGATTTGTTTCACATTCTCAAGGTGGATTGAGTGAGGAAATTTCTGGGTTTTCACTTGATTATTCATGCATTGTACCTTAGAGTCAAACCTTCTCTTTCTAGCCTTGATCTTTTAAATCATTTAACCACCAACCTAAAGCCACAGAGTCATTTGAACCGTTGATGAAAGCCCTCATGATTGAATTCATTTTTATGTTTCACGCTGTGGAGAAATGAGAATTGTCACAAGCCTATGGTGATACATGAAATTTCCAAGTATGAGCATAACTACAGAATTTATTTCTCTTGAGTGAAGAGTGACATAAAATTCAATGCGAGGTAGGTTGTGATTGATCCGTGGATGGATTTATGAGGTTGAACAAATTTAAATTTTTGTAATGAAAATAAAAGGAAATTGTTTTTCATATAAGAGACATGATGAAATTTGGTTTTTAATAAGATCATGGATGTTTTCTCATTTTTGATTGTTGTGTGAATTTTGATTTGAATATATGATAATTGCTCAGGAGTGCAATGCTTAAGTGTGGGGGATTGATGAAGCTAATATTTTCACATATTTAATACTGTAATTTAATGTTTATAAACCCACAACAGTGTTATTTAATGGGCAATTGTTACATATTTAGGTTTTGGTGTTATTTTGAGCCTAAATGCAAAAATGGCCTAATTCTGGATTTTTTAACAGCTTTTTATCACAGGGGTATTTTGGTCATTTACAAAAAAATATAAATCCAAATTTTATGATTATAATTTCTTTAGAATCGTAATTTAATTTCCTTAAACTTTGTCTTCTGGACCAGGATCTGATTCTACCATCTTGAGGTCCAAACAATTCAATGAAGTTGAAGATTATTGAGGAACACCAAGGAAGCTTCCAGGAAATTTCTTCCAGAAAAACGAAGGTTCAGTGAAATATCCATAACTCGCTCAAAACGACTTTAATGGAGCTGAAATCTTGTGGATAGACGGTTAAGAAGATTTGTAACAAGTTTTATTAATGAGGCCACGCCTGAAATGGCCGTGTTCAGGGACATTAATTCAGTACAAAACGGTGTTTTTCGGTTTGATGATTCTGACTGGACAGAATAAATTGTCAGAGGAAATTGGCCATAACCCTCGGAATACCTATCCAAATCCGCTGATCTTTTTAGGGGACACGTCCAAGACAATTATGAACAACATTGAAGAAGGCCTCAACGCGTGAAGAGGTCATTTATGGGGTCCAAAACGCGACAACTTTCGGGGGTCGAAATCTGCCTATAAAAGGAGGGGAGCTCCTACCTCTCAAATTATTCCATTCTTCACCACATCATCCGTCACAAAGGGGTTTGTCTTGAGAGAGAAAGAGTATAGGATTTTTCCATGATGTAATCAAGCCATGAAGGGCTAAATCCAAGTGGTGTTGGGCAACGGAGATCCGAAGACATTTCCCTTTTTCAGTTTGTGCTTTCGTTGTAAAATATTTTCTTTTAAACTATCCTGGAACTTGTTTACATGAATGAATGAGGTCTTGTTCTCTCGTGTTTTCAATTTCTTATAAATTATTCTATATTTCTTATATTCTAATGAATTTAAAGTGGTTTTACTCATGGTTTAAATTTCTTTGGCGAGGTCTCGCTTTTGAGCACGATGAGTTTATCCTGTTTTGGTTACTCGGAGGTCTTCGGGTAATCAGAACACTTTCATTAGAAGATCGGCACCCATGTATGAGGTTTCAATATGGTATCTAGATTATTTAGGTGTATACCTTGAGGTATTAAGGTATACATTGGATAATTTAATGAAAATATATTCGTAAACAATGATAAAGGGAGTGTCCAACGATCAACGTTTGTCCACCGCTGCTACCTTTAACTTGTTCCTTCCAGATCGATTTTCTTTGGTATTTTAATTCATAATTTAGATTTAATATTTCATTTTGATTTAATTTTCATAATCAAAATCCCCCATATATATTATATATGTTAGTTTTATATTAGTTAAATTAAAAAGTGACAATTGAAAATATAGTGCGTATAAGCGGCCTCCTTGTGATCGACCCTAGGTTGTGCCACTATGGTACACTCTTAGGAAAATAAGAATTTAATTGAGTAGGGTAAAGCGACTGAAATCCCCAAACATCAATTTGGCGCCGTTGCCGGGGAGGCCAAGTGCTTACACACACTATTTTTCAAAGAAAAAAAAAACAAAAAAAAGAGCCTTGTTGCATATCATTCATTTCATCAGCCAATATGGATTTTTATGGAAATTATTATAATTATTGGCATGTGGATAACTTTTATGATGAGCCAAGTAGGGAAGATACATTGAGTATTAAAATTCTTGAAAATTCCCAACAATTGAAAGAAAATGCCTTGATAATTCAAGAGAATTGCAGAAAGATGGAAAAAGCAAGCAAGATGATATCATCGTTGGCCGCCCAAGTTGAAGATGTTAAAGTCTTATGGATGGAACGACAAAAAATAAAAGCTGAGGAGAATGAAATACTTGATCCACCTACATTTAATGAAGATATTGATGAGGTTGAAGAAAATCTTAAGGACCCACTTCCCTCGCCAACAAATGAGTTCCCAGCTGCCTTGCTTGAGGAAAAGGGTTCTAAAGCTGAAATTTCTGAGGGAGTTTTAAATTCTGAGCATTCATTTCATTCAAATTTCATTAATTTTGAATTTAAATCTAATATCCCTTATTCTGAATTTGTAGATCCAGCATCACTACTGCAGGATCTAGATGAAGAAGAAGAAGAAGGTCCTCTTGTTGAGGAGAGAATGGAGGTGCCTGTTGAGTTATGCATTGGTGCATTTGAGGATGATGGCAAAAAAGAAGAAATAATTGAAGAACCAATTTACGAACATGAACCAGAAGAGAAGCCACTTCCTATTCTTCTATTTTCAACACCGGTGGACACCACTCCTCCAGATTACAAAAACAGGGAGCACCCCTACATCCTTTTCCCTCCCCCTTCTAATCTCAAATTCTATTTTCCATCTCTTCTAGGGGTTGGGGATATTTTTCTTTTCTTTGGGGGTTCTCACTTTTGGAATCCATATATGGATATCGGGAGAAATAATTTGTGGTGGTTTTTAAGCAAGAAACCCCATCCACCTTCGGATTGGGGTTAACCTGCTGCAACTGCCTGACTAGGGGCAGTAAAAACCTAGCACCCGCTTGGGGGTCAAACCAAGCATTATCCCTTCCCTTTCACCTTTCTATTTTTTTTTTCTAATTTTTTTTTTATTTATTGCTTTATAGGAAGAAGTGGTGCCAACTAGGAGTTTAACTCAACGGTACTGTTAGAAAAATAAATTCAGGTTGTATCTTTCTTTATATTTAGTTTTTTCTCTTCCCTTATTAATATTTTATCAAGACAAAATGAAGGGTACTGAAATTTAATTGTGGGGGGAGTGTCGACCTGCTTATTTTTTTTATGCTTTCATTTTTTTTTCATTTTTTAGGAACCTTGAGCTTTAATGATAATTCTGATCACATTTCACACAATAATTTATTTTGATAAAATTGAAATGATTTTTGAAAAAAAAGGATCTTAAATGATTGTTGATGTGAATTTTTTTCCTTAAATTGGATTTTCAATCATTTTTATGAGTTTAACTGATTTTTGAAATCCATGGCCATGAAACACTAACTCAAAATATTTTTCTCGTCCTGTGAGGTATTCTAAAACACTTTTACATATTCTTTCTAATTCCCACACTTTCTTGAGGGAAACCTGGATTTTTTGTGAGAACCAGAATTTGTGATTTTTCTCTTTCGAAGCTTTGGATTTCATTGAATGTTTTTAATATGATTGAGGCACTACTTTGGCTAGCCACATATTATCCTGAGACTTACCTTTACATTTATCCTTCGTTACCCCTTAGATGCCATGAATTGCCTTATAGGTTTAAGCCACAATACAAGCTAATTTATCCTTACCTACCCATTCTCTTGGTATTGTTGCATGGATATTTCAAGTTTGAGTGTGGGGGAAGGGCCATTCGTGTGCGTTCATTGGGATTTGTTTTATTGATGGGTATTGTGCGGTATGCATCAACATTTTGGGCAATGAAATAATTGGGAATGAGTCATAATCTTATTATGCTTCATTTTGTTTCATTCAGTTCTCCTTCAAAAAAAATGAAAATAAAGCTGTGCCTTTCTGGAGCTTAAAAAATATATATATAAAAAAGGAAAATAAAGCTGTGCCTTTCTGGAGCTTTAAAAAAAAATGGGGAGAACTTGGATGATTTAATACCTTGAAATCATTGATTTGCTCATGTACCATTTAAAATAAATGGGGGTGGCGATTTGTTTCACATTCTCAAGGTGGATTGAGTGAGGAAATTTTTGGGTTTTCACTTGATTATTCATGCATTGTACCTTAGAGTCAAACCTTCTCTTTCTAGCCTTGATCTTTTAAATCATTTAACCACCAACCTAAAGCCACAGAGTCATTTGAACCGTTGATGAAAGCCCTCATGATTGAATTCATTTTTATGTTTCACGCTGTGGAGAAATGAGAATTGTCACAAGCCTATGGTGATACATGCAATTTCCAAGTATGAGCATAACTACAGAATTTATTTCTCTTGAGTGAAGAGTGACATAAAATTCAATGCGAGGTAGGTTGTGATTGATCCGTGGATGGATTTATGAGGTTGAACAAATTTAAATTTTTGTAATGAAAATAAAAGGAAATTGTTTTTCATATAAGAGACATGATGAAATTTGGTTTTTAATAAGATCATGGATGTTTTCTCATTTTTGATTGTTGTGTGAATTTTGATTTGAATATATGATAATTGCTCAGGAGTGCAATGCTTAAGTGTGGGGGATTGATGAAGCTAATATTTTCACATATTTAATACTGTAATTTAATGTTTATAAACCCACAACAGTGTTATTTAATGGGCAATTGTTACATATTTAGGTTTTGGTGTTATTTTGAGCCTAAATGCAAAAATGGCCTAATTCTGGATTTTTTAACAGCTCTTTATCACAGGGGTATTTTGGTCATTTACAAAAAAATATAAATCCAAATTTTATGATTATAATTTCTTTAGAATCCTAATTTAATTTCCTTCAACTTTGTCTTCTGGACCAGGATCTGATTCTACCATCTTGAGGTCCAAACAATTCAATGAAGTTGAAGATTATTGAGGAACACCAAGGAAGCTTCCAGGAAATTTCTTCCAGAAAAACGAAGGTTCAGTGAAATATCCATAACTCGCTCAAAACAACTTTAATGGAGCTGAAATTTTGTGGATAGACGGTTAAGAAGATTTGTAACAAGTTTTATTAAGGAGGCCACGCCTGAAATGGCCGTGTTCAGGGACATTAATTCAGTACAAAACGGTGTTTTTCGGTTTGATGATTCTGACTGGACAGAATAAATTGTCAGAGGAAATTGGCCATAACCCTCGGAATACCTATCCAAATCCGCTGATCTTTTTAGGGGACACGGCCAAGACAATTATGAACAACATTGAAGAAGGCCTCAACGCGTGAAGAGGTCATTTATGGGGTCCAAAACGCGACAACTTTCGGGGGTCGAAATCTGCCTATAAAAGGAGGGGAGCTCCTACCTCTCAAATTATTCCATTCTTCACCACACCATCCGTCACAAAGGGGTTTGGCTTGAGAGAGCAAGAGTATAGGATTTTTCCATGATGTAATCAAGCCATGAAGGGCTAAATCCAAGTGGTGGTGGGCAACGGAGATCCGAAGACATTTCCCTTTTTCAGTTTGTGCTTTCATTGTAAAATATTTTCTTTTAAACTATCCTGGAACTTGTTTACATGAATGAATGAGGTCTTGTTCTCTCGTGTTTTCAATTTCTTATAAATTATTCTAGATTTCTTATATTCTAATGAATTTAAAGTGGTTTTACTCATGGTTTAAATTTCTTTGGCGAGGTCTCACTTTTGAGCACGATGAGTTTATCCTGTTTTGGTTACTCGGAGGTCTTCGGGTAATCAGAACACTTTCATTAGAAGATCGGCACCCATGTATGAGGTTTCAATATGGTATCTAGATTATTTAGGTGTATACCTTGAGGTATTAAGGTATACATTGGATAATTTAATGAAAATATATTCGTAAACAATGATAAAGGGAGTGTCCAACGATCAACGTTTGTCCACCGCTGCTACCTTTAACTTGTTCCTTCCAGCTCGATTTTCTTTGGTATTTTAATTCATAATTTAGATTTAATATTTCATTTTGATTTAATTTTCATAATAAAAATCCCCCATATATATTATATATGTTAGTTTTATATTAGTTAAATTAAAAAGTGACAATTGAAAATATAGTGCGTATAAGCGGCCTCCTTGTGATCGACCCTAGGTTGTGCCACTATGGTACACTCTTAGGAAAATAAGAATTTAATTGAGTAGGGTAAAGCGACTGAAATCCCCAAACATCAATTTGGCGCCGTTGCCGGGGAGGCCAAGTGCTTACACACACTATTTTTCAAAGAAAAAAAAACAAAAAAAAAGAGCCTTGTTGCATATCATTCATTTCATCAGCCAATATGGATTTTTATGGAAATTATTATAATTATTGGCATGTGGATAACTTTTATGATGAGCCAAGTAGGGAAGATACATTGAGTATTAAAATTCTTGAAAATTCCCAAAAATTGAAAGAAAATGCCTTGATAATTCAAGAGAATTGCAGAAAGATGGAAAAAGAAAGCAAGATGATATCATCGTTGGCCGCCCAAGTTGAAGATGTTAAAGTCTTATGGATGGAACGACAAAAAATAAAAGCTGAGGAGAATGAAATACTTGATCCACCTACATTTAATGAAGATATTGATGAGGTTGAAGAAAATCTTAAGGACCCACTTCCCTCGCCAACAAATGAGTTCCCAGCTGCCTTGCTTGAGGAAAAGGGTTCTAAAGCTGAAATTTCTGAGGGAGTTTTAAATTCTGAGCATTCATTTCATTCAAATTTCATTAATTTTCAATTTAAATCTAATATCCCTTATTCTGAATTTGTAGATTCAGCATCACTACTGCAGGATCTAGATGAAGAAGAAGAAGAAGGTCCTCTTGTTGAGGAGAGAATGGAGGTGCCTGTTGAGTTATGCATTGGTGCATTTGAGGATGATGGCAAAAAAGAAGAAATAATTGAAGAACCAATTTACGAACATGAACCAGAAGAGAAGCCACTTCCTATTCTTCTATTTTCAACACCGGTGGACACCACTCCTCCAGATTACAAAAACAGGGAGCACCCCTACATCCTTTTCCCTCCCCCTTCTAATCTCAAATTCTATTTTCCATCTCTTCTAGGGGTTGGGGATATTTTTCTTTTCTTTGGGGGTTCTCACTTTTGGAATCCATATATGGATATCGGGAGAAATAATTTGTGGTGGTTTCTAAGCAAGAAACCCCATCCACCTTCGGATTGGGGTTAACCTGCTGCAACTGCCTGACTAGGGGCAGTAAAAACCTAGCACCCGTTTGGGGGTCAAACCAAGCATTATCCCTTCCCTTTCACCTTTCTATTTTTTTTTCTAATTTTTTTTTATTTATTGCTTTATAGGAAGAAGTGGTGCCAACTAGGAGTTTAACTCAACGGTACTGTTAGAAAAATAAAGTCAGGTTGTATCTTTCTTTATATTTAGTTTTTTCTCTTCCCTTATTAATATTTTATCAAGACAAAATGAAGGGTACTGAAATTTAATTGTGGGGGGAGTGTCGACCTGCTTATTTTTTTTATGCTTTCATTTTTTTTTTCATTTTTTAGGAACCTTGAGCTTTAATGATAATTCTGATCACATTTCACACAATAATTTATTTTGATAAAATTGAAATGATTTTTGAAAAAAAAGGATCTTAAATGATTGTTGATGTGAATTTTTTTTCCTTAAATTGGATTTTCAATCATTTTTATGAGTTTAACTGATTTTTGAAATCCATGGCCATGAAACACTGACTCAAAATATTTTTCTCGTCCTGTGAGGTATTCTAAAACACTTTTACATATTCTTTCTAATTCCCACACTTTCTTGAGGGAAACCTGGATTTTTTGTGAGAACCAGAATTTGTGATTTTTCTCTTTCGAAGCTTTGGATTTCATTGAATGTTTTTAATATGATTGAGGCACTACTTTGGCTAGCCACATATTATCCTGAGACTTACCTTTACATTTATCCTTCGTTACCCCTTAGATGCCATGAATTGCCTTATAGGTTTAAGCCACAATACAAGCTAATTTATCCTTACCTACCCATTCTCTTGGTATTGTTGCATGGATATTTCAAGTTTGAGTGTGGGGGAAGGGCCATTCGTGTGCGTTCATTGGGATTTGTTTTATTGATGGGTATTGTGCGGTATGCATCAACATTTTGGGCAATGAAATAATTGGGAATGAGTCATAATCTTATTATGCTTCATTTTGTTTCATTCAGTTCTCCTTCAAAAAAAATGAAAATAAAGCTGTGCCTTTCTGGAGCTTAAAAAATATATATATAAAAAAGGAAAATAAAGCTGTGCCTTTCTGGAGCTTTAAAAAAAATGGGGAGAACTTGGATGATTTAATACCTTGAAATCATTGATTTGCTCATGTACCATTTAAAATAAATGGGGGTGGCGATTTGTTTCACATTCTCAAGGTGGATTGAGTGAGGAAATTTCTGGGTTTTCACTTGATTATTCATGCATTGTACCTTAGAGTCAAACCTTCTCTTTCTAGCCTTGATCTTTTAAATCATTTAACCACCAACCTAAAGCCACAGAGTCATTTGAACCGTTGATGAAAGCCCTCATGATTGAATTCATTTTTATGTTTCACGCTGTGGAGAAATGAGAATTGTCACAAGCCTATGGTGATACATGCAATTTCCAAGTATGAGCATAACTACAGAATTTATTTCTCTTGAGTGAAGAGTGACATAAAATTCAATGCGAGGTAGGTTGTGATTGATCCGTGGATGGATTTATGAGGTTGAACAAATTTAAATTTTTGTAATGAAAATAAAAGGAAATTGTTTTTCATATAAGAGACATGATGAAATTTGGTTTTTAATAAGATCATGGATGTTTTCTCATTTTTGATTGTTGTGTGAATTTTGATTTGAATATATGATAATTGCTCAGGAGTGCAATGCTTAAGTGTGGGGGATTGATGAAGCTAATATTTTCACATATTTAATACTGTAATTTAATGTTTATAAACCCACAACAGTGTTATTTAATGGGCAATTGTTACATATTTAGGTTTTGGTGTTATTTTGAGCCTAAATGCAAAAATGGCCTAATTCTGGATTTTTTAACAGCTTTTTATCACAGGGGTATTTTGGTCATTTACAAAAAAATATAAATCCAAATTTTATGATTATAATTTCTTTAGAATCCTAATTTAATTTCCTTCAACTTTGTCTTCTGGACCAGGATCTGATTCTACCATCTTGAGGTCCAAACAATTCAATGAAGTTGAAGATTATTGAGGAACACCAAGGAAGCTTCCAGGAAATTTCTTCCATAAAAACGAAGGTTCAGTGAAATATCCATAACTCGCTCAAAACGACTTTAATGGAGCTGAAATTTTGTGGATAGACGGTTAAGAAGATTTGTAACAAGTTTTATTAAGGAGGCCACGCCTGAAATGGCCGTGTTCAGGGACATTAATTCAGTACAAAACGGTGTTTTTCGGTTTGATGATTCTGACTGGACAGAATAAATTGTCAGAGGAAATTGGCCATAACCCTCGGAATACCTATCCAAATCCGCTGATCTTTTTAGGGGACACGACCAAGACAATTATGAACAACATTGAAGAAGGCCTCAACGCGTGAAGAGGTCATTTATGGGGTCCAAAAAGCGACAACTTTCGGGGGTCGAAATCTGCCTATAAAAGGAGGGGAGCTCCTACCTCTCAAATTATTCCATTCTTCACCACACCATCCGTCACAAAGGGGTTTGGCTTGAGAGAGCAAGAGTATAGGATTTTTCCATGATGTAATCAAGCCATGAAGGGCTAAATCCAAGTGGTGGTGGGCAACGGAGATCCGAAGACATTTCCCTTTTTGAGTTTGTGCTTTCATTGTAAAATATTTTCTTTTAAACTATCCTGGAACTTGTTTACATGAATGAATGAGGTCTTGTTCTCTCGTGTTTTCAATTTCTTATAAATTATTCTAGATTTCTTATATTCTAATGAATTTAAAGTGGTTTTACTCATGGTTTAAATTTCTTTGGCGAGGTCTCGCTTTTGAGCACGATGAGTTTATCCTGTTTTGGTTACTCGGAGGTCTTCGGGTAATCAGAACACTTTCATTAGAAGATCGGCACCCATGTATGAGGTTTGCAATATGGTGATCTAGATTATTTAGGTGTATACCTTGAGGTATTAAGGTATACATTGGATAATTTAATGAAAATATATTCGTAAACAATGATAAAGGGAGTGTCCAACGATCAACGTTTGTCCACCGCTGCTACCTTTAACTTGTTCCTTCCAGCTCGATTTTCTTTGGGTATTTTAATTCATAATTTAGATTTAATATTTCATTTTGATTTAATTTTCATAATAAAAATCCCCCATATATATTATATATAGTTTTATATTAGTTAAATTAAAAAGTGACAATTGAAAATATAGTGCGTATAAGCGGCCTCCTTGTGATCGACCCTAGGTTGTGCCACTATGGTACACTCTTAGGAAAATAAGAATTTAATTGAGTAGGGTAAAGCGACTGAAATCCCCAAACATCAATTTGGCGCCGTTGCCGGGGAGGCCAAGTGCTTACACACACTATTTTTCAAAGAAAAAAAAACAAAAAAAAAGAGCCTTGTTGCATATCATTCATTTCATCAGCCAATATGGATTTTTATGGAAATTATTATAATTATTGGCATGTGGATAACTTTTATGATGAGCCAAGTAGGAAAGATACATTGAGTATTAAAATTCTTGAAAATTCCCAACAATTGAAAGAAAATGCCTTGATAATTCAAGAGAATTGCAGAAATATGGAAAAAGAAAGCAAGATGATATCATCGTTGGCCGCCCAAGTTGAAGATGTTAAAGTCTTATGGATGGAACGACAAAAAATAAAAGCTGAGGAGAATGAAATACTTGATCCACCTACATTTAATGAAGATATTGATGAGGTTGAAGAAAATCTTAAGGACCCACTTCCCTCGCCAACAAATGAGTTCCCAGCTGCCTTGCTTGAGGAAAAGGGTTCTAAAGCTGAAATTTCTGAGGGAGTTTTAAATTCTGAGCATTCATTTCATTCAAATTTCATTAATTTTGAATTTAAATCTAATATCCTTATTCTGAATTTGTAGATTCAGCATCACTACTGCAGGATATAGATGATGAAGAAGAAGAAGGTCCTCTTGTTGAGGAGAGAATGGAGGTGCCTGTTGAGTTATGCATTGGTGCATTTGAGGATGATGGCAAAAAAGAAGAAATAATTGAAGAACCAATTTACGAACATGAACCAGAAGAGAAGCCACTTCCTATTCTTCTATTTTCAACACCGGTTGACACCACTCCTCCAGATTACAAAAACAGGGAGCACCCCTACATCCTTTTCCCTCCCCCTTCTAATCTCAAATTCTATTTTCCATCTCTTCTAGGGGTTGGGGATATTTTTCTTTTCTTTGGGGGTTCTCACTTTTGGAATCCATATATGGATATCGGGAGAAATAATTTGTGGTGGTTTCTAAGCAAGAAACCCCATCCACCTTCGGATTGGGGTTAACCTGCTGCAACTGCCTGACTAGGGGCAGTAAAAACCTAGCACCCGCTTGGGGGTCAAACCAAGCATTATCCCTTCCCTTTCACCTTTCTATTTTTTTTTCTAATTTTTTTTTATTTATTGCTTTATAGGAAGAAGTGGTGCCAACTAGGAGTTTAACTCAACGGTACTGTTAGAAAAATAAAGTCAGGTTGTATCTTTCTTTATATTTAGTTTTTTCTCTTCCCTTATTAATATTTTATCAAGACAAAATGAAGGGTACTGAAATTTAATTGTGGGGGGAGTGTCGACCTGCTTATTTTTTTTATGCTTTCATTTTTTTTTCATTTTTTAGGAACCTTGAGCTTTAATGATAATTCTGATCACATTTCACACAATAATTTATTTTGATAAAATTGAAATGATTTTTGAAAAAAAAGGATCTTAAATGATTGTTGATGTGAATTTTTTTTCCTTAAATTGGATTTTCAATCATTTTTATGAGTTTAACTGATTTTTGAAATCCATGGCCATGAAACACTGACTCAAAATATTTTTCTCGTCCTGTGAGGTATTCTAAAACACTTTTACATATTCTTTCTAATTCCCACACTTTCTTGAGGGAAACCTGGATTTTTTGTGAGAACCAGAATTTGTGATTTTTCTCTTTCGAAGCTTTGGATTTCATTGAATGTTTTTAATATGATTGAGGCACTACTTTGGCTAGCCACATATTATCCTGAGACTTACCTTTACATTTATCCTTCGTTACCCCTTAGATGCCATGAATTGCCTTATAGGTTTAAGCCACAATACAAGCTAATTTATCCTTACCTACCCATTCTCTTGGTATTGTTGCATGGATATTTCAAGTTTGAGTGTGGGGGAAGGGCCATTCGTGTGCGTTCATTGGGATTTGTTTTATTGATGGGTATTGTGCGGTATGCATCAACATTTTGGGCAATGAAATAATTGGGAATGAGTCATAATCTTATTATGCTTCATTTTGTTTCATTCAGTTCTCCTTCAAAAAAAATGAAAATAAAGCTGTGCCTTTCTGGAGCTTAAAAAATATATATATAAAAAAGGAAAATAAAGCTGTGCCTTTCTGGAGCTTTAAAAAAAATGGGGAGAACTTGGATGATTTAATACCTTGAAATCATTGATTTGCTCATGTACCATTTAAAATAAATGGGGGTGGCGATTTGTTTCACATTCTCAAGGTGGATTGAGTGAGGAAATTTCTGGGTTTTCACTTGATTATTCATGCATTGTACCTTAGAGTCAAACCTTCTCTTTCTAGCCTTGATCTTTTAAATCATTTAACCACCAACCTAAAGCCACAGAGTCATTTGAACCGTTGATGAAAGCCCTCATGATTGAATTCATTTTTATGTTTCACGCTGTGGAGAAATGAGAATTGTCACAAGCCTATGGTGATACATGCAATTTCCAAGTATGAGCATAACTACAGAATTTATTTCTCTTGAGTGAAGAGTGACATAAAATTCAATGCGAGGTAGGTTGTGATTGATCCGTGGATGGATTTATGAGGTTGAACAAATTTAAATTTTTGTAATGAAAATAAAAGGAAATTGTTTTTCATATAAGATACATGATGAAATTTGGTTTTTAATAAGATCATGGATGTTTTCTCATTTTTGATTGTTGTGTGAATTTTGATTTGAATATATGATAATTGCTCAGGAGTGCAATGCTTAAGTGTGGGGGATTGATGAAGATAATATTTTCACATATTTAATACTGTAATTTAATGTTTATAAACCCACAACAGTGTTATTTAATGGGCAATTGTTACATATTTAGGTTTTGGTGTTATTTTGAGCCTAAATGCAAAAATGGCCTAATTCTGGCTTTTTTAACAGCTTTTTATCACAGGGGTATTTTGGTCATTTACAAAAAAATATAAATCCAAATTTTATGATTATAATTTCTTTAGAATCCTAATTTAATTTCCTTCAACTTTGTCTTCTGGACCAGGATCTGATTCTACCATCTTGAGGTCCAAACAATTCAATGAAGTTGAAGATTATTGAGGAACACCAAGGAAGCTTCCAGGAAATTTCTTCCAGAAAAACGAAGGTTCAGTGAAATATCCATAACTCGCTCAAAACGACTTTAATGGAGCTGAAATGTTGTGGATAGACGGTTAAGAAGATTTGTAACAAGTTTTATTAAGGAGGCCACGCCTGAAATGGCCGTGTTCAGGGACATTAATTCAGTACAAAACGGTGTTTTTCGGTTTGATGATTCTGACTGGACAGAATAAATTGTCAGAGGAAATTGGCCATAACCCTCGGAATACCTATCCAAATCCGCTGATCTTTTTAGGGGACACGGCCAAGACAATTATGAACAACATTGAAGAAGGCCTCAACGCGTGAAGAGGTCATTTATGGGGTCCAAAACGCGACAACTTTCGGGGGTCGAAATCTGCCTATAAAAGGAGGGGAGCTCCTACCTCTCAAATTATTCCATTCTTCACCACACCATCCGTCACAAAGGGGTTTGGCTTGAGAGAGCAAGAGTATAGGATTTTTCCATGATGTAATCAAGCCATGAAGGGCTAAATCCAAGTGGTGGTGGGCAACGGAGATCCGAAGACATTTCCCTTTTTGAGTTTGTGCTTTCATTGTAAAATATTTTCTTTTAAACTATCCTGGAACTTGTTTACATGAATGAATGAGGTCTTGTTCTCTCGTGTTTTCAATTTCTTATAAATTATTCTAGATTTCTTATATTCTAATGAATTTAAAGTGGTTTTACTCATGGTTTAAATTTCTTTGGCGAGGTCTCGCTTTTGAGCACGATGAGTTTATCCTGTTTTGGTTACTCGGAGGTCTTCGGGTAATCAGAACACTTTCATTAGAAGATCGGCACCCATGTATGAGGTTTCAATATGGTATCTAGATTATTTAGGTGTATACCTTGAGGTATTAAGGTATACATTGGATAATTTAATGAAAATATATTCGTAAACAATGATAAAGGGAGTGTCCAACGATCAACGTTTGTCCACCGCTGCTACCTTTAACTTGTTCCTTCCAGCTCGATTTTCTTTGGTATTTTAATTCATAATTTAGATTTAATATTTCATTTTGATTTAATTTTCATAATCAAAATCCCCCATATATATTATATATGTTAGTTTTATATTAGTTAAATTAAAAAGTGACAATTGAAAATATAGTGCGTATAAGCGGCCTCCTTGTGATCGACCCTAGGTTGTGCCACTATGGTACACTCTTAGGAAAATAAGAATTTAATTGAGTAGGGTAAAGCGACTGAAATCCCCAAACATCAATTTGGCGCCGTTGCCGGGGAGGCCAAGTGCTTACACACACTATTTTTCAAAGAAAAAAAAACAAAAAAAAAGAGCCTTGTTGCATATCATTCATTTCATCAGCCAATATGGATTTTTATGGAAATTATTATAATTATTGGCATGTGGATAACTTTTATGATGAGCCAAGTAGGGAAGATACATTGAGTATTAAAATTCTTGAAAATTCCCAACAATTGAAAGAAAATGCCTTGATAATTCAAGAGAATTGCAGAAAGATGGAAAAAGAAAGCAAGATGATATCATCGTTGGCCGCCCAAGTTGAAGATGTTAAAGTCTTATGGATGGAACGACAAAAAATAAAAGCTGAGGAGAATGAAATACTTGATCCACCTACATTTAATGAAGATATTGATGAGGTTGAAGAAAATCTTAAGGACCCACTTCCCTCGCCAACAAATGAGTTCCCAGCTACCTTGCTTGAGGAAAAGGGTTCTAAAGCTGAAATTTCTGAGGGAGTTTTAAATTCTGAGCATTCATTTCATTCAAATTTCATTAATTTTGAATTTAAATCTAATATCCCTTATTCTGAATTTGTAGATTCAGCATCACTACTGCAGGATCTAGATGAAGAAGAAGAAGAAGGTCCTCTTGTTGAGGAGAGAATGGAGGTGCCTGTTGAGTTATGCATTGGTGCATTTGAGGATGATGGCAAAAAAGAAGAAATAATTGAAGAACCAATTTACGAACATGAACCAGAAGAGAAGCCACTTCCTATTCTTCTATTTTCAACACCGGTGGACACCACTCCTCCAGATTACAAAAACAGGGAGCACCCCTACATCCTTTTCCCTCCCCCTTCTAATCTCAAATTCTATTTTCCATCTCTTCTAGGGGTTGGGGATATTTTTCTTTTCTTTGGGGGTTCTCACTTTTGGAATCCATATATGGATATCGGGAGAAATAATTTGTGGTGGTTTCTAAGCAAGAAACCCCATCCACCTTCGGATTGGGGTTAACCTGCTGCAACTGCCTGACTAGGGGCAGTAAAAACCTAGCACCCGCTTGGGGGTCAAACCAAGCATTATCCCTTCCCTTTCACCTTTCTATTTTTTTTTCTAATTTTTTTTATTTATTGCTTTATAGGAAGAAGTGGTGCCAACTAGGAGTTTAACTCAACGGTACTGTTAGAAAAATAAATTCAGGTTGTATCTTTCTTTATATTTAGTTTTTTCTCTTCCCTTATTAATATTTTATCAAGACAAAATGAAGGGTACTGAAATTTAATTGTGGGGGGAGTGTCGACCTGCTTATTTTTTTTATGCTTTCATTTTTTTTTCATTTTTTAGGAACCTTGAGCTTTAATGATAATTCTGATCACATTTCACACAATAATTTATTTTGATAAAATTGAAATGATTTTTGAAAAAAAAGGATCTTAAATGATTGTTGATGTGAATTTTTTTTCCTTAAATTGGATTTTCAATCATTTTTATGAGTTTAACTGATTTTTGAAATCCATGGCCATGAAACACTGACTCAAAATATTTTTCTCGTCCTGTGAGGTATTCTAAAACACTTTTACATATTCTTTCTAATTCCCACACTTTCTTGAGGGAAACCTGGATTTTTTGTGAGAACCAGAATTTGTGATTTTTCTCTTTCGAAGCTTTGGATTTCATTGAATGTTTTTAATATGATTGAGGCACTACTTTGGCTAGCCACATATTATCCTGAGACTTACCTTTACATTTATCCTTCGTTACCCCTTAGATGCCATGAATTGCCTTATAGGTTTAAGCCACAATACAAGCTAATTTATCCTTACCTACCCATTCTCTTGGTATTGTTGCATGGATATTTCAAGTTTGAGTGTGGGGGAAGGGCCATTCGTGTGCGTTCATTGGGATTTGTTTTATTGATGGGTATTGTGCGGTATGCATCAACATTTTGGGCAATGAAATAATTGGGAATGAGTCATAATCTTATTATGCTTCATTTTGTTTCATTCAGTTCTCCTTCAAAAAAAATGAAAATAAAGCTGTGCCTTTCTGGAGCTTAAAAAATATATATATATAAAAGGAAAATAAAGCTGTGCCTTTCTGGAGCTTTAAAAAAAAATGGGGAGAACTTGGATGATTTAATACCTTGAAATCATTGATTTGCTCATGTACCATTTAAAATAAATGGGGGTGGCGATTTGTTTCACATTCTCAAGGTGGATTGAGTGAGGAAATTTCTGGGTTTTCACTTGATTATTCATGCATTGTACCTTAGAGTCAAACCTTCTCTTTCTAGCCTTGATCTTTTAAATCATTTAACCACCAACCTAAAGCCACAGAGTCATTTGAACCGTTGATGAAAGCCCTCATGATTGAATTCATTTTTATGTTTCACGCTGTGGAGAAATGAGAATTGTCACAAGCCTATGGTGATACATGCAATTTCCAAGTATGAGCATAACTACAGAATTTATTTCTCTTGAGTGAAGAGTGACATAAAATTCAATGCGAGGTAGGTTGTGATTGATCCGTGGATGGATTTATGAGGTTGAACAAATTTAAATTTTTGTAATGAAAATAAAAGGAAATTGTTTTTCATATAAGATACATGATGAAATTTGGTTTTTAATAAGATCATGGATGTTTTCTCATTTTTGATTGTTGTGTGAATTTTGATTTGAATATATGATAATTGCTCAGGAGTGCAATGCTTAAGTGTGGGGGATTGATGAAGCTAATATTTTCACATATTTAATACTGTAATTTAATGTTTATAAACCCACAACAGTGTTATTTAATGGGCAATTGTTACATATTTAGGTTTTGGTGTTATTTTGAGCCTAAATGCAAAAATGGCCTAATTCTGGATTTTTTAACAGCTTTTTATCACAGGGGTATTTTGGTCATTTACAAAAAAATATAAATCCAAATTTTATGATTATAATTTCTTTAGAATCCTAATTTAATTTCCTTCAACTTTGTCTTCTGGACCAGGATCTGATTCTACCATCTTGAGGTCCAAACAATTCAATGAAGTTGAAGATTATTGAGGAACACCAAGGAAGCTTCCAGGAAATTTCTTCCAGAAAAACGAAGGTTCAGTGAAATATCCATAACTCGCTCAAAACGACTTTAATGGAGCTGAAATGTTGTGGATAGACGGTTAAGAAGATTTGTAACAAGTTTTATTAAGGAGGCCACGCCTGAAATGGCCGTGTTCAGGGACATTAATTCAGTACAAAACGGTGTTTTTCGGTTTGATGATTCTGACTGGACAGAATAAATTGTCAGAGGAAATTGGCGATAACCCTCGGAATACCTATCCAAATCCGCTGATCTTTTTAGGGGACACGGCCAAGACAATTATGAACAACATTGAAGAAGGCCTCAACGCGTGAAGAGGTCATTTATGGGGTCCAAAACGCGACAACTTTCGGGGGTCGAAATCTGCCTATAAAAGGAGGGGAGCTCCTACCTCTCAAATTATTCCATTCTTCACCACACCATCCGTCACAAAGGGGTTTGGCTTGAGAGAGCAAGAGTATAGGATTTTTCCATGATGTAATCAAGCCATGAAGGGCTAAATCCAAGTGGTGGTGGGCAACGGAGATTCGAAGACATTTCCCTTTTTGAGTTTGTGCTTTCATTGTAAAATATTTTCTTTTAAACTATCCTGGAACTTGTTTACATGAATGAATGAGGTCTTGTTCTCTCGTGTTTTCAATTTCTTATAAATTATTCTAGATTTCTTATATTCTAATGAATTTAAAGTGGTTTTACTCATGGTTTAAATTTCTTTGGCGAGGTCTCGCTTTTGAGCACGATGAGTTTATCCTGTTTTGGTTACTCGGAGGTCTTCGGGTAATCAGAACACTTTCATTAGAAGATCGGCACCCATGTATGAGCTTTCAATATGGTATCTAGATTATTTAGGTGTATACCTTGAGGTATTAAGGTATACATTGGATAATTTAATGAAAATATATTCGTAAACAATGATAAAGGGAGTGTCCAACGATCAACGTTTGTCCACCGCTGCTACCTTTAACTTGTTCCTTCCAGCTCGATTTTCTTTGGTATTTTAATTCATAATTTAGATTTAATATTTCATTTTGATTTAATTTTCATAATCAAAATCCCCCATATATATTATATATGTTAGTTTTATATTAGTTAAATTAAAAAGTGACAATTGAAAATATAGTGCGTATAAGCGGCCTCCTTGTGATCGACCCTAGGTTGTGCCACTATGGTACACTCTTAGGAAAATAAGAATTTAATTGAGTAGGGTAAAGCGACTGAAATCCCCAAACATCAATTTGGCGCCGTTGCCGGGGAGGCCAAGTGCTTACACACACTATTTTTCAAAGAAAAAAAAACAAAAAAAAAGAGCCTTGTTGCATATCATTCATTTCATCAGCCAATATGGATTTTTATGGAAATTATTATAATTATTGGCATGTGGATAACTTTTATGATGAGCCAAGTAGGGAAGATACATTGAGTATTAAAATTCTTGAAAATTCCCAACAATTGAAAGAAAATGCCTTGATAATTCAAGAGAATTGCAGAAAGATGGAAAAAGCAAGCAAGATGATATCATCGTTGGCCGCCCAAGTTGAAGATGTTAAAGTCTTATGGATGGAACGACAAAAAATAAAAGCTGAGGAGAATGAAATACTTGATCCACCTACATTTAATGAAGATATTGATGAGGTTGAAGAAAATCTTAAGGACCCACTTCCCTCGCCAACAAATGAGTTCCCAGCTGCCTTGCTTGAGGAAAAGGGTTCTAAAGCTGAAATTTCTGAGGGAGTTTTAAATTCTGAGCATTCATTTCATTCAAATTTCATTAATTTTGAATTTAAATCTAATATCCCTTATTCTGAATTTGTAGATTCAGCATCACTACTGCAGGATCTAGATGAAGAAGAAGAAGAAGGTCCTCTTGTTGAGGAGAGAATGGAGGTGCCTGTTGAGTTATGCATTGGTGCATTTGAGGATGATGGCAAAAAAGAAGAAATAATTGAAGAACCAATTTACGAACATGAACCAGAAGAGAAGCCACTTCCTATTCTTCTATTTTCAACACCGGTGGACACCACTCCTCCAGATTACAAAAACAGGGAGCACCCCTACATCCTTTTCCCTCCCCCTTCTAATCTCAAATTCTATTTTCCATCTCTTCTAGGGGTTGGGGATATTTTTCTTTTCTTTGGGGGTTCTCACTTTTGGAATCCATATATGGATATCGGGAGAAATAATTTGTGGTGGTTTCTAAGCAAGAAACCCCATCCACCTTCGGATTGGGGTTAACCTGCTGCAACTGCCTGACTAGGGGCAGTAAAAACCTAGCACCCGCTTGGGGGTCAAACCAAGCATTATCCCTTCCCTTTCACCTTTCTATTTTTTTTCTAATTTTTTTTATTTATTGCTTTATAGGAAGAAGTGGTGCCAACTAGGAGTTTAACTCAACGGTACTGTTAGAAAAATAAATTCAGGTTGTATCTTTCTTTATATTTAGTTTTTTCTCTTCCCTTATTAATATTTTATCAAGACAAAATGAAGGGTACTGAAATTTAATTGTGGGGGGAGTGTCGACCTGCTTATTTTTTTTATGCTTTCATTTTTTTTTTCATTTTTTAGGAACCTTGAGCTTTAATGATAATTCTGATCACATTTCACACAATAATTTATTTTGATAAAATTGAAATGATTTTTGAAAAAAAGAATCTTAAATGATTGTTGATGTGAATTTTTTTTCCTTAAATTGGATTTTCAATCATTTTTATGAGTTTAACTGATTTTTGAAATCCATGGCCATGAAACACTGACTCAAAATATTTTTCTCGTCCTGTGAGGTATTCTAAAACACTTTTACATATTCTTTCTAATTCCCACACTTTCTTGAGGGAAACCTGGATTTTTTGTGAGAACCAGAATTTGTGATTTTTCTCTTTCGAAGCTTTGGATTTCATTGAATGTTTTTAATATGATTGAGGCACTACTTTGGCTAGCCACATATTATCCTGAGACTTACCTTTACATTTATCCTTCGTTACCCCTTAGATGCCATGAATTGCCTTATAGGTTTAAGCCACAATACAAGCTAATTTATCCTTACCTACCCATTCTCTTGGTATTGTTGCATGGATATTTCAAGTTTGAGTGTGGGGGAAGGGCCATTCGTGTGCGTTCATTGGGATTTGTTTTATTGATGGGTATTGTGCGGTATGCATCAACATTTTGGGCAATGAAATAATTGGGAATGAGTCATAATCTTATTATGCTTCATTTTGTTTCATTCAGTTCTCCTTCAAAAAAAATGAAAATAAAGCTGTGCCTTTCTGGAGCTTAAAAAATATATATATAAAAAAGGAAAATAAAGCTGTGCCTTTCTGGAGCTTTAAAAAAAAATGGGGAGAACTTGGATGATTTAATACCTTGAAATCATTGATTTGCTCATGTACCATTTAAAATAAATGGGGGTGGCGATTTGTTTCACATTCTCAAGGTGGATTGAGTGAGGAAATTTCTGGGTTTTCACTTGATTATTCATGCATTGTACCTTAGAGTCAAACCTTCTCTTTCTAGCCTTGATCTTTTAAATCATTTAACCACCAACCTAAAGCCACAGAGTCATTTGAACCGTTGATGAAAGCCCTCATGATTGAATTCATTTTTATGTTTCACGCTGTGGAGAAATGAGAATTGTCACAAGCCTATGGTGATACATGCAATTTCCAAGTATGAGCATAACTACAGAATTTATTTCTCTTGAGTGAAGAGTGACATAAAATTCAATGCGAGGTAGGTTGTGATTGATCCGTGGATGGATTTATGAGGTTGAACAAATTTAAATTTTTGTAATGAAAATAAAAGGAAATTGTTTTTCATATAAGATACATGATGAAATTTGGTTTTTAATAAGATCATGGATGTTTTCTCATTTTTGATTGTTGTGTGAATTTTGATTTGAATATATGATAATTGCTCAGGAGTGCAATGCTTAAGTGTGGGGGATTGATGAAGCTAATATTTTCACATATTTAATACTGTAATTTAATGTTTATAAACCCACAACAGTGTTATTTAATGGGCAATTGTTACATATTTAGGTTTTGGTGTTATTTTGAGCCTAAATGCAAAAATGGCCTAATTCTGGATTTTTTAACAGCTTTTTATCACAGGGGTATTTTTGTCATTTACAAAAAAATATAAATCCAAATTTTATGATTATAATTTCTTTAGAATCCTAATTTAATTTCCTTCAACTTTGTCTTCTGGACCAGGATCTGATTCTACCATCTTGAGGTCCAAACAATTCAATGAAGTTGAAGATTATTGAGGAACACCAAGGAAGCTTCCTGGAAATTTCTTCCAGAAAAACGAAGGTTCAGTGAAATATCCATAACTCGCTCAAAACGACTTTAATGGAGCTGAAATGTTGTGGATAGACGGTTAAGAAGATTTGTAACAAGTTTTATTAAGGAGGCCACGCCTGAAATGGCCGTGTTCAGGGACATTAATTCAGTACAAAACGGTGTTTTTCGGTTTGATGATTCTGACTGGACAGAATAAATTGTCAGAGGAAATTGGCGATAACCCTCGGAATACCTATCCAAATCCGCTGATCTTTTTAGGGGACACGGCCAAGACAATTATGAACAACATTGAAGAAGGCCTCAACGCGTGAAGAGGTCATTTATGGGGTCCAAAACGCGACAACTTTCGGGGGTCGAAATCTGCCTATAAAAGGAGGGGAGCTCCTACCTCTCAAATTATTCCATTCTTCACCACACCATCCGTCACAAAGGGGTTTGGCTTGAGAGAGCAAGAGTATAGGATTTTTCCATGATGTAATCAAGCCATGAAGGGCTAAATCCAAGTGGTGGTGGGCAACGGAGATCCGAAGACATTTCCCTTTTTGAGTTTGTGCTTTCATTGTAAAATATTTTCTTTTAAACTATCCTGGAACTTGTTTACATGAATGAATGAGGTCTTGTTCTCTCGTGTTTTCAATTTCTTATAAATTATTCTAGATTTCTTATATTCTAATGAATTTAAAGTGGTTTTACTCATGGTTTAAATTTCTTTGGCGAGGTCTCGCTTTTGAGCACGATGAGTTTATCCTATTTTGGTTACTCGGAGGTCTTCGGGTAATCAGAACACTTTCATTAGAAGATCGGCACCCATGTATGAGGTTTCAATATGGTATCTAGATTATTTAGGTGTATACCTTGAGGTATTAAGGTATACATTGGATAATTTAATGAAAATATATTCGTAAACAATGATAAAGGGAGTGTCCAACGATCAACGTTTGTCCACCGCTGCTACCTTTAACTTGTTCCTTCCAGCTCGATTTTCTTTGGTATTTTAATTCATAATTTAGATTTAATATTTCATTTTGATTTAATTTTCATAATCAAAATCCCCCATATATATTATATATGTTAGTTTTATATTAGTTAAATTAAAAAGTGACAATTGAAAATATAGTGCGTATAAGCGGCCTCCTTGTGATCGACCCTAGGTTGTGCCACTATGGTACACTCTTAGGAAAATAAGAATTTAATTGAGTAGGGTAAAGCGACTGAAATCCCCAAACATCAATTTGGCGCCGTTGCCGGGGAGGCCAAGTGCTTACACACACTATTTTTCAAAGAAAAAAAAACAAAAAAAAAGAGCCTTGTTGCATATCATTCATTTCATCAGCCAATATGGATTTTTATGGAAATTATTATAATTATTGGCATGTGGATAACTTTTATGATGAGCCAAGTAGGGAAGATACATTGAGTATTAAAATTCTTGAAAATTCCCAACAATTGAAAGAAAATGCCTTGATAATTCAAGAGAATTGCAGAAAGATGGAAAAAGCAAGCAAGATGATATCATCGTTGGCCGCCCAAGTTGAAGATGTTAAAGTCTTATGGATGGAACGACAAAAAATAAAAGCTGAGGAGAATGAAATACTTGATCCACCTACATTTAATGAAGATATTGATGAGGTTGAAGAAAATCTTAAGGACCCACTTCCCTCGCCAACAAATGAGTTCCCAGCTGCCTTGCTTGAGGAAAAGGGTTCTAAAGCTGAAATTTCTGAGGGAGTTTTAAATTCTGAGCATTCATTTCATTCAAATTTCATTAATTTTGAATTTAAATCTAATATCCCTTATTCTGAATTTGTAGATTCAGCATCACTACTGCAGGATCTAGATGAAGAAGAAGAAGAAGGTCCTCTTGTTGAGGAGAGAATGGAGGTGCCTGTTGAGTTATGCATTGGTGCATTTGAGGATGATGGCAAAAAAGAAGAAATAATTGAAGAACCAATTTACGAACATGAACCAGAAGAGAAGCCACTTCCTATTCTTCTATTTTCAACACCGGTGGACACCACTCCTCCAGATTACAAAAACAGGGAGCACCCCTACATCCTTTTCCCTCCCCCTTCTAATCTCAAATTCTATTTTCCATCTCTTCTAGGGGTTGGGGATATTTTTCTTTTCTTTGGGGGTTCTCACTTTTGGAATCCATATATGGATATCGGGAGAAATAATTTGTGGTGGTTTCTAAGCAAGAAACCCCATCCACCTTCGGATTGGGGTTAACCTGCTGCAACTGCCTGACTAGGGGCAGTAAAAACCTAGCACCCGCTTGGGGGTCAAACCAAGCATTATCCCTTCCCTTTCACCTTTCTATTTTTTTTTCTAATTTTTTTTATTTATTGCTTTATAGGAAGAAGTGGTGCCAACTAGGAGTTTAACTCAACGGTACTGTTAGAAAAATAAATTCAGGTTGTATCTTTCTTTATATTTAGTTTTTTCTCTTCCCTTATTAATATTTTATCAAGACAAAATGAAGGGTACTGAAATTTAATTGTGGGGGGAGTGTCGACCTGCTTATTTTTTTTATGCTTTCATTTTTTTTTTCATTTTTTAGGAACCTTGAGCTTTAATGATAATTCTGATCACATTTCACACAATAATTTATTTTGATAAAATTGAAATGATTTTTGAAAAAAAGAATCTTAAATGATTGTTGATGTGAATTTTTTTTCCTTAAATTGGATTTTCAATCATTTTTATGAGTTTAACTGATTTTTGAAATCCATGGCCATGAAACACTGACTCAAAATATTTTTCTCGTCCTGTGAGGTATTCTAAAACACTTTTACATATTCTTTCTAATTCCCACACTTTCTTGAGGGAAACCTGGATTTTTTGTGAGAACCAGAATTTGTGATTTTTCTCTTTCGAAGCTTTGGATTTCATTGAATGTTTTTAATATGATTGAGGCACTACTTTGGCTAGCCACATATTATCCTGAGACTTACCTTTACATTTATCCTTCGTTACCCCTTAGATGCCATGAATTGCCTTATAGGTTTAAGCCACAATACAAGCTAATTTATCCTTACCTACCCATTCTCTTGGTATTGTTGCATGGATATTTCAAGTTTGAGTGTGGGGGAAGGGCCATTCGTGTGCGTTCATTGGGATTTGTTTTATTGATGGGTATTGTGCGGTATGCATCAACATTTTGGGCAATGAAATAATTGGGAATGAGTCATAATCTTATTATGCTTCATTTTGTTTCATTCAGTTCTCCTTCAAAAAAAATGAAAATAAAGCTGTGCCTTTCTGGAGCTTAAAAAATATATATATAAAAAAGGAAAATAAAGCTGTGCCTTTCTGGAGCTTTAAAAAAAATGGGGAGAACTTGGATGATTTAATACCTTGAAATCATTGATTTGCTCATGTACCATTTAAAATAAATGGGGGTGGCGATTTGTTTCACATTCTCAAGGTGGATTGAGTGAGGAAATTTCTGGGTTTTCACTTGATTATTCATGCATTGTACCTTAGAGTCAAACCTTCTCTTTCTAGCCTTGATCTTTTAAATCATTTAACCACCAACCTAAAGCCACAGAGTCATTTGAACCGTTGATGAAATCCCTCATGATTGAATTCATTTTTATGTTTCACGCTGTGGAGAAATGAGAATTGTCACAAGCCTATGGTGATACATGCAATTTCCAAGTATGAGCATAACTACAGAATTTATTTCTCTTGAGTGAAGAGTGACATAAAATTCAATGCGAGGTAGGTTGTGATTGATCCGTGGATGGATTTATGAGGTTGAACAAATTTAAATTTTTGTAATGAAAATAAAAGGAAATTGTTTTTCATATAAGAGACATGATGAAATTTGGTTTTTAATAAGATCATGGATGTTTTCTCATTTTTGATTGTTGTGTGAATTTTGATTTGAATATATGATAATTGCTCAGGAGTGCAATGCTTAAGTGTGGGGGATTGATGAAGCTAATATTTTCACATATTTAATACTGTAATTTAATGTTTATAAACCCACAACAGTGTTATTTAATGGGCAATTGTTACATATTTAGGTTTTGGTGTTATTTTGAGCCTAAATGCAAAAATGGCCTAATTCTGGCTTTTTTAACAGCTTTTTATCACAGGGGTATTTTGGTCATTTACAAAAAAATATAAATCCAAATTTTATGATTATAATTTCTTTAGAATCCTAATTTAATTTCCTTCAACTTTGTCTTCTGGACCAGGATCTGATTCTACCATCTTGAGGTCCAAACAATTCAATGAAGTTGAAGATTATTGAGGAACACCAAGGAAGCTTCAGGGAAATTTCTTCCAGAAAAACGAAGGTTCAGTGAAATATCCATAACTCGCTCAAAACGACTTTAATGGAGCTGAAATGTTGTGGATAGACGGTTAAGAAGATTTGTAACAAGTTTTATTAAGGAGGCCACGCCTGAAATGGCCGTGTTCAGGGACATTAATTCAGTACAAAACGGTGTTTTTCGGTTTGATGATTCTGACTGGACAGAATAAATTGTCAGAGGAAATTGGCCATAACCCTCGGAATACCTATCCAAATCCGCTGATCTTTTTAGGGGACACGGCCAAGACAATTATGAACAACATTGAAGAAGGCCTCAACGCGTGAAGAGGTCATTTATGGGGTCCAAAACGCGACAACTTTCGGGGGTCGAAATCTGCCTATAAAAGGAGGGGAGCTCCTACCTCTCAAATTATTCCATTCTTCACCACACCATCCGTCACAAAGGGGTTTGGCTTGAGAGAGCAAGAGTATAGGATTTTTACATGATGTAATCAAGCCATGAAGGGCTAAATCCAAGTGGTGGTGGGCAACGGAGATCCGAAGACATTTCCCTTTTTGAGTTTGTGCTTTCATTGTAAAATATTTTCTTTTAAACTATCCTGGAACTTGTTTACATGAATGAATGAGGTCTTGTTCTCTCGTGTTTTCAATTTCTTATAAATTATTCTAGATTTCTTATATTCTAATGAATTTAAAGTGGTTTTACTCATGGTTTAAATTTCTTTGGCGAGGTCTCGCTTTTGAGCACGATGAGTTTATCCTGTTTTGGTTACTCGGAGGTCTTCGGGTAATCAGAACACTTTCATTAGAAGATCGGCACCCATGTATGAGGTTTCAATATGGTATCTAGATTATTTAGGTGTATACCTTGAGGTATTAAGGTATACATTGGATAATTTAATGAAAATATATTCGTAAACAATGATAAAGGGAGTGTCCAACGATCAACGTTTGTCCACCGCTGCTACCTTTAACTTGTTCCTTCCAGCTCGATTTTCTTTGGTATTTTAATTCATAATTTAGATTTAATATTTCATTTTGATTTAATTTTCATAATCAAAATCCCCCATATATATTATATATGTTAGTTTTATATTAGTTAAATTAAAAAGTGACAATTGAAAATATAGTGCGTATAAGCGGCCTCCTTGTGATCGACCCTAGGTTGTGCCACTATGGTACACTCTTAGGAAAATAAGAATTTAATTGAGTAGGGTAAAGCGACTGAAATCCCCAAACATCAATTTGGCGCCGTTGCCGGGGAGGCCAAGTGCTTACACACACTATTTTTCAAAGAAAAAAAAACAAAAAAAAAGAGCCTTGTTGCATATCATTCATTTCATCAGCCAATATGGATTTTTATGGAAATTATTATAATTATTGGCATGTGGATAACTTTTATGATGAGCCAAGTAGGGAAGATACATTGAGTATTAAAATTCTTGAAAATTCCCAACAATTGAAAGAAAATGCCTTGATAATTCAAGAGAATTGCAGAAAGATGGAAAAAGAAAGCAAGATGATATCATCGTTGGCCGCCCAAGTTGAAGATGTTAAAGTCTTATGGATGGAACGACAAAAAATAAAAGCTGAGGAGAATGAAATACTTGATCCACCTACATTTAATGAAGATATTGATGAGGTTGAAGAAAATCTTAAGGACCCACTTCCCTCGCCAACAAATGAGTTCCCAGCTGCCTTGCTTGAGGAAAAGGGTTCTAAAGCTGAAATTTCTGAGGGAGTTTTAAATTCTGAGCATTCATTTCATTCAAATTTCATTAATTTTGAATTTAAATCTAATATCCCTTATTCTGAATTTGTAGATTCAGCATCACTACTGCAGGATCTAGATGAAGAAGAAGAAGAAGGTCCTCTTGTTGAGGAGAGAATGGAGGTGCCTGTTGAGTTATGCATTGGTGCATTTGAGGATGATGGCAAAAAAGAAGAAATAATTGAAGAACCAATTTACGAACATGAACCAGAAGAGAAGCCACTTCCTATTCTTCTATTTTCAACACCGGTGGACACCACTCCTCCAGATTACAAAAACAGGGAGCACCCCTACATCCTTTTCCCTCCCCCTTCTAATCTCAAATTCTATTTTCCATCTCTTCTAGGGGTTGGGGATATTTTTCTTTTCTTTGGGGGTTCTCACTTTTGGAATCCATATATGGATATCGGGAGAAATAATTTGTGGTGGTTTCTAAGCAAGAAACCCCATCCACCTTCGGATTGGGGTTAACCTGCTGCAACTGCCTGACTAGGGGCAGTAAAAACCTAGCACCCGCTTGGGGGTCAAACCAAGCATTATCCCTTCCCTTTCACCTTTCTATTTTTTTTTTCTAATTTTTTTTATTTATTGCTTTATAGGAAGAAGTGGTGCCAACTAGGAGTTTAACTCAACGGTACTGTTAGAAAAATAAATTCAGGTTGTATCTTTCTTTATATTTAGTTTTTTCTCTTCCCTTATTAATATTTTATCAAGACAAAATGAAGGGTACTGAAATTTAATTGTGGGGGGAGTGTCGACCTGCTTATTTTTTTTATGCTTTCATTTTTTTTTTCATTTTTTAGGAACCTTGAGCTTTAATGATAATTCTGATCACATTTCACACAATAATTTATTTTGATAAAATTGAAATGATTTTTGAAAAAAAAGGATCTTAAATGATTGTTGATGTGAATTTTTTTTCCTTAAATTGGATTTTCAATCATTTTTATGAGTTTAACTGATTTTTGAAATCCATGGCCATGAAACACTGACTCAAAATATTTTTCTCGTCCTGTGAGGTATTCTAAAACACTTTTACATATTCTTTCTAATTCCCACACTTTCTTGAGGGAAACCTGGATTTTTTGTGAGAACCAAAATTTGTGATTTTTCTCTTTCGAAGCTTTGGATTTCATTGAATGTTTTTAATATGATTGAGGCACTACTTTGGCTAGCCACATATTATCCTGAGACTTACCTTTACATTTATCCTTCGTTACCCCTTAGATGCCATGAATTGCCTTATAGGTTTAAGCCACAATACAAGCTAATTTATCCTTACCTACCCATTCTCTTGGTATTGTTGCATGGATATTTCAAGTTTGAGTGTGGGGGAAGGGCCATTCGTGTGCGTTCATTGGGATTTGTTTTATTGATGGGTATTGTGCGGTATGCATCAACATTTTGGGCAATGAAATAATTGGGAATGAGTCATAATCTTATTATGCTTCATTTTGTTTCATTCAGTTCTCCTTCAAAAAAAATGAAAATAAAGCTGTGCCTTTCTGGAGCTTAAAAAATATATATATAAAAAAGGAAAATAAAGCTGTGCCTTTCTGGAGCTTTAAAAAAAATGGGGAGAACTTGGATGATTTAATACCTTGAAATCATTGATTTGCTCATGTACCATTTAAAATAAATGGGGGTGGCGATTTGTTTCACATTCTCAAGGTGGATTGAGTGAGGAAATTTCTGGGTTTTCACTTGATTATTCATGCATTGTACCTTAGAGTCAAACCTTCTCTTTCTAGCCTTGATCTTTTAAATCATTTAACCACCAACCTAAAGCCACAGAGTCATTTGAACCGTTGATGAAAGCCCTCATGATTGAATTCATTTTTATGTTTCACGCTGTGGAGAAATGAGAATTGTCACAAGCCTATGGTGATACATGCAATTTCCAAGTATGAGCATAACTACAGAATTTATTTCTCTTGAGTGAAGAGTGACATAAAATTCAATGCGAGGTAGGTTGTGATTGATCCGTGGATGGATTTATGAGGTTGAACAAATTTAAATTTTTGTAATGAAAATAAAAGGAAATTGTTTTTCATATAAGATACATGATGAAATTTGGTTTTTAATAAGATCATGGATGTTTTCTCATTTTTGATTGTTGTGTGAATTTTGATTTGAATATATGATAATTGCTCAGGAGTTCAATGCTTAAGTGTGGGGGATTGATGAAGCTAATATTTTCACATATTTAATACTGTAATTTAATGTTTATAAACCCACAACAGTGTTATTTAATGGGCAATTGTTACATATTTAGGTTTTGGTGTTATTTTGAGCCTAAATGCAAAAATGGCCTAATTCTGGATTTTTTAACAGCTTTTTATCACAGGGGTATTTTGGTCATTTACAAAAAAATATAAATCCAAATTTTATGATTATAATTTCTTTAGAATCCTAATTTAATTTCCTTCAACTTTGTCTTCTGGACCAGGATCTGATTCTACCATCTTGAGGTCCAAACAATTCAATGAAGTTGAAGATTATTGAGGAACACCAAGGAAGCTTCCAGGAAATTTCTTCCAGAAAAACGAAGGTTCAGTGAAATATCCATAACTCGCTCAAAACGACTTTAATGGAGTGAAATGTTGTGGATAGACGGTTAAGAAGATTTGTAACAAGTTTTATTAAGGAGGCCACGCCTGAAATGGCCGTTTTCAGGGACATTAATTCAGTACAAAACGGTGTTTTTCGGTTTGATGATTCTGACTGGACAGAATAAATTGTCAGAGGAAATTGGCCATAACCCTCGGAATACCTATCCAAATCCGCTGATCCTTTTAGGGGACACGGCCAAGACAATTATGAACAACATTGAAGAAGGCCTCAACGCGTGAAGAGGTCATTTATGGGGTCCAAAATGCGACAACTTTCGGGGGTCGAAATCTGCCTATAAAAGGAGGGGAGCTCCTACCTCTCAAATTATTACATTCTTCACCACACCATCCGTCACAAAGGGGTTTGGCTTGAGAGAGCAAGAGTATAGGATTTTTCCATGATGTAATCAAGCCATGAAGGGCTAAATCCAAGTGGTGGTGGGCAACGGAGATTCGAAGACATTTCCCTTTTTGAGTTTGTGCTTTCATTGTAAAATATTTTCTTTTAAACTATCCTGGAACTTGTTTACATGAATGAATGAGGTCTTGTTCTCTCGTGTTTTCAATTTCTTATAAATTATTCTAGATTTCTTATATTCTAATGAATTTAAAGTGGTTTTACTCATGGTTTAAATTTCTTTGGCGAGGTCTCGCTTTTGAGCACGATGAGTTTATCCTGTTTTGGTTACTCGGAGGTCTTCGGGTAATCAGAACACTTTCATTAGAAGATCGGCACCCATGTATGAGGTTTCAATATGGTATCTAGATTATTTAGGTGTATACCTTGAGGTATTAAGGTATACATTGGATAATTTAATGAAAATATATTCGTAAACAATGATAAAGGGAGTGTCCAACGATCAACGTTTGTCCACCGCTGCTACCTTTAACTTGTTCCTTCCAGCTCGATTTTCTTTGGTATTTTAATTCATAATTTAGATTTAATATTTCATTTTGATTTAATTTTCATAATCAAAATCCCCCATATATATTATATATGTTAGTTTTATATTAGTTAAATTAAAAAGTGACAATTGAAAATATAGTGCGTATAAGCGGCCTCCTTGTGATCGACCCTAGGTTGTGCCACTATGGTACACTCTTAGGAAAATAAGAATTTAATTGAGTAGGGTAAAGCGACTGAAATCCCCAAACATCAATTTGGCGCCGTTGCCGGGGAGGCCAAGTGATTACACACACTATTTTTCAAAGAAAAAAAAACAAAAAAAAAAGAGCCTTGTTGCATATCATTCATTTCATCAGCCAATATGGATTTTTATGGAAATTATTATAATTATTGGCATGTGGATAACTTTTATGATGAGCCAAGTAGGGAAGATACATTGAGTATTAAAATTCTTGAAAATTCCCAACAATTGAAAGAAAATGCCTTGATAATTCAAGAGAATTGCAGAAAGATGGAAAAAGCAAGCAAGATGATATCATCGTTGGCCGCCCAAGTTGAAGATGTTAAAGTATTATGGATGGAACGACAAAAAATAAAAGCTGAGGAGAATGAAATACTTGATCCACCTACATTTAATGAAGATATTGATGAGGTTGAAGAAAATCTTAAGGACCCACTTCCCTCGCCAACAAATGAGTTCCCAGCTGCCTTGCTTGAGGAAAAGGGTTCTAAAGCTGAAATTTCTGAGGGAGTTTTAAATTCTGAGCATTCATTTCATTCAAATTTCATTAATTTTGAATTTAAATCTAATATCCCTTATTCTGAATTTGTAGATTCAGCATCACTACTGCAGGATCTAGATGAAGAAGAAGAAGAAGGTCCTCTTGTTGAGGAGAGAATGGAGGTGCCTGTTGAGTTATGCATTGGTGCATTTGAGGATGATGGCAAAAAAGAAGAAATAATTGAAGAACCAATTTACGAACATGAACCAGAAGAGAAGCCACTTCCTATTCTTCTATTTTCAACACCGGTGGACACCACTCCTCCAGATTACAAAAACAGGGAGCACCCCTACATCCTTTTCCCTCCCCCTTCTAATCTCAAATTCTATTTTCCATCTCTTCTAGGGGTTGGGGATATTTTTCTTTTCTTTGGGGGTTCTCACTTTTGGAATCCATATATGGATATCGGGAGAAATAATTTGTGGTGGTTTCTAAGCAAGAAACCCCATCCACCTTCGGATTGGGGTTAACCTGCTGCAACTGCCTGACTAGGGGCAGTAAAAACCTAGCACCCGCTTGGGGGTCAAACCAAGCATTATCCCTTCCCTTTCACCTTTCTATTTTTTTTTCTATTTTTTTTTTATTTATTGCTTTATAGGAAGAAGTGGTGCCAACTAGGAGTTTAACTCAACGGTACTGTTAGAAAAATAAAGTCAGGTTGTATCTTTCTTTATATTTAGTTTTTTCTCTTCCCTTATTAATATTTTATCAAGACAAAATGAAGGGTACTGAAATTTAATTGTGGGGGGAGTGTCGACCTGCTTATTTTTTTTATGCTTTCATTTTTTTTTCATTTTTTAGGAACCTTGAGCTTTAATGATAATTCTGATCACATTTCACACAATAATTTATTTTGATAAAATTGAAATGATTTTTGAAAAAAAAGGATCTTAAATGATTGTTGATGTGAATTTTTTTTCCTTAAATTGGATTTTCAATCATTTTTATGAGTTTAACTGATTTTTGAAATCCATGGCCATGAAACACTGACTCAAAATATTTTTCTCGTCCTGTGAGGTATTCTAAAACACTTTTACATATTCTTTCTAATTCCCAAACTTTCTTGAGGGAAACCTGGATTTTTTGTGAGAACCAGAATTTGTTATTTTTCTCTTTCGAAGCTTTGGATTTCATTGAATGTTTTTAATATGATTGAGGCACTACTTTGGCTAGCCACATATTATCCTGAGACTTACCTTTACATTTATCCTTCGTTACCCCTTAGATGCCATGAATTGACTTATAGGTTTAAGCCACAATACAAGATAATTTATCCTTACCTACCCATTCTCTTGGTATTGTTGCATGGATATTTCAAGTTTGAGTGTGGGGGAAGGGCCATTCGTGTGCGTTCATTGGGATTTGTTTTATTGATGGGTATTGTGCGGTATGCATCAACATTTTGGGCAATGAAATAATTGGGAATGAGTCATAATCTTATTATGCTTCATTTTGTTTCATTCAGTTCTCCTTCAAAAAAAATGAAAATAAAGCTGTGCCTTTCTGGAGCTTAAAAAATATATATATAAAAAAGGAAAATAAAGCTGTGCCTTTCTGGAGCTTTAAAAAAAAATGGGGAGAACTTGGATGATTTAATACCTTGAAATCATTGATTTGCTCATGTACCATTTAAAATAAATGGGGGTGGCGATTTTTTTCACATTCTCAAGGTGGATTGAGTGAGGAAATTTCTGGGTTTTCACTTGATTATTCATGCATTGTACCTTAGAGTCAAACCTTCTCTTTCTAGCCTTGATCTTTTAAATCATTTAACCACCAACCTAAAGCCACAGAGTCATTTGAACCGTTGATGAAAGCCCTCATGATTGAATTCATTTTTATGTTTCACGCTGTGGAGAAATGAGAATTGTCACAAGCCTATGGTGATACATGAAATTTCCAAGTATGAGCATAACTACAGAATTTATTTCTCTTGAGTGAAGAGTGACATAAAATTCAATGCGAGGTAGGTTGTGATTGATCCGTGGATGGATTTATGAGGTTGAACAAATTTAAATTTTTGTAATGAAAATAAAAGGAAATTGTTTTTCATATAAGAGACATGATGAAATTTGGTTTTTAATAAGATCATGGATGTTTTCTCATTTTTGATTGTTGTGTGAATTTTGATTTGAATATATGATAATTGCTCCGGAGTGCAATGCTTAAGTGTGGGGGATTGATGAAGCTAATATTTTCACATATTTAATACTGTAATTTAATGTTTATAAACCCACAACAGTGTTATTTAATGGGCAATTGTTACATATTTAGGTTTTGGTGTTATTTTGAGCCTAAATGCAAAAATGGCCTAATTCTGGATTTTTTAACAGCTTTTTATCACAGGGGTATTTTGGTCATTTACAAAAAAATATAAATCCAAATTTTATGATTATAATTTCTTTAGAATCCTAATTTAATTTCCTTCAACTTTGTCTTCTGGACCAGGATCTGATTCTACCATCTTGAGGTCCAAACAATTCAATGAAGTTGAAGATTATTGAGGAACACCAAGGAAGCTTCCAGGAAATTTCTTCCAGAAAAACGAAGGTTCAGTGAAATATACATAACTCGCTCAAAACGACTTTAATGGAGCTGAAATTTTGTGGATAGACGGTTAAGAAGATTTGTAACAAGTTTTATTAAGGAGGGAACGCCTGAAATGGCCGTGTTCAGGGACATTAATTCAGTACAAAACGGTGTTTTTCGGTTTGATGATTCTGACTGGACAGAATAAATTGTCAGAGGAAATTGGCCATAACCCTCGGAATACCTATCCAAATCCGCTGATCTTTTTAGGGGACACGGCCAAGACAATTATGAACAACATTGAAGAAGGCCTCAACGCGTGAAGAGGTCATTTATGGGGTCCAAAACGCGACAAATTTCGGGGGTCGAAATCTGCCTATAAAAGGAGGGGAGCTCCTACCTCTCAAATTATTCCATTCTTCACCACACCATCCGTCACAAAGGGGTTTGGCTTGAGAGAGCAAGAGTATAGGATTTTTCCATGATGTAATCAAGCCATGAAGGGCTAAATCCAAGTGGTGGTGGGAAACGGAGATCCGAAGACATTTCCCTTTTTGAGTTTGTGCTTTCATTGTAAAATATTTTCTTTTAAACTATCCTGGAACTTGTTTACATGAATGAATGAGGTCTTGTTCTATCGTGTTTTCAATTTCTTATAAATTATTCTAGATTTCTTATATTCTAATGAATTTAAAGTGGTTTTACTCATGGTTTAAATTTCTTTGGCGAGGTCTCGCTTTTGAGCACGATGAGTTTATCCTGTTTTGGTTACTCGGAGGTCTTCGGGTAATCAGAACACTTTCATTAGAAGATCGGCACCCATGTATGAGGTTTCAATATGGTATCTAGATTATTTAGGTGTATACCTTGAGGTATTAAGGTATACATTGGATAATTTAATGAAAATATATTCGTAAACAATGATAAAGGGAGTGTCCAACGATCAACGTTTGTCCACCGCTGCTACCTTTAACTTGTTCCTTCCAGCTCGATTTTCTTTGGTATTTTAATTCATAATTTAGATTTAATATTTCATTTTGATTTAATTTTCATAATCAAAATCCCCCATATATATTATATATGTTAGTTTTATATTAGTTAAATTAAAAAGTGACAATTGAAAATATAGTGCGTATAAGCGGCCTCCTTGTGATCGACCCTAGGTTGTGCCACTATGGTACACTCTTAGGAAAATAAGAATTTAATTGAGTAGGGTAAAGCGACTGAAATCCCCAAACATCAATTTGGCGCCGTTTCCGGGGAGGCCAAGTGCTTACACACACTATTTTTCAAAGAAAAAAAAACAAAAAAAAAGAGCCTTGTTGCATATCATTCATTTCATCAGCCAATATGGATTTTTATGGAAATTATTATAATTATTGGCATGTGGATAACTTTTATGATGAGCCAAGTAGGGAAGATACATTGAGTATTAAAATTCTTGAAAATTCCCAACAATTGAAAGAAAATGCCTTGATAATTCAAGAGAATTGCAGAAAGATGGAAAAAGCAAGCAAGATGATATCATCGTTGGCCGCCCAAGTTGAAGATGTTAAAGTCTTATGGATGGAACGAAAAAAAATAAAAGCTGAGGAGAATGAAATACTTGATCCACCTACATTTAATGAAGATATTGATGAGGTTGAAGAAAATCTTAAGGACCCACTTCCCTCGCCAACAAATGAGTTCCCAGCTGCCTTGCTTGAGGAAAAGGGTTCTAAAGCTGAAATTTCTGAGGGAGTTTTAAATTCTGAGCATTCATTTCATTCAAATTTCATTAATTTTGAATTTAAATCTAATATCCCTTATTCTGAATTTGTAGATTCAGCATCACTACTGCAGGATCTAGATGAAGAATAAGAAGAAGGTCCTCTTGTTGAGGAGAGAATGAAGGTGCCTATTGAGTTATGCATTGGTGCATTTGAGGATGATGGCAAAAAAGAAGAAATAATTGAAGAACCAATTTACGAACATGAACCAGAAGAGAAGCCACTTCCTATTCTTCTATTTTCAACACCGGTGGACACCACTCCTCCAGATTACAAAAACAGGGAGCACCCCTACATCCTTTTCCCTCCCCCTTCTAATCTCAAATTCTATTTTCCATCTCTTCTAGGGGTTGGGGATATTTTTCTTTTCTTTGGGGGTTCTCACTTTTGGAATCCATATATGGATATCGGGAGAAATAATTTGTGGTGGTTTCTAAGCAAGAAACCCCATCCACCTTCGGATTGGGGTTAACCTGCTGCAACTGCCTGACTAGGGGCAGTAAAAACCTAGCACCCGCTTGGGGGTCAAACCAAGCATTATCCCTTCCCTTTCACCTTTCTATTTTTTTTTCTAATTTTTTTTTATTTATTGCTTTATAGGAAGAAGTGGTGCCAACTAGGAGTTTAACTCAACGGTACTGTTAGAAAAATAAAGTCAGGTTGTATCTTTCTTTATATTTAGTTTTTTCTCTTCCCTTATTAATATTTTATCAAGACAAAATGAAGGGTACTGAAATTTAATTGTGGGGGGAGTGTCGACCTGCTTATTTTTTTTATGCTTTCATTTTTTTTTCATTTTTTAGGAACCTTGAGCTTTAATGATAATTCTGATCACATTTCACACAATAATTTATTTTGATAAAATTGAAATGATTTTTGAAAAAAAAGGATCTTAAATGATTGTTGATGTGAATTTTTTTTCCTTAAATTGGATTTTCAATCATTTTTATGAGTTTAACTGATTTTTGAAATCCATGGCCATGAAACACTGACTCAAAATATTTTTCTCGTCCTGTGAGGTATTCTAAAACACTTTTACATATTCTTTCTAATTCCCACACTTTCTTGAGGGAAACCTGGATTTTTTGTGAGAACCAGAATTTGTGATTTTTCTCTTTCGAAGCTTTGGATTTCATTGAATGTTTTTAATATGATTGAGGCACTACTTTGGCTAGCCACATATTATCCTGAGACTTACCTTTACATTTATCCTTCGTTACCCCTTAGATGCCATGAATTGCCTTATAGGTTTAAGCCACAATACAAGATAATTTATCCTTACCTACCCATTCTCTTGGTATTGTTGCATGGATATTTCAAGTTTGAGTGTGGGGGAAGGGCCATTCGTGTGCGTTCATTGGGATTTGTTTTATTGATGGGTATTGTGCGGTATGCATCAACATTTTGGGCAATGAAATAATTGGGAATGAGTCATAATCTTATTATGCTTCATTTTGTTTCATTCAGTTCTCCTTCAAAAAAAATGAAAATAAAGCTGTGCCTTTCTGGAGCTTAAAAAATATATATATAAAAAAGGAAAATAAAGCTGTGCCTTTCTGGAGCTTTAAAAAAAAATGGGGAGAACTTGGATGATTTAATACCTTGAAATCATTGATTTGCTCATGTACCATTTAAAATAAATGGGGGTGGCGATTTGTTTCACATTCTCAAGGTGGATTGAGTGAGGAAATTTCTGGGTTTTCACTTGATTATTCATGCATTGTACCTTAGAGTCAAACCTTCTCTTTCTAGCCTTGATCTTTTAAATCATTTAACCACCAACCTAAAGCCACAGAGTCATTTGAACCGTTGATGAAAGCCCTCATGATTGAATTCATTTTTATGTTTCACGCTGTGGAGAAATGAGAATTGTCACAAGCCTATGGTGATACATGCAATTTCCAAGTATGAGCATAACTACAGAATTTATTTCTCTTGAGTGAAGAGTGACATAAAATTCAATGCGAGGTAGGTTGTGATTGATCCGTGGATGGATTTATGAGGTTGAACAAATTTAAATTTTTGTAATGAAAATAAAAGGAAATTGTTTTTCATATAAGAGACATGATGAAATTTGGTTTTTAATAAGATCATGGATGTTTTCTCATTTTTGATTGTTGTGTGAATTTTGATTTGAATATATGATAATTGCTCAGGAGTGCAATGCTTAAGTGTGGGGGATTGATGAAGCTAATATTTTCACATATTTAATACTGTAATTTAATGTTTATAAACCCACAACAGTGTTATTTAATGGGCAATTGTTACATATTTAGGTTTTGGTGTTATTTTGAGCCTAAATGCAAAAATGGCCTAATTCTGGATTTTTTAACAGCTTTTTATCACAGGGGTATTTTGGTCATTTACAAAAAAATATAAATCCAAATTTTATGATTATAATTTCTTTAGAATCCTAATTTAATTTCCTTCAACTTTGTCTTCTGGACCAGGATCTGATTCTACCATCTTGAGGTCCAAACAATTCAATGAAGTTGAAGATTATTGAGGAACACCAAGGAAGCTTCCAGGAAATTTCTTCCAGAAAAACGAAGGTTCAGTGAAATATCCATAACTCGCTCAAAACGACTTTAATGGAGCTGAAATTTTGTGGATAGACGGTTACGAAGATTTGTAACAAGTTTTATTAAGGAGGCCACGCCTGAAATGGCCGTGTTCAGGGACATTAATTCAGTACAAAACGGTGTTTTTCGGTTTGATGATTCTGACTGGACAGAATAAATTGTCAGAGGAAATTGGCCATAACCCTCGGAATACCTATCCAAATCCGCTGATATTTTTAGGGGACACGGCCAAGACAATTATTAACAACATTGAAGAAGGCCTCAACGCGTGAAGAGGTCATTTATGGGGTCCAAAACGCGACAACTTTCGGGGGTCGAAATCTGCCTATAAAAGGAGGGGAGCTCCTACCTCTCAAATTATTCCATTCTTCACCACACCATCCGTCACAAAGGGGTTTGGCTTGAGAGAGCAAGAGTATAGGATTTTTCCATGATGTAATCAAGCCATGAAGGGCTAAATCCAAGTGGTGGTGGGCAACGGAGATCCGAAGACATTTCCCTTTTTGAGTTTGTGCTTTCATTGTAAAATATTTTCTTTTAAACTATCCTGGAACTTGTTTACATGAATGAATGAGGTCTTGTTCTCTCGTGTTTTCAATTTCTTATAAATTATTCTAGATTTATTATATTCTAATGAATTTAAAGTGGTTTTACTCATGGTTTAAATTTCTTTGGCGAGGTCTCGCTTTTGAGCACGATGAGTTTATCCTGTTTTGGTTACTCGGAGGTCTTCGGGTAATCAGAACACTTTCATTAGAAGATCGGCACCCATGTATGAGGTTTCAATATGGTATCTAGATTATTTAGGTGTATACCTTGAGGTATTAAGGTATACATTGGATAATTTAATGAAAATATATTCGTAAACAATGATAAAGGGAGTGTCCAACGATCAACGTTTGTCCACCGCTGCTACCTTTAACTTGTTCCTTCCAGCTCGATTTTCTTTGGTATTTTAATTCATAATTTAGATTTAATATTTCATTTTGATTTAATTTTCATAATCAAAATCCCCCATATATATTATATATGTTAGTTTTATATTAGTTAAATTAAAAAGTGACAATTGAAAATATAGTGCGTATAAGCGGCCTCCTTGTGATCGACCCTAGGTTGTGCCACTATGGTACACTCTTAGGAAAATAAGAATTTAATTGAGTAGGGTAAAGCGACTGAAATCCCCAAACATCAAACATGGATGTGGATGATAAAGATATACCAGTAGATACTTACGTAAAAACAACATCGGATAATAAAGAGATTGTGAAATTAACCCTTACCTTGTACTTTTCCTTGGTTGAGGGTAGGTTAACCTCATGTATAATAGTTAAATAATTTTTATTAAATTATAAAATAATCATATACATAAATATGATATCATATATGATATTTTAATATTTCTTTGTTAATAATATTTTAGTATTATCGTCGTTTTGGGTGTTCACTTACTCATTTTCTTTTATATGTTTTGTCACATAATCCATGTTTGTTATCAATAGGTTGTATATTATTCATATCCAGAATGATATCAAGTCCTTAAACATTATTTTTAATCATCAAATGAAATTTATTTTTGAATGGATACATTGGAGAATGAATCTTATCGCGTTCGTGGAGACGGTAGTCTGTACGTACGCACGAGCGACAATATCATTCTTTTGATATTAAAATAATTTATAATTGGATGGTGTATCATATATACAGAATAATTATCATGTTATATTTATTATTTAAATGAATTACACATCATTATTATACCCATCCAAATAATAATGTATTGAATAACAATTACACCGCGACGTGGAGACGGTAAGCCGTACGTACCCACGTATGGTGACATGTCATTCAAGGGATGGATAGAATAATGAATTTGGTTGTACCATATTTATAATAACATAAAATTATATAGAAGATACTGGAGATATTATCTTATAATGGAAACAAAAAAGAAAAAGGAAGTGGAATAAGAAAGGAACTTGAAAGAGGTGGTGAGATTTTTACCTCTTCTTCGGGTTCTTCCTTTTGATTTGATCAAAATGGCTCCTTAAGTTGGAATTCTGACTAAAGGAAGGCCTCTAGGATGAATTTAGGTAATTAGAGAGGATATTTGGGTGGGGTTTGGCCTAACCAAAAGGCTTTGAAGGTATGAATTTGAGAGAAGGGGGTTCCCTTTTATAAGAGAGGTGAGGGGCACCTTAGGAAAAACTTAAAATATTATTTTATAATAAATTCATATTCGGTTTATAATGTCTCCAAAGTGACTTATTTATAGGATAAGGTTGGTATGGGTCTAAATCCTTTCAACCAATAGATTTTAGACAGGTTTGGGTCACTATATTAACCTTATCATTTGTATTTAACTCTTAGTTAAATAGTTTGACATTTACCGTGTCTCATTGTATTTTTATATTATATTATTAATAAACTTACTTTAACAAGACAAGATAACCCCAAGTGGTTCATTATTAATATATATAACCTTATATAAGTAATTTTGATGAACCTTAGATTTTTAGGAATAGAATATCAATTAATAATATAATATTTTCTTTAAATACTCTTTTATGTCAATTTTGACACTATTTGGTATTTTGTTTTTTCTAAATTTATAACATCATTATTACTTAGAAAAAAATTAATATAACCAACCCTAATATATCATATTAACTTATAAAATTAGTTTAATTCATAAAAAGTCTCAAATTACATTTATTTAGATATTTATAATATCAATTTTTTTAATATTTGATTAATTAGGTAATTACTGCATCATCATTATGTCATTTATAAATTAAATTATTTAATGTATAAAAATTATAAATAAAATACCATTATGTAGGAAGTCGTTTTATATTTATAATTAATATTTATAATCGAATTTATCTTATGTATAACCCTATATTAAAAATGTTTTAGTTATTAAACATTGATTTTAACTCTTTTAACTCTTCTTTGAATTAAATAATAATAAATATCCTAATCTAATCCAAGTGGACCAAATAGGTTCATATTTTATTCCTAAGGTTGTTTTTGATCGAATTATACTTAGCCTATAGAATTAGGACATGTGTTAGGGTAATAATAATATCATTTTTACCCTTAATTACCCTATTTACTTTTAACTGTGGTAAATAAAACTAAAAAGTTACCATTCAGCAAAAATTATTTTTATCTTATTGAACCACATTTTACTCCTTGATATTAACCGTGTTTCTCGGATTTTTGAAATTCTACTCACAGAAGCGGTAAAATTAAGTTTTATGTGAATTTGTAAATTCTCCTAGGAGGTGGGTAAAAGACGGTGAAAAGTTCAATAAAATTTTTATATACCAAGAATTATTCTAAACTAACTCCAATGAATTAAATTTATCTTATATATATATTATGTATCTATTTTTACCTTAATTAAATTTAAATAAAATAAATAATTATTTAAATAAAAATTCGGTTTAAACTATAACTCGGTGTTTTTTCACTATTCATCAAAAATTGAATGTTTTCAAAAAAATACCCAAAATTCACCCAAAGCTAATTTCAATATTCGAAATCCAAAAATGAAGTCCATTTTGAAAGATAAAATTTATTAAATTTCAAAAAGTGGGTATTACTATTCATAACGGCCAATTTGATTGGTTGTGGTGTGTGTTAGAACTCAAAGTTGCGTACAACACACGCTACTATATTATTCAAAGAGAAGTGTACCATGGAAGCTTGGGGTGTTACATTTCTCATGATAGATTCTTTGAGGATGGGCTCCATTATTCCATTCGTACTCAGGTATATGCCTTTCGACTACCTACCTTTTTTGAAATAGTCAATCAGGATCTTAATACTGAGTGAAATTTTATGGATGGTGATAGTACCAGGCATAGAGGATCTGTGTTGTGGCAGACCAGTAGTAAGTCCAGCAATAGGAAATGTTCCCACAAGGTTTTTCATCTGGGTAGTGACAGCTAGATTATTTCTACAAGTAGCTCTATGGTGTGCCATCAGTGTGGACGATAGAGGAATCTGAAGCCTCAATGTGATAGAAACCCTATGGATTACTGAGCTTGGATTTATATGGAGAACCTTCAGATATTTTATTGGACCTTTCCATCAGCTACTAGTGAAATAGGATCTGCACCATCTCCACCTTCAGGGGTATGTAATTTTATGTCCCATCAGTTAGGTAGTTGGAGTACCACCAGCTGGATGGGCTGAGGAGGATTTCATGGTTGTGGTAACTAGAATCCTAATCACCAATAGCTCCAATAGAGTATTCTTGATCTTGGTATTATAGTTGTTTCACATGGTCATATATTAGGTTGGTTGTATTCACTACAACCGATACTCGAGGATCATTCTGCGGGACCATCTATGATATGAGGTACAATTCTAGAAGCCTCAACTATAGTATCTACTTTATTTAATATAGGTTCTTTACACTTCTTCATCTATTTTTCTTTTATGGAAAGTCTCAAATTAGAAATACATTCTTACTATGGTGTAATTACCATAGATACATAGTTGGGAGTATGGTCATAGGGTATACACCAATGTAGGGATTGTCCCCTTGAGGTAGGAAGTTTCCCTCAATTGTGGGACCTATTTATTCCTGAGATCACAGACTTCACTATTATTCTAGGGATGGATTGGTTGGTTCTATATCATGCCTTTGTAGACTTCTCTCGCTGAAAGGTATCATTTACATCACATATAACAATAGTTATCTACACAAGGTTGAGTGGGATGTCCAAGCTATGAGATATGGACTAAAAAATCATGGGATATGTGGAGTAACTGCCCAAATTTCCAATCTATTCATGGAGGATTATCATTTAAATAAGGTTAAATTCACTCAAGTAGTAAATCCTTTTAGACACATCATTCTAAAAAACTTTATGGATTTCTTTCTGAGATAGAGGTAGAGTTTATGATTGAGATCATTCCAGGAGTAGATATTGTGTCCATTCCTCTTTATAGTAAGGAACCTACTAAAATCCAGGAGCTTAAGTGGATATTGGAGGATCTAGAGGCCAAATGTTTGATATGGCCTAACACTTCTTCTTGGGGTTTACCAATGTTATTCACCAAAAAGGAGGATAGGAATCTTCATCTGTACATGGATTATATATGGTTAAACCAGATCACAGTCAAGAATTGGTATCCACTGCCTCATATATATGATCTCTTTCACCAAATATGAGGAGATAGGTTGTTTTCTAAGATCGAATTGATATCGTTCTATCATTATGTTCAAGTCAGGCTATACGATATACCATGTACAACTTTTCATACCAGGTATGGTGTGTATGAGTATCTCATTATTCCATTCATTCTTATTAATTCACCCACTTTTTTCATGTCTTTGATGAATAGGGTGTTCCACCCCTATCTGGATTCTTTTTTTTCTTTTTGGATGAAATCTTGGTGTATTATCACATTCGTAGTGACCATCCTAAGCACCCTGAGATCATTCTGATTATAGTGATAGATCATCACCTTTATTCCAAGATTGATAAGTTCCACTTATGGATCAACAAACTTCACTTATATGGTTATATTGTCCTGGAATCAGTAGTTTCTATTGACCTAGATAAGGTGAGTGTTGTAGTTTCCTTGGAACATCCCAAGAATATATTTGATATATAGAGTTTCATGGGGCTGGCTGGATATTGCAGAAATTTCATATAGGACTCCCCATGCATTTTTTTACCTCTTAGTGGTCTTTCAAAGAAGGTTGTTAAGTTTTTATGGTCATAAGTATGCGAAAAAAAATTTTAGGATCTGAAAGGGAGGCTTTTCCCAGCACCTAATCTCATACTTTCAGAGCCTGGAAGAGGCTATATAGTGTTATTTGATGCATAAAGATTTTTCTTGGGAGTAGTGATGATGTAGGAGGGTAGAGTTGTTTTATACAGATCTTAGTTGTTGAGGCCTCATGAGAGAAATTACCTGACACATAACCATGATCTAGAAGCAGTTGTTAATGCCTTATGTAGATGGAGACACTATCATATGGGTGAGAAATTTGTGTTGTGTATGGACTAAAATAGCCTAAAATATATCTTTACATAGCATGACTTCAATATCATACAGTGAATATGGGTTGAATATATTCAGTCCTTCGATTTTGAGCTTACTTATATGACTAAAATGGTTAATGTAGTAGCAAATGTGCTGAGTCAAAAAACTCAGACATAGACCATATGGGAATCCAATGATGAATGGAAATTGATGACCCTATTTTCTAATATGCATATAGAGTTTTATGATAGTCACTAGAAGTCTTATATCTCAACATTAACAGTTACTTCTTCCCTCCTTGATAAGGTGAAGAGTAGGAAATTTTCATATCCGGAGGGGTTGGTTCTTTGTGAGAGTATTTTAGAAGATGAACCAATCCAGATTGGTCTGTGGATAGAGACAAAATTATGCATATTAAAGGATTTTTATGGGTTCCTACATATATAATAGAGAGGTTTTTATGTCTAATTATGAAGCTTCTTAGTGGTCATTTCATCCAGGAATCTCCAAGATGTATCGAGATATGCGACGCCAATTTTGGTGGTCTGGGATGAAATGTCATATAATAGGATTTATAACAAGGTTTTGCACTTATCATCAGGTGATGGTGTAGAAAAAGATAAATTTAGTCTTGTTACAATCACTTTCAGTATCAAAATGTAAATTGGAATACATTTCCATGGACTTCATTTTCGTCTTTCCAAGGTCTCCTAGAGGTAGTGACGTTGTATGAGTAGATATTGACTGACTGCTGAAATTATCCAAATTCATTCCTATCTGAGAGATTTTCTTATTTGACGAGATGGGAATATTTTATGTCCATGATATCATATGACTACATGGGGTTACTCATACTATCATTTCAGATAGGGAAACTTGTTTCACATCACAGATCTGGAAGGGCATGTAGAAGGATATGGGTAGATAGGTGCTTCTGAGCCCATATTTTTCACCCTCAAACCAATGGAAATTCATAACAGATGATACAAATTATAGAGGAGTTTCTCAGGGAATGTATCCTTTATTTTAGTAGTTCTTGGTAGAATCATATCCCTCTATTTTATTTATCCTATAATAATATCTTTCATGTGAAAATTTAGATGGATCCTTTTGAGGCCTTGTACAGTAGGTCGTTTCATTCACCCCTGTGTTGACCAGAGGTAAGAGAGGAATCCCTACAAGGTCCTCATCTCATGTAGGATACTTTAAATAAGGTTTAGCTGATTAGGAGGCATATTTCTACTACTCAATCCAGACATAAATATTTTTTTAATCATTGTCAATAACTTATGGAGTACTAGGTCGGGGATCATGTTTTCTGGAGAGTATCACCGAGGCAAGGAAATAGATAGATACATATGCATGGGAAGTTGTCAGCTAATTGTGTAGGGAAATTTGAGACTATAGAGAGAGTCATATTGGTAGCCTATTAGTTGCTATTATCTCATAGGTATCCTACCATGTACGACATCTTCCATGTTTTACAAATTTTTCAGTATCATGTCAACTCATCTCATTTGTTTGATCCCAAGTAATTTGAGATAGATGTCGATGCTTCTTTTGAGGAGTATCCTATACGCATCATTGACTAAGAAAGAATTCTCTCTGAGATCGGTATGTCTCTATAGTATGGGTGTTATAGAAAATGTCCATGTACAACATTTAAACATCGTAGTGGGAGGCCGAAGCATATGCCCAGTGGCCAGATTTGTTCTCGGAAAATGTTTCACCACCATTGGTAGGTGAACTCAGGGATAACTTCCTTTAATGGGGGAAGAATATAAGAACCCATTTTTTCACTCTGGTATGGATCCTTTTATATTTGGTGTCATTATTTATTTTGTACCTAATATGAATTCCCAATGAGTTTTTAAAGGTCTCAAGGGTTTCTTAGGCTTGTACAGGTCCCAGAACCAAGGTTTTGGGAGAAAAAGGCATGTCATGTGGTTAGAAAAAATCATATAGGGAAGTAAACATTGTTAGTTTTAACCATTCAAGACTGTATAGTGGGTTGGTATAGGGCGCATGGTTTTCCCTAATCATGTGTGAGGGGTCGTATGACCGTGTGAAAAGACTGCAGTTTTTAGTAGAGGAGTTTCACATGGTTGGTGCACAATTTCCTTAACCTTGTGGAATAACCATGTAGTTTCCCCCTCCCTATAGTATAAGGCACAAGTTTTTCACATGGTTTATCCAACCATGTTTCTAAACCATGTGAGGCTGGTATTTGGTTGATTTTATGAAAACACCCTTAAAACCTAATTAAATCAGAACTCTTCCCTATATTTCGTTTCCAGTGAAGGTATCCCCATATTTTTCTCTTTGGAGTTCCATTTTGCATCTTTGGTAATATTTTATCCATAGAATCTATCCAAATTCTAATTCGATCAAATTTCATCTCCTTGGATCCTTGTTGGTAAGATCCTAATTTCTTTTAAATCTTTCATCGTTCTTCTTCCTGTCAAGGATGCTATTTAGATTCAGTCTCATATGACCCAATTTAAGGGCATTGATCCTTTATTAATATCTATTCCAACCCATGAAAAACTAGAGACTAATACTATATGAGTATATTTGTATGATTATGAGGTAGGTGTTCTATAACTCATCCCTTAAGATATAGTGTTTTATAAATTTTCATGTGTGCACACCGATTTCATTGGGTGTTTCCTATTTAATTAATGTGTCTTTCTTATAATCATTAGAAACATGTTCTAAGACACCTATTAAATATATTATCTATCATTGGTGGTTACGTGAACAACATATACCACCCTATGTAGGGTGTTTCTATATTTATTCTTTTAGTTTTCATTTATGCCTTAATGATTTATTATGATCCTTAGCTCCACCGTTCGATTGTGAGGCTTGAACCTGATAATGGTAAGCCCATTCAATTAGATGAAGTTTGAATTGTTAAATGGATAAAACCATGTTTTCTATCCACTTGACCCACCTAAGGTAAGTGCTAGAATTTTATAAATCAATATTTAATGTAATTGGAAAGTGTATGATTCATATATGACATGGGATAATGGATTATAAATTAATGTCTTGGTTGCAAATTCATATCACCTCTTTCTATGTCTAATGGAAGGTCTCGGAGTGAACCTTATTAAATTATTATGAATTATATGAAATGAATTAAATGGATGCATGCCCATCAGCCTTGTCACACTAATAAAAGACATTGCTTTGACCTCAACTTATTAAATGGTATGATTAATAAATATCAAAAATTATTAAATGAATCAATTATAATGTTCCTAATTGTATATGAACCTTGAAATAATTATAAGTTGTGATCAGACTTGAGTTAGATTTTGGATTCATGCAGGGATGCCTTGAGCCCTTGTGGACGTTGTTCCAATTCAAGGATGTTGGTTTACTTGGTTAAGACCCACCTCATAACCTAATCCTTATCTATTAGTGGATGCCCAGCATGACACCATAGGATCCCTTATGTATCATTTATAGGATTTATTGGATACACTCCTTAGACCCAACATGACTTCTATGAACATGAGGTGTCTTGGAAACACCTCTGGGCCTAGTCACAACTTGTCCCATTTTACCTTGGATGATTCCTTGGACTCAATTAGATTCATTATTATGTAATACCTTGAATGATTCTCCTTGGATTAAACTCTTACCCCCTAGATAAACTTCACTTCCTACCTGATTTGGCTCGACCCATGAGGTTAAGGTTTCATTGGTTATTACCTTAGAACATATTAAATAATAACATCATTATAGGATTCCATGTTATACCATGGATGATTCACTAATATTATGATAGTATTTAAATTCTGGTATTACCTCATGTGACCTTTTTATATAAACTAAAACTCAATTAATTAATGAACTGGTTACATGTTTAGATGGCAGCCAAGGGATGAAGTTGGTTTTTGGGTATTTACGTTATTATACTAATTTAATTTTATATATTCATGCTTGCACTCTTTTTCAGTTTATATTACATGGACATAATGTTATAGACACAATAGTTGGTATCTCATTAATATTTATCTCACACACTATCTGGGATCCATTGGTACCCGAGAAGACTACATGAATGAAGGTGTTAGAAAAGGGAAGTGTACCACATTAAACACTTGATTTTTGGATTTCTTAGCCTGGATCTGGTAGCAGGTGACCAAGTTGGATCTTGAGATTCTAGTAATAGTTTTTGGATTCCTTTTTTCTAATTTTTTATGCATTTATTGTATTCTTCATCGTATCCATGTTTTCTAGATTATTAGATACATGACATGTCATCATCATCTTTTGTATATGATTACCTATTTTTCAGTTATTTATTAATTCAGTCTGCTTTTTCTATGGATTATGTTACCATATTACATTGCTTCTGTTACTTACCACTAGTTATATTATACTTATCTATTGTGATACACTCTGGTAATGAGGAATATTCTCCCCACAGGCACACCTCAATCCCTCACTACTAGTCAGTGGCCTCTATCATTTGGGGAGGTGCACTTGAGGCCCTATGTCCAACCGAGCTTGGGGAAACTTCAATGGAATCTAGGTCTGGGACTTCACAAAGTGGTATCAAAGTAGTTCCTTTCTTGATTTACTATTTGGATACAATATCCAGGATATTAGGAATTCTTTGGAACATGGTAACAAGCCATGCTTGGGTGTAGTTAACCTATGTTTGGGGTAAATACTAAGTTTCCTGAATTATGATTGTTGTTCTGCTTTTTCCTATTATAATTGATATCAGTTCACCATTAGGTGATGCATACATTGTGTTGTGGTTATTATTATCACTTTTATTGAGGATTTTATTTCATCCTTGGCCCGATGATTTGAGAGAAAAGAGCTTTATTACATGAATCATCATAGGCACCTAGAATCCACATGCAATGCATGTTCCATTTCACATAGGTTCATTTCACTACTTTCATTACTTGATATTCATGTTATTTTTGAGTGGTCTATGTTTTTATATTATGCTTGTGCTACTCTTGGGATATGATTGAGTGGTTTCCTATTAAATTCATGAGTTTTATGGTCCCTTTTGGGTTATAATGAGTAATTTACCGAGACAAGACTACAATTGGAAATTAAATGCGTGTTGTTTTCAAAGATAAGGTCTATGGGACATGATTCGCTGGAAATGGTGATCCAATTTATACAAACCTTGATATATGAAAATAAGAAAAGGAAAAATGTAAAAGTGATACTTGTCTTATAAAGTTAAATGGTTTCCAATAAATGAAGAGGAAAGGTATAGTTAACCCTTCATCTACTAGAACCACTAAAATTTATACTTGATCACTTAGCAATACATGAACTTCTAAGCAGATAGTTTGGGTAATAGACCATGGTTAGTGAGCCCTTTTCTTATGTTTAGTTTTTTTATTTCTATATATCTTCTTCTGGCTTGTTCTGAGGAATTATCTAGGTATTTTTAGACTAATTCTGCCATGGCATCCTCATGTCACACACTCGGAGGGTGGTGACGACCATGCTCCAGAAGTGGTGGGCCCTAAGTTTCCAATCGTATCGCTAGAAGTTACAATTGAGGCACATCCTTTTATACTTGTTTTGGTAATTAATGATCAGCTTAATGGTTGTCTTATACATATGATGAAATCCATGAATGGTGCTCTACGGCCTGTACCTACAATGGTTGATCTGACTCACAAATTCTAGCAACAGCATCCACCTACCTTCCTAGGGGATGGTAGTCCATAGGCTGGTGAGTCTTTGGTAGAGGCCACCTTGTCTATATTTGAGTATTTGGAGATAACTCTAGAGTGGGGGGTCAAACTTACTACATATATGCTGCAGGATTTGGCCAAGAACTGGTGGGATATGATTAACCAAGCTGGTTGCTATTAGGGAATGGTATGTATTGATTTCCAGACTACCATTAATGATTTGTTTTTTCTTCAGATGTTGAGATCTAACAGAGCTTGAGAGATCATGAATCTCAATCGGGCTTATATGTTAGTTATGTAATATTCATCATGTTACACTGAGTTGTAGTGATTTTCACTGCTTTTAGTTGGTGATGAGATTTTATGTGCTAGATGCTTCAAGGATGGGATCCATTATTCCATCCATACTAGGGTGCATGTGTTTTTCCTACCTACCTTTTTTGAAATATCTAGTCATCCTCTTATCAGTGAGTGCAAGCTGAGGAATGGTGATAGTACTGGACATAGAGGATAATTTTCGAGGCAGGACAGTAGTTCTTACGATAGTAAGAAATGTTCCCTAGAGATTTTTAATCAAGGAATGGGTAGCCATAGTGCCTGTATTGGTAGATCTATGGCATGCCATTAGTGTGGGAGATAGGGGAATCTGAAGACTCAGTGTGATATAAACCCTCTGGAGTAATGTGTTTGCATCCATATGGGGAACCTTTAGATATTTTGTTGTACCTTTCCATCAGCTTATAGTGAAACGGGATCTGCACCATCTCCACCTTCATGGGTAGGTTCTTTTATTTCCCTTTAGTTAGGGAGTTGGAGTATTACTAGTTGTACTAGCTGAGGATGATTTCATGGTTTTGGTAGCAAGACTCCTGATCACCAATATCTCAAGTTGAGCAGTTTTGATTGTGGTAGTCTAGCTATTGCACGGGGTCATGGATCAGGTCGGTTGCATGCACTATAGCTAATGCCTAAGGATCATGTTGCAGGAGCATCTATGGTATGGGTTACAATTTTAGTTGCCACCACTATAGTATATTATTTAGTTGATATAGGTGTTTCACACTTCTTAGTCTCTTTATCTATCATGGAAAGTCTTGAATAGGAAATACAACCTTACTATGGTGTAAATACACTAGATACACCATTGAGAGTATGGTTAGAGGGCATACACCATTGTAAGGACTGACCCCTTGAGGTTGGAAGTTACCATTACTTGGGAGACCTATTTATTATTGAGATCATGGGCTTTGATGTAATTCTAGGGATGGATTGGTTGGTTTTGTATCATGTCTTTGTAGACTTATATTGCTTAAAGGTATTTTTTACATCACCATAAAGTAGTAGTTATCTACATAAGGGTGAGTGGGATGTCAAGGCTAGTAGATATGGACCAAAGAATCAAGTTCTAGGTGGAGTGACCACCCAGATATCAAATCTATTCATGGAGGATCAAGTTTTATATTGGGTTGAATACACTCCATTAGTAGATCATTTCAGGTACATTTTTCTGATTATTTTTCTAGATTACCTTCTGATAGAGAGGTATATTTTACGATTGAGATCATTCCAAGAGCATCTCTTGTGTATATTCTTCTATACAGTAAGTAACCTAGTAAGCTCTAGTATCTCAAATGGATGTTGGAGGATCTATAGGATAAAGGTTTTATATGTCCAAGAATGTATTCTTGGGGTTCACCCATGTTATTCACCAAGAAGGTGGATGGGACCCCTCATCTATCACTACTAGAAATTTAGGTTATATCCACAGTTTGAAACCATGTCTATAAGTCCAAAAACTATGGTTATGGGTTATAGCCACGTTTCAATAAACCAGGGCTATTATTGGTGTGGCTATAGGGTAAGACCTATAGCCATGGTTTGAAACCTTGGAAGAATGTTAAGCCACACATGGCCTATAGCCATGGTTCAAAAGCGTGGCTATAGGACTTTATCCAGAGTTTAAAACTATGGAAATATGGATTTACCCATGGTTTAAAACCATGGATAAAGCCTTTCCCATTTCATAAAAATACCCCCAAAGCCCCCCCCCCCCAGTAACCCCCCCATGACTCTCTTAACAGCCCCTCCCTTAACCCCAACAAAGCCCCCCTCCAATCTCCCCCTAGACAGAGCCCCCCACCACACCCCCTCCACCCTGCACCCTCCTTGGACAGACCCCCCCTGTTGACCCACCTTGAACCCCCCCTCCCTAGACACACATCCCCAAGATACCCCCCCGCTCCTCCTTACCTTTCACCCCCTGGACACCCCCTACTGAACCACCTTGCACCCCCAAAAATCCCCCCCCCCCCCGAAAATCCCCCCCTACTAACCCACCGTGCACCCCCTGGATAGCCCCCCTACTGACCCACCCTTCACCACCTCGGGACACCCCCTCCTTTCTTTGCACCCCCTGGGTAGCCCCCCACCCTACTGACCCACCTTACATCCCCTATTGACCCACCTTGCACCCCCCTGGACAGCCCCCCCCCCCCTCCTTACCTTACACCCCCTGGACCCCCCCTGCTGGCCCACCTTGCACCCCCTAGACAGCACCCCCTGCTGACCAACCTTATACCCCCTAGACATCACCCCTCCTTTCCTTGCACCCCCCGTACAGCCCCCTGCTGACCCACCTTGCACCCCCCCCCCCCCCCGTGCCTTAAACCCCTGGACATCCCCCTGCTTTCTAACACACCTTTCACCCCCTGCTGACCCACCTTGCACCCCCTGATACACCCCCTGCCTTGCACCCCCCCCCCCCCCCTCCTTGCCTTACACCCCCTGGACACCCTCCCTACTGACCACCTTGCACCCCTGGACACCCCCCTCCTTACCTTACACCCCCTTGGACAATACCACCCCTGCTGACCCACCTTACACCCCACCCCCCCCCCACCATACAGCCCCCTCCTTGCCTCGCACCCCCTGGACATCCCCCCCTGTTGAACCACCTTGCACCCCCTGGAGAGCCCCCCCCCCCCCCCCCCCTCCTTGCCTTCCACCCACCCTGGACATCCCCCTCCTTCTGAGCCACCTTGCACCCCCCTGGACAGACCCCCTTGCCTTTCACCCCTGGAAAACCCCCCACTACTGAACCACCTTGCACCCCCCGCCAGATAAGAGCAGCAAACTAGAACATCTTATAAAAGCAAAAGCAAACCAAAAAATTCCCCATAATCTTCCTCAGTTGTATAAAATCCCTAAAAAAGAAAAGGTAGAACATGTGTAGTCATAAAGGTTCCATGTGTTCCTTATATGGGTTTTTACACATTCTTTGTAGACTATAATATTTATGTGTGAAAAATGGATGTAAAAATATTGAATAAAAAACTAAAAATAGTTCAAGAAAATACAGCTCTTGCTTTACCTAGAATTTTATTTGTGAATAATAGGTAGTAATATAGGAGTTCACCACCTAAAAAATCAACCAACATGTATATCTACAGATACAATAATTTTTAAAATTAACAATACATACTAATAAATAATGAAATATATGAATTGAAAGTTCAAATGACAGAAAATTAATAAGAATAAATATGAATGTATGTATGTTATGTATTGAAGGAATGTTTTGTGTTCTGCCTTTTTGTTTCCTCTCACATTATATAATCAATATTTTCATTGAGGTTAGGCTACAAACTATGGTCATCGAGTCATTGTTTCTATAAGTTTTATGCAGAATCAATGATCAAATTTGATTACCTTATCTAGGTTACATCCCTAATAATTATCAAAGTAGATACCTTCCCCCTGCACACACCTGCACAACCCCTGCAAACCCCATCAAAACCCATTCACCCCCTCCACTGCACACTTTATTCCCCCTATACACTCCCCCCACCCCCTTCCCCATTCCCCTTACAAACCTCCTACAACCCCCCGACCTCCTGCACCCTGCACACCCCTTGCATCCACCCCCTAGACACCCCCTGCAACACCCTTGTCCCCTGTACAACCCCTATGACCCCCTGCCTCCTGCACCCTACACACCCCTTGCATACACACCCTAAACAACCACTATAACCCCCCTTCCCCTGTACCCTGTGCACCCCCTTCTAGACTGGACACCCCCTCCCTCCAAGAAAACCCCACCTGGACAACCCCCTCCTGAAACACCCCCTCCCCACTGCACACAAACCCCACCTTGCACCCCCCCTCCCCTGCGCACCCCCCTACCCTCTTCCCTAGCACCATCCCCCCTCCCTTGAATACTTGTAAAATCATCCCCTCCACCCCCCCCCCCCCCACACTGCACACCTCCCCACTGCACACCCCCCTCACCCTGCACCCCCTCCCCTGCAGACACCCCTCCCCGCTCACCCTCCACACTCCTCTTAATGGATTATCATCCTAGATAAGTGTCTCTATAGATCCTCTATGAACAAATTCAGTTACTGATCTCATATATCTAACCTGTATTCCTAGTTCTCCACCTCGATATTCCAATGATTCCACAACACTTGAATAAGAGGCATTGTCTTCCATCATAGCACCTTCCTACTCCAATCCCTAAAATAAACTACATATTACTCAAATGGCATGTCCAGCTTCAACTCACTATCATTATTTTCAACCACATATAGATGTTCTGGATCATACTTTAAGAGCTATGATACATGAAATACAATTTTCATCACCTAAAGTTATATAGGAGGAGGTAAGCTGTAAGGCATGATTCTAATCTTATCCACAATATTGAATATACCAAAAAATCATGGCACAAAATTCCCATGTTTCTTAATGATCCTTTTCCCTAAACAAGTTGATAACCATTAGAATACCCAATAACCCATGGTGAACTCTAAAGGTCATTTTCACCATAAAACCTATAAGAATTTCCTTCCTAGAGCAGTAACCAGCCACATATGGATCATATGAACACTAGACAGCCCACCCCAGACACCCCATCCCCCCCCCGGACAGCCCCCACCCCCTGGATAGCCCCAACCTGAACACACCCTCCCCGAACAGCCCCCCCCCCCCCCCACTGCACACCCCCCTCACCCTGCACACCCCCCACTACCCCCTCCCCACTTCACCCCCCACCCTCTCCCCCTGCCCTCTTCCCAAGCAACAACCCCCTGAATACTAGTAAAAACACCCTCCCCCCATCCTGCACACCCCCACTACCCCCTTCCCACTGCACACCTCCTCCACCCTCACCCTGCACACCCCTCCCCTACACACACCTATGCCCTCTTCTCCAACACCCCCCTACACACACCCCTGCCCTCTTCCCCTGCACCACCCCCTACTCCACCTCCCCTAAATACTAGTAAAAACACACCCCACCCTACACACCAACGCTTCCCCCTTCCCACTGCACACCCACCTCCCCCCTCACCCTGCACCCCCTCCCCTACACAAACCCCTTTCCTCTTCCCCAACACCACACCCCCCTACACACACCCATGCCCTCTTCCCTAGCACCACCCCCCTATCCCCTACACACCCCCTGCCCAGCACCCCCCGCCCAAAAATCCCCCCCCCCCCCAGACAGCCCCTTGTGCTCCCCCTTGACAACCCCTCTCTCTTTAGATTTCATTCTAGTTGTCTATATTAGTAAATCATTTCAATTATAATGGAAAATAACCTTCAATTCCCCCCCCCCTCTGTGAAACAATTATAGTTGACATACAGTGAATCATTTCAACTATAATGCTAACCTTAAGGTAGATGATTTGAATCATATACCAACAAATAACATTGAATGAGTAATAAAACCTAGCACATGTTTGCAATAACCTTGAGGTAGCTAATTTGAATCATATATAAACAACTAACATTGAATGAGTAATAAAACCAAGTAGACATGTTCCAAACAAAGATTTAAAAATATGAAATTCATGGATAAACATTAGCCTCATTCAATATACTTTAAATGAGCCCAAATTTTTGGAATCCAATTAACAAAATCAATAACTTAGACATCCTTGTAAGGATTTATTTCAGTCATTCTAATTACATAATTAAAATACCATCTCAAGTGGATTGTAAATTTTTTTTAAAAAGATCACCAACTATAAAACTAAAAAGTTCCTAATCGAACTACTTATATGTAAAGAAACCCAAAATTATCTGCAATAAGGAAAATACATTTTTGTAAATTAATATCTAAACCATATAGCATCTTCTAACAGCTTGGGACCTACAAAAAAGGCATCTATAAATCAAAAATAAAAATTTATACGACCATAACTCTTGATGAGTTAAGAGGATATCCCAAACCATATAATTAATTGTAAGTTTCTAATAAGTCATACAATGGAACAAAATTTGTGACCCATTGGAAAAAACTACATCTCATGCATTGGGGTTAAGGTCCATGAAATATGTCGCCATTCCAATTTCCATGTCAGTGCAACAAACAGTTCCATCTAAGGATGCGCTATATACTGATCCATCATTTCTCTAATTAAACCTATCACAAATTGTGCAACCAGTTTTTAAGAACCACATACATAGTTGAGGTGGGGGGAATATCATTAATCCTATGTTTGATAGTACATTTTATTTCACTTATCTATGATCACTTTTGATTCAATCTAAAAAAATAAGTGGTATTTTTTTCTATATAGACAGTGGTGTTAATGGGTGTGTTTGAGCACACGCATGATTATTCCTAAGAAGAAAAATAAATGTGCATCTTATACAAAAAAATATAGGTGGGCCCGGTATCCCAATAAACATATAACTCACCTCATATTATTGAGTATGCAGTTGTGTATGTTTATGTACACCGTCTTTTCATAAACCTTATTGTAATCCCAAACTCCAAGTTGTCCTTTATTTTAAAATGAACTAAGTAAATGACAAATATATAAATTAAAAGGATAAAATACATAATTTTCATAATATATAAATCAAAAGGAAAATTAAAGAACCATCCTTATCCCCTGACAGCAGAATGGAGTTGTTTTTGGGATGGAATTCCAATCATGTCACTCGCCTGTTGTGATACCTTGGGACACCACAGATGATTTCATCAGGGATCACAAATGAAAGTTTAATCTGCACAAAAAGATCATTATATTTAACCCTATAAATCAACTATCAAAGTCAATTCGAAACATTAAACTGTTTAAGGAAATTCTTTCTAGCTTTTATCTTTTTCTTGATGAATGCAATCTCAATTGCATTTCCATATTCATTGTCGACCCACAGAAATTCCTTCTTGTGATTTTAGATCTCAATGATGTATTATCTTCATTCCTTGGATGTGAATTTACCCAACCCCTAGTACATAGAAAATAAATTTTAGAAAAAAACAATTTGGAAACGAGGCCTGATTGTGTTATTATAGAAATGAATATCGATTATATAACATTTATGTGAATTTAATCCAAAGAACATAATGCCTAAAACATCCATACTATTTCCACAAATCTTCAATCTCTTTAGTATGTCCATGAATTTTTAATCGTTCAGATATTGCTATCACCCAATTATAATAATCTTGAACAAAAAAGAGAATATTAACATAGAAAATAATGCAGTTAAAAATCAACAATTATACTAATTTATGGAATGTTATATATTTGAAAATAATTCTATGACACCCCCTACCTCCTGGACACCCCCCCTCCTGGACTGCCCCCTCCCCCTTCACCCCCTCCCCCTCCCTGCCCTTGCCCCCCCTCCCCCTGCACCCCCTACACACTGCCCCGCCAGCCCCCTTCCCCCTGGACACCCCCCCACCTGCACCCCCACTACCCCCTCCCCCTAGAAATCCCCCTTGTACACTTCCCCCAACCCCCTTAAACCCCTACCCATTCCTGGACACCCCTCCCCCTAGACTCCCCCTCCCCCTGCCCCCCTCCCTGCCTCCAACAGACTACCCCTGCCCCCTTCACCCCCACTACCCCCTACACACTTCCCCTACCCCCTTCACACCAACTACCCCACCCCAACCTTCACCCACCCCCCAAATGCCCCCCCCCCACTTGCACCCCCTCTATATTGTAATCATTATAAGAAAAATCCAATAGAAATTACATCAATTAATATAAAGATAATACAAAAGTATAAGGGGGAAATAATTTCCCTAACTTAAAAAAACAGAGGCATGAACCTGAGAACAACTATAAAATAAATATAAGGGTAGATACTAGCTCAGGTTACCAGGATCTGACCACCAAACATGTTCAAGACCACCATGAACTGCTAAGATTCACTAATACCAGGTCCACTAAATTCAAATCCAATCTTTCTACCATCTGTAAAAGACATGAAATGTATAGGAAAATCCCATGTAGGTATGTTTATATACATACCCTATAAGACACCCAAAGAAAAAAGAGGGAAGCAAAAAAATAAAATGGTTGGATCAACCCATAAGGAAATATGGTAATGAAACCCAATTCCAATAGCTATCCAACACATCAAATCTAATGCATAAATCATAACCATAATCTATCATGAATCCCATCACTAAGACTTACCCAACCCTCTCATAAACAATCCCACATATCTCTTAATGTCTTACACACCTCTTCCTAAGACACATCTAATGGAATTACCCAAAAAAGAAACATTTGGAACTCTATTCTTCCCTCAAACATCTCTCTACCCAACCCAAAACAAAAGGACATCGTCCTAAGGGAGGAAAAAGGATTGAAAAGTAATGAATACTCTCAAATGGATAATAAAAACTCCTAATCTCACATAAATATGACAATCATACCTCATATAAACTAACATTTTTAAAATTAAATGAAGGAAATATCATTCTAAACATGAACCAGCCTTCAAATTCATCTCAAGGGAATGAGCCTTAGAAAAAAAATTCCATGTTATTGAATCTATAGTTCCTTTATTTATTTTAATTTACATTATATTACTATTATTAAATCAATTATTATTACACATATGATTCATCATAATATCGTCAATGAAAAATTGCATCATATATTCAATAAATAATAATTAAAGATAGTATAATGAAGAATCCAGTTAAAATGTCATCTTTCCATACACTTCATCTTCATTCTGGATTTTAGTTCTTTAATTATTTTTCAAAAATACTTCCCATTAACCATAATATAACACATAGTATTAGTAGTATATATATTCATCATTTCAACATAATATATTGGTATAAAGATATCATGATTTTAAAAGAAAAATATAAATTAAGAAAACATTACAATAATAAAGGCCTGATAGAACTAACAATGTGAAATTAAAAAGAATCATAAACATACAACATCCACTACCCTCATGAATATGGAAGTTTATATGAGTCTAAAGTGTAATAAGCTGATAATTTTAGGAACCATGGTTAATATGCATTAGTGAATGTTACCGATAGCACATTAATTGACAATAGTCATAGTAATAACAATGATTTATTACGGGGAGTTGATCTGAAAGTGTTGTTTGAGGTATCCCTTCAATAATATCATAAATTGAGGGATAAAACTAAAAAAGAAAATGTATTATTTCCTAACCTAAATCTCTATATACAACAATAAGAGGTTGAGAAATCATAAATGATATAATATATTGAAAAAATGAAAATTTGAATTTTTGGTAACTTAGAAAAGTAATGGATCTCAAGATCAATGGGGAGGAATGAGTGTGAATAAATGATGGTTTGGAAAATAATATAAAATAATAGGTTATGAGGGATGAAGAACATGATTTATAAATCAAGGTCTGGTTGTGTAATTGTAATTAATGACAATGACTCTTTACACCTGACATGGAATTTTCTTACTCAAAGAAACAAGTTCTAGTTGAAGAAAAATATATCCCAAGAGATTTTGATAAAGTGAGTATTTCCATTCCAAAGGTGTTTCACTATAAAAAGAAATGTAAATATAATATTTAATTTGATAAAATATAGTATAAAACCACACCTCATGCCAAGACATGGGCCTAAAATATTTAGAGGAAAGTGAAATTGAGATAATATTAATAGCCTAAATATAAAGCTATGAGAAATGAGAGAATGACACAAAATATTCATTTTTTATTGTAAAAAGTTTAGAAAAATCCAATATTATTTCTACATGGAAAATTATTTTTTAGATAGAAACAAAACCAAAAAAAGGTAATATTTTTTCCATCATAATCTTATTATTTTAACAATTATTGTTTTTGGTGTGATGGATATAGACACAAGGATGCCTACTATGCCAATAGGGTACAATGAGAGGTGACTCTTGAGACTCATAAACAAGGATATCAGTAGCTTAAAACATCTTCCAACACATATAAAAAAATTATTAGTTTTTTATGATGAAAGGGAGTGTTATAAACAAACAATCCTCATAAGTATCAAAAATTAGAAGAAGTTACTCAATGTTCATAGAGGAAGATGAAATGGTATCAGAAGGAAAATGTATCTAATGTTTCTTTGAATGATATATACATACCCAATTTTTGGTTTTCGGATAGAATTTGTACTTCACACAAGACCTGAAATAAAAAACTTATTACAAATATCAAATATGGTAAAGGTGGATTGGTTATATTTTCCAGTGATGAATAAATCATGATTTTTTGGTATGAAAAGGCCAAATTTAGTGGAATAGATCATTGGAAGACAAGAGTGTGATTAAAATCATGATCGTTTAGCATATAGTGATCTATTGTGACAACAAGAGTGCGATTGAAATCATAAATAAACCCATAAAATACCATGGAGGGTGGCGTTGATTGGAAGAATCGAGGAGGAGGGTGTCATGGTGACAGAGGTCGTCGGGGAGGAGGGATTCATGGTAAGAGAGGTCTTTGGGGAGGAGGGTTTCATGGTGACAGAGGTCCTTGGGGAGGAGGGTTCCATGGTGAGAGAGGTCGTCGGGTAAGAGGGTGTCGCTGTGAGAGATGTCGTCAGGGAGGAGGGTGCCGCTATGAGAGGTCATCAGTAAGGAGGAGAGGTCATCAAGGAGGAGGGTTGCATGGTGATAGGGTTGCAGATCGAGGGAGGAGGAGGATCCTGATATTGATCGGGAAAAAAATGATAGCTGCGAGATACAAAGGGATATAGCCACAAGGGTTTAATTAAACTGTGTCAATAAAAACGCTATAGCCACAAACCTATAAAACTGTGCCTATAGATCAGTGGCTATAGCTTAAATTTCTAGTAGTGTATGTGTGTATTACAGATTGTCAAACCATATCACTATCAATAATTGGTATCCAATGCCTCATATAGATGATCTCTTTCACCATCTATGAGGAGTTAGGTTGTTTTTTATGATCAAATTCAAATTGTGCTACCATCAGGTTCATGTCAATCCATCATACATAACTTGTACAACTTTTCATATTAGGTATGGTTTGTGTGAGTATATCATTATTTTTTTTGTCTTATTAATGTGCCCACTATTTTCATGTCTCTTAGGAATAGTGTATTCCATCCCCTATTTTCATTCTACTTGTTGGTCTTTGTGGATTAAATCCCAGTGTATTCTCACACACATAGTGACCATGATAAACACGTTTATATCATTCAGAGTGCGCTAATAGATCATCAGCTATATTCCAATCTTGATAAGTTCCACTTTTTGATATCGAAAAAATTCACTTATTGGGTCATATTATACTGGAACCAGGAGTTTTTATTAACCTAGAGAATACCTAGAGAAGTTGAGTATTATGGTTTCCTAGGAGCATCCCAATAACGTGTTTGATATACGGAGTTTATTAGGGCTAGCTAGATATTATAATAATTTCATGTAGGACTCCTCATGCCTTACTTCACCACTTACCGGTCTTACAAGGAAGGGTGTTAAGTTCCTATGGTCATAAGCATGCAAAAAACCTTTTAGGAGATGAAAGTGAGGCTTTTCTCATCACATATTCTGATAATTCCAGACCCTGATGGAGGATATATAGTGTTCTTTGATGCATCAATACTTGGCTTGGGAGTAGTTTTAATATAGGAGGATAGATTTTTTGCGTATGGATCTCAGTAGTTAAGGCCCCATGAGATAAATTACCTGACACATAACCTTGAGATAGTATCATTTTCCAATGCCTTATATTTCTAGAGACACTATCCGAGGGGTGAGAACTTTTTGGTGTATACGGACCACAATATCCACAAATATATCTTCACATAGCATTACTAGAATCTCATAGAGTGAATATGGGTTCAATATCTTCAGTACTTTGATTTTGAGCTTTCCTATACGACTGAAAATAGAAATATAGTAGCAAATGTGCTAAGTCAAAAAACTCAGAAACATACCATATGGGAAGACAATGATGAATGGAAATTTATAGCCCTATTTTCTAATATTCATATAGATTTTCATGATAGTTATGAGTAGTCTTATGTCTCAACCTTAACATTTACCTATTCCCTCATTGAGAAGGTAAAAAAGCAGGAAACTTTCAGATCCTGAGGGGTTGGTTCTTTGTGAGAGTATTTCATAATATGACCCATCTACAGATTGTTCTGTGCACAAAGATAAAATTATATGTATTCAATGATGTGTTTGGGTTCCTATATATATGATAGAGGATTTGATGCATGATTACCATTCTTATCAGTGGGTAGTTCATATAGGAATCTCTAAGATGTATCGATATACGTGACGCCAATATTGGTGGTCTGGGATGAAATGTTAGATAGATAGCTTTATCACAAGGTATTACACCGATCAAAAGGTAAAGGTGGAGAACCAGATAACTACAGTCTTGTTACATCCTCTTTCAGTCTCAGAATGGAAATAATAATATGTTTCCATGGACATCATAGTTGGATTTCCAAGGTCTCTTAGGGGTCGTGACGTTATATGTGTAATTATTGATCGATTAGTGAATGTATCCAACATCCTTTCTATATAATAGACTTTCTTAGTTGAGGTGATAGGAATATTGTATGTCCATGAGATCATATGACTACAAGGGGTTCTTTGTAATATTATGTTAGATAGGTATACTTGTCTCACATCACAGTTCTATAAGGGGTTTCATAAAGATATGGGTACACAGGTGCTTTTGAGCACAATTTTCACCATCAGATCGATGGATAGTTAGAACGGATGATACATGTTCTAGAGGACATTCTCTGAACATGCATCCTTGATTTATTTGGTTTTTGGTAGATTTATATCCTTCTCTTTCAGTTTGCATATAATAATATATTTCATGTGACAATTCAATTGGCTCCTTTTAAGTCCTTGTATGGTAGGTCATTTTGTTCACCCCTGTGATGACTAGAAGTAGGAGAGGCAACCCTACTATGTCCTCGTCTCATGAAAGAGACTTTGAAGTGGGTTAAGCTGATTAATAAGTGTATTTATACTTCTTAATCTAGAAATAAATCCTACGTTGATCACTATAAATGACCACTTGAGTTTAAGGTTAGGGATCATTTTTTCCTAGGGGTATCACCCAGGTCAAGGCATAGATAGATAAAGAGGCAAGGGAAATTTTCACCCCATTCTGTAGGGTAATTTGAGACTTTGGAGATATTTGGACTGGTATCATATCTTTTTCTAATACCTCATAGGTTCCATTCCATGCATGATGTCTTCAATGATTCACATATTTACCGGTATCATGCCAACTCATATCATACTTTTGATCCCAAGGAAGTTGAGCTAGATTCCAATGCTTCTTTTGAGGAGTATCCTATACACAGCATTGACTAGAGTAAGAAGTATCTCCAAGGCCATTATGTCTCTCTAGTATGGGTTTTATGACCGAAAGACCATGTACAACATGAGACTTGGGGGTGGGAGGCCGAAGTACATGCCAAGTAGCCAGCGCTTTTCTCAAACAATGTTTTATCACCCTTGTAATGTGAACTCAGGGATGAGTTCATTTAAGGGAGGAAGACTATTAGAACCCATTTTTTCACTCTGGTGTGGATCCTTTTAAATTTGGTCTAATTATTTTTTTTAGACCTACTATGGATGTCCAATGGGTTTGTAATGGTTTTAGAGGTGTATATGGCTTGTACGGATCCCGGAAACCAGATTTTTGGAGAAAAAAACACGTTTCATTGTTATAAAAAATCATATAGGGAATTATTCATGGTTAGTTTTAACCATATGAGGTTGGATAGTGGGTTGGTATAGGGTGTACGTTTTTCCCTAAAAGTGCGAAAAGACCACAGTTTTTAGCAGCGGAGTTCTGCACGGTTGGCGCATGGTTATTCTAACCATGTGGACAAAACATACGGGTGGACCCTCCCTATTGAAGAAGGAAAATAGTTTACAAATGGTTTGGCCAACTATGTGGCTAGACCATGTGAGGTGTTGTTTTGGGTTATTTTATGAATACACCCTTAAAAACCTAATCAAATAAAACATATTCCTTATTTTTATTTTCCAGTGAAGGTAGCCCTATCTTTTTCACTTTTATAGTTATATATTTCATCTTTGGTAGTATTTGATCCTAAGAATCTATTCAGAGTCTGATTCAATCACCCTTCATATTATTGGACCCATGTCAGTAAGATCCCTATTCCTTTTTAATCTTTCATCGTTCTTCTTCATATCAATGACTCTATTTAGATGTAGGATCATATGACCCAATTTCAGGGCATTGATCCATTATTAAGATATCTTCAAATCCATTCTAAACTAGAGGATAATTCTTGACAAGTATATTCAAATGAGTATGAGATAGGTGGTATATAGCTCATCCCTCAAGATTCATTGTTTTATAAATTATCATGTGTGTGCACTAATTTCATTAGGTGTTTCCTATTTAATTAATGTGGTTGGATTATATTCATTAGAACTGTGTTCTAAGAAACCTTTTAAATATGTTTTCTATCTTTGGTGGTTACATCCACATTGTAGAACACCCCCTGTAGGGTGTCTCTATATTTATGCTTTTAATGGCCATTTATGCCTTAATGGTTTGTTGTGACCATTTAGCTCCACTGTTTGGGTGTGAGTATTAACAATACTAATGGTAAGACCATTTAATTAGATGAATTGTGAATTATTAAATGTCTAGTACCTTGTTTTCTCTCCACTTGACCCACCTAAGGTAAGTGCATCAATTTGATAAATCGATCTTTATTGTAATTGGAAAGTGTATGATTCATATATGACCTGACCTAATGGATTATAAATTAATGGCTTGGTTTCACATCCATATCACCCCATTCTATGTCTAATGGAAGGTATAATGGTGAACCTTATTAAATGATTAATACTTATATGAAATGAAATAAATGGTTGCATGCCCCGTAGCCTTGTCGTGCTAATGAAATGCAAGGATCTGACCCCGACTTATTAAATTGTATGATTAATACATAAAATTTTTTTTAAATGAATCAATTATAATGTTCCTAATTGAATATGAACCTTGAAATAATTATAAGGAGTGATCAGACTTGAGTTAGATTTTGGATTCACGAGGGGATTCCTTGAGCCCTCGTGAATGTCATTCCAATTCAAGAATGTCAGTTTCCTTGGTTGAGACCCTCCTTGGAACCCAATCCTTGTCTATTAGTGGATGTCCAGTATGACGCCATAGGATCCCTTCTATATCATTTATAGGATTCCATAGATAAACTCCTTGGATCCAATATGACTTCTATGAACATGAGTTGCCATGGATACACCCTTGGGCCTAGCCACTGCTTATCCTGTTTTAACTTGGATGGTTCCTTGGACTCTATCATATTATTTATCATGGAATGCCTAAAATTATTCTCCTTGGATTACATTCTTACCGATTATCCAGGATGTATTTTCCACATGAGTTGGCTCGACCCCTAAGGTCAAGGTTTCCTTGGTTATTACCTTAGAACCTCTTATATATTAACATCATTATAAGATTCCATATTATACCATGGATCCTTCACTACTATTATGACAGGATATCAGTACTGTTATTACCACATGTGACATTTTTTAATAAACTAGAACTTAATTAATTAATAAACTAGTTACATGTTCAGACACCAGCCAAGGGATGAAGCAAGTACTTGGGAAAAATATATGTACAAATGTGTTAGAAAAAGGAAGCATACCACTTAGAACACATGATTTCTTGAGTTCTTAGGCCATATCTGGTAGCAGATGACTAAGTCGGCGCTCAAGATGCTGGGAATAGTTCTTGTATTCCTTTTTTCTACTTTTTTATAGCATTTATTTCCTGCTTCTTTGTATCCATTTTGTTCAATTTATTAGATACATGACATTTCATCATCATCTTTTGTATATTATTAACAGTTGTTCAATTTTTTATTTATTCATTCTGCTTATTTTGTGTCTTCTATTATCATATCACATTGCTTCTGCTACTTACCAACTGTTATATTATATTTATTTGTCATGCTACACTCTAGTATTGAGGGAATGGTCTCTGCACTGACACACCTCAGTCCCTCACTCTAGATAGTAGCCTTTGGAATTTGGGGATATGTTATTGAGTTATTGTTTCCAACTGGTCTCCGGGAACCATCAGAGGAATCTGAGTCTGGGAATTCACACATTAGGTAGAAGTGGTGTAACTTCCTAGGTAAATAAAGAATATGAAATTTTTATATTTATTAATATTTTTGAATAAAATATTAATTTTAATTTAAAGGGGATTCTATTTTCTATGGATTACCTGATACGCAACAACGGGTTTCTTTTAAATCATACGTTGTACACAATGTTCGGTCATACTAAAAAATAATAATATAATATTATTTTAAGTAGTAGTTAACGCCAAATCGTTGTATTCGTGGAAATGAATAGAACTAACTACAACATTATTATACATGTTTTTTAAATGTTTTTACATTTATCCAAAAAAAATTACAGGCTAAAAATGTGAATGAATATAATTTTAAGCATAAATACTCTAATAATCTTTAATAGGTCGATTTACCACCTTTTGATGGTGAACCCTTTTTAAATCTAGTTTTGGTCACTTTTATATATTCTATTTGAAAAAATAAATTTATTATTAATAATTGGGACATCAAAATTTACTTTGGGTTAATTTTTTTTATTTTTCTGATAAGATTCCTTTTTTAATGATTAGTGAAAAATACTGTATTTTAATTCAAAACAGCCTTTTAATCTAATTTATTTATATAGTTAAATTATCTTTTTAAATGGTTTTAAAGTGTAACTAGATTATAGTTTTACCATTTAATCCAATTTTTATCATTAGAAGTAATTTCACTTTGAAATTGGACATAAACAAGTGTCAATTTTTTGGTAGTTATTATTTCTTAAAAACACGCTTTTTGTTTTGACAATGGGAATTAATTTTAAATTAATTAATGAAACTTCTATGTTTTGAATTTGGTAAAATAGACATCATTTTTGAATTATTAATATAAAATATAGCTCATGCTTAATTTTTAGTATTTTTCTAAAATCCTTCAACTTTTGATGAATAGTGAAAACACTGAGTAGCAGTTAAAAAACTGAATTTTTCAATTAAATGAAATTTTATCACTTCTGTGAATTGAATTTCAAAAAATCAGACATACATGCTTGTTATTATTAAGTAAAATGTGGTTCAATGAGATAAAAATAATTTTTTGGAGAATATTAACTTTTGACTTTTATTTAACGCGGTTAAAGGTAAATAGGTAATTCAAGAAAAAAATAATATTATAATAATATAAAATTACCTTAACACTTCTTATAACCTTATTGGATGAGTCATGGACAACCAATACATCCTTGGGTGAGATTTTTGTTCTTTCAATGCCATTTGGGTAAGATAATGACATTAATAACTTTTTATTTAAAGTAAAAAATAAAAATATCGTAAACAAGTATTGTTTTGCTAAAAAAAATTAAATGTGGGGTTATATAATTGATATATTTGACAATAAATATTCATTATAAAGAATAAAATATTTCCTACATCATGGTATTTTATTTATAATTTTTAGACATCAAATAAATAAAATTATCTATAACATAATAATGATGGAGTGTTTACCTCATTAATGAATGATTTAATTAAATAAGATTATAAAAATTAAAGAAATATCCAAAACATTTCCAATTCTTATTGGATGATTTTATTTCGAACAAGAGTCATCTTATCCTCTACTTTAATAAGTTTTGGACCTTTAGAAACCGAAAATCATTATATAATAAAATAATATTTTCAAACTTTCCTAAAGAGCCCACCCTCCCCCTTATAAAAATCCATCACCTATAACCCATTACTCACATATCTAAAGCCCCTTGGCTCATCCAACCTCTACCCAAATAATCTCTCAAGATCTCTATCTTCCACCTTGAAGCCTTACCTTAGGCAGAAGGTAGTTCAAGAAATCCTTACGGTTCAAACCAAAGGGAGTTACACGATTTAAAGAAGATTAAGGAACGAACGAGTCAAGTCGGACATGAGGTAAGAGACTTCATATCAATATTCATTAATTAAGGCATATTTTGTTTTATACATGTATTTATTTTATATGGTGTATAAACACCATTTACTTTTCTTTTCATTCAAAGGGACTCTTTTTCTACGAGGCATTTTACTAAACAACAAAAAAGAATGTTTCTTTTTAACGTAAGCGGTGACAACGAACTTTCCACCACCACGAGCATTATTTGATCTTTGGATTCCTTAACAATAAGAAATGTTTTTAAAGGGAAAATAAATACCATATACTCTTTTATGTATTTTGGTATTGAAAATAGTTTTGATACTGGATTTGTTATGTCAATATATTTAAATGATATATTGTGATTGAAATGTAGAAATGTTATCTTTCCTTTATGTTTGTTTTATGTGTTATGAATATGTTATGTTTCGTGGGAATTTTTTACGTATATGGATGGTTCCATGATAAACCAAGGGCGGTTGATCCCAATATAGCTCTCCAATTCATTGGGTAAGGTGATGGAGGTAAACGTTAAAGGTTCTCCTCAGAGATTTAGAGAATATATTTTGATGGGTATTCCAAATGTAACTCCCTACATAGCTGTGAAAGCTACAACATAATTATGTTATGGATGCCACAAGTTACCATTGAGATTTATGTTTTCTATGTGTTTTTAATAAAGCTTATAATCTCATGAGATATGTTAAAAAGATTATGTTTTGATATACTATTGTTTTCTTTCTTTATTTTATAAACCTTATTGAGCTTTTTATGCTCATTCAATGTTTTAAAAATGTTTTCAAGGGACTTAAAGATGAATAGGGTGAAGGATGGGATCAAGGAAAATTCATGCTGTCTAAAACATGGAACTATACATGACTCTTTTTTTAAGAGTTTTTATTTTATGAAAAAAAATGGAAACTGAGTAGATGGTCCTAATTTTTAATTTTTAAGATGTAATGTAATAGTTATGGCCTAATTCTCTAAAAATATAAACCTGAAAAGATCCTCAATGTGAATTATTCATTTAATTCAAGATTATGTAATATTTTAAGTTAGGGTCCTTATAGTTGGTATCAGAGGTTGGTTTAGAAAACTTTAGAAGTTAGGATATTGTTAAATTAATATCCATAAATTATTTTTAATTTATGGTAAGATTGAAATGATATTGCATTTATATATTACCATGTTGCTTCACCTAATATATTTCTATGTTCATAATGGTTTTCTATAGAGGAAATAGGGAAACTATAATTGGACGACATCAGGAGGAAGATAACCTTCCAAATCAATAACCTGAGATGGTTGGAATTGGAACTGAAAAGTTTATTGCAGTGATGGCATAGTTGACTAATGCTATAAATGGTGGTGGTATCCATGCACGAGAACATCCAGATCTACCACATAGGAACATGTCAGTAGTAGAGAATTTCATGAGGAAACATCCCCCATCATTTAGAGGATCATTTGACCCTGTTCTAGAAAAAGGGTGGATTAAAGAACTGGAGAATATTTCCGATGTCATGGGGTTTTTAGAACATGAAAATGTTAGTCTCGCTATTTACTGGTTTGAAGATGAAGCCGATCAGTGGTGGCCGATGGTTAAAAATATCAGGGATAGTGAGGTGATTGATTCTCTTTATTAGGATGAATTCAAAGGTATGTTTCTTGAGAAATATTTTCCTAAGGTGGTTTATCTTAGGATGGAAGAATAATTCCTAGAATTGAGGTAGGAGGATGAATCAGTGGCTGCTTATAAAGCAAAATTCACCCGATTGGCAAGGTATGCTGCAAATTTCTTACAAGATCTTGATTGTAAAATCAACCATTTTTTACCCAGGATTAAATCCAAAGTATCGAAGGGATTTAGCTTCTGATGAGTGCAAAATTTATGAAAGAATTTTTTGATGTGGAGAAGGTGGAAATGGAGTTTGTTGGTGATCAGTTTTTCTTTGACAAACAATAGTATAAGAGGTCAAGGTGGCAGACGAAAGGGAATAACTCTACAAAAAATTCTGATGCTAAGAAACTTAACTTTACAGTTTGTGAAAATTTTGGTAAATAGAACACTAGGGAATGTATTGAATTCTAGTAAGTTCTACCAATGTGGTAAAATGGGACATAAGGCTCGTAATTGCAATGAAAAAGATCAGGGTAATGGAAAGACAAAATATGATTTACAGTCAATGAAATTTTTTAAGTGCAATGAAATGAGTCATTATGAAAATGAGTGTCCAATGAAAAACTCAACTGAGAGAGAGAAGAAAGACTACAAGCAGAAAGCAGTGGTAAAATCATTTACAACTACTTCATCAGATGTTGTCCCATAAAATAAAGTAGTATCAGGTACATTGTTTGTTTGTTCAGATTATGCCAATGTGTTGTTTGATTCAGGCTCTACACATTCATTCATTTCTGAGAATTTTTCTAGTAAATTGGGAATTCCATCTCAAGATATTAATCCTGAAATTATGGTAAAAACATTGGGTTGAAATGTTGAGACAAAAATAAATTATAATAACCTTCATTTCCTTCTGTGCAGAAAGAATCTACCTACAAACCTTATTATTTTGCCTCTAGTAGAGTTTGGGTATGGATTGGATTTCTATTTATCATGATAATATTAAATGCAGAGCTAAAGAGGTTTCTTTTCAGAAATATTTTCCGTTTGTGTACAATAATGAACCATTACTTTTGATAACATATCAGGAAGCTGAGAAACTTGTAAAAGATGGAAATGAATGTTACATTGCACATATTTTTGTAAACAAAGGAACTATTCAAATTAATGATGTGCCCATGGTAAATGAGTACCTTAGTGTTTTTCTTGATGAGTTGTCTGGTATTATACCTAATAGGGAAGTTGAATTTACTATTGACTTAGTTCCAGATGCTAAGACAATTTCAAAACCCCCTTATCAAATGGCTCAAATTCAACTTTTAGAGTTAAAGAAGCAATTGTAGGAGTTATTAGATAAAGGTTTCATTCAACCTATCACATCACCATAGTGTTCTCATGTCTTGTTTGTTAAAAAGAAAGATAGTTCAATGAGACTTTGCATTGATTATAGAGCATTGAATAACATCATTGTCAAGAACTATTATCTCTTTCCTCATATCGATGATTTGTTTGATCAGCTCCAGGGAGCTCAATATTTTTCAAAGATTGATTTGAGGCTGGGGTACCATCAGTTTAAAGTAAAGGAAGCAGACATTCCTAAGACCACGTTTAATACTTGATATGGCCATTATGAATTTTTAGTTATGCCTTTTTGGTTAACCAATGCAACTGTTCTATTCATGGATCTTATGAATAGAATTTTCCATGAGTTTTTGGATAAGTTTGTGGCCGTGTTTATTGATGATATTTTGGTTTATTTTAAAAGAAAATATGAGCATGAAATTCATTTAAGGGTGGTCTTTCAAACCTTAAAAGAAAAAGAAACTATTTGGGAAATTCAGCAAGTGTGGGTTTTGGTTACAAAAAATTTCATTCCTTGGTCAAATTGTTTCAAAAAATTGTATAATTGTTGATCCTGCTAAAAAAAGTTGTCAAAGAATGGAGAACACCCAAAAATATAACTGAGATCCATATTTTTCTTGGTTTAGCAGGTTATTACTAGAGGTTTGTTGAAAATTTTTCACTATTATCTAGTCCAATGACTAAGTTAACTTGAAAAGGTGTTATGTTCATATGGATAAAATAATGTGATGATTGTTTTTAGGAATTGAAAAAGAATATTGGTGAATGAACCATTTTTGGAACTAAATTACAGAAATGGTGAGTTTTTCTTCTATAGTGATGCTTTGTTAAAAGGAATTGGTTGTTTCCTAATGCATAATGATTAGGAAATTGCTTATGCTTTACGTTAGTTGAAACATCATGAGTTAAATTACCCTACACATGATTTGGAATTAGCTACTATTTTTTTTCATTAAAAATTTGGAGGCATCATTTGTATGGAGTAAAGTGTGAAATATATTCTTATCACAAAAGTTTGAAGTATATATTCACTCATAAGGAATTTAACATGAGACATAGGAGATGGCTAGAACTAATTAAGGATTATGATTGCATAATTCATTACCATCCAGGAAAGGAAAATAAAGTGGTTGATGCTTTGAGTCAAAAAAGTAATGGTACATTAAATTTTTTATGTTTGGAACAAGATCCTTTGATTAAAGATTTGATAAACTTTGGCATCAAAGTTGTTGGTTCAAGAAATTACTCTATGTTGTTTCAAGTGTTAGTGAAATCATCTCTATGAGACATAATTAAGAAAGCGTAGAAGGAAGATAGTGAGTTGTAGAAAAATGTAGAGTTGGTTTATAGGGGTAAGTTTCATGATTTTAACATTGATAATGATTGTTTTTTGAGGATTGGGAAGAGATTATGTGCGCCTTTTAATTCAAAGTTGAAGAAAGAGTTATTATGTAAAGATCATAGTTCTTTGTTTTCAGTTTATCCTGGAAGTACTAAGATGTACAGAGATCTTCGGGAGTATTACTGGTGGGATGGAATGAAAAGAGATATTACTGATTTTACAGTGAAGTGTTTGACTTGTCAGCTGGTTAAAGTAGAGAGGAAGTAACCAAAAGGGATGTTTTAGCCTTTACCAGTGCCAGAATGGAAATTGGAAGATATATCCATGGACTTTATTGCGGATTTACTAAAACATATCGAGGTAATAATGCAATCTGTGTTATTGTTGACCGATTGACTAAATATGCTCATTTCCTTCCTATTAGAGATACATTGTCTATAGATCAACTTTCTTGGTTGCATGTTAAAGAGATAGTCAGGTTACATGGAGTTCCTCTCTCCATTCTATCTGATAGTGATCTTAGGTTTACTTCTAACTTTTGGAATGTCCTTTATAATTCATTGTGTACTGAACTAAATTTTAGTACATATTTTCATCCTCAATTAGATGGGAAACCAGGATGAATAATTCAGAACTTGGAGGATATTTTATGTGCTTGCTCGATGGATTACCAGGGAAGTTGGGACCAACATCTTTCTTTGGTTTAATTTTCTTATAATAACAGTTTTCATCCCAGTATACAGATGGCTCTATTTGAGGCATTATATGGGAAGCGGTGTCATACTCTAGCTTTTTGGGATGAAGTAGTTGAAAGGTAGTTGACGGGACTAGAATTTGTAGAGGATATTGAAGAAAATGTTTAGTTGATTCAGAATCACATGAGAACAGCTCAGATCAGGCAGAGAAGTTATGCGGACAACTGGAGGAATGATCTTTATTTTGAGGTGGGTGATCATGTCTTTCTCCAAGTTTCTCCATGGAAAAGTGTGATGCATTTTGGTAAGAAGAGAAAGTTAAATCTGGGGTTCATTGGACCCCATGAAATCCTAGAGAAAGTTGGATCAGTTGCCTACAGAGTGGCTTTACCTCCAAGTTTATCCAAGGTACATAATGTTTTTCATGTTTCTATGTTGAGGAATTATATGCCGGATCCATCTCATGTTTTGAGTCCAGAGGTAGTTCTGTTGGAATAAAATATATCTTATGAGAAACAACCAATCCAGATTCTTGACCAAAGAGAGAAAGTGTTGTGGAATAAGGTAATTCATCAAGTAAATGTTTTTTGAAAAAAACATATGGTTGAAGAAGCAACGTGGGAATCTGAAAATGCTATGGGGGATAAATACCCACATTTATTTGATAAGTGAATAAAATTGCGAGGATGCAATTTCTAAAAGGGGAGAAGTATATAACATCCCAGGTAAATAAAGAATATGAAATTTTTATATTTATTAATATTTTTGAATTAAATATTAATTTTACTTTAAAGGGGATGCTATGTTTGATGGTGTACCTGATACGAAACAATGGGTTTCTTTGAAATCTTACATTTCAAACAACGTTGGGTCATACTAAAAAATAATAATATAATATTATTTTAAATGGTAGTTAACACCTAGCCATTGTACTGGTGGGAATATAAATAACTAACTACAATATGATTATACATGTTTGTTAAATGTTTTTACATTTATCCAAAAAAAAATTAGAGGCTTAAAATGTGAATGATTCTAATTTTAAGCATAAATACTCTAATATTCTTTAAAAGATCGGTTTAATACCTTTTGATGGAAAACCCTTTTTAAATATACTTTTTTTCCATTTTATATGTTCTATTTGACAAAATAAAAATATGCTTTAGAATCGGGATATCAAAATTTACTTTGGGTAAATTTTTTCTATTTTTCTGATAAATTTCATTTTTTAATGAATAGTGAAAAATACAGTATTTTAATTCAAAAATAACTTTTAATCTAATTTATTTATATGGTTAGATTATCTTTTTAATTGTTTTTAAATTGGAATTAGATTATATTTTTACTATTTAATCCAATGTTGATCATTGAAAGTAATTTCACTTTGAAATTGGATATAAAAAAGTATCAATCTTTTGATAGTTATTATTTCTTAAAAACACACTTTTTATTTTGACAACAGAAATTAATTTTAAATTAATTATTTAAACTTCTATATTTTTAATTTTGTCACATATACATCATTTTTGAATTCAGAATATCAAATATAGCTTATTCTGAATTTTTGTTTTTTTTCGGAAAACCTTCAATTTTTTAGGAATAGTGAAAACACTAAGTAGTAGTTAAAAACCCAAATTTTTCATTTAAATGAAATTTTACCGCTTCTGTGAATTGAATTTAAAAAATCAGACATACATGGTTGTTATTAGTAAGTAAAATTTGGTTCAATGGGATAAAAATAAATTTTTGGTGAATAGTAACTTTTGACTTTTATTTGTCGTGGTTAAAGGTAAATAGGGTAATTCAAGGTAAAAATAATATTATAATAATATTAAATTACCTTAACACTTGTCATAACCTTATTGTATGAGTCTTTTCCGACCAATACAATCCTTGGGTGACATTTGTGGCCTTTGAAATCCATTTGGGTAAGATAATGACATTAATAAATTTTTATTTAAAGTAAAAATAAAAATATCATAAACATGTATTATTTTGATAAAAAAAATTTAATGTGGGTTTATATAATTGATATATTTGACTATAAATATTCATTATAAATATAAAAATATTTCTTACATCATGGTATTTTATTTATAATTTTTAGACATCAAATAAATAAAATTATTTATGACATAATAATGATGTAGTGTTTACCTCATTAATAAATGATTTAAATAAATAAGATTATAAAAATTAAAACAATATCCAAAACCATTATAATTCTCATTTTATGATTTTATTTGGAACAAGAGTTGTCTTATCTTCTACTTTAATAATTTTTGGACCTTTAGAAACTAAAAATCATTCTATAATAAAATAATATTCTCAAACTTTCTTAAAGAGCCCCTCCTCCCCCTTATAAAAAACCCTCACCTCTAACCCATTATTCACACATCTCAAGACCCTTGGATAATCCAATCTCTTCCAAAATAAGCTCTCAATATCCCTCTCTTCCACCTAAAAGTCCTACCTTAGGCATAAGACACTTCAACAAATCCTTTTGGTTCAAACCAAAGGGAGTTATCTGATTTAAAGGAGATTAATGAACAAACGGGTCAAGTCAGACATGAGGTAAGGGAATTTGTCTCAATATCCTTTCATTGAGGCATATTATTTTTTTATAAAAAACTTTTTTATACGTTGTATAAACACCTTTGACTTTTGATTTCACTCAAAGGGAATATTTTTCTACGAGGCATTTTACTAAACGACAAAAAAGAATGTTTCTTTTCAACATAAGTGGTGAAAACGACCTTTCCACCGCCACGAGCATTATTTGATCTTTGGATTACTTAACAACATGTAATTTTTTTAAAATTAAAATAAATACCATATACTCTTTTACATATTTTTTTATTGAAAATGGTTTTGATAATGGATTTGTTATGTCAATATATTTAAATGATATATTGTGATTGAAATATGAAAATGTTATCTTTCCTTTATGTTTGTTTTATGTGTTATGAATATGTTATGGTTCTTAGGAATTGTTTACATATACGGGTGGTTACATGATAAACCTAACACGGGTGACCCCGAGATATCTCTCCAATGCATTGGTTAATGTGATGGAGGTAAACGTTAAATTTTCTCCTAAGAGATTTAGGGAGGATACTGTGATGGGTATTCCAAATGTAACTCCCTATGTAGCTGTGAACGCTATAATGTAAGTATATTATGGATACCACAAGTTACCATTAATATTTATGTTTTCTATGTGTTATTCATAAATCTTATGATTTCATGAGGTATGTTAAAAGGATTGTGTTTTGATAGACTATTGTTTTCTTTTTATATTTTAAAACCCTTACTGAGCTTTTTATGATCATCCTAAGTTTTTGAAATGTTTTCACAAGACATAAAGTTGAATAGGGTCAAGGATGGTATCAAGTAAACTTCATGTTTTCTAAAACATGGAACTATACATGACTCTTTCTTCTAGAGTTTTTATTTTATGAAAAAAAATGGAAACTGAGTAGAAGGTTCTACTTTGAAATTTTTAAGTGTGATGTAGTAGTTATGGCCTAATTATCTAAAACTCTAAACCTGAAAATATCCTCAATGTGAATTATTCATTTAATTCAAGATTATGTTATGTTTTAAGGTAGGTTCCTTATAATTGGTGCTTCCCAGAATCCATCATACATATGATAGCCTCCAAATTTTGGCCAGTGGTTCCTTATGGGGATCAATAGGCTTGGAAGGGTATGTCTATTTTTTTATAAAGACATAATATCTCTCCTGATTTCTCATTATCTTCGTCATTATTTTACACCAAGTACCCTAGGATCTTTCTTTTGATGATTTTGGGCTCTCTCATCTTCTTTTGTTTCCTCCCTTCAACGCTCAGACAATGGTTTAATCCACCATTCCAAATTTGGGGAGTTCTATCATAATATGGATCAATTATATTCAATTATCCTTTGTCAAAACCATTTAGATTTGTGGTGTCTTGATCAAATCTAAGGGCTTTGACAAGGCTTAACAAAATAATTTTTAGTTGTTGATAGAATAAGCCCCAAGATTCAAGAAATTGGTTCCACACTATTTAGACATAAACCATTATTGACAGTGGATCTTCTTGGGTGTGTGTAATCTTTTACTACCTTTTGTGTGTGGATTATCCTAAATCCAAATCCTATAATTCTAATTGTTGTGGACTATGAATTTTTCAAGGATTATAAGTGTTGTGTTTGGTCTTGGACAACAACCCTTTTCATTAAAAAATTTTTTCCCAAAGGTAGGTAGTCCTTTTCATTAACGAATATTTATATAGGTTCTTGGAATTATTTTTTATCAAGTGTGTGTAGCTTTGGGAGAATTATGATTTATTTTTAACAACATGTGTTGTGCGTGTCTGTGTGTGTGTCTCTATGAGACCTATGCTTAATGTATGCTCACATGTGGATTATGATAGTTACGAGTCTCGATTGATATGACATGATGTCTCATCTACAATCTTGTATCTTGTATTTCATGTTTGGTTCCTTTTTCTTTTATAGTAGAGTGTATAGGAAGATCTATGTGCACTATACCCCTAGGGTGATGTTTCATACATTGGTTGGTGTGTTCTTAGACTATCCCTTCATGGGGGATGTGCCAGAATTTTTTTTAGATTATCCCATTTAGGGGGATGTGTCAATAAGTTGGTTGAAATTCCTTTTGGAATAGAGCTGAAGCAGGTAGAGCCAGTCTTTAAGGACTCATCATTGGTGTTGTTCTTGGGTGGTAAACTTTTTTCTTATATGTGGTCTATTTAATTTTATGGAATGAACTAATATATCTTATCAACTTATATTAAGGATCGTGTGTGGTATCCTATTGGGTTTCAAACTCACACATTACTTGGCCATCTTAGTGTATGTGTAGATTTTATGACCAAGGATCTAGCGAAAGGAAAAATCCCTATCGTAGGGAATTTATTAGGATTAGTAGGAGGTAATTTTCATTGTTGGATGGACTTTGTCTTATATATATGTTGAAGTTTTTATTAGTTACATTTATATCATATATTCATCCATGGCCTGTGGGAATTTCTTTTCATTGATATAGGCTTTGCGACTAACCTACCATACAATTATTGCATGGGTTGGTACTTTGTGTGTATGGTGCTACTATAATGATTTATTTAGTCTTTATTTGTTGAATCTTATTATTATCGATTCCATTGTATGATCTAATGATTACCTGATACTTAGGGAATTGTCTCCCTATGATGCTACCCTTGGCCCTTACCTCTAGTTGACAAAATCTTGTATACGGGGAGGCATGCATGAGGTTGTGTCTCATCTCAACTCGGACTAAGTGATTCAGGTCAAGGTGTTACAATTTTTAATATTTTTTTATGTTTTTATATGGTAATAATAATTAATTTAAGAAATTATAGAATATATTTTATTTAGATAGAATGAAATTTAGCGTGAGGTACTTAAATTAAAAATATATGTTATATTGAAAATTTAAAATTATTTTAAAAATATTGGAGTTGGATTTGACCAGCTGAAATGATTACTTTGTGATTTTTATGGTGGAAACATGGGGAAAATATTATCTTAGGTTTACTCTCAAAATTGAGCATTGGGTTCATTGCATGATTTCTGCCCACCTCAAAGAAAATAAAGTGGCACCTCATCCCCTTTTTGGATAAAAATAATTTTAAAAATCAAATTAATTAATTTAGAATATTTGGACCATAATGTCCTTTCTCATGTTTAAATCATTTAAAAAAACTATAAAAATAAAAATTTTAAAAAAAATATTATAATAAATATTAATAAAAAAGATAAATATAAAATACTTATTAATAATAGTTATAATAAAAATTAATAATGATGATAAATAAATATATATTAAAATTTTCAGATATTTTTAAATGTTACAAAATAAAATTATAAAACATCATATTTTAATCCCATTTATATATTTTAATGAGATAATTTATAATTAATAACATTTTCTATTAAATAAAACTTTGTTAATAGTTTTTATTATGCATTATTAATAAAGATATTTTTAAATTTTTTATTAATAAAGATAAAAATATATATTCTACATTTGATTTTTCTAGATATTTTTAAATGTTTTAAAATAAAATTATAAAATATCATTTTTTAATCTGGTCTATATATTTTAATTATAATAGAAATTAATATTATAGTAACATTTGTAAGCATCTATAATTATATTTTTTTTATAATTTTTAAAAGTAAAAAAATTATATTTTTTTTTGTTTTATAAAAATTTATATTTATATAATTATAAAATGTTTTGAAAAATAATTAGTTATTTAAAAAACATAAAAAATAAATAAAAATTATAAGTAAATAAATGAAATATTATATTTTTTCATGTAAGTATCCATAGAAAATTTGCATTGAAAATTTTACACTAGGAAGTTTCACTTTATATTTATAATAGTGCATGAATATATATACATACACATGCATGAAAGCAAGTATACATACATAAAAACATAAAACCTACATTTATATAGGAATTTTATAATTTTAAATGGAAATATATACTCGGTTTTTTTACTGGTATGAACTAGGAAGTTGTAATTTAACTTTACATAAATGTTTGTATGTACATATTGAAATATTCTGGTGTGAATTTGAACTAGAAATTTATAATTCAATATTACTATGTGTATTTTTATTATTAGGACTGTGTGTGTGTTTTAGTTTGTAGTGAAAATATCTAGCTCAAATTAGAATTTGAAAGGAATTTTTTAATGAAAATTTTCACTATTAATTTTAAATTGAAATGACTAGTGGAAAATATACATTGAAATTTTTCATTAGAAGTTTTAGTGGAGCTATTAACTATAAGATTTTAGTGGAAATTTTCACTAAAAGTTTCTAGTGTAAATTTTCAATGAAAATATATTGGGATAATTTACATATTATATATATATATAATAATATGTCTTCATTTTCATTTAAAATGAAAATTTAAACTATCAATTTCTTATAGAGGTTTTCACAATAAATTTTCTATGGGAGTTTTCACTAGAAATTTCTAGTAGACGTTTTCACTAGAAATTTACTCTGTAATTTTTCACTATAAAATTTTTCTCGAAGTTTACACTAGAAATTTCCAATGAAATTTTTCATTGAAATTTTCAACCAGAAATTTGGAGTTTAAATTTTAATTGTAAAATTACCTTATTCATGTGTTAATATATTTTAACTTATATATTAAAAATAAATGTATTTTATAATTTTGGTAATCAAATTTTTAGTATAATTATAATAAATTAAGTTGAAATCTGTACTAGAAATTTAAGTGGAAATTTGAATGAAAAATTTCCAGTGGAATTTTTCATTAAAAAATTCTAGTGAAAACTTTTCATGTAAGTTCCAGTTGAAAAGATAAAATTTTTATTTATATATTAATATATTTGTGTTATAATTTTATGTGGTGTAAATTTATAGAGAAAATTTTATATGGAAATTTTCACTTGATATTAACATTAAAAATTGTTTTTACAAAATTTTATAGCTAAATTAAATTGTTTATTTATTAATATATTTGTACTAAAAATTTAAATATGTATTAATCATATAATTATGGTAATAAAATTAATAATATAATTTTTTATTCTATCATTTTTTTGTAAAAATTGAGTATATATTTCCACTGAAAATTGTAAAATTCCTATAATAATTTTGAATTTATATTGTATATATGTGTGTGTATATATATATATATTAATATATATATATATATATATTCTTATTTTAATTTTTAGGGTAATTTTCCATCTATAGTAGTAAAATTTCACTATAAATTCTCATTAGAAATTTATGTATTAATTGTGGTAGTTTCCATTGGAAATAAAATTTCGTGTACAAATTTACACTTATGACTAAAATTTTCCAGTGAAAATTTTCACCAGTAATTTCACTATGAAATTTTCACTTAAAATTTCATTAAGAATATAAATTTTTTATTAATGTGTTTATATATTTTCACTAAAAATTTATCTGTGGATTTATTTTAAAATTTAGGTAATGAAACATTCAGAATAATCATAATAAAAAATAATTGTAAATTTTCACCCAAAATTCAAGAGGAAATTTTGAACTAAAATTTTCTAGGGTAAAATTAGAAAAGTTTCTAGATAATATTTCAATGTAAATTTCCAATAAAATTTTAAATATTTTATTTACATATTAACATAGTTTTATTATAATTTTAAATAGAAATTTAAATTGAAAATTCTCTATTGAAAATTTCACTACATATTCCCTATAAATTTTAATGGTAATAAAAATTATCATATAAATTTTCAATGTAAAATTTACCCAAAAATAGTGTTCATATATTTCAACTGAAAACTATAAAATTCCGATGAAAATTTAGAAACTATGTTTGTATGTTTTCATGTATTATATAAATATATATGTATATACTAAAATTAATTTTGAACAGAATTTTTCACTAATAAAAATAAATTTTCAAAGTAAATTTATAATTAAAATTTATATTGGAATTATGGGAGTTTCCATTGGAAATTAAATTTGGTTTTTAAATCTACAAGGATGATTAGAAATTTTCATTGTGAATTTTAATTGAAAAATTCAATTAAAATTGTGGTCTTTTCTAATAGAAATTTTCACTATGAATTTTTAATGAAAATTTCAATGTAAATTTTCATGCATATATGTATGTTTGCACTTGAAATTTTTTATGTATCCATACACAAAAAATTTCCAGTATAAATTTCCATTTTAAATTTTAAACCAAAAAATTAAATAGAAATTTAAAAGTATAAATTTATATTAATTTCAATTTTCATTACATATTTCCAATATAAATTTTTTAAGTAATTTTATATAATATGTTAGTGTAGTGTATGTACATTTGTGTATATAAAAGTAAATAAAAAATATATAGATTATATATATTGAATTATTTTCCATGCATAAATAATAAAAATATATAATAATTTAAATATAATAAAATTTCTAATATACATAATAATTTCAATATATATATTTTTGTTTTACCAATATTTGTATCATTAATAAATATCATATAATAATTATATATAATGAATATCATATCGTATATATATATATATATATTATTCATAAATATATATATATATATATATATGAGAAGTGTGTGACATTGTAAAAAAGAAAAAAAACATGGAATAGTCATAGGGGCGTGTAGGGGTATTTTCGTACAAAAATTAGTCTTGACTCTCAGGTTGGGGGCCTAACCTGACATGATATTAGTGTAGTATCATGATGTTTTGTATCATAACCACATTTTATAGTATTGAATGACCAAATTCTAATATATACTGAATATTTCTCAATTGTAAAATAAATTATATCATTTCTGAACTCAAAACAAACAATTCCCAGATCTATTTTGTAAATGGGTGATTTTATCCTTTTCTAAAACATGGTGTATAGCTATATCATCCCATTAAAATGATGTTTTTTGTATAGAAACTCAGAATTCTATTAGAATTGTATGCTCTCTCAAAGTTATCCCTCCCCCCTCCTGATCGAGTACCAGACCCTAGGTCTTGAATGTAACCCTATAGTGAAACCAGGAAAAACTACGCTCCCCACGTTGTCCTAGAATATCATGTAGTTAAGTCTCAAGGCAGTGAAATTACATTGATTAAAGTCTACAAATAGAAAGATTTGATTATTATACTTTGTGGTCCAAGCCCCCGACCCTTTCCACTGGGCCATACCGAGGGAAAAAATAAAAAAAAATATTAACTAAAAAACTAACAAATTTAAATTGTTTAAAAATTAAAAAATGCATTATATCTATAAAAAATATTTTCTTTTTCCATAGTTAAATTTTAATTTTTTAAAATTTAAAAAATAGTAATTTCAAATTAATTCATAAAAATAGGGAAAATGGTTTAAAAGGATAATAACTTTTAATTTTTTTTATAAAAATAATATTTTATTTTTATAAATAATAATAGTTTATATTTACACTTTAGAAGAAAAATATTCTAATTCAATTCATAAGAATATAAAAAAATATTATTATTTTAAAACAAAATAATTTTTTACTTTTTACATGACATATTAAAATGTTACTATTTTCTATAAATATAAAAAATATATATAACATAGAAATAATATTTATTAAGTAAAAAACATTCCTACCATTTATTTTTAGAGATAATTATTATTCTTTCACTACTTCAACAAAATAAATTGATTTTATATTTTAAAAAATAAAATTTTTCTGTCAATTACTATATATATTTTTGTGTATAGAAATATCAGCCCCTATTGGACTCAACCTAAGAAAATTTTATCAAATCAGAATTGATTTGGGTACATCCCATTTATTTTAGATAGATAAATTAATTAATGGATATATTTTTCTCAGCAATAACAAAAGAGTTTCCCTCAACATTAATGAAGAGTTATTCTCATTATTAATGTTGGAAAAATTAATATTGACTACTTAAATTTAAGATATCGAATTATTGTCTATGTAAATGGATTTGGTGATATTTTTGTTATTATGAATAATAATAATTAATAGGAATTTATAAAGGTAGAGGTGGATTTCCATCATGGGAATCCAACCTGGACACACACTAAGTGTTGAAGGCACCAGATCCAAAGTCAGAGGTTGAGACCCGCAAGGGTTGAGATCAGAAGGTTCGAGCTAGAAGATGTAATGACCAGATGGTGTTAGTGGTGTATCTTTAGATGATCTAGGTGTAGTTCAGGAAGATGGTAATTCTTGTGACTTAGATATTTCTCCTCATTGATTAAACGTTATTTTTTATTTCTCCTATATATTTTGGATAAAAGTCCAAACCACATAATCTTGTTGTGCATTTTTTTACTTTGTGCCTAAATGTGTGTTTTCTTATCGTCAACTTATTCATTACACAAAATTAAGACCTTAGGGGCACTTGAACCTTATGAAAATATTTCTTAGTGTGGTGGATGGGGTGCCTAAACATCTCAGCTCCAGATTCCAAGGTCATGGAGGATCATCTGGGGAAATGTTCCATATTTTTTACACCTAACCCAGATCCCCAAAATGTGTTATCTGAGTGAGATTATAGTACCTTATTGTAAGGAATATCTATAGAGTGTTTGGTGTAGCTATTAATTAAAAACTCGAAGGATGTTTACTTGAAGATAGCGGTGCTACCAAAGGTTTTTCATGAATATCAAAACTACTCTGGGTCAGATTAGGTCTTGAGGTGTGTTCCACTATTAATGATAGTCAAATATTAGTTTGAATATTTTTTGATGCCTCATGTCAGGGGTTCAATAAATATTCTATAATAATTTCATTGAAACATAGTGGCTAGATATGTGAAGTTTATAGATTATTAAAAGTCAACATGGTTGGAGGTTTCATGGGGTATGATCCATTTATTGGGTGGAATTTGAAGAATGGTGGAAGGCTATTGAAATTAGAAAAATGGTGAAGTCATCAAAAATCAAGGAATAAAACTATAAATACCATGATAATAAGAACATAGGGATTTTTTGGAAGTTGAAGTCCAGTGAAAAATGACTCAAGTTCCCAAAAGGAGATGTCAATTGAAGCTGTCAGTTTCTAGTTCAAGATGATGGAATATTCTATCAGTTCCCATATTCTACATTGCATTGTAGATTAATTAGGGATATTATAACTTTTCAATATATGGAAATGATATTTTGGAGGATTGAAAGAGAAGTAGAAGGACCTTTTAGGATGAAGGTGAGATCTCAATAATTAGAAACCAGGCTGAAAGCAGTCAAAGAAAAGAACATTATTTCCCTGGTTGAAAATAAGGAAGTTTTAGTGGGAATTTATCATACTAATGGCATTAGACTTTCTGGAAGTTATGGTTATTGGATAAAGGTCAATTCTAATGGTTTCAATGGATTTTTTTGTGTTAAAAATATCTTCGGTGGTGTGAAATACCGGTAACATATTCTTCAAAAACTTAAAGAATTTTGATGCACCAAGGCCATGGACATGGTGCATGACACAAATTATTTTTGGGAATTTCAATAAATTTAGTGGTTGAAAACTTATTATTGATTACATTAGAGAAATTTTCCATGGAGACATTAACATAGGTTTGACAGAGTCAGTGGAACTACCATATCATGATTCTAGAAAATCGAGGAGGGACTACTTTTGTGGGAGCCTAGACGTTTGAAGCAGCACGGAGTAGAGAACCATTAATTCATTTAAAAATAATAGTGAATAGAATATGGACCATTTTGTACATTGGTGTGAGGAAGAGAATAGTCTTCAAGTGGGAGATTGTTGGACTTAGCCTATGAAAAAAAATCTCAAGTCAAATTTGATTTGTGTCCATCCCATTTATTGGAGAGAGAAATTAATTAATGGGGAGATTTTTCTTAACATTAATAGATGAATTTATATGAATATTAATGGTGTGTTTTTCAATATATTAATGTATATAAAAATTAATTTTGACTGCATTATATGTATATATGGATTGGTTTCTATATAAATGGATGTAGTGACATTTTTTTAATACAACTAAAAAGTACAGACATAGACTGACAAAGGTATAGGTGGTTTCCAATTTGGGGAACCCATCCTAGGCACACACAAACTATTAAAGGCACCATATCCAAAGTCATAGGTCAATACCAGCAATGGTGGATACCAAAAGGAAAGAGTTGGAAGATGTGGAAACTAGACGGTGTTGGTGGCACATCTTCCAGTGATCTAGGTTTAGTTCTAGAAGATGGTAATTCTTGTAACCTAGATGATTCTCCAAATTGAATGAAAGTGATGTTGTCGTTATCCCATGGATGTAGGATGAAAGTCTGAACCACATAATCATGTTGTACTTTGTTTTGTAAAATTTTATTTCATGCATTGTTTTTTTTATGTACTTATTGATTTCTTGAAATGAAGACCTTATGAGGATAGGAAGCAGATGAAGGGATGACTCGGTGCAGTGGTTGGGGTGTCTGGACTTCCTAGTTCTAGACACCAAAGTCCTGGGGAGTCTTATAGAATAAGTTTCTACAATTTTTTCTTCCATCTCTGATACCTAACACACCATACAAATCATATTATTGTTGGTCTATCCCTTTCCCCAACAGGAGAGGATACCAAGACCTAGAGTCTTAAATGTGTTCTATGAAGAAATGAATAAAAATTTCACCAACCATGAGCCCCTCCATGAATAGTGAGTTAAATATTTCATGGGAATCATTACAAACCTAAATATATGAAAAAAAATTATATAAAAATAAAAAATTCAAAATCATTTAAAAATATAAATTTAGTTTTTATTTATAGATAAAAAAATTATGCTTTCTTATAATTAATTTTTTTAAAAGTGTTAAGAAAACATTTTTTGTTTAAATATAAAAAATAACTTTTTATGATAATCTACAGAAATAGGGAAAATTTATTCTCAAATAATAAATGGATTAAAAAATTAAATTACTATTTGAAAAAAATTCAATTAAGTATTATTTTTATTTTTTTTTAAACCAATTCCCACCTATATTTTAAATAAAAAAAGTGTTATATTAATTATTAAAAAAACTATATTGATTATATATTTATCAAAAATATATTCACTTGATTTCAAAAAATTTGTTCCAAAATATTTTTTAAATTCATATTTTATTATTTTATTTATTAAAAAAATATGAGAATCCAATAAGTAATTTCTAATTTAATTCATAAAAATTACTTAAATATTTACTTTTTTAAAAAAATATAGAAATAAAATCATTTGAAAAATTAATAATTTTTTTGTCCGGGTAAAAAATAATTAGTTATTATATTTTAAAAAAATTATTAAAAAAGATATATTGATTATGAATTTTACATAAAAATATGTTATATATGACTTTAATGAAGGATATGTGGTGCATCGAGAGAGGATGGTCCCATGCCCAATAAGGAAATCCATGAACTTCTTTAGATTTCTCCTTAGAACTAGATAAACAATAAACCAGGAATCCATGAGACAAGATCATCACATATAATTTATAATTAATTTATATAGATTAATAATTACCTCATGTTGGAATTATTTCTTCATTGAAGATTTGGTAAACCACTTTTTGTCATACCATCATTGCATTCAGAGGATTCAAGTGTATAATCTATCTAGTGATGATATATGCATGATTTGAGATCCTATAAACATTGTTATATAAATACATAGGTTCTAACATGAAATACTTTAATACTAGCATCATTCATTGTTGATCGCCACAAAAAATCTCTTTAAGGAGAAAGGATTTTTCTATTCTCTCTAGACTCAAGAGGGTGGAGGAGGAGGATCACTCTCCATTCTTAAGATAATTCTAAGAGAAGATATCTCTAGGTATTGAGAGGATTCTCTCTAGAATTCATTGTGTGAAATGATTATAATATATATGGTGAGCTTAGAGAATGACATAATCGATTATTTATAGACATATAGTTAAAGAATAAATAACTTCTCATAGGCCCTTATTATTCTCTAAATCTCTAGTGAACCACATGTCAAAATAATAATAATATTATTATTATTTATTAGTCATGCACTAAACCCTTGGATAAAAATATTATCCTAAATAAATAAATTAACATTTATTCGAAAAATATATTTAATATATCATTTCTCATCAGACCATTAACTTGGCATGCTATTCCTCCTCAGTTTTTAATGAAACTTGAATAATAAGTATTTTTTAAAATAAATTAATATCATTGTATTACTCAATGATAAAAATATTAATGTTATATTCACTAAAATAGTGAATAAATGTTTATTTAAATATTAAACAAACATATATTTTCATGAATAACTGGTGATTGAATATTTATGATCAACTAAACAAGAATAAATATTTAAACACATATAAAACAATACTTATTCAACATGTTAAATTCATATATAATTTTATTAAGGTTTTGAATACCCTTAGTGTGTGAATTTCTAGGCCTCTTTCTTGGTGTTATTAGGCAATACATCTAAAAGTCTAAGGTCAGTATCTAGAAACACATTAAGGCCCCCATATAGAAGTATGTTAATGTCATAATGATATACAATATCATATGAAGTCACATTGTATAACACAATCCCTTTATCTTGATATATTTAATCAATTAAGTTGTGTGTTGGTGTCATCAATTTATATGCTCGATGTCTATTTCTTTGAATTTTTGAAAATGAACCTGTTAATAGAAAATCATGTCCATGGATTTAATTAGGAAATTACATTACCATTGTCACGACCCGTCCTCGGGGCCCGTGCCGTGACTACCCCAAGCCCGCCTTCCATAGGCCAGGGGTTGGCGACTATCACCAAGGCGTAAATCCCAACAAAAAGGGAAGGCATTGCCTTTAAAAAGTAAACAAGCACCACAGAGTAAGCAAGGAAAAGTAAACACTAAGTAAAACTATAACAGGCTGTGCTGAAAGTGAAAGGGGCCGGAAATACAAGCCCAACTGTAAAGTACAACTGAAAGGGAAAAACAGCAATTGAAAAGAAAATCCGCAGCGTTGAGCCGTCCTCTGGAAGTCCCACCTGAAGGGTGGGTACAGATAGCCTCCACAGCTCCTCGGTCCAGCCGTCCACTCCGAGTACGTCCCGCCCAGTGGTCCACCTCCAGGTACCGTCCTGCTCCGCACGCCTCCACCTCGATCAGCGCTGCCCGTCGTCTGCAACCAACACCACGAAGTGCGGGCATAGCCCGTGCAGGGGTGAGTATAAGCTACTCAGTAGGGACCCCGAGACCCCCGAAGGTCTCCCAGAATCCACAAAGGAAAGATACAAACACGAAGTAACATCTGACACAGCTTAGGTATATGCCCATACATATACCTAAGTCATCAATTCCCGATTGGCTCCAATGTCTGAGCCTAAGCACAACCCAGTCCACACAGGAAAGCAAACGTATACCCACACAGGATAGAACAACACAATCCACAAAGGAGAGTAAACAGTAAATCCACACAGGAAAACTCAACAGATAACTCTCATAGGTATATGCCCATACATATATCGAAATTATCAGGTAACCCATCTCAATCAAGAGGAAACACAAGGATCATTGACTCAACTCAAACCAGGATTATCAAAAATGTAACTGCTGAAGAGCCCCATCTCTGAAGTGCACAGTGGTCCTGTCACGACTCCGAGGTACTGCTCACTAACCTAAGACTGCTGAGGTACTCCTCCTGTCGAGTACCGCGGGTCTGCTGCCAACTACCGGGCGCTCCGTCCGCTGAGGGTCTGCTGCCAAATACCGGGCGCTCACCCAAATAGCCTACAGAGGCACACCTCCAGTCGAGTACCGCGGGTCTGCTGCCAACTACCAGGCGCTCCGTCCGCCGTGGGTCTGCCGCCGAATACCGGGCACTCCGTCCACTGGGCTAGTCGACTCACTCCAAGTCGAGTCGGTCGAGCAGTCTTCAGGCCTCAGCCGGCTACACGGTCTCCGTACTCTGTACGCTCGTCTCCAGTATCACAGGTCTACCAATACAACCAAGCGCACCACCTCTATCGAGTAAAACAGAAGATTCAGCTCACACAGGTATACTTCTTCGGATGACGATAAAGATGATCACTGAACCATCTAAGTCGTCGGACCCACGAAGGATAGATAGGTACTAACCCCCGCAGTGACCCACACAGGATCGGACCCACACAGGATCGGGCCCTCGCAGGACCTGTAGCACTGGTCCACGTAGGATTGCTGAGTGCAGAAGTCGTCGCAGTCCACTGAGGATCCCTGCACAGTCGTCACCGCAGTCCATTGAGGATCTCTGCACGGTCGTCGTCGGAGTCCACGGAGGATCTCTGCACAGTCGTCGTCGCAGTCCACTGAGGATCTCTGCACGGTCGTCGTCGGAGTCCACGGAGGATCTCTGTACAGTCGTCGCTGTCGGAGAAGCAGTCGCAGCCAGCACTAGGGTTCCCACACACAGCAAGCTCGTTCGGGAGGGTCCGCTCCACGAGCCGAGAGGCTGATACATCAACTGACACAAAGTCCGAAGTTGAGGTATCCAAAAGTTCCGTATCGTCAACAGGAACTCAACGTCGCAGACGGCGCGTCAATCGGACGCTCGGTCTGAGAGTTATTGGCTTTTTCGTCCCAGGGGCCCGGTTGGTTTTTAAGGCAGAACCAACCCGACCGTACTCCACCTGCGTCCAAACCTCGGGCGGAGTGTTCCAAAATATCCGTCTCACTTAGAGTAATTCAACGAAACAGACGGCGCGTCAATCGGACGCCCGGTCTGTGAGTTATTGGTCTTTCCGTCTCACACCCACCCTGGGAAACTTCCCATGAGGTCACCCATCCTGATCACTGCTCTAGGCCAAGCACGCTTAACTACGGAGTTTTAACTACGTAGGCTCCCGAAAAGGAAGGTGCACCTTGAGTATAGTATACCGAAACGACCGTCTCGATCCAAGGATCGCGTTGCCGCTGACGGCGCGTCGTTCGGAGGCCCGTAGCTCAAGTTACGGGCGTTTGAACGAAAACCGTCCGAAGACGGGGGTCCGGGCCCGGGCCGACCCGGCCCGACCCCCCCCCCCCCCCCCGGGAGTCGGCCGCACCGGGTCGACCCGACCCGGTCCGGTCCGGCAGGGGCGCGGCCCGGCCGGTGGGACCGGCCTGGCCCGGTTCGGCCAAGCGGCCGAACGGCCGAGGCACACGGGGTGCCGCCCCCCGCGGCCAGGTGGTGCCCCCCCCACCCCCCCCCCCCCCGCGTGGGGCCGCGTTGAGTCAGGACGCGGCTTCAGCCGCGTCCGAGGGCACCGGACTCGCGCGGCCGCGGGTCCGCGGGTGCCGTCGCCGCCGCGCTGAGTCGCGGCGGCCTGTCCGGCGGCGCGCCGGGGCGCCGCTGCTCCCGGCTGCCGGCGCCGGCGACCCGCGCACCCGGCGAGTTCCGCGGGCCACCGGGATCGCTCTGGTGGTCCGATTTTGTTCCCGCCTGCGCCGCTGCTCCTCCCGGGACTCGTCCTTCACTGCGGAATCATCAAACATCCGTTGTGGCACGTTCTGTCGTCGCCCGTCAAATCCGCACAAAAGAAGAACAGCGGAGGGTCGTCGGGTCGTGTTCGTTTGGCCCGCACCCTCCGCATTAGAGATAAACAACCGGGAGAAATTTGTTCAACACATGAACGCATATCCGAAACAATTTTTAATGAAATAAAATTGTTTCATTAACGGGTTCCTCATTTGAACGAAAAAAAAACAATTTTAATAAAATAAAATTGTTCAATTTAAACTGGTTCTTTAATTTTTAAAGAACGTTCACAGGAATAAAGAGGGGTATTCCAAATTATAAAATCCCTACCTCGTCGATCGTCGCGCGCGGGCGTTCTTCGCGGAAAAGCTCGTCGCGGAAGAGAGGGATCGTCGCGTCGTCGCGGGGAGACGTCGCGTCGTCGCGGAATCCGGTGTTGAGTCGATGAACTCAAGCAGTCGATCGAAGATCCGTCGCGGAGGAAGAGACGTCGCAGAAGAATGTTGTCGGCGATGCGGATCACGGCGTCGCGTCGTCGATTTCCGGGTTCGGCGTTCTTCGCGTTCTTCGCGTTCTTCGCGAAGGAGGAAGAAGAAACAAGAATTATGTCTCAACGAGTAATCCCCAAAAGGTTTTGGTTGGTCTTATTTATTAATATGCCAACACACGAAAACAGGTTAAGAAACGATTGAATTAATTCATTGAATTAATTCAACGAAAGAAACAGCCCATTTAATTCACGAAATAAACCACTCAATTAAATGGTCTGTTAAGATTTTAAGAAACGCGTCAGTTGACCTTCATTAAGACGGGTTTTCGCGGGTGCGTTTCTTAGCGGAAAGAAACGGCAGGGCTCGTGCGGGCCCCACCTCACAAATATCCTACCAAGGGGGTAGGATATTTCTGGATAGCATCCTATCCGGTTAAACTCGGTTCAAGCCGCCTTTAAGTGGCTTCCAAGTGGCTTAAGTGAAATAAAATAAAGTTGTCGCAAAATTATTTTATTTCTTAACTTTAAGCCTGAAATTTAAAAACCACACCCGAGCAAACGCAACTCCGGAAGAGGCGTTTCTAAGCGAATACCGGTGCTGCGATTTCATCGGTGCCCTCAGAATTTGATTCCGGGCACCGGTTCAAAAGTTAGAAAAACCCGCTCGTCCGTTCACTGAACGTACCCGAGCCAAACTTCAGAAAATGATTCCGGGCACACCGGGCCTCGGAATCAGGTGCCGTCAGAAACTGCGCTCTTGTAAAATTCCAAATAAAATTAAGAAAAAAAATTTCCTTGAAAATTACGGGTCTTTACAACCATCAAAGGGCATAAGATAAAATCTTCTTTTAAAGAATAGAAGGGATAATTCTTTTCTCAAAGTGAAATATCACTCATTACACACCCAAAGTACTCTAATTCCTGCAAAAATATATCATCATGGTTATGGTGAGTATGTTAAAGAACATGAATCGAAAAATACATGAATAATAATAATAAATAATAAGGACCATTACATGTGTATTTACATAGGAACATCCATTGTCATATATGAATGTTGATTTCCAACTGTTCAGCCATGTTCTCATAACCTCTTTTTTTGAGATTACCAATGGCTTGGGATATAAGATAGTGTCCCAAATTTCTATGATTATCCACAGCTAAAAGTTTTTATCATTTGTATCCCATACAATGATATCATCTAACCATATAATATATATTTAATAATACTTTCATAGCACTACTAGTTTATCATCATAGCGGGGAAATGCTAACACATTTTGGTGCAACAGGTACCCTTAAGATATTATCACATAAAATTTCATACAGAAGAATAATAATTCTATGATAAAAATTTTATTAATATTCAAACCCATTATTAAAGGTAACCATAAAGTATATAAAATTTATTTCTAGGTCCCCAAATCCAACAGAATCCCATTATAATTAGATCTAACTGTTAACAATTGTTAGTCCACTAACCCACACATAATATTCATTATTCTACTGAGATAAATCTTTAGTCATGGGGTCTAGCACATTCTCTTCCGTGGAAACTATTCTCACAATGACCTCACCCCTTTAAGAATAATCCCTCAAGATGTGATATTTCTGAAGTATGTATATTTTTCATTGATGCGATATTTCTTCTTTTCAAGAGCAACCACTATAGTAGTATTACAATATAATGTTGCATGGGATTTATTGTAAGGCACCATGACAAGATCTTGGATGAATATTCACATTCAAATTGATTCCTTAGTTACATCAAAAGTTCTAATATACTCATATTCCACTACATAATTGGTTAAAACTATTTTTTTTTTGAACTCTTCCAACTCACAACACCTTTGTTGAGACTGAAGACATATCCTGAATATGAATTTAGATATTTTCATACTTTTGGAAACTAGAATCTATATATCCCCCAATAACTATTTCCCCATATCCTCCATAAACTTGGACCATATACTTAACATGGCTTTGATACTTAATGACAGAGTTAATAAGAGACCAACTTAATTATCCTTAGTTAACTTGATATCTTCCTATTATTCTCAAGATAAAGGAAACATAAATCCTAGTACATAACATGACATACATGATGGATAATATCAAAGAAGGGTATGGGATATTACTCATCCTATCTCTCTCTCTTTTTAGGACACAATTTCTTTGAGTGATATATGACATGTGACACATGAACCAATCTGTTAAGACTAAGAGGAGTTTCTTTATTTTTCTTGTTGGTGAAGAAAATGGTAAATAGCAATGGAGTTATATATTATATTGTATTTATTTTAAATCATATAAATCGGGTTTCCTAGGACTTTGATCGCATAAAGGGTTTTACAATGACAAGTTGATGAATGTGGTGATATCTTGTATTAACTCTATTTAAGAAAGGTGAAATGTTATTTAAAAGTTATAATATCATAATAAAAGTTATCTTGATACTTGAAAAGTGTTATTTAATGAAGTTTTAAAGAAGGAAGAATGCATAATCGTGAGGAATATGGAATTTGGGAAGTCTAGCTACTGTACGAAGAATTATAGAATCATTTAGGTGGATGTTTCTTATAAATGAATGATCTATATAGTCAAATTATCATATAGTTGAATCTATATATCCAAATGATACATGTAATAGAATTAAATTTCTAAATAATTCATGTAGTTAACTTATGTAGCTGATCCACATAGCCAAATTATTCATTTAGCCTAAGGATTCATGTAGATGAATCTATGTAACCCAATGATCTACATATGAAAATTGGTCATGTAGCTAACCCACTCAAACAAAAGATTCACATAACCAATCCACATAGTCAAATATTTCTCATCAATGATTTTATGTTTCCAAATGCATGATATATGAGGTATATTTACATAAAATAATCTTCTTTCACAAATCTATATATGATAATTCTTGAGTTCAATATGTATATATATTACAGATGATGTGTGAATTGATTATTCATTGGTTATTCATGGGGATTAAATATAAAGGAAAATCATATTTAAAAGAGTTTGAAGAAGTCATGTTAACCTATTTGCTTTGATATAGTTTAAGTTAGTTACATAAGGAGTATCTAACATAAGTTATGGTGATCAATAGATCTAAGATTTATTATGTTTCTAATTCAAAATTATTTATGTGGTATTGTAAATTTTTAAATTAAGAAGAATTGGCCTATGTAATTTTCATTGTATGATATTTTTTGGATAGTTTTTATGAATATGTGTCTGTAGATTTCATGAGAGTGAGAAGTTGTGAATAGAACAAGAGGAGAAGTTCTTTCTCACTACTATGTAAGAAATTAAAGAAGATAAATATCATATATTCGAAAGGGAAAGTTTTAATAAATAAATAATAATAATAAAAATTTTGAATCCTATTAGTGAAGGTTCTTTTTTTATTGAAACAATTATTATATTATTTGACATATACAAAGATAACAAGCACTATCAATGGACTATAGTGAAATGAGAGTAATGGATATTCCCTTATTTCTATAAAACACCAAGAGGATTGTTTTCTATTGGTTTTCTGGTGTTAAATTATTTCCAAACCATGATAAGGAGTAACCACTCTTATTAAGTAGTGAACCTTGTAAATTAGGGTTTTACTTTGGGTATTCTTATTTTTGTTTTTAGCATAGATGATTCTCTATAACTTAAGGTCAATGTATTTTATAAAGTAAGCAAAAGTAAAAAAAATATCAATAATTCACACATCTTCATCTTAGTGATAACACATATCCTCATCGGTCTATTAAATTGGTAACAAAGGGAGGTTCCTTTGTTGACTATTTTTAGAATATTGAAGAAAAGTAAAGCTTCCATGGATGTTTAGAACTCAGTTAATAATAATGGGATCCTTATATTAAATAAAAATAAATATCATATTTAGAGGTACATAAAGTTACATTATATTATATCCATAGGTTATAAAGTTCTTGAAGCTATTATATATGGTTTCCCTCCTCCCACTGAGGGTGTTCCATTAACAGTTACTAATAAGAAGAATTTAGAGAATAGTAGGAAAGAAAGAAATTGTATACTTTCACTAGTACAAAATTGAATTTTTCCAACACAATTTTCACATTGGTTATTTATAAATAGAATGAAAAAATGTTTTACCATGTTTATTATTTAATAAATGATCTGGTAAATAAAATCTGTTTATTTTTCACATTGGTTTATTCAATAACTGATGTCAAAACTATCATTTACCACATCAGTTATTCAATAATCAATCTATAAAATAATACGTTCACATTTTTCACATCAGTTATTTCATAACTAATGTGATATTTTTCATATATTTTATCAAATAACTGACATGAAAAGTATTTATAATTTCAATCAGCGGTTGAGAGAAGTCGTTTTGGTTTCATTAGTTCACATGACATCATTTTTTTGTCACCCACACAGTGTACCCTAACCCATCCATCTTTGATTTGTGGAAAAAAATCTATTCATTATTTGATTTTTGGCCTCAAATATCATCATTATTTGATTCATGGACTTGAATATATTTCATTTTCCACCCACAACCACCATCCACCATCACCCATTACTGGCCTCCACTTGCACCTTCTTCATATTGGTGTCGCGTTCTCAATCATCCCAGTTCTGATTTAAATTTATAGTTCATGTAAATTGTTCTCATTTTCCATTAATCTAATGTATTTTCATTTTATTTTTTGTTCTAATTTTCCACTAATTTTTTTATATTTTAGCTGGAATCTATTACTATAGTCAATTGTCTCCCATAATCGGTTACTGCTTGTGGCTTCTTCACATTGTTGTCACCTTCTCAATTGTCCTGGTTCTAATATAAATTTAGGGTTTGTGTTTATTATTCCGATTTTACTTGTATCCAAGGTATTTTTATTTTTATTCTTGGTTCCAATTTTCAATTGATATTACTTTATATATTAGTTAGCATCCACCATCGTTGTCCACTATAACATATCATCGGTCATTGCTTCTACCTTCTTTCTATTAGTGTCACCTTCTCAATCATCTCAGTTCCAATATCAATTTATATTTTTTGTTTATTGTTTCTATTTTATATTATTCTAAGGTATTTTCATTTTTATTTATGTTTCCAATTTTTAGTTGATTTCTCTTTATCTTTTCTATTTTTATTTGCAGTTTTGATTATTCACAAATCTTAAGTATTTTTAATTTGATAAATTATTATTTTTATATCAAGGTTTGTGATTTTTAATTAATTAATGATAATTAAATATGTTCAAATTCATATTTTTGTTTATCAAATATATATTATTTATTTTATTTTTATTGTAATGTTTTATGATATTGTTTTTTTATTTATAAAAGTAAATTTAAAATTTAAATTTAAAATATAATAAGTTATATTCAATTTTTGATATTTTTTATAGACAATGATGATTTGAATTTGGAGTACTGCACTATCGATAAGTGATGAATATGGGGAAGGTGTAGATGATTTTTTGGAATTTTCTAAACAAAATTTTACAAAAAAAAATGAAAGTTTTTTCAATCCATGCCTTGAATTTTTTAATATGAAGAAGTTGAAAACTAGATAGATCAATGATCAATTAATTTTTCATGGTTTTAATTCAAGTTATAGCCCATGTATTTGGAATAGTAAAATTGGGAAGAATTCCAGATCTATTGATGATGATGATTGGAAAGATGATAAATCTAGTCAAATTGAATAAATAATTCATGATATTGAGGTAGAGAAAATGGAGAAATAACGAACAATTTAGTGTTTATATAGTGATGCTAAAAAGACATTATATCCATGTCATAAAGAATTTATATTTTTATAAATGCAACGATCTTCCAAAATCACATTATAAAGAAAAAAATATTATACATGATGGGTTTGGGGTACAAAAAAATACATTCCTTCCTAAATGAATGTGTTCTATTTAAGAAGGAATAAAAATTTCAATCAGAGTTTCCTAAATGTGGCACCTCACAGTATAATTTAAAAGAAAAAATCATAGACTGATTTAGTAGTTATAGAGACTCATGCCAAGGAAATTTTCTATTTTCCTATAATTCCTCATTTGAAATGTTTATTTTCAAATTAAAATGATGTAAAAAAGGTTATGATGTCATACATATGAGTGGATATGTAATATAAAGTTATGTCATCTAGCTGATTTTCCTTAGTGGAATAAAATTGATCAATAGTTTCTGACATTCATGAATGAAGTTAGAAATATTAGACTTAGATTGTGCACATATGGAATGAATCTATACCAAAGATTTAGTAGCACACATATTTCATGGCATGTTTTATTATTAATTTACAACTTATATCCTAAATTCTTTATAAATAACAAATATTTCATATTGAGATTAATGATATATAGACCAAAATAGCTAGAAATGATATTGATGTTTTCTTATCACTATTAATTAGTTATTTGAAACTTTTATTAGAGTAAGGTATTAGGGTGTATGATTCTTATTAAACTGAACATTTTATACTACTTGAAATGATTATGTTGACTATAAATAACTTCCCAAAAAATGGTAATTTGTATGGATATGGTGTTAAGGGGCATAAATCATGTCTAATTTGTGAAAAAAAACTTCATATTATCAACTGAAACATGGGAGAAAAATAGTATACATGAGTTATAGGAGGTTTTTGTTTATGTATCAATCTTATAAAAGATTAATAAATTCATTAAACACCTCACAAGAATTTTATATTTCTCTAAAACCTTTGTCCATTGATCATTATTTTGAGAGGGTGAAAAATATTAATGTCACATTCAGAAAAGACACAAAAATCTAGTAATGATATAAATATTTGGAAGAAACGGTCAATATATTTCTAAATTATGTATTATATATATCATGAAGTCAAAAATAACATTGATTTCATGTATTTAAGGAAGAATATATTTGATATATTGATTGGAACATTATTAGATGTTAAAGGAAAGACTAAGGATGGGTTGGATGCAAGATTAGACTTACTCTCAATAGGAATAAATTTGGAGTTACCACCCACTCCCAATAGAAGACGGAAATACCTACCTATGGCTTGAAATGCATTATCCAAAAGGCAGAAAATTATATTTTTTAGTTTCTCCATGGTATCAATGTTCCTTAAGGTTATTATACAAATGTAAAAAAAATTGTTTCTCTAAAATATTTTAAGTTGAAAAGTATGAAAACTCAATATTGTAACATCATGATGGAACAGCTCATACCAGTTTCATTGCATCAAATATTTCTCATCCATTTTAGAATTCATATAATTAAGGTGTGTTATTTTTTCAATTAATTTTTAACAAGGTGACTAATTTGAATGCGTTGAACAATTTGGAGAATGGAGCGGTTTCTATACTTTGTCAACTATAAATGTATTTTCCATCATCTTTTTTATGATATCATGGTGTATTTAATTGTTTATTTAGTGTAATAAATAATGATTTGTGGACTATGATATTTACATTGGATGTATCATTTTTAATTGTATATGAATATAGTGAAGGTTTTTATTAAGAATCTATATGGAACTTAATCCTATATTGTTGAGAATAATATTTCTAAGGATTTTTCTTAGTTTTTTATAAGATATTTTTTAGTAGTGGAGCACATTAGTTTTCCCATATCTATCAATCAATGAGTCAACTATAGGGGAAAGGGGATCAATAGTGTTAAATTAAAATCATTAATAGATAAATATATAAATAAGGTATACTTATACATATTGAATAACATAGATGATTCCCATCCATATATACCATTTCATATTAATTTGTTAAATAAATGTTGCCCAAAGAAGAAAGATGTGTGGATTTTAAATTAAGATAAAAAACATGTCTTCAATGGTTTAAAGATATTATTTATATTATATTAGATGAATAAAAAATTTAATATGGTTAACGGGTGGAACAAGTTAAAATTTGATTACATGGTCTATGTATAAAATTAACAACTCTATATTTCATACAAAAGATCAGGACCCCAAAAGTGCAGTTCAAAATAATAGTGTATTGGTGTTCATAGAAGTGTTGAATTTTTCAAGTACCAAAGACAAAAACCCAATCTCTTCGTCGAGTGAAAATTATAGATTCATTAATGAAAAATGTGAGGTTGATTACATTAAATTTCAAGTTCCAGTGTTTAACTAAATATGGTTTATCGATAACAATAGTGTTATACATGGTGAATTCAGAATGAAAATAGTTGATCTGAATAAGTTGTAATAAAAATATGGTTATTTTATCATGGAACACATGGAAAAAAATTATGCATGCATTATCAATCCAATATCTAGTGGTCTATCATTTTACAGGGAAAAATAGTATGTTGGTGATGAAAAAACTTAACAAAGATGTTGATTTATATGTGATCCCTACTTCTATGGAAATATTAATAGATAATATTAATGAGAAATTTATAGACATTGTTTGTTTCATATATAAAAATCATTATGAAGGAATTCAGAAACAAAATACTTTAGTAATTTCTTAATATTAAATGTAACATATATTTATATCTTGTTTAATTTTTTAAATTTCATAAAATTCTAGATGTATTAGTTTTATTTTCTTTATTAAAACACATAATACAACTAATAAGTAAACTTTTTTGTTATATTAGTTTAGTTTTCTTTAGTTTACCAAGTTTACCCATACATATGTATTTTTTGATTTCATGGAAAAATATATAATTTTAATCTAATATGTTAAATAAAAATAAAAAAATAAAAAATAGTATAATTAAAGAATATTATTTTTTGTGTAAAAATGGTGTAATGTGTTAGAGCATTTTTACTATTCACACACCATTTTTGGATTTTTTTTTTCATTAGTTTATGTCATTTCATCTCTCACTAATATTGTTAGAATTTTAGTTAACTACTTTAACCAATATGAATAAAAAATTATTTAGTTTAGTTTATAATTTGTTGGATCATTTTTAACTTTTTATTTACTTTTATATGTAATAGTTGGATTTGTATATTTGTGTACTAATTTTTTTATTCAAACACTATTTTTTGATTTTTTTTATTTATTTATGTTATTTCATCTCGCATTAGTGTTTCTATAATTTTATTTAACTATTTTAAAAAATATGAAAAAATGTGTTTAGTTTAGTTTAATTTTTTATCATTTTTCATTTTTTATTCACTTTCATATATAGTAGTTGTATTTGTATGTTTATGTTCCAATTGTGTATTACTTTTATTTGTATGATAATGGAATAAGAAGAATATGATCCACCACATACTTATAGGGAGGACCATATACATACTTTTGAGGAGGATCATACACATACTACTATCAAGGAACCTCCTTATCCATTTTCCTAGGATCCATCCACTTTTATAGCAGAAAAAAGAGTTCAAGGGCTGGTAAACATGACTATACACATTTTGTAAAATTAACAATTTCCCAAAGTTGGGACCCAAGGATACCAGTTGATTTTGATGATAATGATGTTCCCAAGGGTCCATGTACAAAATAATTTAGTACTTTTATTGTAGTGAAAGCTCAAGGAAAAGTTAGTATTTTTATTTCTAATTAGAGATGTATTTACAAAGTGACTATATCTTAGTTGTGGGAGACAATTTTGGTAAGATGGTTTTTTATTATTTTAATTATCATGATATTTTTTTACTCATATAGGTTTTTTCCCTTATTATTAGATTACATATGATATACCTGATATTGGAGGAGTCAAATAGAAATGTTTAGGTTTGGATACTAGGATATTAAGGGATTTTAAATCAATCCTCAAAACATAATTCATTTGTGTGGATAAAAAACACCAAAATCCATGTGATATATATCCATTTCTTGATGAAGATACATGGAATTTATTTTTTCAAGTTATATGACACGTAGTGTTTTTGGTAAGTGAAATTTTATGTTTTAGAGGTTTTTTATATTAATTATCATATTAATGATATCTCTATTATTAATTTTCAATAAACGAAGAGATATAATTAAGATATCCAATAAAAAAATGTATACCATCATAATTTATCTTGTAGAGGGTATATGTAATTAGAAGAACAAATGATAGCTAGAAATTCTCCAAAACTGATAGCTGAGTCTCCAGGATCCATAGAGGTTGAACCTATTCCCCCTAAAAAGAAAGGAAATGTGGAATAAGTATTGGATGGGAAAATAGGGAAAATATATTATGGAAGAGTCAAGGGTTGTAGCTAAGATTATTATAAGAAGTTATTTAATTTATTTTTAATTTTTAATATTAAAGGAAATTTTATATATTTGGATTCACAACTAATTTTTTTAAATATTCTATATCAGATTACCTTGAGGAGTAGAGAATAGAGGGGACCTTCATAGATGAGTTTCAGATGGATGATTTGGATATAGGATTGGGAAATACCAAACACCCAGTTCATGTACGTGGATACCCAGAAGGTGTAATGGTAATAAAAGTGTTTAGTCAGTATAAAACTATTTCAATGGAGGATGTTTATAAAAAAATAGAAACATTGGAAGGAAAATTTCAGGATATAGGAGAGATTATGGAGGATGGGGTTAGATATTTGGTATATTCAATGTTTTCAATAATGCAAAGATAGTTTCAAGCTACTGATCTCACTCTAAAACCTCCACCTATAGATCTCATTCCTCCACCTCCACCTGTAGACCTCACTCCTCTCCCACCTCATAATCATCCAAATCCTACACCTCCTCCTCTAGATATTCCCAATTATTTTGAGTTACATATTGAGGATACCTAATATAATTTTATTGAAAAATGGGATTATGTATTATATTGATGATACCATTTATCATCAATAGATAAATATGGAGAATATTGTGGTCATTGTATAAGATATTATATAAATATTAGAAAGAATAAAAATTCATACAGATGAGTTTAGTACATTTGGAAAAAGTATCAAATGTTTTGTCATTTTTCCATCAAGAATTGTTTGAAAAATTAACATTGAGGTATGTCTAGATTATAAACTTTATTTTATATTGGAGTTAAATTTGTTTTAAAATTTTAAAGTTTATATATTTATCTAATTTTTTATAAGAATAATTTCAATGAAAATAAACACTATATAAACAACAAAAAATAAAGTTTTTCATGACTTCAGATACAACTTCTTCTTGTCTTGATAGATTATAAACATATTCAAATTTGTTTTTGGAAGTTTGTGACATTCTAATGTAAGCTTACATTTGAGGGTGTAAAATTACTAGGATTATTTAAAAAATATATATATCATGGATCCTGTAACTAGAGATGAGTTGGGAATCAACATGATGCAAATCTTTTCCATGTAATTCGATTATCACATATATTTAAGTTATTTTAATTTATTGAAACATTATACTTATGTGTGTTTTTTATTAGTTATATTTATACAATATTAATGTAACATAATGTGACAAAAGTATATAGATTTATGGACTCATAGTTTATTTTACCTAAAGAGATGATAATGACTGATGGAAAAAAAATATTTTACATTTCTAAAAGACTTCAAAAGAATGTAATTATTAAATTTTTGATGTTTCCTTATCTTTAAGAGTATGAAAAATATATCTCATAAATTTTTATATCTATTAAAATAATAACCAATTACATTATATTTTCATATTATCCATCGTTGGATGTTGGGTGTTTTTTTCAAGGGATAAGACACTTTATTGGCTATTCTCTATCCATGGTGTAGTGTGAGATAATTTTATGAATTTATTGAACATGTAAGTTTGAATATTTTATTACTTGGATACATTATAATGATATTTATATTTCTTTCATAAATAATATTTTCAAACAGGCCATGGGATTACTTTAGATAGACAATAAGAAAGCATGGTGTAAAGATTAAATATATAAATGAAAAGGTGAATTTTCATTTACAATTACTAAATTTTGGTTGTAATAACATAAAAAATTATTTTGAATTGAAAATTATTTTTCAATAAAAGTTAAATTAACAATAAGGAGTAAAAAAAATTGGATAATATGTTCTAAGATTTATGTATGAAATAATTTCAACCAGTATACTTACAAAATTCTATAAGGTTAGATTTTTTCATAAACCTTTCCTTTAATTTTTTATTTATTTTATTCTGAATACATGTTAAAGAATTTATTTTAAATTTTTAGGTTTTTTAATACCATTAGTCTTATATTGGAAAAAAATAATACAATTAAAGTGAATGGGTGAATTATTTCATAGGTATGATTGGTTTTTAGTTTATTTGTAATATACACTGTAAAGTGTAAAGTTAAAATTGTAAATGTTTATCATGTTGTTTTTTTTTTGGTAAGCTATTGAAAATTTTTGTGCTTCTATTTAGGTAGTACTAGTAGGGTTGGATTTATTGATTTTTATGAAAGAATTTATTTCACACATCATTTATGAAATAACCGATGTGAAAATTTTAGAAGGAATATTTATCACATTGGTTTCTCTAAAAATAACCTGATAAATCATTTTCTATATTGGTTATATAAAAACTGATATGTAAAACGACCCAAAAATATGAATTTATAGGATTTTTTCGTGATGGTTAGGGAAAAAATGATGTGACAATCAGTTTATCACATCGGTTTTTTAAAACAATAGATGTGATAAGTTTTTTTCCATATCAGTTTTAATAAAATCGATATGGAAAACATTCTATAAAATATGTATTTTTAGTCTTGTTTTTAATGTTGGTTTTTCAAAAAAAATTCAAAAACAATCTATAATAGAATTTATCATGTTTTTTATGAAAAAAATATTATGGTAAAGTATTTATATCATCGGTTTTTTTAAAAACACAACATTATAAATATATTTTCATAATGGTTATGAATAACCAATATGAAAAACCTCCTCTATATATTTATTTATAATGTAGTTTGTTATTAATTTTTGTTTAAAACATATTTACAACATCACATGAAATAATTTTTTTTGGTAATTTATGTTAAAAAACAAAAAAAATGAAGTGAAAATCCCTTTTTTCAGTAGTGTTTCCTCACTCTCAAAAATTCAATTTCTGATGGTTAAAAAAATTATAACTGTTAAAGGAATCTAGAACAAGTTGAAGAAAATTTATGAAGGAAATAAAAAAGTGAATAAAAAAAGTTAAAAATATAGAGATTAAAGTATAAAGATTTTAAATGGGTAATGATAAATATGATGGTGACTTATTTGTATAGTTTAATGAAATTATAAGCATCATAAGATGTTTTGGTGAGATTTTGGAAGAAATGGTTGTTGGTGAAAGGATTTGGAGATTTCTTCTGGATAAATTTGATGCCAAGGTGTCATCTTTGGTAAATATAGATCCTAAAACTCAATATTTGGATGATCTATATAGTATTATTATTACATATTAAATGATAAGATACAATTATTTCAATCATAAAGAAAAATATGATCATGAAATTTCTTTCAAATCGGTTAAGAAAGTAAAATATAATAAATATCTCAAAGAGAAAGTTAATGAATCTGAAAACAAAGATGATGTATATTAAAATTTTGATAAATTTATGTAATTTTTTAAAGGGTGAAAATAGGAATATGGAAATATAAATTAATTTTTTTGTTGGAGTGATTTTGATGCAGATCCATTGGACATTGTGATAAAAATTATCCAAGACTAAAGGAATATGGAGATAGTGAATAAAAAGGTATAAGGTCAAGAAGATATCAAAATAATGAGATGGAAAAATTAAATACCTATTAAAAGGGAATGGATAAGAATTTATTTAAATATAACAGGATAAATTTATTGTATAAGTGTGAGTAAGATGATGATAGTGAAGCAGAAGCTATAAATTCTAGTAATGATACTGTTCGAAAATTTATTATTACAAAAGTAAATGGTGAGAAGTTTACTAGTGATGATAGAAGCATATCTAAAGAAGAATAATATGAGAATTAAATGGATTTTTTTCTTAAAATAGAGTTGAAATAATTTTTTTTAATAATTCTTATACTTGAAAAGGAGAATAAAAAGTTGAAGAAAGAAAATATTTCAATAAACAATCAGGAATCAGTTCTTAAATAAATATCCAAGCTGGTAAAAGTGATTGATAATATTAAGAAGTTAATTGATGAAGATAAAAACTTCAATATAAATCTTGATGAAAATATTAAGGCTATGGAGTAATAATTTGACATTTCCCAATAGAATATATTAAAATTTAAACAAAGAATATCAAAGTTCCAAATTTATGTTATAGAAACTGGAGAAAATGTCAAGGAGGTTATTTCTAAAAAAATATTAACAAAATTCATCTTCAAATGATGATAATAAGCTATAAAATATTATTAAGAAGAATCCAGTCAATGGGATCATGTTTTGGCTAAAAAGAGTGAATTATAAAACATTATAATTCTTAGAAACTCCAAATTTAAAAGGAAATTTTCCTCTAACTAGAGTTTTTATTAAGGCTGAAAAGAATCCTAATTTTAAATAGAATATATTAGTATTATACCAAAATTTTAGTCCAAAAAAGGATCTATGATTTATAGTGAAAAGTATGATGGAATCCAGTTACACATTTCTAGACAACATGTTGGATTCAAAGGAAAATATGCTTTTTATGGATATTGCTTATACTATGGTGGCTTTGGGTATACAGTAACACTATTTTGGTTAAATAATTAATTCTATAACGATTTCAAGATATATAGGAAGTATATTTTGGGAGTAAATCAATCCAATCAAATAATATAGTCTAAAAATTCTATTTTTATTATTGAAAATAGATTTTAAACTCTATAAACTATTTGTGAAATGTGTGATCAGCCTGGATATAAGCTGAAGGATGTATTGTTATGTTACTATCTCAATAAAGTTTATATATACAATCCTAAAGCATCATGTGAAGTAAGAAAAATGAAAATAGATTTACTTAGTGGTTGAAACTTCTCTCAAAGATACAAAAGGAGAATGAACCAAGATATTGGATATTGGGAATTCCTCACATACGACTGGGTATTTGAAGTTATTTAATTATTTAAAAAGTTAAAATGAAGGTAAATTGAATTTTGTAAATTATGATTCCCTTGGATTCAAATTTATTTGATCTACTATTATTATAAATAAAAATTAAATCCTAGAAGAGCCTTATTTGTTAATGGATTAAAATACAACTTGTTAAGAGTTTTAAAGATTTGTGAAGCGAACAAATGTTTTTCAGAAGAAATTGATTTGTTATTAAAAGGCTTGAAGATGGGAAAGTTATTACAAGAGGGTAATAGACCAAGGGAAACTCTTTTCAAGTTTTTGATGCATATATTTCATATAATCTGAGTATGATAGAAGAAAATTAGTTTTGGAAAAATAAGATCATTATTTTTAGAGGAATACAAGGAAAATAAAAAAATAAAAAAAGTATTTGTGATATTCTTGAAATGATGAAAAAGAAGAGATTGGTGTTGTTCAGATTTTCAGAAAGGGAATATTACAAACTCAATGAATAAAAAAGTTGATATACATTCAACTCATCCCAAGGATCTTATAAATTCAGACATGTGTGGGGGAATTATAAAGAAAGTAATTAATAGAGATAAGTAAATAATTTTCTTTATTGATGATATTTCCCACATTGCATATATTATGTCATTGAAACATAAATCAGTGTCTCTAAAAATATTTAAGAGTTTTATAATAAATGCTTAAAGGGATGTCTATATTCTGTAAAGAAAATTCAAACTGATAATAATTGTGAGTACCTAAATGGGAATTTAAAATAATATATTTAAAAGAAATTCATTATTTATGAAATTAGTGCACTATACACATTATAAAAAATAATGTTTCTAAAAGAAATAATAGAAGTTTAGTTGATATAGATCGAACTGTAATAATTGAACATGATACTTCTTGATTATTTTGGAAGAAATATATTAGAGAGGAAGTTCACATTTAGAATCACTATTTCTATAGAAAAAATTCTGATACGACTTATTATAAGATGTATTATAAAGAAACCCCAAGTCTGAAATTCCTAAAGGTGTTTGGAAATCTTTATATTATCAAAGTCAGAGGGAAGAATATTCATAATTTTGATCAAAGAGGTTTTGATGGTATCTTTCTTGGATATTCCCTGAGTGGAAGAGGATATAGATTATATAACAAGTAAAATAGAAAGACTATTGATTATACTGATGTGAAATTACAATAACATTTAAATAGAAAGGTTTAATGAACATTTAAAGATATGAGAATAGGTGAAGATGAAGATTTAATACAAGATGATAAATTATCTGATATAAGTGCTGATGTCGAAGTTGTTCAGGATGAAGACATTGATTCATCTATTTCAAGTGATGAGGGACAATTTCATTCATCCCATATGAGGCTGATAAAGAAATTGGTGATCAAAAATATTATTGGAGATCAATTTCAATAGGTTTAAACTAGAATAATATTAAGGAAAACAAATAATTTATTTTCATAGTTTGATCCAAGAGATGTTAAAGATGAAATGGATCATTAATAATAGATTGATTATATGGAAAAATAATTATATTATATGGATAATAATGACACCTAGGAGTTGGTTCCAATACTAAATAAAAGAACTTCATCAAGAAAAATTTGGTTTCCAAAAACAATTGAATGATAAGGGAGAAGTAGTGAAAAAAAATCAAGGTTGATGTATAAAAACTATTTAATGGTTGAAGGAGTGTGCTTTCATAAAAAAAATTCCCAATTTCAAGGCTTGAATCCATTAGAATATTTTTACTATTACTGTACAAATACAACACAAGATATTACAAATGGATTTAAAATCAATATTTCTTAATTTTGAATTGGAATAGGAAGTATATATTGAGAAACCATGTGGTTTATTTCTTTTAAAATATTAAATATATGTTTTTAGGTTAAGTAGGGATTTATATGGGCAAAATAAATCCCCAATATCATAGTGTTATAAATTGAAACCTATTTAAAGAGGTTGAATTTCAGAAAGGGAATAGTGGATAGTAATGTATACATTCAAGATGAAAAAGAGTTATATCTACTCATTGCTATTTATTTGGATGAAATAATATTTATTTGAAATGATGAAGAAATGAGTGATAAATTTCTGAGGACACTAATGAATTTTTGAAATATCTATGTAGGGAGAAATTAAATACTTTCCTGGTTTAAAAATTTCTCAAAAGAAAAGGTATATTATCCTTTAACAAGAGAATTATGACAAGGAATTTTTTAAGAGGTTTGGAATGGAATAGTAAAATCTAATATCCACACCCATTTCAAGGAGAAAAAATTATTCAAAATATGATAAAGTAAAGGATATTGATCCTAAATAATTTCAGGAGTTAATCAGAAGCATGTTGTATCTCATAGATTCAAGCTCAAGTTTAGTGTATAGTATCACTCTTTGTTTTAGGTGTCAAAGTACACTAAATGAATCAAATATTTTTTATGGTAAATGAATTCTCATATATGTATAAGGAATAATTGATTTTGGGTTAAAATATTACATCATAGGAGATATTGAAGATGACACATCTTCTTGGTTGTGATAATAAAAGTGCTATCAAATTGTCAAATAATCATGTTAAATATTATAGTAGTAATCACATTTTATATTTAATATCACTTTATCAAGGATCTTGTGGATGAAAATAGATTAAAACTAGAATATGTTCTGACAAAGGAGAATATTGTGAATGTTTTTACCAAGACTTTATCAAAAGAATATTTTCATAATCTGAGGTTGAAGTTGGGTGTTCATCCTCAACCAGCATTTTTGAACTATTTTAATAGTTTTTTGAATTAAATTTATGAATTTATTTTTTATAGGTTATTATTTAAATGAAGTTGTTATTATAAAGATAAGTAAAATAAAGAATTTTAAAAATTCTTAAATCACTAATTTATAGATAGCATGGTATTTTTATTCAATGATTCTTATTTATTATATTGAGTTCACTCATTTATGCTTATAATTATAGGATAATTGATCCATTTCTTGAGTTACAATGTTTTAGTTATTTATGTTCTTTTTTTGGCATCCAAGTCCAAAGGGGGATAGATTTATCAATGATATTTTATTTTTTCAATAAAATAAATCAATTTCACCATGATTTTGATCACATTAAGGGTTGTGTGAAAAAAAGTTATTGAATTCAATGCTACCTTTTATTAAATATTTCTATGTGAGGTGTCGTGTTCTTTTAAAATTCAAATATCAAGATAAAATTTATCATTGTTATTGAAAAAAAAAATTGAATGAATCACCTAGCTAGTTTTTTCTCATAGATAAATGATCTACATATATTAATGAACAAGTATCCAAATCTGTGTAACCAAATGAATCAAAAAGGATAATTAAATAGTCACATGATTCATGTAGCTGAATTACAAAGCTGATCCATATAGATGAAATATTCAGGTAGTCAAAGGCTTCACATAGAAGAATTTTCATACCTAAATGATATATGTATTTTAATTGGTCAGGTTTTTTATCCACATAGTGAAAAGATTCACCTATAAAATTCTTGTGGTAAAATGTTTCTCATTGGTGATTTAACATAACCAAATTCAATATTTATGGTATTTTTTCACTTAGTAAAATATTCTTGCAAAAATCAACATATGTGAATTCTTCAATTCAATATATAGATTGATTCCAGATGATGCGTGCATTTATTCTTCATCATTTACTTGCATGGATTTAATATGGAGAAAATTAAGGTTTAAAAGAGTTCGAATAATCCATGTTTTACATGATTTTTTCAATGTAGTTTCAATTATTTACAAAAGTGGTTTATTATGTAAATTATGGTGATAACCATATTAGATATTTTTTATGTTTTTTTTTAAAAAAAGTTTATGTGGTGTTGTAAATTTTTTAATTAAGAAAGATAAAATGTAGAAATCAATGTATGATATATTTTTTGGATAGTTATTATGACTATATGTGTGTGGATTTCATGAAAGTGAGAAGTTATGAAGTTAAAAATAAGGGGATAGTTTCTTTGTAACAGTTGTGTGTGAAATTGATTAAGAAAGATATCTAACTTTACAAAGGGAAAGTGAGAATAAATCAAGTAGCACAGTGATAACATTGAAGCCTGATGGTGAAGACTATTTTTATTATTAAAAAAATTGTTATTTCATTTTATATATATGAGTATAACATACATCGTAAAAGGACTATACTTAAATGTGAGTTATGTATATTCTCCGCTTCCTATAAACCACTAAAAGGATTGTTTTCTAGTGGTTGTGTGTTCTTGGATTATTTCTAAATCATTCCGATGTATTGATACTTTTATTAAGTAGTAAACCTTTTAAATACTTGTGTTCTTATGGGTTTTATTTTTTTTTTCTAGTAGATTAAATTATCTCTAATTAGAATCTTGAGTTTTTTATAATGTAAGAAAACATAAAAAGAAAAAATCACTGATTCACCCCTCCCCCTCTCAGTGATCACGTAGATACGGATTGGTCATTTCATAATCCACTCTAAACTTATTAAATATTGAATCTATTTAGTATATGTTTAATATGTATACCTTGACTTATCCAAATAAGCCTCTTGGATCTATCATAAATTATTTTTATCCCAATAATATAGGCCGGTTCATCTAAGTCCTTTATGAAAAAAGATTTTATTTAACCAATTCTTAATATATTGTAATTCTGGTATGTAGTTTCAAAAAAAGTAATATTTCATTGATATATACTAATAGGTAATTGACTGAACTCCCACTAAACTGAATGTAGACATATAGTTCACATTTTTTCTTTATGAAACCTTCGTCAAATGGAATGTCCAATGACATGGAATCTTCCTTCAACCCATAAATGGATTTTTATAATTTGCATACTTAATAATCATTCTTTAGTGTCATAAACCCTTAGAGTTGTGTGATATATAAATATTAATAAAGGTTCATATTAAGTAAATATATTTTTCCATCCATATACCAAATATTATAGTCATGGAAATATGTTATAATAAGAAGAATTTTGACAGATATAATAATGCAAACTAGAGAAAAAAATTTGTCATATTCAATACCTTGATGTTGTTTAAACCCTTTATCCACTAGTCATGATTTATAGTTACCTAATTTACCATATACACCCATTTTTCTCTTCAATACACAAATATATCCAATGGGATTTAAATCATCTTGAAAATTTACTAGATCCCATAATTGGTTCTAATACATGGAATCCATCTCAGAATTCATACTCTTTTTCATCTTGTATCTTCTGAGCTCTTTTCTACCTCCTTGTCGGAAATATGATCATTATTTTCAACCAATTATGAGCTAACTTCCTTAGTTACTATAAATCCACACCAATCTAGTTCTCTAATCCCTCTTTTACTCCTATGCAATAATTTTGTCTTAGAAACAACCTCTTCCATGAGGAACTATGGAATATGTTTCTCTACTAACACTTGTGTATCTTGAGAATCAATATCATCAAATTCAATATTGATACCACTATATCTTTTTAAAATTTTAACCCTCTCAAGAAACATGGATTGTCCTTCCATAATGACTTTCTTGTTTAAGGGGTTATATAGGAAATATCCCCTTGTTTCCTTAGGATATCCTATAAAGATACACTTTATGCCATATGGTACTAGTTTTTTTATCATGGTTAGAATTAAAAAATCCTCACAACCCCATTTAGAAGTATGTGAAAACAAATATTTATTTCCATGCATTAATTTATAGAAAATTCTATTTGGAAATTTGGTTAGAACTGGGTTTAGAATTTTTGTTTCAACCATTAATGCAGATCCCCAAAAGGATAATGAAAGATCTCCATGACACGTCATCAACCTTAATGGGTAAAGAAAGGTATAGTTCCTCCTTTAATTGAAATTATTCCACTATGGTTTATTAGGATGAGTGAGTTTAGTTTAAATCTTAAAATTTTATAAATAATCTATGAACTCTCGGTTAATATGTTTTCCAACCAAATAATATCAAAGCTTCTTTATCTTCTTTCCAAGCTAATTCTTTACTTCATTATTGAATTCATGGAATTTATCAAATTATTCAGACTTATACCTCATTAAGTATATAACTCCATGTCTACTCAAGTCATTAAAAAATTAATGAATTAATAAAACCCACCACTAACTTCTATGGGGAAAGGTTCACACACATCAGTGTGTACCAATTCTAGAAGCTTTGTGACCCTTTCACCCTTACCACAAAAAGGTGTTTTGGTCATATTTCCTTGAAAAAAATGAGACATTTATCATGTGGCTTTAGTTAAAAATAATATAAATATCCATCTGGATAGATCTTTTTCAATCACTTTCCATTTACATGACCAGGTTGATGATGCCACTATTGAGTGTAAAATGAGTCATGTGAACCTAATTCATTATCAATTACTAATACTTGGTTTTCATAATATAATAAATAAAAACTATTATTTACATGTTTCATAACATAACATATTTTTTCTTTATAAAATAAATAAATTTTATTTTCAAATTTGGAAATAAAACTATGTTCATCTAGGAAATATACATTAATTATATTTTTGGTTATAGTGGGTACATAATAATAGTCTTTCAAAACTAAAATAATCCTCATTAGAAAGAAAAAATTGTATTTTTTGTAGTATGTTCCCTATAACTAAACTATATTTAATTTATGATTACTTGTATTCATTATTTTTAATTTTAATAAACTTATTATCACATCATGATTGTCCATCTATTTGACATAATATGTGATAATGTCCTAAGGATAACTGTTACACTAAAAACATTGTAGAAGTTTCCCACTATGATGATAACCCAAAAGTACCATAATAGTATTCTTGAATATTTGTTATATAGATAGATGATATCATTTAATGGAATGAAAAAAATACATCCTATCAGGGCTGGAGACTCATAGGACTTTGAGGCCCGTTTTCATAGTGTACACCCTTAGTAATTTCTAGTGCATGATATTATAAGAACATGATCTGCTGGTATTAAATACACATTTATATGTGTCATTGGATGTTAATATCTATTAATGTATTTATTTATCCTTATAACTTAATATTATTATTATTATTTCATATCATTAGTCACGTTATTTTATGTATTTATGAAAACTAAGATGATATATATTGGAGATGAAGTAAGATATGTTGGGTGTGTCACAAGTGATATTGATTTAATGAATAATGTGAGAAAGGATTTTACCTTTTTATTATTTAGTGAGAGTTGATATCTCATGCCCTTTGATGGGAATGGAAAATAATAATAAATCCATGGCCATGGTCTTCTGTGGGTAGAAACATTTTTGGAATGTCCAAGAAAAAGACATCAAGCACATAGGTTGATGACACCACCATCCAACCTTCTTGATTACAGATATTAAGATTAAGACATTATATTACACAGTGAGTTTTTAAGTAAAGTTTTATGTTATTGAGATATTAACTTATTTATTAATGGGTGTCTTGCGTGTTTCTAGATGGTAACCTTGGACTTTATGTGATTCTTCCAAATTCCACTAATAAATATTCCTATAGGGTCACACACTAAGTGTATCTAAAATCTCATTTAAATTTTATTTGAATTTAACAAGTTAGAATAAATATTATTCTTTATTTATAGTTTAATAATTATTTCTGATTGGTGGATATCCAAGATGTAATCATGAGTTATTTCAAAAATAAATTTTTGAATTAAATAAAAAAAATATTTATTCATTATATTTAATGAATAAATTTTTATATTTATTAGAAAATAATGTAGTGCTATTTATTTATTAAATAAATATTCACTATTCAAGGTTTAATAGATATTTAGAAGGGTTGTGGATTGAGTTTAATGGTCTATCTGAAAATCATATATTAAATATCATTTAAATAAATAACAATTCATATATTTAACAATTGATATTTATTTATCTGAAAGTGTTTCACATGTCAAGAAAATGATGATAATATTTATATTAATAATATACATGGGGTTTTCTAAGGAATAATGGATTGGATAAGGGCCTATATACGATTACCAACCCTATAAAAGATTTATAAATACCCAGTTATAACATATTCTAGGGTTAACTACTTGTTGTGATGATTAAAACCAATGAGAATTATCTAAATCCCGAGAGAAAATCCTTTCAAAAATAAGCTCAAGAACAAGAGAACCAATCCTCCTCCAACCACAACGTGATTATTCAAATAGTTAATAACAAATGAAATAAGTGATTAGAAACAACTTCTTTAGCAACCAATGATTTAAAAGTAAAGTTATGAGATTTTATAGAATGTGTGGATCACCACTGAGGTATTATACCCTTTAATCCTATGATACACTGACAGTACAACGAGAGAAGTCAACCAAATCACCAAAAAATAAAAAATTACAAGATAAGATAATTCTAAATCCATCTAAAAATTAATTATAAATTATATGTGATGATCATTCCCTCTATTTATGGAATTAGATTCTCAATCTTTGATTTAATTCCATTGGTAATGATGTTATTTGATATATATAACTCAAATTATTCATCAATTATGAGAAAATTTCAAGTTTTCTATGCCCAATTGGCACTTCCACTATACCTGAAACCTATAAGTTGTATCAAGGTGGTCACATAATTAATTTATTATTATTTATTAATAATATATTGGTGATATATTTTTTTTGGTAGCTTTTATTTCTATATTATTCATTCCTTAAATACGAATGTTGATTTTTTATCTTACCTTCTTCATTATCACTCATATAACTAAGAAAATGGTAAATTAACATGAATAAAATCTAAAGATTATATCAATAAATGTTGAGGGATCTAGTCAAATTACACAGGAGTATAGTGCATATATCCCAAAGGTACACATTATGTACCTGTGTTCATTACACCTGGATGAATCACATTAAAATCATGTCATCGTGAATTAAATACATATAAAATTCATTTAATGAACACTTCATGTTGAATATTTTAGGCTACCATGTGGTTTGAGTAGACTGGACTACATGTAGTGTAAATTGATTACACACCATGTACTCCACATTCTTTTGTGGCAAGAAACACATAATTCCAAGCTGTATCATGTATTTACTACACGACATGGGGATTAACAAACTATACAACCTTGAGTATACACATTATGTTGTTTATATACATTTCATGTTTCTCATACATGTCTATGGCTGAAAAACATCCTTAGTCCCTAGATTTATTTCACATACATGAGTAGAAGAGGTTACATGGCATGTAGCCCCAGTACACGTCATGTTACCTATTGTACCTCATTTGATAAATTTAACACATAGAGAAAAATTAATTATATAATTAAACCTATTTAAATTTGTTTCATGAATAATTTATCTAATAATACACACCTTGGGATAGGATTATTAATTATAAATTAAATTAATTTTCTTGATAAATTATGAATTACAAGCTATGTATGGTCTTTAATTTTAGTGTACTCTATGTGTGTTAATATATCGCATCACATTCCATATAATTTACATATGATCATGCATTATTTATTGAAAAAATAATACCCTAAAATTAAGAGCTTTGAAATTTATGATGGATTCCATGTGAATACATATTAAAAGGACCATACTGAGTACTTTGTATGGGTATATGCCATTTCCACCAAGTACACTTGTGTACTTTGTTAATTTTAAATAAAAAATTTATATTAATTTTTTTTAAAATTATGGGTGATGGAAATTTCAGAATGGTTTGGATAGAATTAAGATAACTTGAATTAATTAATTAATTAATTGATTATTTAGATTAATTTTAGGCATTTATCTTAATTAAATAATGAATTGAATTAATTAATCACTAGATTACAATTGTATATTTGTTACCTATATGTGGATGATCATGAAATTAGACTAGACATATGTATATTATTGCTTTCCTTTTAATTTATTATTATTATTAAATTAAATTTATGTCTTATTACTGCATGGGGTGTTAGTCAAGTGGTACACCTGGTTAGTACTAACTCAATACTCAAGGTAACTGTGTAGGAAAAAGTTCCGCCAGACTTATATAATGTTCACATTATGAATAGTGTGAATCAAATCCATTTCTTAGATAGGGAATGTATAACATGATCTGGGCTAGGTCAAGGCCCCCCACTTGGATTCAATCACTACCCTACACAAGTTTTTTCACTAGGGTGTTAGTTGAGAGGTACACATGGTTGATATCAACTTGCTACCTAGGGGAATTTGTGCAATCTCAAGTCCCACAAAACTCAGACACTATTCATATTGTGAATAGGAAGATTCAAATTTGTTTCCAAATGGGAGAATGTTTAGCATGCTCTGGGATTGGTGGGGGGCCCGCTGTGAGTTGAGTGTTACCCTACACATGTTTTAACAAAGTGATCCACACATGAGGAGGGATATAAATCAAGGGAGATTCCCTCTAATATTAGCACCCACAAAGCTTGAATATTAATTATTTTGATTTGAAATATAATTTAGGACAACAGGGGTTTTTTGATTCTTTAAATACTATAAAGGATTGATCCACTGGTTAAAAGGGATCATGCTCCAAAATAAATTGGCATCTCTATCATTGGTTTCCAATTTTAGGGATTCATTTGAAAATATTATCCCAATTCTTAGGAGGATCATCAATAAATTATCAAAGGTTTATGTCAACACAAATAAATATGAAATCAAGGAAATAATGGAGTTTTACAAGTTCTAAATCATTGCCCATATAATCTTTCCCAAAGTAAATGACCCATGGAATTTACCATCCCATATTATATAGATTGATGATACCTTGGGATTATCTAAATAGAGAATGATTTCTTTATGATGGAGGTACTTTCATGTTGTCTTCCCATCAGATGATCTAAAGACTAAGTTTTGGGGTCATTCCACTATCAACCTAAATCTTGGAATTCTGATTTTTTAGGAATGGGATTCTTAATTTCAAACCAAACATTGTGAGAAATACCGATGCGTAGGTATGGATCTGTGTTCATGGCCTTAAATATTTTTAATGTAATCTAAAGATCTTATGGTAAATTTCATCTTTAGTGGAAAATATGATCAAAATGGGTTGTGAGACGTGAATGTATCATTATTCCCATTATTCTCATATTATTATGGAGGTATATATTTCCACCACCATCAATCTGATGGTTTTCTATGAGTGGAATCCTCCCTGTTATGTTGACTTTAAATTCATTAGACACATGGCCAGTGAATGCAAGAGAAATAAGGTATCATGTGGATTCTATCATCTTATGGGTCACTCTAAGTCTGAATGTTGAAAGATAAATTCCAAGAATAAGGATAAGGGGGAGGAGTCTGTTGCTTCTAAGGATTTGGTTTCTATACCTATGTAGATTACAGGTTCTTCTATGATGGAAAAGGTAACTATTTAGAATCTTAATGCTTGCAAGTCTTCCATAAATACAGAATGAGTTTTTGATGGTACTCCTTAAATTTATATGGGAAATTTTGTTATTGGGATTCACCCTATAGAAATTTTGGATGGACCAATTTTGGATCTAAAAACCCCCAGAGATGATAAAGTCACTCCCGAAGTGAAATTATCAGCCTCTGGATTGGAAGGTGAGGTTTTTAGGAAAGAAAAGTCTGTGAAAGTTTCTCCTTCTCAAACATTTGAGACCCTTTTGGGTATTTTCTATACTTTGGGGGCCACTTTAGAGGTCACCTGGTAAACTCCCTTGAATACTGGATCTATCTATGAGGTGGCCCTAATAGTGGAAGGAACTCCCATATTTAATAAGGATGAGGTACCTATTATTAATGTTCCCTCTAATAATGTTTCTAAAATAAAATCTACATAGGTTGAAACCTCAATTAAAAGGTTTCAAGAAACATATTCTCTCCACTTAGTGGTTATTTTTTGGTTGATGATGTTGAGGAAGAAACACAATATATTAAGGAGTGTCCTTGTATTTCTAATGAGACTATGGATATTCCTTCATTGAATAAGGGAAAGAAAGGAAAATGGAAGAATACACCTTTAAATATTGAACCAAATAATGGACCCTGAAAAATGACTAAATCATCTCCAAATGAATGCCCTATTTTAGAATTACCAAGGGATGAAAAATGTTCACACATATTCTAACCTTAGGAGCCTCATTTTATAAAACAAACCAATTATTATTATAATTGAAGAAACCAAGGTCAAAATTTAAAGTTTTATGATCATTTGTTTGGGTATGATTTTCTATGAGTGTACATCTCATAATACTACAACATCACAAGTGGAAACTTTATGGGTTCTCAAGACAAAGAATTTACAATATTTTTTATTCTAAGTTGGTTAGTATAAGTTGACTATTAAAATTGGTATTAATGGAACCATTAACCTTGTCTCATTTTTTATGCCTCTAATTTTCATATCAATTGAAGGCTTTAATGGAAGGAACTCTCTACCATTTCCTTTCAAGTAAGGTAAAATTGGATTCCCTTTAGAGACTTTAATTATGTCTTAAATGCTGGTGATAATATTGGGACAAACTTTATGAGGATGGCCTCAATGTAATTCTATATATTTATTAATTTTTACTTAATTTTAGATATTAAACTTTTTTTGGTCAACTACATGTGATCTAGATACACTATTTATAGAAGGAGGGATAATAAGCTTAATAGAGGTTTTATCTCCCTCTTGGGTGGAGCTTCCCTCCCATACCTCTCTTTTAGAGATCTCCTGAGATTCTATTCTAACCACTTATTAATCCTTCACCCATTTTTTGAATCTAAAATTAAATTCCCCTCCTAATTTATATTTAATAATGTATGTATTTCTTATGAAGATTACAAGGAGGTTATTTCATCTAAATAGTCACTGAATTACTTTGGGGATGAAATCTAGTGGTTTTCTAAGAAAATTTAAAGCACCAAGATAGCTTTGAGATTATAGAGATAATCCAAGTTATCTAATCTAGATTAAGATATTTATAGGGTTTTGAGTGATCTACTAGAGTTTTGTTCTAGGAATTCCACATAGGATACCCCCTCCAATGAGAAGATTAAGTGTGATCACTTTCTTAACACTCTTATAAAGAGGATATATGATCTCCTAAAGGATAAAATTATGTTTCAATGGCTTTGATAAGGGAACATAAACTATATAATCATTCACCTTTTTCATAGGGAGAGGAAATACAAAACATTTATCTCATCAATCCATATTTATGGATATACTCTCACCACTATCGATGATATAAGTGAGGGATTAGTTCATCGCCTCAATAAAATCTTCAGTGAAGATATCATATTCTATTATTTTACCTACTATCTCAATGTGATCAATTGTTCTATTAATTACATGCATAATGATTTTATCATGGCCTTTCCTTTTTATTATAAGATTAAAGCTTCTATAATATCTCTTATTCTGAAAACACGTCAAGGCCCAATGGAATTACGAATAAATGATTTATATAAATCTGGTACATTTTTCAACTTGATTTTATCCAAGATACTAGAGAAGTCTTCAAGAGGGGTTTCCGTCCTCCTTCTCTTAATCCTCAATTCTTCTTTTTGATACGTTCCATTAAATTAAATTACTTTAGACTTGTGGACATCGGTAATACTCTTCCCAAGATTTTTGGTAAAATTATTGCAATTAGTATTGGAGATATTGATAATGGGATTGCTTCCCCAAACCATTTTGGATTCATATCTTGGGGAATGATTCGGGATTGCTTGTACACTTCATCATAGGGTGATAACATTCTATAGAGGAAAAAAATCATGAGAATATTTCTATGATGATTGATGTTTCTTAGTATTTTGACACCCTAGAATGGTATTTTATTATTAAAGTTATTAGGATATAAGTATTCTATTTAAAATTTACTTATTTTCTTCATTCTATATTATATATTTATAGGGTTTTTATCCTTCTCAATAGATCTCCTTAAGGTTTCTCCAGCAACTCTTGAGATGTTAGGAAGGGAAATCACTTTTATAATATTCATTTTGGACTGGTTGAGGATTACCTTTATAGATGACTCATTAAGGCAATTGATAATAAAGAGATCACTCCAATCCTGGATACCAGAAATATTATGGTTCCTACACACCTATTCTATATAGATGAAATACTTATATTCTGTAATAATGATGATGGATATCCCAATGATATGATATTAATCCTTTCTCATTATGAATAAGTGTTCAAAAAATTAATCACATGGAACAAATCCATGGTTATATTTGGGGAAGGATACTCTGAAGATAGGAAAATGCATATTCCTAACTTTTTTCATGTAAAGAAAGGGGGATTCCCTTTACTTACTTGCATTTAACCATTTTATTTTTGAAGTTTTAGAATCATATAGTTAGAAGGAATATTCAAAAGGATTACTTCTCAACTCTCTAGTGGGAAATGGGAAACACTATCTTCAGGTGGTAGAATATGAATTGTCAATTCTATTATCACCTTAATGTTTTTGTATTATTTTTAGGTGTAAAAATAGACAATGGAGATGATTAATAGTTTGGATTCACAAAATATAAATTTTTTATGTTTTGGATTCATTAATGATAGGAATATTATCATACCGGAATGGAAGAAATGTGGAAATTCATAGGATATGGGAGGATAGTGTATTAAAAATATCAAGATCTTTAATCATTCCATAGTATCTATCTACACATGGAATCTTCTTACCTCAAAGAAGGATTCTTCTAATTTCATTATAACCAAAATAATTAAATATCTACAAAGGGGGAACAATTAATTTCTTGTATCTTCTATATGGACATCCATCAGATATCTTCATGATAAAACTTTGTTTCTTCCTCAATGATGTCTGGAAAAATCCTCTAATCTAGACTTCTAAATCACACCTCAGCTTAGAAATCCAATTTCTGATGTCCACCCACCTCCTTTATATTTGGTTAACCTCTTTATCTATCATTATCTTACTCACATTGAACAAGTGTAACTATACCTTCCTAATGAGATCAAGTATGAAATTCCCTCTTTTGACTTCTAGGAAAAGTTTGTTCTCTTCTAGCATCCTTCCAGACTTTGAAATATCAACTCTAAGTTTTGTTACCATTACTTATGTGTAAATGGTTAGGAACCCCTTGATAGGTGAGGCTCTCTATACCAACCTTTATCTCACATGTGTGATAGCTCCCCGTATGGAAAATCTAGCACAATTGGCTCTTGATATATGATAGACTTCATGTGGCTATATGGAAGCTCCCTTCCTACTATCCTCTATGAATTCCCAACAGTGAATCCTTCTTTCAATTATTTTTTGATTTTCAATTTGTAAAGTGGATATAGAATAATAGAGAATATATTTTTCATTTTGAGTTCCTTACTAATGGAAACCTTGAGGACTTTATGGGGGACTTACTTCTCCTTGATCTCAACACATAGATGACGAATCTTCTATGCTTCTTTTATTATTATAGCCTTTCACTATACATGGATGGTGAGGAGTGGAACATGGTTTAAAGGGTCCACTCCACAACTCAAGGATCCGCATATGGGGATATATAGATATATTCGACTTACCTCAAAAATTCATCCTGAATGTATGGATAACACCATGGATGACTTCATTACCATCAAATTTTTTGGTGTGATAATTATTCCCTGAAAGACTATTACTCATAAATTTGTTAGTTAGATTCAACATCTACCATTTTGGATTAAGGTCAAAATGGATGGGGATGTTCATGGTGTTCTTGGTCTGATAGGTTATGGATCTATTTTTAGAACTTTCATGGGATTTGTTAAGGAATTATTTCAACACTTCCTTGGAACCTATATTGTGCTTGAAGCTTATGGGTAGTGATTCATGTGATCAATAATGCTAAAAATTTGGGCTGGAGTAATTTATGGATTGAAAGAGAGTAATTTTTGGTGTTAAATATTAGTTGGCATCAATCCTCCTAATTTATTTGGAAACTACATAATGAAGGGATGGAGTTACTCTCATATTTTCAAACTATTCATTTTGAGGCTACCCATATCTATAGGAAGGGAAACATTGTGGTGGATGCTCTGTCCAAGCATGTTGTTGAGGATGGGAACTTATTATGCTCTTTATATCTTAATGAAACTCTTAGAAACTTACATATTTCTAACACCTAGTTGTTCCATCACTGACTTGGTTATGTAAATGAGAAGCATCAAAAAAAGATATATCAAGATGGTTTTTTAAAATATTTAGAACTAATACCACTTTACATATTCCATTCTTTTTTATAAGAAAAGATGAAAAAACCACCATTTAGTAGATATGGTGAAAGATCCAAAAAAAATAGAATTAGTACATGATGATGTGTGCGGACCATTCATAATAAAATCTAGAGGTGGGTATTATTACTTTATGAATTTCACTGATGACTTGAGTAGATATGGATAAATTTACTTGATGAGGTATAAGTTTAAGTATTTTTAGAATTACAAAGAGTTCAATAATTAAGTAAAGAATCAATTTTGAATTAAGATAAAAAATATTTGATCTGGTCGATGTGGTGAATACTTAACCAGGTGTTTATCAAATTTATATGGGATTTTGGGTATATATCTCAACTCACTCCAACCTATACACCACATTGGAATAATATTAGTGAAAAGAAGAACCATACGTTTATTGATATGGTAAGGTCGATGATGAGTTGTGAAAATCTTCCAGTATCTTTTGGGGATATATATTACATACTACAGCACACATTCTAAACTGAGTACCAACTAAATTGGGAAGCGGGATACCATATGAATTAATGTACAGAAATAAATCTATTTTGTCACAAACCCATTCTTGGGGGATGTGAACCATTTTTTAATTTCATCTCAATAAAAAAACTATCACCCAGGAAAACAAAGTGTATCTTTATATAGATTCCCAAGGAAATAAGGGGATAAAATCTATAAAACCCCACAGACAAGAAGGTGACCATCACAATAAAAATCATTTTTCTTGATAGGTATTACATCCTCAAGAATTATAGTGGGATAAATATTAGATTTAATGAAGTTGATGCTCAAGATACACAAGGGTTAGTATATGAATATTTTCCATAGATCCCCATATAAGATGTTGTTCTAAAAACACAAGTACTTCATATGATAATAAGAGATATTAAAGAACCAAAAGGATATGGTTTTATAGTCATTGAGGATGGTGCCTCATTATTGATTAAAAATTATGATCATATTTTCTTGAAGGATATGGTAGAGAGCTTAGAATCTACAAGATGGAAAGAATACATGAATTAAGATATGGATTCCATGTATCAAAATAAATTTTAGTTTTTGGTTGATCTAATAGTTGATGTAAATCCCATTGGTTTCAAATGGGTATTCAAGAAAAAACTCTATATAAAATTTTAAGTGAATAACTATAAAGTATGACTAGTGGATAAAGGGTTAAAATAGAATCAAGGCACTGACTATGATGAAACATTTTCATTAGTATCCAAGTTTAAATCCATTATAATACTACTTACTATATCAGCTTTCCATGACTATGATATTTAGCATATGGATTTAAAATAATTCTTCCTCAGTGGGAACCTTTAGGAAGATTCCTATATGAAACAACTATAAGGTTTTGTGACTCTAGGTGATCCCAAAATGGTATACAAGTTATAGAGGTAAATTTATAGATTGGAGAAGGCATCTAGGTCACGGAAAATTTGGTTTTATGAATATATAAAACAATTTATTTTCATTAATAATGAAATTGAGATATGTATTTATAAGAGTTTTAGTGGTAGTGAATACATTATAATAGTGTTATAGGTTAATGGAATATTACTTGTTGTAAATGACATATCATTCTTATAGTTAGTTAATGAATGGTTGAATAAGTGTTTCTCTATGAAGGGATTAAGTGAAGAAACCTATATTATAAGGATCGAGATTACTCATGATAGACCCAAGAGGCTACTTAGACTAATTCAAATTACATATAATAACTAGATACTTAAGAGATTTATTATGGAATAATCCAATAGAATATTGATTTTAGTGTCACGTGGTATGCATATTTCTAAGAAAATGTGTCCTCAAACAAAATAAGAAAGAGAGAGAATGAGTAGATCCCATATGAATCTATAATAGTATTGAACATGTATTCCATAAAATTGAGAAACATTGATATTTCCTAAATCATGTTCATTATAAGTAGATAGCAATATGATCCATGTGAATAAATTTGGTCTTTTATTAAGGTTATCCTTAAGTATAAGAGGACAACTAAGGATATGTTCTTAGTGTATAGAGGAGATGAGGAGTTAGTCATTAGGGTTTATACAGAAAATAGTTTCTCGATAGATAAAAATGATCTAAAAGTCAGATTTAGGATATTTATTTAGTCTCAATAGAGGATATATATACTAGAAGATTCCAGTTGTCATCAATAGAGGATATGTATTTAGTCTCATGGTTTTTATTATATGTGACATATTATGTGATAATTTTCAATGGAAAAATGTCACACTAAAAATTTCATAAAAATCCCCATTATGATGAGAACCCAGAAGCACCATGAAATTATTCTTTAATATATGTTCTATAAATGATTGATATAATTTAATGGGATGAAAATGATATAGGCTATTAGGGGTATAGTCTCATAGGAATTCAATGAAACTTCTCATGATTTATTCCCTTGGTAACTTCTAGTACAAGAGATTCTCAGAACATGACCTGACTATTGGAAATCCACATTTATATGTTCCATTGGATATTCCTATTGATGGATGTGTGTATCAATCCTTATACATTAATATTATTATTAACTTTTATCATTATCTATGTAATTTTATGTATTGATGATGACTATGATAATATATGTTTCTAAAAAATTATGAAACATTTGGGGCATCATAAGTGATATTTCATAAATTAATAATGTGAGAAAGGAGTGTTCACTTTTGTTCTTTAACGGATGTTGATATCTTATTCTCGTTTTTGAGAATGGAACAACCAATATAAATGTAAAAACCCATGTAATGTTATAATAAATCATATTAATTTCTTATTAATATAAATTAATTAGATTTTATAGATTTATATTCACTGTAAAAATATTATGAAAATTTTCAGTCAAAAAGGAAATATTTTAATTCTTACAAAATTTGATTACATGTATTATATGGTTTTATATAAAATCATTATTTAAAAATTATATAATTTGAATATTAAAAAAATAAATTTATTTTTTAAGTCATCTGGTAAAAATTTGTTGATGTTTAATTTTTTATAATTTTTTAAAAAAAAATTGATTTTTCAATGAGTAGTGAAATATACCAATTTTTATTGAAATTTTTATTTTATTTTCATGTATTTAAAAAGTCACATTAAATTTTGGATTAGTTTTAAAATTTAATTTTTTTTCAATTTGATTAAAAATAATCCAATAAATATTATTGGATTCAAAATTATACATGAATTTGGTAAAAAAATTATACTTAAAAAGAAATTTTTCTAAAAAATTATTTTCCACCTCATTTTATAGGTTTAATTTTAAATTAAGATATACCACTTATATCAATTTAATTTAATAAAGTAGTTTCAATATTTTTAATCATCCTAATTCATATAATTTAATAGGTTCAACTTAAAAAAATTTCATAACGAATAGTAAAATAGTAAAAATATGTTATAAAGGTTGAGGTTTAAACAGGTTTACCAGGGGTTAAACTTAAGTGATAAGGGTTAAAATGACATATAAACTTATCTAAATTATATTTTATGAACATATTTCAACCCAATATGATATATTATTTGGAAATGGTCCATTTCAGAGCCATTTTTTGAGTAGTACATTAAAATATTTCATTCTTTTTAAAAGTTCCAAGTGTGTTCTCCCCCCACCACCAATTGTAAAAGAACACACCCTAGCCTATTTTATCTGCACTTTATAATCCTTTTGGTTCAGACAATACCTACCCAAATACATTCCTTACATACCTCCCCATGTCTTATATTCCATAGTTTTATTAGAAAACCAACCTAGGAAGGATTTAGTTATAAATCTAAACAGGTTATCTGAAAAAGAGGTATAGTTCTTATTTGAGCATCTTTTTTTTATTTCCATTTCTACCTCCATAAAATATTATTCAACCATGATAAAATAATAACACCAATATATTCCATATACTAAGGTGTTTTTATGTCAATGTAATAACTTATATCCATCTCCTTCATCCATCAAATGGGGAATGAAACCATCGTTCATGTGTATGGCGGACAACCGTCTCTCAAACCGATGTAATTCATTTTCCATCACTACCTCTCATATATGGTTTTAATGATGGATTTAATTTAATTTTATTATATTAATGAAATAATAATCATTATTTAAATGTGATATATCATTTATTTTCTTACCATTCCATCCATTGTAAAATGATAACGTCGTCCATGCATATGTGTGGATTACCACCTCAATGAAGTGATGTGATTCGTTTTTCATGATCACATCACATGGATGCTATATAAAAGTTAATTTTAATAGATAATATTATATTTATGATATAAACATCCTTATTTAAAGGTAAAATGATACTTTCCTAATTTCTATTATTTTCTTTGAAAAATGAAAACATTACTCATGTGTACATACAGTCTATCGTCTCCATGATTGTAACATAATACATTTTTCATTACCATATTTCATAGTTGATTTTAAAAGTATAGTAAATATATTAAAATTATAATTTTTTCATTATTATTATTATAGATATGAAATAATAATGGACAATTTAACCATATTCATCATACTAAATTCATTTCGAACATATGAGTTGAATATTATCAAAACATCCCATATAAACATAATTGATTAAGTAATTGTATATAAAATTATAATAAATAAAATAAAAAGAATAATGAAATTAAAAATAGTTCTTAATAAATTAAATAATTAACATAATTTTATTATTCAGGAAGATAAAGAATATATGTGATGATCCGGACTCATGATAAGGGATACTTTAACTTAAAAACCTTTCTTAAAAAGTTTTAAATATTTATTTTATAAATATTTTTATTAACCAATTTTATTATTAAAATTATTTTATTGATATATTAATATGGACATCAATGAATTATCAATGAAATTTTATGTAACTTTTTACTTTCTTTCAAAGGTTTTCAAATGGAATCTTTTTACATATTTTATACGAAACATTTTAACAAAAAGGAACTAAGGAATGTTCTATTTTAATGTATATAGTGTCAAATGAAATTCCCACTGGAATAATCATTATTTTATATTTGGATACTTTTACAAGATTTCAATGTTTATTCAAATAAAACACTTTATTCCTTTTTTCTAGGTGTTTTCAAAAATGTTTTTAAATGGAATGGATATTTTATTATCTGAAAATATTTTTCTTATGAGTGAAAAGAATATTTTAATGATTATGATGATGGAAATGAAGTCATTCAAGTTTTTTTATTATGTTATGGTTCTTGGACATTGTTTATGATGATGGGTGATCCTAATATAGCTTCGGATGATGTGTGAGCCTGATATAGCTCATGATTATGGGTGAGACCGATATAGCACTCTAATTTATTGGGTAAAGGGATGAAGTTATCCAGTTATTTTTCTAAAAATAGATTATTGGAATTTATAAGGGAGGTTATTGCATTTGTAAGAGTAATTATAATGGTGATATGGAAATTATTTTCCAAGTTACCTACATGATTTATCTATTATTTCTTTGGGTTTTCATAGATATATTATGATTTCACAATGTAAGATGAAAAGCTTAAGTTTAAAGGTAAGTTTATGCTACTTCTTAAGGGTGAAATGTATAGATTTTTTAAAGAAAAACACCATGAGTTTTTCATGGTTTCAAAGAAACCTTTATGTGTTTTATTTTTTATTTATTATAAATTATGAAATTTTTTATGTAAATCATTTTGAAAATAAGTTTATTTCTTAGGTAATAAAATTTTTATTTTGAGATCAAAGTTTATTCTGAAAAATGAAAATATTTATGAGTATTCATGGACTAACAGTTTTCTCCCTTTCATTTTATATGTCCCTTAGTAAAATTTTTGTTCTCATCCCATGTTTTTTAAAAAAAATCATAGGGTTTTAAGGATAAATAGATACAAGGATGAAGTCAAGATGAAAATTGTGAAGATATGTCATGAAAAGAAAACATGTTATATCATAAAATTATTATATTGTGGAAAAAATGGACACTAAGTAAAAGTGCACACATTGTGATATAATATTTATTTATGTAAGGGTGATGACCCAGTTATCTAATATTATAAACCTAAAAGATATTTGGGAATGAAAGAAAATGAATTCTTGTCTAAAAATTCAATTTTATAGATTTTTTAAGGTTGGGTCCTTATATATACTATAAGAGAAAAGGTTTGGTTGATTTTAGAGTTTAGGATAATTGAATTAAATACCCTTAATAGATTCTAATTTATGGTTATCGGAATATAGTTTTTAAATATTACCATATTGCTTCATCTAATATATGTTTGTTCAGAATATTTTTCCATAAAGTAAATAGGATATTTTTAGTAGGAAGGAAACAAGAGGACAATATCCTTCCAAATTCGCAACCTAGATGGTTGGAATTAGAACTAAGTGGTTTTTTATATGATGTATTAGTTGACATGGGATATAAATGGTGGTGGAATAAATTCTATAGAGAAACTAGATCTACCATAGAGGAACATTTCTATAATATAACATTTTATAAGATAGAACACTCCAGTATTTAGTGGATCTTATAACTCAATGATAGCTAGGTGATGTATTAAATCTTTAGAAGAGATTTTTTATGTCATGGGTTATTCATATCAGTAAAAGGTAACTCTTTATATTTATCATTTTGAATGTAAATTTGATCGATGGTGTCAAATAGTTAAGAATAATATAGAAAGATAAGAGATTTATTACATAAAATGGGATACATTAAAGAACATTTTCCTTGAGAAGTATTTTACTAAGTTTTTTCAACTTAATATGGAAATTAAATTATTGGAGTTAAGGTAGTAGAAAGATTTAGTGGTTGTGTATGAAGAAAAATTCACCTGATTGGAAAGGTATGAACCAAGTTGTATTCGGGATATAGATAGTATAATTTATTTGTTTTACTCCAAATTAAAGCCATGATACTGAAGATATTTGGCCTCTTATGAATTTAAAATTTATGAGAAACTTGTTCATTGTGTTGGGAATCTAGAAATATAGTTTTTATATGACCATGTTCACTATGATAAAAAATAAAAATAAAATTCTTAATGGAATACAAATGGGAATAATCTATCAAATAAATCTAAAGTTAAGAAAATAAAGTTTTCAGTTTGTGATAGGTGAGATAAAAAGAGAATTGGGAAATTTCTTATGAAATTTGGGAAGTTATTTTGATATGGTAAGTTTTTGCATATGAATCATAATTTAAAATAAATTTATCTTGGTATTTGCGAGACTAATTTTAATAAATAACTAGTAGTGAAGTGTTTAAAATGTAATTATATGGTTTATTACAGGAATTCATGTTTGAATAAGAGTATAAATTATGGGAAATAGAAATACTATAAGTAGAAGGGTGTGGTTAAATCCTTTACAAGTAATTAAGAATATTTTTGGGCCATCGAATGAAGTGCTAACTAGTACATTACATGTTTATTAAAATTATGATAATTTCTTGTTTGATTTGGCGTCTACATGTTCTTTCATTTCTTATAAATTTTCTGGTAAAATGATAATTTCACCTCAAGAAATTAAGACATAGATTTTAATAAAAACACATGGGTTACTATTAAGGTAATAATAATTTAAAACTATCTTCCTGTTATCATCTTTGTAAGAGTTTTCCCAGAATTTTTTTTATTTCCCATTTTTTGAATTTGATGTTATACTGTGTACAAATTGGATTTCAATTAATTATAATGAAATAGAATACTAAGACAAAGAAGTTATTTTTCAAAATGATTTTCCATTTGTATATAAGATTCAATTCATACCATTCATAACATATCAAGAAGTTGAGAAACTGTTAAAATATGTAAATGAAAGTTATCTTGATCATATTCTTAAAAATAAGGGAATCATTCAAATTAATAATATACTAATAATAAAAGAATATCTGGATGTTTTTACAAATGAATTATATGGTATAATACCTAATTGGGAAGTTGAGTTTAATATTGACTCGGTGCCTGATACTAACCTAATTTCAAAACACATTTATCGAATGGGTAAAGTAGAAAATCTATTTTGAAAAATTAGTTAGAGGAGTTGATTGACAAAGCTTTCATTCATCCTATCACTTCACCATGTGGTACTCCTATTTTTCTTAAATAATGATGATTCCATGAGTCTTTATATTGATTATAGATAATTTAATAACATCATTATTAAGAATAAAAATCTACTTCCTCATATAGAAGACTTATTTGATCAGATCCAAGGAGTATAGTTTTTTTCAAAGGTTAATCTCATGTATGAGTTTTATCATCTAAAGTTGGAGGAGGATAACATCCCTAAGATGGTGTTTTGTACTAGGTATGGGAATTATGATTTTGTGTTTATGCCATTTTTTGACAAATTATCCATATATATTCATATATCTTATGAATATAGTCTTCCATAAATGTTTTTATAATCTTGTGGTTGTTTTTATTGATGATATTTTGGTTTATTAAAAAAATTTATGAGGATTATGAAAAACATAAAAGTATTGTTCTAAAAACCCTACAATAAAATAATTTATATAGAAAATTTATTAAATTTAATTTTTGGTTATAGAATATTTCATTCCTTTGATATATCATAAATAAATATGAAATAATTGTTAATCCTTCTAAAACTACAGTGGTTGATGCATGGTTAAGACCTTGAAATGTCACTGAGATTTAAAGCTTTCTTGGATTAGTGGGATATTATAGATCTTTTGTTGAAAACTTTACATGGTTATCTATCCCACTAACTAATTTGACATGAAAATGAGTTAGGTTAATATGGATAAAGAAATCTGATGGATGTTTCAAGGAATTGAAAAGAAGGTTAGTAAATGCTCTATTTTTTACCCTTTAATCTAGAAATAGTGACTTTTCTATTTGCATAAATACATCATTAAAGGGAATGGGTTGTGTTTTAACGCTGAATAATTAGGTAATTTCCTATGATTCACATCAATTAAAACCTCATGAGAAAAATTATCCTACACATGTACTTGAACTGACATATGTAGTGCTTTCTTTAAAAATTTAGAGACATCATTTATGCATAGTAAAGTATGAAATATATACTAATCATTGAATATTAAAGAATATATTCACTCAAAAATATTTTCACATGGGATAGAATATATGGATAGAATTGATAAATGATAAATACTACATGGTTCATTGTCAACTTAGTAAAGAAAATTGTGTATCTGATTTTTTGAGTCATAAAGATAATGCATTGTTTATTATTCTATTTATAAAACATAATACATTGGTTATTGATTTTATGAATGTTTTCTTAGAAATTGTGCATGGATGAAATTAATCTATTTTATTTCATGTTTCAATGTAATTATTGTTCTCAGACAGAATTAATAAAGATCATATGGAAGATGGTGTTTTACAGGAAAAGGTTGAATTGGTCAAGAAGGGTAAGTTGAAAGATTTTAATTTTGATAAAGATGGTGTTATCAGATTTTGAAATAGGTTATGTGTGCCAAGTGATTCATAGTTGAAAAAAGAACTATTGATTTAGGTACATGTTTCTCTATTTTTAGTTCATCCTAGATGTACAAAAAAATATAGATACATTTATGAATGTTTCTGTTCAGAAGGAATGAAGAAATATATTGAAAATTTTACTTTCAAATTTTTGACTTGTCAACAGGTTAAAGATGAATGGTAATTGATTAAGTGGATTATTAATCCTTTTCCATTACCAAAATAAAAAAGTAATAATATACCCAAAGATATCTTGGTGGGATTACAAAATGTGTCTCAAGGTAATCATTTGATTTTAATAATTTTTGATCGATTAACTAAAAATGATCATTTTCTTTCGATTCAAGATAATTTGTATTTGTATTAACTCTATAAAATTTATTTTTAATATATAATTAGATTAAATTGACTTCATTTATCCATTATACCATATTGTGATCCCAGTTTTACCACTAATTTTTGTAAAAGTCTTTAGAAGTAGTTGGGTATTGAATTAAATTTAATTATAGCTTTTCATCCTTGATCTGATGGATAGTCAGAGAGAACAATCTATGTAATCTAGAAAATTGTGTCTAGGCATCAATGTAAGAACTTTTGGGAATTATTTCTCCCTCAAGTAAAAATATGAAGGCATTAAATACTCATCAAGAATCTAGAAATTGGATTTCATACATTGGATAATAAAACCAAACACAGCATAACTAAATTAAATATTTCAAACTCACTTTTATAAATTTATAGATACAAAGTGTATAAAAAATAAATATAAGAGAAACTATAAGAAATATAAATATAGCATGACAATGTTTCTAATCTACAACATCCCAAAAATAAACCTGAAGCTAGCCTAATCCCACAAAACCAACTCCATGTGTCTCATGGACACTCACCGACTCTTGATACTAACTCCCAAAGGAAAATCAACCATAAAAAATGTAAAGATAGAACTAGGCTCCTCAAATAAAACATGATAGTTTCATACACCCATAGTTGTATACAATGTGTAAGATAAACGTACCAAGTGGGTTATCACCACTGAATCTATGTAATGCCTTTGAAAAAAATAATTTCTGGATATTATAGTTTGAATTGAATTTATAAAATATGATTTTACATGAAATTTAATAAATTAATACAAGTCACAACACATTTAATTAAATGTTTATTTTTTATAGGCAAGAGTTATTTTAAAATTAACACTTCTAATCCAAAAAATAGGGTGTTCCATACATTTTATGTAAAAAAATTCAATTATACCAAAAAAAAATTACGCTTTTCAAAACCTTTCTCAAAATACCCTTTTTAAAATAACACATTTAAAATATAAATCATGACATGATGGGAAGAAAACTCAACTTGCACCATAACAAGAGAGAATAATCAAATAAAAACAAGAGAACATGGGTTGCATGAAATTGATCAAGCATGGGGATACATGAAACATGCAATGTAAAATCCCATAAAAAATATCATCAGTAATAAATAGAGGAAATGGACAACTCACTTTGTCCTAAGGTGAGACGTTCCTAGAATTAACCAAATATGGCTCATCCTGCAGGATTGTATTTCATCCTAACATAACCCACTCGACTAGAATGCATCATGATTGGATTAGAGGTAACTCCCCACTAGACCTGGTGTACCACACAACTATGGGGACACTAGTAGTGTGTGACTATCCAGTATAGCATAACTCTAGACCACTCTCTTATACTAGGGTTCCAATGTCTTCAACCAAGTGGAGGTGAGTAAACAATCATATGAGGCATAAACTGAATAAAAAAACTATAAACTATAAATCTTATCTAACCTACAACACCCTTTCATGAAATAGACCCATTCACAATACATGAATAATTTATAATCATTAAACAATAATAATTAGACTACATCCCTTAAAAGGAAAATACCTAACTAATTCATACCAATAAAGGTATCAATTTCAAGGGTACCACAAAATACCAATAAAAATACCTTTATAAAGTGATAAATGGGAAATTAAAACTATCTTGGGATTCCAAGCTATAATTCCAATCTTTTAAAAGTTTAATCATGAAGCTACACTCCAAAATACCTTCGGAAATCATTTGGAAACAATCCCTCTTTTAGAAACCATTTCAAATATCAATGCCTCTTACTCAACCAAGAACATCATTTATCTTATAAAGGATACTTTTCAAAATTAAACTCTTATTTAACTGATAACACTAGATTAAATCACAAAATTAATTTGATAACTCCTTTATAATATTTAAACATACACTTGGAACTTTAAAATACTAGTTATAGAATTAAAACCACAAAATCTATAGAAATCCATTTGTTCTATGTGATAAAAAATCTTGAAAGCCATTTAACACCCATCAAGGGAACCATATATATTAATAACAACATAAAAAATGGATTTATGAAATATAAGGAACCAAAAATACATGCCAAAAAATGTATTACATAGAAACACCATCTTTAAATTGAGTATAACATGTTTCCTATGATGAATGAAGCCCAACTAATGATAAAGACAATGCCTATTATCCCTATACATCAAAATCCCTATTATTATATCCACCTCGAACCCAAAAAACATCCTACATGGTATTTAGGGTTTGTGGGGGAAGTTAAAATCAAGAAAATATAAAGAAGGAATAGGAATAGAGGAGGAGATACTAGAGGGTTTTACCTTCAAAATCTAGGCTAAATCAGGAAGGAAGACCAAGGGATAAATCCATGTAATAGAGGAGGAAGGAGGTTTGTTCCCCATGGGGTTTGACCAAGACAAGGGGGAGAAAAAGATCTAAAAGGATTTAAAATTAAGAAGGGGATTAATGGAATTTCACAATTTTTTAGAATCTAGTAAAACCACATGGTTTGGACACACGGCCTTCCAAACTGTGCACTAACCATGTGGGATCCACTGACTTAATCGCCACATTTTGCATGGTGTGGGTTTCATGGTTAGTAGTGACTCTACTCCAACCTTGGAGATTACTCTCATATAAAAAAACAAGTCACATGGTTTACTTGGATAGTCATCACGGCCTAGAGAAACACATTCCAAATATGGAAAATCAAACCGTCAAGGAACTAAATGTTTCTAATGATTCTCATGTGGTTTGTACTAACCATGTGCAATCCATGCACCTAGTTCTGTAACTCTAAAACTTCAAAATTTTAATATAAACCCACCTAAAACTCAAGGGACATGAAAAAATAAATAAATAAATAAAGTAATTGGGAAATTAAAAATCAAGTTATGATAATTCTACCCACTATAACCCATAATTCTCACATAAATTAATCAATAAAGGATGGATGACAATAGATCATTAAAACTTAAACACCTTAAGAAAGGGGTGATAGGGAAAAGGGACTAGAACAGACACCAAATGGAAGTAAAGACCAACCAAAACCATTTCTCATGACTCACAGAACACATCCTCATATTCTATCACACATCACTAATTTGAATTCAACTCACTAACAAGAGAGACAAGTTCTAAAGAAAACTGATACCTATCATGGTCTCCCTACCATTTATACTTCACCTAAAATTATGGATCAAAGGAACACACACTCCCCATAATAAATAATGTCATGAACCATCCTAGATATCATGGTAAACCAGTACCCAAACCAGCCATAACATAGTCCAAAGGGTGTTCCGGATCCCCATGGGTTTGTGACTAACACCTGGCATCATGTCAAAGATCAAAAGGTAATGGTTTTTCCACAAGTATGATAAAAATTAATAAGATAAATTAATACATAATGGATATTCCAAATAATACTCAAGGAGAAAAGTACCATAAGATGGTAGATAAATCCCAAAGTAAAATATCATCCAAAATAAGACAACATCCATCAAGACTAAGTCTCACAATACTTATTCAATAAGTGGACCAAAACCCCACTGGTCACCACCATCCCTCCAGGATCTAATTCTCAAGATCACTCACCACATCTAAGTGGCGCTTTTGATTTTCCTAGACCAGGCATAAAAAATCTACAAACTCCCAAAGGAAAAGGTAGGGTGTGAGTTAAATACCCCATTAGGGTCTCACCATGTGTTCCATAATCAATTCCATAAAAATTAAAACATTTATGATTTCATTTTAAATAAAAAAAGGCATGTAAAGACATTTAAATATTTTAAATCAAAACATGATTTCAAATTAGGAGATGTAAGATATGTCAAAAATAGGATTAAATGAACACTTTTCAAAAATTAAGGGTCTAACTAAAAAAAATTCTATAATCAATGGAATGTAATAATCAAATATGAACTAGGAAACATGTTCATAATACCTTCGTTATGTTAGTTAAAGACTAAATGGTCCTCAAACTTATTGTCCAATAAATACAAATCAGTGTGAGTTCACACATCCCTAGGCTTTGGAAATCAAAAAAGAATCAATCAACACCCCATTGGGGGAAATCATGTTGAACTTGTTTTAGTTAGAGTTATCATTTTCAATCAATTTCTAGGTATTCATAGTCCTATAATGATCTTATTAATCACATACTAACTACCCACACTCGAATCTTATTCAATCAATAAATTAATCATTAGAAAGTCATTAATTTCAATTCAATTCAACATTTAGAGTTCAAAAACACAATTCATGTTTCAAAATTTCATTTCAATTTCAAAAACCAAAATAGAGGTTTTCATCAAATTTATTCCTTTTAAAATCAACATTAATTTAAAGAAACTTTTCTCAAGAAATGATACTTAAATCATTTGAAACCATCTTTTCTTAAATCACATCATATTTTCAAATCCTTTGAAAATAATTTTTATTTCACAAATACATTCCTTCTTAAATCAAACATCCTTTCTAATAAATTCCCAAATTTACATTGAAATACATTTAAAATAAACAAATCAATTAGGGTTAAAAAAGATAGGAAAATCCTTACTTAAAAAACTACATATAATCACAAGATCAATCGATCAAACACCTGAAACGGTAATGCCCATAGTGTTTAAAAGGAATATAAGATCAAGGAGGAATCCCTATAATCAAGATTAATAAAAACCAGCATCCAATCCATCTATAATATGAGGATCATCAGTCTAAAAAGTAGGGAGAAGGAAAAAAATGATTCTAGATGAGAGGGGTTTCACGTATTATAGGGACATAAATCGCATCCACCGACACTTTGATATGATAAGAGGAGATATTGGAGGATCCAAAATGCCTTTTGGGAGCCTCTAAATTCTAAAGGGTTGAGTGGGAGTCAAAATAGATGGAATTTAGAGTTTCAAAAAAACTTGGGACTTTTAAAGTTTACAAAACACATACCACATTGTATCCCCACATGGACACAATGTAGAAGGCTAAAAATACCCTAGACCATGGCACAACCACCTTAGACCATACCACAACCCCTTCTAGTCAATAGGCCACCAAAAAAACATCAAAAACCTCACCCAGATCTACTTCACCTAGGTTAAGGCTATGTTGCATCACATACAACATGTCATAGCCACCTTAGAAAAGGAAGAGACTCTAAAAACCTTCATTCCATAGCCAACTCCCTCTATGTTATTGAACTAAACTACCAAAAGACGGCTACTCCATAGCTTAGTCTCATCATCGTAGCTGTGTTGAAATTAGTAGTATCTCTAAAAACACATATATAGGGCTCCATAGATTAGCTGACCACCAGCTCCATATCCCTTATCGAATTTTAAGATGCCTCAAAATAGAACATTCCACATTCAGAGAGACCACATTGCAATATCCCTCTCCAAAGTGCATCCTTTACCTCAATGGCACAGCCTACTATAGGCTATGCAAAAAAATCCAAAATTTACAGAAAGTTACAAACACCCATGTATAGACCAAAACATACCCAGACAAAAAGGGGATCAGAACAAGGTATAAAATAATACACGCAAGTGATAGTAGGATGTTATAAACTCCCCTCCATAAAAACTTTATGTCCCTATAAATCTTATTAATAAGATTCCATATCGAAGAAATGAGGCCATTATTATCTCATTGGTTCCTTATTCTCCTATGTCTCATGTGAATTAGAACCATACTACCAAATCACACAGACCAAAGTAATAATATTCCCATAAAAAACCTTTGTCTTGGAATCTGTAATCCTGAATGGATGCTCAGTCAAGGGTCAATTGGATTCTACATCAATGTCTTCCCATATCAATACATGCGAAGGGTCATAAAGATACTTTCTGAGATGAGATACATGAAATACATCATGGAATGAAGTAAACTAAGGTGGAATTTCCAAATGGAAATCCACCTTCCTGGCCAGTTCAACAATATCAAAAGCACCCACAAATCATGGAGCAAGATTTCACTTATTCCCAAGTTTTCAGTGACCCAACTGGGGTGAAACTCTCAAAAAAACAAAGTCACCAACCAAAAAATATAAAGGTAAACAACAAAAGTCATCATAAGATTTATATTAGCTATGTTTCTTCACAATCCTCAAGAAATCAACTGAGTCTTAGTCATCTTATATTATACCAAATCGGGTCCCAACAAGGAAGTTTCACCAATCTCTAACAAACATAACATAGATTTATATGATTGGATATACAAGGAATCAAAGTGTTCCATACTGATGTAAAATTGGTAACTATTATTATAGGAAAAATCAACCATTCCCATGTGGCTATCTCAAGATCCGCCAAAGACATGAATGAAAACAAGAATCATGTATTCAAAAATATGTATAGCTTATTTTTTCTAGCCATCCATCTATAGATGATAAGATATCCTCAAACTCACTTGGGATCCTAGTGCCTCCTGGAGGCCACTGCAAAAATAATAATTTAACTTAGGATCCCTATCATAAACTATGATAGATGGAACTCTATGAAATCTAAAAATATCCTTCACGTAGAGATCCCACATGTCCTTAAATTTGGTTACATCATGTATGGGTATAAAGTGAGATGATTTGGTAAGTAAATTAATCACTACTCATATCTCATTCTTCTTTATAGGGGGTATATATAAACACATCCATGAAATCCATAGAAATCTCATCCCACTACCAAGTCGGTACAGGAAGGGGATAAAGAAAACCTAAAGGTTGTTGGTGTTTGACCTTGATCTATTGGAAATTTTAACAATGAGAAACAAAATCAACAATGTTTCATCTCATACCTTGCCACTAGAATCATTGTTTCACATCATAGAACATATTAATGACTCTATGGTGGACTTACCATTAGGCATTATGAAAAGACCCCATCACATATTTTCTCATGGGATAAGGTATGACATACCAGTTTTGAAAATAAAGGATTCCCTCAAAATACAATGACCACTCAGAGATGGTCTCCCCACCATAAAGAGAGTCCCTAATGTTACAAAAATTATCATCAATTTGTTTCTCCTAAATAATCATCTTGAGAATATATGGTATTGACTAAATTTTTTCCAAAACAATATCAGCCCCGTACTCCTAAACTCCCAGATACATATGGGAAAATAGATCCATCAAGTACCACTCTTATAATGATCCTTTGTGGCCCAAGTTGGACGTTTCCTACTCAAAAATCATCAATGGAATCCCCCCTTCTAGGGGTGTAAGAAATGTAAAAATAAAAAGACTACAGATACTCCACCCACATCCACTATGGAAGATTTTAAACTTTTGTGATCAGAATAGATGTTAAACCTTTCTCCAAAAAAGAATTTTTGAAAACTCTTAATATCATGCATCATGGCTATGAGTTCAAGATCATGGTTTGGATAATTCTTCACATGGGTCCTAAGATATCAGGAACTATAGGCCACCACATGATCACCCTACATGATAATGTATCCCAAACCTAAACCTGAGGCATGAAAAAAGACCACATAGCTCTGACCATCCTTTGGAAGTGTCAACAGTGGTGTAGAATTCAAAATATGATTCAAATCATAAAAATAATTCTAATATTGAAAATACTACAAGAACATCACTCCTTTATGAGTGATATAAATCATCATAGATTCCAACTTTAAGAAATATTTATTGAACTCTTGGTAATACCCTACCAAACCCAAGAAGCTCCAAAACTTGAAAACATTATGTGGTTTCTCCACGATCAATGTAAATACCATGTTCTGAGACCACATATCCCAAGAATTTAACTTCCTAAATATATAAATTATATTTCGATAGATTGGAATAACTTCAGTGATTACTCAAAATTTCTAGAACTTCTCTCAGATATCGTACATGATCATCCTTAGTTTTGGAGTAAACTAAGATTTATTCCACAAATAAAACTACGAATAAGTCAAGATACTCATTTAATATTCAATTCATCAACACTATAAAAATTTTAGGAACATTTTAAGGAAAAAATGAATCACAAGGTAATATTAATGGTCATATCTACTCCTAAAGGTGGTCTTCATGATGTTATATTTTGTGATTCTCAACTGTTGGTAACCATACCAAAGATCAATATTCAAGAAACACTTCACTATTTTCAACTAGTCCAACAGATCATCTATCTATGGAAATAAATACTTGTTCTTTACTATAACTCAATTGATCTTTTGGTAATCAACACAAAGGAATTGTGTCCCATCAGCTTTCTTTGCAAAAGAACAAGCACCTCCCAAAGTGATACATTCAATCTTACAAATAATTTTTCAATAAAATCATCCAAATGAGTCTTCAGCTCTTTAATTTCAATCGGTTCTATATAGTAAGAAGGGATAGAGATAGTATGGGTACTTGGTACTAAGTTAATAAAGAAATATACTTCACTTTCAAGTGTTAAACCAGAAAAGTTAGATGGAAACACATTAAGAAACTGAAAGATAGTTGGAGGGAGATCTCTACTCACAGATTCCCACTATAAGTCAAATTTAGAAACTAATAATACCCCACTTGACTCAAGAAAATAATGTATGGGCTTACTTGAACTTGGGTACCATTCCCCTTAAAAACATATCACACCTCATCGAGTGTAGTAAAGGAGAACCCCTAAAGATAATAGTCAACCCAATCCTTTGAAAAAATTTAAATTCATCCTGAGAATGATGTCAAGAGGTTTCATGTCGAGAACCAAAAAAATTCAAGTGAGCCCAATATATGTAAGACATAAAATTAAATAGGTACACCAAGACCCTACTCTCTTTATTCTGAGGGGCATAGTAATATCCATCATATAAGACATAAGATTTCTAGGAATATTCATCACATTAAAAACATTAGTCAATATGAACAAGTGAGATGCATAGGTATCAAATGAAGTAGTCAATAAAGATGGAGATATAGTGACGATGCCTCTCATTATAATTAGACCAGTATTTGCTTCCTTTAGAGACTCTTCCACTGCATGAAGAATTTTTTTATTGGATTCCTATAGTTTTAACCCCTTAGTTCTTGAACCATCTATTTGAAACATAGTAATTTTATGAATTGATGAGCCCATGCCACTATACAGGGTAGAAAAGAAATGGAATAACTTTTGTAGGTGACCTAACCAAATGCATAAACTAAAAATCCTTGGGGCCTTAGTTCAAACTTGTTTTGAATTCCCAACCTTTACACATGGTAATCAAGTCGAAGGGCCACTTCTATACACTACCGGAGGTCCAGATGAATCGTGTTGTCAATATACACTATGTGACTCATCCTCATTTCTCATTACTTTAAATGAACTAACTAAAATACCAATATGAGTAAGATGTACTCCAATCAACCCTGACTTACCAGCCGGGTCAAGATCATCCATAAACACTTTATCCAACACATCTACATAAGATTTTAGGTACAGTATAAAAACATATGATCATATGTCAGGTCAAAGACCCATCTTAAATATTTGCGCCTCCTTTTTCTTATTAATCACTACCTCTATAGAAAACCGAACAAGTTAAGAAAAGAATTTTTTACACTAATTCATAGCTTTTTAAACTATATAAAGGCTAATAAAATCCATATAATTCACTAAAACCATGGATTCTGGATATAAATACTTTGTGAAAATAGCCCAAAATTATTTCCACTCCAATACATCATGTTTCTTAATTATTACCATCGAATCCCACCATCTCCTACTAGGTCCTTCCAGCTTAAAGTTAGAAAACTTATCTTTTATCGAATCTGGAGTTTCTAAGAATTCAAAAAGTAGCTGAATTTTTTTATACCAATAATTTTCCTCTTGAGGGTCATTTGATCCTTGTAAAACTTGTGGTTTCTGATAAAGAAACTCTTGAGCATAATCTCTAACTTCATCCCTTCAAGTTACCAAAACTGGAGCCTAAATAGGAATGGGTGCAGTAACCTATCCCAGAGCTTGGACAACTATCTCAATGAGTTTATGATCAACTGGAGGGTCTACTTTTCATGGCTCATCAGTATCTCCATCTTGATATTGTCTCAAACAACTTCTTGGAGGAATGGTACTACACAAAATCAACAATAGACACTAAAAACATCAGTAAGGGTGATCTTATCATCAAATCAATCAAGAGATATAGGGAAATTAAATCACACAAATAAAACTAAGAAAATAATAATATTTAGATCAATTATTCCTTAAGGACACTTTTCCCAAACATCCATGGTGACTTAAGGCTCACAATGATGCTAATTGGTCAGGAAATCACTTGTAGCTACATCTTAAGTCCCAAAAATCCTACCTCTTTTTCACCAAGACATATCAGGATACATACTGACATCAAGGATAGATGAACTCCCTCCCTTTGATACCACTCTATCATGAACCATCCCAAATAACATGGTACACCAATTTTTAAACTAGCTCTGAAATAGATCGAAGGGTGTCCTCCGTCCCCACAGGTTGGTGACTAGAACCTAGCATCATATAAAATAACAAAAGGGATAGGTTTTTAGAAATGTATGATAAAATATTAGAAGTTAAATCAACACATAGTGGGTATTCCAAACACTCCTCATGGAAAAAATCGCCAAAAGAAAGTGGATAAATCCTAGAGTAAAACATCATCTAAAAGATAAAACATACATTAAGACCAAGTCTCAAAATCCCAATGAAACAAGTGTACCATATCTTAATCACCCACCAATATCACTCCAATATCCTATGATAAATCACACCCACCACCTCCAAGTGGAACTTTTCTTTTTCCTAGACCTTTCATAACAAAATCTACAAATGCCTAAAGTTAAAGGTAGGGTGTGAGTTAAATATGCTAGAGGCTCTCAAGAAGTGTTTCATATTCAATACCATAAAAATTAAACCATTTATGATTTTAGTTTAAATAAAATAAGGAATAATGGGACATTTACATATTTTAAATCAAAACATGCTTTCAAATTGGTAGATGGTAGATATATCAAAAAATAGGAATAAATGTACACTTTTCGTAAATCAAGGTAATCAGTAAAAGAAGTTCTATAATCAATGGAATATGATAATCAAATAAAAATCAAACAAAAGGTTTATAAGACTTGTGGTAAGTTAGTTCAAGGCTAAATTATCCTCACACTTCTTAATCAATCATCATGGCTCAGTTTGTGTGTGTGTTCCCCAAGGCTTAGACCATTGGGAAAGATTCAATCAATAACCCGTCAAGGGAAATCATATAAAACTATCTTTAGTTAGAGCTATCATAATAAATAAATTTATAAGGATTTAGAGTCCTATTTTTTATTAATTGAACACAAACTACCCATGCTCACATGTGCTTTAATAAACCAATAAATCATGGGAAAATAATTCATTTTAATTAAATTCATCATTCATATTTCAAATGAAAAATTTCAAGTTTCAAAATTTCATTTCAATTTCAAAATCAAAACAAAGGTTTTCATCAAATTCATGACTTCAAAAATCAAGTTTCATTTAAAGCTATTTTTCTTAATAATCAATCATCAAATCATTTAAATCCATATTTTCTCAAATCGCAACATATTTTTAAATACTTTTATAATAGTTTTTATTTTACAAATTCATTCATTCTTAAATAAAACATAAAATATAATCAATTCAAGTATTTACAATGAAAATATGTTTCAAGTCAGTAAAGAAATCAAGGTTTCATTGGTAGGAAAATCCTTATGGAACCACCTAACTTTAATCATAATATCAACCGATCAAACAACCAAAATGGGAAATCAATGAAGGATCAAAGGTATAGAAGATCAAGGAGGAATCCCTAGAATCAATATTCATAAAAAAATATCCAATACATCAATAATAAGAGGATTAAACACTATAAAATAAATATAGAAGGAAAAAAACAAAGGATTATAGATAAGAGGAGTTTCACTTACTAATGGTAGATCAATTTCATCCACCAGCACTTTGATCAAAGAAGAGGAGAGGTTGGAGGATACAAAACACCTTTTGAGAGCCTCCAAAAGCCAAAAGGTCCAATGGGATTCAAAAAATATAGAAGTTAAATTTTAAAATTATCTTGAGTATTTTAAGGTCTGTAAAACATAGACCATGTTGCAGACCCACATAACCATGGTGCATAAGGGTGAGAATACCCCAGACCATGGTAAACCCACCTTAGACCACATTGTAACCCCTCCTAGTCAACTAGTCTCTTGAAAACATGGTATAGACCTCGCCCATATCCACTTCACTTGGGGGAAGGCTATGTTGTGAACCATACACCATGTTGTGGCCACCCTTGAAAAGGAAAATTATTTAAAAACCTCTATGTCATAGATAAATCCTTCTAATATATAGTACCAAACCTCTAGAATAGGTCTATGTTACATCCCAGTATCCATGGGGTAGCTATAACGAAATTGTAAGTAGCTCTGAAAACTTGTCTCTAAGGATCCATGACACAAAAAAAACTCTCATGCCGCAGCCCTTCCTAAATTGTAAGAGGACTCAAAATTGGCCATGCTATAGCTGTAGAGACCACACTTCAGCCTCCCTCACCATGGTGTAGACCTCACCTCCACAACATGGCCTACTTTAAGTTATCTCCAAAAGTTTTAAAAAAACTTATATAAATCCCTTAACACTCCTAAAAGGCCTAAAACATACCCAAACAAAACGGGGATCAGAACAAGGTAGTAAGTATTACTTGAATGTGGTAACGAAACGTTACACTTAACATCAATAAAAAATATATTTTCACCAAAAAACCCAAAATAAAATATAATTTATTGATCGATCACACCAACTATCTAAGTAACCATATTAATACTTTATAATGGAATCACCAATAAAAAAGATATACTCTAAAGGACTCCAATAAGGTCTAACAAAAACACCACCACCCATGATCAATAAATATGGAAGAATCACCCCTAATAAAATTATAGATCAACATGAAACAACATGTCCTTGACCTTGAATCAAGGAACTTAAAAAGTGGGTAACCTGGAACCTCACATGTGGAATTCCTCCCATGGTGCATCCAACATAATATAATTAAATCCAACTAGAGAACAACTTAACAGCATCCATTCCAGACCCTACATAACCTACCTAATGATTTCCATGTTCAATCCATCAAAACCAAGTCCCAAAAGAATAGGTCAAAAACAAAAACCACAAATAGAAAATAAAATTTTCCACAATACCACAAGAATCAAAATAAATTAAAAGAGTATCCAAAATCCCATAAACATCAAGATAAAATATCTACAAGGAAAAACCATAAAATAATTATCCTAGAATCTCTAATAAGACCCAAGATATCAAATAACCAAAATAAAAATAATCATCTATATCCGAATCACACCTGAGACACTTACTCTATATACCCCAAACACTTTGAGTGGGAATACACAGATTCTAAAATTCCTAAATAAGGGTTCAAGAACAAGAAGGAATATGGATTTACCACTAAATCCTGAGTCTAGGTGGGTCTATTGGATATATAAATTGTACGTAAGTGATGAATAGAATCACCATAAGTTTCATCCCTCTAGATAAACTTTCCATACTTTTTTAAGACCTTCATAGGAATCAATAACCAAATAACACAAAGCATAAATATGACTTGTTCATGTCCCACACATCAAACCAATCAGTCCCACCATAACTAGGGGAAAAACTTAAAATTAATAAACCCATAAAAACTTGACACTTGATTCATACATCACAAGAAAACCCTTTTCTTTAAAATCCCAATCAAAAAATTCAAAACCCATTTTACTAAAGGCACACACTCGAAATCAATTTTTAATAAAACACCCCACTTCATCATTGAAGACCAACTAAAATCATTTCCCCCTCTATTATAAGTTTCAATTTATTATTTCTCAAAATATAATTTATAAAAATACACTTCTTACACACAAGTACACCTTTTGAAAACATGACATCCCTTAAAAAGTTTCATTCCATTCAGAAAAATGAATAAAAGAAATCATTTTCCATAAACAATCCCCCATAATCCCATTATAAACCATAGATATTTTTCTATAAAATAAATTTTTTAATGATAAATTTGTTTCAGAAAAACACATCACACATCCCAAATAAAGACCCATTCCATAGTATTGACGCATCATAAGGACTCCCTTAATTTATTTCTGTCATCACGAACTACTCAAGGGAATCCAAAATATCAATCCAAATAGAATACATAACCATATGTGACTTGGTAACTTAGTTAATGGATCATTAACAAATCATGAATCAGCCCCTAAAATTTTTCCATAACCAACCACTATGCCACTTCATGGTTTTCAAGCTGCATGAGATGACCTAACATCACTGGTTTTGTTTCTGTTCTCATCACAAAACTAGATGAGTCCTCAATGAAACTTATAAATGCTAGGTATGGACAATAAATCATCATAAAAAATCAAAATAGAATCTATATTTAAAAATTCAAATTTCTACAAACCATGGTAACTCAAGTTTCATCATGATAGGAGGTGATCAAACACCTTCTCATGATATAACTCTCAAGTCCTGATGACCATCATATTATCATTTCTATCAAATTCCCCCAAAATGACAAGAGGGAATACTCAAAACCAAGATTCATATGAAAAACCTAGGCTCTGATACTATTTTTTTGGTTTTGGATTGAGATAATGTAATATCTCACATAAACCATCATGTGATAGGGTCCAAAGTGAATTCTTGGTCCCTCTAGGCTTGAAACAAGTGTATATACTTTAATAGATTCACATTTGGGAATGATTTCACCATTAAGTAAAAATAAATAGGCACCACTAACTCATAAAGAATACATCATAGGGCATCCATGCTAAATAAGATAAGTAAATCTAAATAAATAATGAAACTAAACACCACATAATTGAAGAAAACATTTTGAACTCAAATTTATAAATTTAAAGATATAGAGTGTACAAAAAAATAAATACAAAAGAAACTGTAAGAAATATAAAAATAGAAGACTAAAGTGGCTGATACACAGCATCCCAAAAATAAATTAAAAGGAATACCAAACCCATAAAACCAAATCCATGTGGCTCATGACCACTCACTAACTCTTGATACCAACTCCCAAGGGAAAACATTTCATAAATAATGAGAAGAAAGAATTAGGATCTTTAAAAAACATAAGATCTATATACACTCAGGGGTTTATACAGGGTATGAACTAAACATACCTAGTGGGATCTCACCACAATGTCTATGTAATACCTTTACAAATAACATTTAAATAAAATCTTGTTTTAACTACATTTAGAAAATAAACTTTTACATGAAGGTTAATGAAGGAAAAAAAGACACATCGCATTTAATTAAAGGGTACCTTCTTTAAAACCATTCCAATTTAAAAAATAGGTAAGTGTAATTTTAAAAATAACACTTTGAAAATATAAAATATGTATATAAATATATTTTCTGTAAAACCATACAACTACAACAAACACCATTTAACCTTTTCAAAACCTTTCTCAAAATCTAATTTTTAAAATAACTCATTTGAAACATAAAGCTTGACATGGAAGGAAGAAATTGAAAAACAATCGAAACCATAAAAAAATTATAATCAAATAAAAATTAGTGGAATATAGGTTTTATATATTCAATAAATAAAGGGGATATGAGAAACATTCAATGGAAAATCCCCTCGATAATATCATTAATGACTAATGAAAGACATTGGAAACTCACTAGTTCCTAATGTGAGATGGTGTTATACTTCTCCTAACACTAATCAAAATTCTGGCCTATATTTTATCCTAACACAATCGACCCTACTAGACTGCACTAAGCCTAGAATTAGGGTCACTCCCCAGGAGCATAATCATACCACATAGTTATAGGTACACTAGTAGTGTGTGACTATCTAATGTGTCATAAGTCTAAAACACTCTCTAATCCTAGGGTTCCCATGAATTCAACCAAGTGGTGGGTATTAAACAATTATAGGAGGCATAAAAAGCATAAATAAATCACAAATAAAAAGTCTCATATCACCTCTAAAACCCTCTCATGAAATAACACCATTCATCATACATTAATAAGTGATAATCATTCAAAAATAATAATTAGACTATATAACTTATAGGGAAAAATCCTAACCATGGCATACCAAGAAAGGGAACAATTTTGAGGGTAATACGAAATAATAATAAAATTACCTTTACAAGGTGCCAAAAGGTTCATTAAAACTAACTCAGGATGCCAAGATATACTACCAAGAATTAAAAAGATTAACCATGATGTCCCACTCCAAAATACCATTTTAAATCATTTAGAAATAACTCCTCTTTTAGAAACCATTTCAAATACCAATGACTCTTACAAAACCAAGAACATACTTTCTCTTAGAAAGGATGTTTTTTGAAATCAAACTATTCTTTAATTTTAAACTCCCCTTTAAATCAATAAATTATTTTTAGAACCTCTTTAGAACATTTAAACATACACATGTCACTCTTAAATCCCAATTCCAAAATTAAAACCACAAAATCTATAGAAATACATTTTTTCCATGTGATGAGAAACCTTGATATTTATTTAAAACCCATTAGGGGAACCACATATAATCATAACATAATATAAAATGGATTTAGAAAATATCAAGTGCTAAAAATAAATTCAAAAAAGAAGGGATTATATAGAAACACCTACCTTAAATTAAGTGGAACATGCCACTTTTCATGATAAAATCCAAAAAAATGATGAATACAATGATTATTATCCCTAAACATCAAAATACCAATGATTAAGTCCACCTAAAACCATAAAATCAGTAAAAATGGAATCTAGGGTTCATGTGGGAAGTTTGAATCAAGAAAAAGGAAGTGGGTATAAAGGGAGGAGAAGAGACCTAGCGGGTGTTATCTTCAAAATTCAGGATTAATCGTGGAGGAATACTAAAGGAGAAATCCATGAAATAGGGGAGGAATGAGGGTTGTGCACTCTATAGATTGGTCAAGACAATGGTAAGAAAAATATTCCTAAGTATTTAAAATATGAGAGGGGATTTATTCTGATTTCACACTTTTTAAGAAAATTATTTAGACCACAAGATTTGGATGCATGGTTTTTTATATGTGCACCAACTGTGTGGGATCCATTAACTTAAGCACCACACTTTTCATGATTTGGGACACATGACTAGTAGTGACTTTGTACCAACCATGAAAGTCACTTGTAAGGAAAAAATCCTTTGATGTGTCTTCTCGGTGTGTTTTGAGTGTGGTTGTGTTTGCTGACAAAGCCAGATGACCACAAATGTTTATGGTTGGTGTTTATCGAAGATAGGTTTTTAAGGTGGCGCAGTTTCCTAAGGTTTTCCAAATATTTGGGCCTCAAAATCGGAATTTTGATGTTGGAAAAGGAAGGATTTCTTCGTAGAAGTGAATGGTAAGAAGAACATTGAAGAAAATTGGAAAAGGAAGAGAATTACATACCACAATTCAGGGACCATGTACCATGTCCCAGGAATGGTACGCGGAGTGGCGGGAACGGTACGCCGAATCGGTTCGTGAAACCTAAAACGGTTCACGGTGGAAGGTGGTGTGGTACATGGATATCTTGGAATCATAAGAGGAGATCGACCACATAGGAACAAAGACAGTATGTGAAACAGATAGAAAAAACGGTTCATGGGTGGATTGTAGTACGCAGCGACAGAAGGATCGGTATGCTGTGAAGGATGGATTAAAGATTTGGTAAATATTAGATTATCATATTTTGTGGGTATCTTTGCCTATATAAGAATCGTTAATCTCATTGATTACAGTTGAGACCTAATATCCTTAGAGATCATATTTTTGGTCTGAGATTTTGATAAAGTTCAAAGGTGGTTTGAGAAGAATAATTTAGAGAAAGAAAAAGTGGACCGCGCAGAAGAAATTTCGCCGAAAGATTTAAGCAGAGCTATAACCCACATAAGACACAGTACCTAGAGGAAGAAAGCACGGTATGTGGGCAGTTAGCGAAGGTTGTCCACAACCAATGAATAGTTAACGAACATATGGTGTTTCGCAGAGGTATTCCATGAACAAAAAACATTTTTCGGACAAAAGGGGTTTCATAGAGGAGGTTTTCAAGATCCGTATGTAGAGGCGGTATGCGATAGCGAAGGAGGAAGTAGACTGTGGATGAAGGTAGGTTCGCAAAAGTGGAAGTGGTATATGAAGAAGGCGTTCTGCATACCAAACCTGGTACTTAGTACCTGGGAGAAGAAGGTAGTTCTTAATTTACACAAGGAGTCTTGAGAAATCCTCAAGTCAGTTTGCGAAAGTATTTTCTAGTTCCTATCAGTACTCGAGAATGTGGACTTCATCTACGGGTGAAAAAGTAAATTCAATAGTTCATCTAACTATAGTTGAGGATGCAGGAATTCATAAAAATTAAGGGACCTATATGTCTATAAACTATTTTTTACCTACATGTCGATAAACTGTGTGTGGATTCCTTTCTAAGAGCAATGAGAGAATGAAGAGGAAGATGGTGACCATTTCCACTAGTAGTGATCTAGAGAAAGATGCATAGGGAGTGACCCATGGGAATGCAGTGAGAAGACCCTAAACTTTGTAAAGGCAGTGAGCCTAGACATAGAATATCTATCTTGAACATTGTACTCATTATTGGGAGTGAGCATTAGTGAATTTGGTACATCGGCACATCGTCATTGTATACTCCTTAGACGTAGCCCATTGAGGGTTAACCAAGTTAAAATTGTTGTGTCCTATTCATGATTTCATATCTGTTCATATATTTCTATGGGAGGAAGAGAGAGTTGAGTTTTGTCTAAAAATGAAACAATATCCAACGGGGATAATTTTTTAATCTGTCATACCTTGGTTCACCACCCCTCTTAGGGTATTTGACCTAGTGGACCTAACAACACCTCCATATAAAAAATAAGTCACATGGTTTACCTAAATACTATACATTAATTGGATAAATGAGCGCCAACCATGAAAAATCACATTTTCATGGAATTAAATATTTCATTCAATTGTCACACAATTTCTTACTTGTTGGATGTGTACTAACATCAATACCATTATGTCGTAGTGATTCATGAGATTTCATAGTTGACAACCACACTTTATTTTAATGTTTATGTGTGTTTCCACGTCTATCCAACATGGTTTCATCAATTTTGTACCAAATAGTTGGTTTTTTATGGTTGGAGCACCACATTAATTAAATTATTCAATGAATGAACACCTACAAGATGAGATGGACATGAGAAATGTGATGGAAGTCATTATGTGTAGTTGATTCCATTCATTTAGTGTAGAGAATTGAGGATGGATATATAAGAGGAGGTGATCCTCTCTTATTGGGTGAGTATTATAGTTTTATAGTGGTGAATCATTCACAATCCATTTGAATCTCTCTTCACTTCCTAAAGCTCATTCATCACTCAGTGAAGGTTCTAGCACACCTTCGAGCATTCGAGGGTCCTCATGAAGTATTTGTGGGTCCATTTTTATAGAATTACCTTTATAAGGTATAAGTTAATCATCCACCACTCCTCGTGACCATCATTAATCACATCATATAAAATTAGGAGTATAAACACTGCTAATCTTCATGAAATTCATGTATGAAATTTTATACTCTACTTTTAGAATACACTTACACATTTGATTCCTTGTAGGTAGATTTGTCTATGTTTGGGTTTTCTTCCACTATCATGGGTCATGATATTATCCAAAAAAACCCATTAGTGGTGTGAAAGTTAGTTTCTTAAAGGATTAAACATGTTTAACCCATGTTTTAAAAAATCATAACTTTCACCATGGCATTCCATTGCTCGTGGTGTAGCCGCGATGATTTCAAAATTCCCATATAACTATCACCATGGTGCAGTGATTCCCACGGTTGTTCTTTGTTATATTATACATGTACAATGACCTAAACCACGGTGAACTCTTTCTCATGTTCAAATGTAGTTTACATCTCATGGTAGTTTTGTCCAAAATGACTAGAGATTAGCCGCCATGGTGTTTTTCAAGACATCATGAGGCAGTAAAATGTTTGAAAATAAATTTTAGCATCTGATGTGGTGAAGGATTAAAAGGTTTAAAAATGGTTTTTAAAATTTTTATTTAAATGGTTTATAAATTTTTTATAAATCTTTATAATAGGTATTTTGGGATATTTTAATTTATAAAAGGTTTATAAATTAATTAATTATAATTTTTTTATAATTGATTAAGTGTCTTTGAAACATTAAAAATATTCTTATATATTAAATTTTAATATTTAAAATACCTTTTCAAAAATTATATGGTATATATTATGATCTCAAAATAAAATACTTTATTTAAAATCATGAGAAATAATTTATAAAATGGTTATAAATTTGGAAATAAGGGTTAAATATAAAGTTGTTTATATTTATAATTATGAATTGTTCATAAATAATTAATTGGAAATTATTCATGATTAATTAATTTGAAATTGATCAAATTAATAGATAAGAATTATTTAAAGATATTATATAGACCACGTCAAAAAAATTGATGTTGGTAATGTTTGAAGGTTTAAATAATATTTTAAATGAAATATAATGATAATATGAAAGTTTTTTATATTTATTTCGAATGTAAATTATTTATATTCATGTTTTTGAAAATTACTAAAATGTTCATAATTATCTTATATTTTGAAATAGTTCCTAAATGTCTCATGTTTTGGAAAATAAATAAAATATTTATTTATTTGTTAAATTTCTTTGATATTCATGTTTAGTAAATTTTTTAAGAAATTTGACTACTGTGTGTGATTTTTTAAAATTATTATACTAATTCTAGGAGTTGTATCCCTATATTACATGTTAGGTATAAGATCTTAAAATTTAGTTTTTATCTTCTTTGAACATGGTTTTTAATTATAGTTGTGATCTTGAGAATAGTTTTTTATTGTAGTTTGAGAATATTATGTGTTAGAATTTTCATTAATTGAATTCTCTTTTGAGTAAAGTATCCCTATAGAGAGGGACTTGGGGTTGGACAACCTACCATCCTGGAGGCTTATTCCATGTTTAGAATGAGAATGGGGTTGGCTATCTATTTCTCTGGGCTTACTCATGTGGATATATTCGATCTCATATAACTTTATTATTTTACATGAAGTGTTCACATTCCTTATGCATATGACACATTTAGATATGTATGAATATGTTTGGATTATATTTTGGGGTTAGTGACACAACTTGTGGGATGTGTAATGAGTTACACATTAATGTGGTGTGAACACATTAATTTGGTGGTTGGAATAGGGATTATAAAAAAACTAAATCAATAGAAGCATTCATACATAAAAAAAGAATAAAACATGAGAAGATAAAGATTACATAATATATAATAGTCATGTATTTAATATGCATATGATTTATATTAAATTATTGAGACCTTAAAATAAATTCCCTCAAATATTGAGTGTAATATTCCTTCCAAAACAACACTTTTCAAGACCTCAATCATTCAATCATGTTGGTTTTTACAAAGAATAGTCCCCCTAAATTATCTTGTGTAAGGGAAGTATACAACAGATAACACTATATCATCCTTGGGTAGATTCTTCCAAAGAAGGGTTCCTCTGGATTGTCTTTTATTAGCCTTTTGTTGGTATTTTCTTTAGTTAAAACTTAGATACAAAACCATTGGGTAGGATACCAGAGGAATATAGTAGGTTGAATCTATATGATGGATTTGGATAAGTGGTTATTCTCTCAACTATCCAAGAATCAAAAATATTATTATTATGATGTGTTCCTATATAAATAATTAATTGGTGAGAGGAATTCTAAATTGAAATCATCACTTAATGAAATATGGATCTTGTATCACTAAAATTATATGATTTTTAGGGTCATCAATTTTAGTGGGATCACTATCATTTAAATTCCTTAATGAAAAAATATAAACATGATACTCACCCATTTATATATCCTTGTTATAGATTATGGAATATTTTACAATAATAATTTTGAGATCATTAATAAGTATGACCTATAAAATAGTAAAATATTGGTATCTAGGATTTAGAAGTGAACATTCAGAGTACCCAATTTTGAATGTTATAGAATATGTGTTGCACATTTGTTTTCTGAAAAACACAGACTCAGAGATATGAGGGAATTGATAAAGGGTGAAATAGGTTTCCATTTAGGTAATAGAGAAAGAGTTTTTATATTATAATTCATAACATGTGATCTAAGTCTATACAATGTATTATTCCTAAAATTGGAGAACTATTATTACGTTCACTATATAGACCCAAGCCTTTTAGATATATTATTACATGATTTTTAACATAAATATTCATTAAATACAACCAAATTATTGAAAGTCCTAGTGTATTTGGAATAATATATTCCATAACAACAACATGAAACTAAAATAAAACTTATTTATTTTAATATTCATAATTAAATCCCTTTGATCTCTTGAAACTATAAAGTATAACTAATGGAATACATAAAAGTTTGGGGTGAGCTAAAAATCTATGTAAGGGAATAAACTTGATGGAGTTGCATAACATATAAATCAAAAGGAATAATATGATATCCCAAAGAATAAAGGAACATGAATAATCATATGTAATCATAACATAAATATCATGGAATAATAAGATCATGGAATCATAGAAATATGGTTGCAACATAAAACATGACATAAGCATAAGTCAAGGCTAACCACTGAGACAACATCACATGGTGGAAAGAGTATCATCATTGATTAGTTTCACTACCTAATCTCATATATAACATCTCATGAGAAAAAAACATTACCCAATTCATTGGATTGAAATTTAGGTACACCCATCATAACTTGTATATGTTTATGTGTACCACAAAAGGGAATCAATCATAAGACATTTGAGATAAAAACTTAAGTCATATATTACCCCATAAATAGAAGGGATAATAAGCCGGGTATATATATAATATACATATATTTAGAATTTATAATAATTTAATAACATCAAATAGAGAGATAAATTGACTTATATAGGGAAAGGATATAACCCAAACAAAAAGGGTTGTTCAGATCGATCCCTTACCTAATATTCCAAAATTGTTCTACACTTTCACTTATCATCCTAGATAAAAAATTACATTTATTAATTTATAATATTTTTTATCTATATTTTATTTAATATAATTATATTATGTTCATTTCTAACCATTTCAAAGAGATATAAAGTTTAATTTCATTGTTCTGAGGGTGTTCATTCCATGGTTTCAAGGTCAGGTCACTTGTGTAAAATTATTGAATTTATTATCAAATGGGACTAAAAATACAGAAGTGAAATGAAATAGTATTCATATACTAAAAAAATTAAATATTCACAAATATAATTTTTTTACAATATAATGATGATTATTTTAGTAAAAATGTTAATGTTATTCGATTAGTTCATTTAGGCTGATTTACCAACCATCAAAAACTAAATTTTTTTATTTAATTAAATTATCATTAAAACACACAAAAAAATGAAATAATATATATTATACTTATTATAATTCTATTTAACCATAATAATATTTTTATGACCATCCTTGAAGGTGCTGGAGAAAAATGAAGTGCATTGTTCATGGAGGCGGTGAACCAACCATATTGTAAACAATGTTTTAGTTTTAGAATCTAATAAAGAGAGGGTAGAAGATGGATATTTCATTAACATAATAAAATTACAGTATATTTATGATACTTGAGTCATAATTTCATGTTGTATGAGGGTGAAAAGGATAAGGTAGAATAATAAATAAATTTAAAAGTGATAAATTATGAATATTACCCTATAAATTTCATCTTCATTAAATACTCCTTAAGTCACCTTGAAATAGTAATTGTATGATACCAAAAGTACCAAAAAGTGGGGGTGTGGATTAGGAAAGTAATTGGGTAGAAATTTTTCAATATAAAAGACTTATAAGTTGTGAGAAGGGTGGTGAGGGGCTGTATTTATAAGGGGAGTGTAGGGGTGTTTTTTAATATTATATTCATTAGTTTGTTATCTTGGCTTAAGAATACAAATAGTATTTATTATTGTGACTATATATAGTAAATTATTCATGTTATTTATAAATAGTGTGTGATTACATCATCAATTCCTCAAAAATTCATGTATTTAGCTTATAATGTTAAATACTATATTTTACTATATTTCACTATTCACCAAAAATTCAACTATTTTAGAAAAAATTTGAAAATTTATCCCAATAATTTTTCAATTTTTAGATTCCAAAAATTAAATATATTTTACTAAAATGATTTTATAAATAATATAAATTTAATTTTTAATTAAAATCCTCATTTATTTAAAAAATACCAATTTTAATATAATGATCAATTTTATGACCCTCTGAAAAATTACTTAAGATATCATAGAATTATATTATAAATGTAATAAAACTTAATGTTAATTTATAAATATATTTGATTAAAATAAAAATTCTTTTAAATCATTATATTTATTATAAAAATGAAAATATAATGTACTTGTTTTAGAAAAAAATGAACACTTATTTTATGATTTTAAAAACATTTATTTACTTATATCATGATATAAATATTGTATATTTTCCTTTTATGGGATACCTAGATATTATTTTAATTTTATATAGGTGATTTTAATATTCTAATGGTCAGGTTACTATTCTTGATGGTTAAATTACTATTCCAATGATCAGGTTACTATTATAATAGTTAGATTACTATTTCAATGATCAGATTACTATTCCAACCATAGGACTTATAATGGTTATATGGGATCCTTAATTTCTATAAATACCTAATATTTCATTCATTCTTGATTCACTTACATTTTATCGCAAAGTTATATATATTTTCATTTTCAAAATGCATATATCATTACTAATAATTTTCTTCATTTCGACAATGTTGTTTGTGAGTGATATTATAATGGAGGATAGAGTATATCCAAATTTTTCTATTATTATTATCTTATTTTATATTTTTTTCCCCATTGTAATACTTTAAATTCTTATGGAAATTTTTATTCTCTAAATGTAATATTCAAATTAATAAAATTTTGTTGGTTTCATCATGTGGTGCATGTTCTTTATAATACATAACTCAATATGACACAATTATAAGAAGGGAAATTCCATTTTTTAAATTCAAGTTCATCACATTCATCTCATAAAAAGAAATTTGATTTCTATATATTGTTTGTACAAGAATGTATTTTCATTTTCTATCAAGGAAAAAGTGTTTTTCTATATATAGAAATGCAATGTTTTATGGTATCAAGAATATTATGAATGGTTTATAATTTCTAAATATGGATAATATTTATTGTAAAACTCAAACTAAGAAGTATAGGGTTAATTATAATCTCCCATGCCTTTGGCATTGTCACCTTGGATATATAAATGAGAAAATATTTAAAAGACTCAATATAAATAGATTTTTGTAATCTTTCAATTATGAATTTTTTGATATATGTGAATATTTTCCATTTAGAAAAATGGAAAATAATCCTTTTAGTAGAAAAGGTGATAGGGTTAGTGGACTACTGGATCTCATACATTGTGATGTATATAGACTAATGAGTATACAATAAATTGTTCATTTTAGGTACTTTAGTACTTTTACTGATGAATTTATTTAGTAAAATTACATGTTTTTATCAAACACAGGTATGAGTCTTTTGAAATGTTTAAATAGTTTCAAAATTAAGTAAAAAATTAAACTGGGAAAAATTATTATGATTCTCTTATCAAATCGTGGTGGTGAATAATTAATTCAGAAATTCACAACTCATCTAAAAGATTATGTGATTATTTCATAACTAACTCCTCTTGAAGAACCATAATAGAATGATGTGTCTGAAAGGATTAATCAGACCTTATTGGAAATAGTTTAATTGATGATGAGTCTATGTGACATTTCTATTTCATTCTGGAATTATTCTATAGAGACTATTGCATTCTTAATAAAAAATGTTCCATATAAATCAATCATAAATATACCATATGAGATATGGACTGGGAAACAACCCAAACTATATTTTATGAAGATTTTGGTTTTTAAATCATTTATATGAATATTTTATTATGGTTAACTTGGCTCCACATCTGATAAGTGCTTATTTTTTGTTATCATAAGGAAACTAAGGGATGTTATTTATATAATCCTATTGAAAACAAAGTATTTGTGACCCGGTTGTCTATATTTCTTAAGAAGTAATTTTTAAATAGATAATTTAGTGGGAGGAAATATGGTCTTATAGAACTTCAGGATCAAAAAATAAGAAGTTTTCCTAAGATGGAAGTTGAGAGAATTCCAAAAATATTTGTGTAAAAACTAGTTCAAGTTACACAAGAACCTCAATGGTCTTATAGGATTTGCCAATAACTTAATAGAAATTGATATCTCATGGATAATGTTAATTAATTAATTTTAATAGGTGGTGAAACTACTTCTTATTGAGAGTTTGGGTTTTGATTTTGAGAAATGGTTGAGAACCTATAATCTGAGATAGAGTCAATGTACACTAACCAAGTTTAGAAATTGGTGGATGAACCTAAAGGGGAAATTACTATTGGTTGTATGTGGATTTTCCATAAAAAATAACATAGATAATAGATTTTATATTTATAAAGAACTCCTAGTATCAAAATAATACATAACAATTAAGGTATTGATTATAAAGAAACCCTTTCACATATAGTGATGATAAAGTCCATTCATATTTTTCTATCCATAACAATTCATTATGATTATGAAATATATTAAATGGATGTAAAAACAACTTTCCTTAACATAAATTTGGTCAAGGATGTGTATATGATACAACCTGAAGGTTTTGAATTTACAAATGATTATTCTAAGGTTTGAAAGTTGAAAAAGTTTATTTATAGACAAAAGTAATATTCTCAAAGTTTTTAATATCTTGTTTGATGATATTATAAAAGAGTATGGTTTCCTAAATAACATGGATGGTTCTTATGTATATAAGAAGGTTAGTGGGAGTGTCATGTTATTTTTAATATTGTATGTATATGACATGAATCTTATCGAAAATGAATTACTTTCACATTAGTCTATGAAGGTGTGGTTGGGTAGATGTTTTGAATGAAATACAAGGGTTAAGAAATCTGTATACTAGGTATGAATATCTAAGGATATAGACCAAAGTGGCTACTTGTACTTAGTCAAAAGTCATATTTTGATAAAGTGATAAAGAAATTTAGAATATAGAACTCTAATAATAGGTCTTTACTAGTGTTACATGAAATAAATATTAGGATGATTCAAGATCCATCTGAATAATTTTAAAGGATGGATAAAATTTATTTTTCATCGGCCATAAGATATTTCATGTGTTCCTTATTGTGTACTGGACATGATATCTCTTATTATTTGAGAATAACTAGTAGATATTAATCTAATACCAGTGAGAGTCACTGGATTTATATTAATAAAAATATTAAGTACTTGATAAGGATGAAGGATATATTCTTAGTCATTGGATAAGAGGATAAACTTGGTGTAAAGGGTTACACATATGATAGTTTTCAATATAACAAAGATGATATGAATTCTCAATCTGGATTTTTGTTTTTTCTAATTGGGGGAGCTATTATTCGAAATAGTTCCAAACAAGAAACCATAGTTGACTCTAAAATAGAGGTAGTATATATTTCTACATCATATGATATGAAGGAAGATGTTCGGATCAAGAAGTCCATTATTTAACTTAGAGTGGTTCCAAGAATTGATGAAGAAATTGAGCTATATTGTGAAAATAATGGGGTTATTTCATGAGTGAAGGAGCCCCAATCTAATCAAAGGAAAAAATATGTACTTCACAAATACCATATAATATGATAGATCATTGAGAGGGGTGATGTAATGATTTATTGAGTGGATACATAGAATAATGTAGCAGATCAGTTGATGAAACCATTATCGTGGAAACAACATGAGGGTCATGTAGAATCTATAAGTGTAAGACACATGATATATTGGTAGTAATAGTTTTAAAATGTATAATATTATTATAATAATATAAATAACCACTTATCATTCATTCATGTGTGCTATAATTTTATTAACATGAATGGTCAAATGATAATATCCCCTCAAAGTATGGCTTTGATATGTCTTTAATCGATGATCATCACAAAGTATTATGGGTTGTGATGTTATGTTAAGGTTATAATTAATAGAATATTATACTCATTTTAAAAAATAATACATGAGATATGAATTGCATTTTAATGATATAATAAGTAGATACTTATTACTTGGACTGACCTCCATAGTATATCTCATGGAATTTTATACAGTCATTGATATACTTAGGGGTGTATTCTTATTATCAATCCTTCTTACCTAGGTTTAATGAGATACCTAGAATGAGAAAATTTATACTTTGATACCCTAATTTCACAAGACTATATATTAAGTTAACTAATATTAGGTTTGTTGGGTATTTTGTTGATCATGTCATCATTTGGAGCACAACCAAGATCAGATTTATCAACTTGTATAAAAAGTAAATACATTTGGACTTCAATTTAATTAGACTAGAGAAATTCATGAACATGATTAGTTTCTTCACATATCATGTGATCAACTAATTGGATGAGTGACATATGATGTACTTATCAAATAGATGGATGTCATGTAATGTATTCATCAAATTGGTTTGTATTTTTTCATAGAATCAAGAAAATATAAGAGACATATACTTTATTGAAATTTTTCATGTCTAGTGGTCACTCAATGTCATCGACAAAAGGATTATATATGTATACATATGATGCATATGATACGTCTTTTGTGGTCGTGTTCATATAGATATATTAGTATGTTTGATAGAGATTACACCAAAACCCTTAGTAGAAGGAGTATCACTGATGCGAGGATACTCTTTGCTTGCATATATGAAATAGGAATTTCATAGTTGTTTTTAATTCCACTAAGGCTCATAGGGTTACACTATTAGGCCCTTGGGTATGAATTAAGTTTTGGGAAAAGTGTTTGTTTCAAAATGAAGAGAGTTTGATGGAACTGTAACCATAGGATTTATGATGGATTCACAAAGAGTTGTGGAGTTATGTATAAGTCCTTATAGGGTTTTAGTACAAATGGGATATTGTGGGATGTGCACTAAAATAGTCAACACTATGCCATGGTGGTGAATGTGATGTTGTGGTCAAAAAATACACTTATTTTTTATGTGCATGTGATAAATGTTTGGTGTCACATCTCTCTCACGCAATTTCATCAATTATGAATCAAATATTTTCTCATTTATGGTTGAGGAAACTTATTTATTGAAGCATTCAATGAAAGGACATAAATAGGGTGAAATAGATTAATTCTCTATGATAGAACCTAGGTCATTACATATGGTTTATTCTCTTCATTTAAGGAAGAGTGATGAGGATATCTATATAAGATGATGTTTTCATATACTATAGTGTGTGTGTAATATTTTTATAGTAGTGAATTTTTCATAATCTAGTTGAATCTCTCTTCTCTCCCCAGAGCTAGTTTATCACACAGTGAAGGTGATATCACCCCTTAGGGAATTTGGGATTCCTCACGAAGCATTTTTGGATTCATTGGACAATGTTCTCCCCTCAGAGGTAGGAGGAATTCATCTATTTATCCTCAAGATATTCCTTAAGAATATTATATCAATGGAATAGGATGTACCCTATTGATCTTCAGGAATTTTAGGTACACCGTTTTATGCTCTGTTTTTGGAAAACACTTACATGTCTAATTCCTTGGAGATAGATCCGTATGTGTTTTATTTAACTTTAACTACCAAGGGTTATGAGATGATCCAATTAAACCCATTAGTACTAAATATGATCAAGCTATGTGAATAGTTTTTCAACTCAAAAACTTAAAAAATTTAAGAGAACCCCTCATGAAACTCATGGTCTAGGATAAAATCAAATTAAATAAATAAAATAATGTGGAAATTAAAAATTGGGGTGTGACGCCAACAATGTAAATTCATTAAATTCTTTGAATTTATTCTCATAAATAAAAGAATAGAAACCCTATAATCCACAAGAAAGGATCATCTCATATAATTTATAATTATTTTATATAGATTAATAATTACCTTGTGTTGGGATTATTTATTCATTGAAGATTATGTAGACCACCTATTTTGGAATAACATCGTAGTGGTTAGTGGATTCAAGGATATAATATCTCTAGAGATGATCCACACATGCTTCATTAACCTCCAAACATTACTATAGAAATCCATGGGTGCTAGTGTGAAAGACTCTAATGCTTGTGTTGTTCATTATAGATCACAATAAGAATCTCTTCAAGGAGAAAGGATTATTTTTTTCTCTCTAGGTGGATGTCTCTCCATTATGGATAGAATTATATGAGAAGAGTTCTTTAGGGATTGAGAGGACTCTCTCTATAATTAATTGATCATAATGACTAGAATGTCTTGGTTGGGTTAGATAATGACATAATTGGGTATTTATAAACCTAGGGTTAGAGAATAAATAACTTCTCATTGGTCATTTTTATTATCTTAATCATTGATGAACCACATTTATAAATATTATTATTATTATTATTTAATTGACATGAATTAAACTCTTGTATAATTACTACTTCTTGAATAAATAAATTAACATTTATTCAAACAATATTTAATATATCATTATTCACTAGACTATTAACCTGGCCCATCATTCCTCCTAATTTTTAAATGAACCTTGAATAATTACTATTTATTTAAATAAATAAATATGATTTTTTTATTCACCAACAAATAGATAAATATTATATTCACAAAAATAGATAAAAAAATATTTATTAAAATACTCAATACACGTATATTATCTAGAACAATTAGTCACTAAATATTTGTGATCAACTAAATAAGAATAATTATTAAACTATATATGGTAATAATATTTCTTAAAATTTTTGAATTCTTATATAATTTAACTAAGGTTCTAAATACACTTAGTTTGTGAACCCTATAGACCTATTTCTCAATGGAATTGGTAAATACTACCTAAAGTCTAAGTTTAACATCTAACAGCACACTAAGACACCTATAGAGAAAGAAATCAATGTCACAACGACATACAACAACATAAAAATGTAAATTGTGTAATATAATCTATTTATCTCAATATATCTAATCAATAAGGTTGCATACTAGGGTAATTGTTAGGCCCACATTGTCAAATACCCTAATAGGGGGTGAATCAGGGTATGAAAGATTAAAACTATTGTCCCTTCGGATCTTGTTTCGTTATTACAAAAACACTCCTCTCACTTTCGCCCATAACAAAGTATAAATAAAAATGAAATCATACACCAGAAATGGAAATTTTACATGGTTCACTCTCACTAGGCTATGTCCAAGGAGTATAAAATGGTGATGTGCCAATTTACCAAATCCACTAAGGCTCACTGCCAAAATACAATGTTCATGATAGATCACTTCTATGCCTGAGATCACTGCCTTTACAAGGTTTAGGGTCAGATAACTACTTTACCAAGGGTCACTCCCTGGGTCTCTTTCTCCAGATCATTATTGGTGGAAGGGATCATCGCCTTCCTCTTTCTTTGATTACTACTATTTTAATGGATTCACCCATATTTTATAGATATATAGGTCCATTCATTATCACTAATGAATACATCCTCAGTTGTAGATAGATGCTTTGTTGAAGTTACACTTTAATACAGATGATGAATACCACTTTACCACAGGTGTACTGGGAAATTAATTTTTCAACAAATTTGCGATTCTTACTACCTTTGTGAAGATCACCTCTTTTGTGAAGCTCCAATAGCCTTCGCGAAGCAACCACCTTTCATAAAGCTCACATCTTTTGTGAATCTAAACTTGTATTCGAGAATATAACAACTTTAAATAATATTTTTATAGCCTTTGTGAACTCCAAAACTTTCACAATGATCAAATATTTTAATTTTCATTCATAGCCTTTGAGAAACACCTTCCTTCAAAAACTTTTTCCAAGGACAACCTTCGCGAACCACCTTCCTGAAATCAAAGCCTTTGGAATTTTATTAAGTCTAACTCTCTTTTTTTGAAGGGTTATAGGCCTATTTATAGTAATTTATACCAATTATATAAGTTTCCAACCACATCAACACTATTTCACAGATCTCTCTAATTTTCTTCACGGTGCTATTGATCACACCACGATTCACTGTTTCATTTTCACCCTTACACCAATGTGCTAAACTAGTTTTATATTGAAAATTATAAAAATAATAACAAATTTAAATTCATGTTTGATTTAATTATTTTGGTTTTATCACTATTAAAAAGGTAAATTTTACTTGTTTTGATAATTAAATTATAGTTGGAGGTGATTTGGAGGGCCCATGACGAAGTTCAAGAAAAATGGTCCAAACTACGCAGGATCCAAGAACACCTATGGAATTAACCGCACAATTCTAATAAATCTTGCATCCAAATAGTCTGATATTTTATTATATGGTCCAAACTTTAGTGGGATATAACTTTTATGAAGGAACCCAAGCTCAATTCGTCCATCTAGTGTCCCATCCGAACTTATCTGTCCAAGCCACCTAATCTGCACAAATTCAAAAGTGGCGTGTTGTATTCTGTCGATATCTCGAGCTGTGGTTGTCCAAATGGTGCCAAATTTTCCATGGATGCATTAAGTAGATGGTAATAAAACTTTTTTATTTTCTTAAAAGAGATATACGACTATTTTTAGGTCTAAAACCATGGGCCAAGTGGTTTCTTGAAATCAGGGGGCTCAAAACCACCTTCCAATTTTTCTATAAAAAGATACCTTGGGATATATATTTTAAATTTCAAACCAAAAAAAATATCTGAAATTTTGGAGTTCTATAGGAGTCATCTCCTCATCATATAAGTTATGGAGGCCCCTATCCTCATAGGGGGGTCAATTATGAAGAAGGAGTTCCACCCGACATTCCTCCTCCTCTTGATGTTTGGCTAAACGATGGCTGTTCGTTGTGAGGGAGCTACACATCTTGTAAAGGGAGATCAAAAACTTGTAATACTACTGTTTTGATGTATTTTGGGTTTTAAAATATTTCATTTAGAATTATATTTCTTTGATTCATGTTTTAATTTTTTGTTTTATTGAATTGAATGGAATGATCTTCATTTTTAATCGATCGGTGAGAAGTCTTGAGTGCGTGATTTGTGTTGTTCTAATTGGACAACACAAGAATCATTTTATTCCCCACTTATTTGAGATTTAAATTTTAATTGGATGTTATTATACCATTAATGATATTTTAACCTTGTTTATATGATTTTTATGTCAATATTTGGATCGATGTGCTTTGATATAAAAACTTAGAAAGTAATCGGGTTTTCGATTAATTTCCAACCAAAGAATTACATCAAACCCTGATTAATATCCAAGAATGATGAACCTAAAATGTGTGTAGTGAATCACAACAAACCCTTTTTCTCATAATTTTCAAAAATCCACTTGGTTATTCAAATATTATACTCTTTAAATTAAGTTATTTTCTTTAAACTATTTTCAAAACAAACCCCCTCTTTTAGTACTTTTTATTAAAAATATACACTCTAAACCAACCAAAGCTCCTTGATAGATAACCTAGGGTCTTCCCTAGACTATAAATATCATTTAAAAGCATAATAAATTTGATGTTTCATGACAAAGCAGTCAAATTTTTTCATCATTTCTAGGGAGCTCTTTGGTTTTTAGTGCATGTTTTTTATAATATTTTTGTAAATTTTGTCAATATTTATTTGGTTTATCTTATAACTTTACCTATATTTTGTGTTATGATTTATTTATTTTGTCAGTTCTTTGCATGATGTGTTCTACTCTAGGACACTTTCCACCTTTTGAACCTGAACCAAAGAGGATCCTACGTCAGCGACATCAAGACACACAAGAGAACCCTTTGAAGGAGGACACACAAAACATTGACAATCTTCTTTATCTTTCTTCTTCTTCTTCTGGAACCCACGATAAAATTGAAATTAATGTGTATAAAATGGATAAATATAATAGAAAACTCAAAGAACTAACCTTGAATTATTTTAATATCCAACCCACTTACATTAAATTACAAGGTGAGGCACCCAATTTTGAACTTAAATCCGGTTTAATTCACTTATTACCAAGATTCTGTGGACTCGGAGGAGAAGATCCACATAAGTACTTAAGAGAATTTCATACTACGTATTCTACATTAAAACCTGAAAATGTGGATGAATAAAAAATAAAATCTAAGTTCATTCCATTTTTCATTAGAAGATACTTCAAAATATTGGCTTTACTATGTTAATTCACTAATTAGAGGCTGGGCAGACATGAAACACCTTTTTTTGGAAAAATACTTCCCAGACTCTAGAACTGTAACTATAAGGAAAAAAATATGTGGTGTAAGACAATCACAAGGGGAAACACATTGTGAATACTGTGAAAGATTTAAAAGGATTTGTTCAAGTTTCCCACACGACCAAATAAGTTATCAACTTTTAATATAATATTTTTTTGAAGGTTTGATTCTTATTGATCGGAACATGATTGATGCTAATGCAGGTGATACACTAGTTGAAAAAACACTAATTGATGAAAGAACCCTAATTGAGAACAAGGAAAAAAACACTCAACAATTTGGTTCAAGGTCTCGTGTATCCATTTAAGGTGTCAATGAGGTGCAAAGTACTGAATTTGAGAAGAAGGTGGACACGATGTTCGAAGAGGTAAGTACACTTATTCAATAACTTGCTCTTTCCCAAGAGAAATATCAATATCCTCCTCCCATATATTGCGGTATATGTTCTTCTAACTCCCACTACTCTAACCAATGCTCCAAACTGAGAGAAACTTTTGAGATTTGTGAGTAAATCATTCCAAGCTTCCCCTATAACCAAACATTTAGGCAAGAACCATACTATCAATCCAACCCTGGGTGGAAAGACAACCAAACCTATAGGTAAGGGGTTATTCAAACCAAGCTCAATAACCATGGAACCAACCAGGGTAGAGTAGTCAACCACCACCACCCATAAATCCTCAACCACAAAAAGGCCTTTCCAATAAACCCCCCCCCCACCAAAACCTAAGCCTATCCTAGAATACATGATGAAACAAATGTATTCCAATAATCTACAATTAAAAAAAACACCCAAGCTTCCATAAAAGACCTATAAAACTAATTAGACCAACTAGCTAAATCGATGGTGGAAATCCAAAGTCATGGGTCTGGTAAACTACCATCACAACTACTAGTCAACCCTAGGGATAAGAGAAATGTTAGTTCCATAACCCTTAGGAGTGGAACTTAACTTAAAATAAAAATGATCCATCCTTTAGATTGACCCCATCCTAAGTAAAATACCATCCCAACTATTGAAATTAGTCTAAATGTTGAAAAAACTTGTCCTAAGAAAATCCCTTGCAAAGGAAAGTGTGTTATTGTTAGTGAGTCACTTAGCCCAACCATTCCACTTCCATTTCCCCAAAATTTCCACCCAACTAAGAAAACAAAAATAAACTGAAATTAATAAATAAATATTGAAAACCTTCAAAAAATTGTAGGTTAACACCCCCTTTATTGATGTTGTAAATAAAATTCCAAGATATTCCAAGTTTTTGAAGGAGATGTGTACACGCCAAAGGAAAATTTGAGGTGATGATAAGGTGGGTTTTGGGGGAACATCTCAGCATTGATAGAGCCCTCACTTCCCACCAAATTCAATGATCTGTAAACATTCTCAATTTTGTGCACCATAGGGGAGTATTCCTTTTCAAATGGTATACTTTATTTAGGTGCCTCTATAAATGTGATGCCTCACTCCATTTACTCTTCATTTAAGGTAGGAGAATTGAAGCCCACAAGAATTTTTGTTCAACTGGAAATATGGAGTAATGCACACCCCTCTGGTGTGTTAGAGTATGTTATTTTGAGGGTGTAAATTTGAATTTTTCCTGCTGATTTTTATGTGCTTAAAATGGCAGATGATAGGATGACTGGACATGCCCCAATTATATTTGTAATGATATTCTTGAAAACCACAAAAACCATAATCAATTTCCATAATGGTACATTATCTATGGAGTTTTGTGGTGGAATTATCCACTTCAACATCCTTGATTCCATGAAACACCCCTCAGAAGAACAGTCCTCAATCTCTATTAACTCTATAGATGTACTTCCTTCCCCTGAAAAAACTTCTTTTCATTCCAATGACCCCATTTCGTAGTTTTATTCATTGATTGAAATTCTTATAAATGAATCATGAATAGAATGTTTTATCTATCTATAAAAATTTCATGTATGTTTTTTAATTGATAATTTCTTCAACACAGATGATCACATGACCGTCTATGATATTGCTAAGCTTGTAAAAGCTCATTCCTTATCTGAGGATGATACCATTGAGAAGTTAGATGAGATTAATGACCTCTCACTTTGACACATACTTCCATCAATCCAAAATCTCTCTAAATTGGAACTAAAACAACTACCTCAAGATTTAAAATATTCCTATCTTTAGAATGGAAACAAGTTTCCTGTCATCATTGCTAGTTCACTCCCTCTAGAGTAGGAATTGTGACTACTTGAAAATTTGAGGGATTATAAACAAGCTTTTGGATATACACTTTCTAACATTCCTAGAATTAGCCCATTAATTTGTACACATCATATATTGTTAAATGATGAGGCTAAACTAGTGAGGTGGGCACAACGCCAACTAAACCCAAACCTCCAAGATGTTGTTAAAAAGAAGTTAATAAAATTATTGGATGTTGGAATCATTTACCCCATCTATGATAGCCAATGGGTCAGTCCAGTACAAGTGGTTCCCAAAAAAACTGGTATAACAATAATTAAAAATGAAAATAAGGAATTGGTCCAACTCGTGTGCAGAATAGTTGGTGTGTCTGTATAGACTATCACCGACTAAACCAACAAACTAGGAGGGACCATTTCCGATTGTCATTCATTTCCATATTATAGAGAGGCTAGCAGGGAAGTACCACTATTGTTTCCTTGATGAGTATTCTGGATATTTTCAACTATATATTTCCCCTTAGGATCAGAAAAAGACAAACTTCACTTTCCCCTTGGCACATTTTCATATAGGGGGATTCCATTTGGTCTGTGCAATTCTCTCGGTACTTTCTAGTAATTCATGGTTATAATTTTTTCAGATTACCTGGATAATTTCATGGAAGTATTCATGGATAATTTTACTATTTATGGATCCCCTTTTGATGAATGTTTTAGTATTTTTTTTTCATTCCTACATCACTATATTGAAAAGAATCTCATATTTTAATGACCAAAACTTTTATTAATGAAAATTCATCTTGATCTAATTAAATGTATTATTATGTAAAATGGTTATATAAAAAATATGTACTTCTTTGGTTTTATGTTTTTGGATATTAAAATACCATTAATAATTTTTATCATTGCTAATATAGTTGTTGAACAATAATCACATGATTAGTATAAATATTGGGATATAACAAATCCATTTACTCTGACAAAGGAAGCAATGGCCTCATCCAGTATAATTGATCCATATGAATCCCATTTTTCGGAGCTTGGAAAGGAGGTGGCATCACTAGGCTTCTCTCTTGACCAAGTTCAATTTGAGCTTTAACATGTTAATCTTGAACGAAACCTCCTACAATAGAATTGGAAGTTAATAGAGATTACCACTCAAGTGATGTTATCTGAGCCACACTAAGAGTTTGTCACCATCGCACACCATACCCTTAGGTCTTATGCAGGTGTTATAAGGAGTTATGTAACAAGTCCCTAGAACTATGATTATGTGCATTATTTTTTTATCAAATAAAGAGTATACATTCATTTTATTATTGTTACTTTGTAAATAGTTTTTAAATCACAAATAGTATTTTTAGTTAACGTTCAATTAAGAAATCTATTTTGATGAATTAATGGATTTTTGAATTAAATAATAATTTAATAAAATATTATTACCAAATTAATTTTTATCAAATATAAATTATAGTATAATTTTTATTAATACAATTGTAATTTTTATTATGGTTTGAAAGTTGTTTTTGTCAAAACCCATGAATTTATGATAAATGTCAGTTTTTATTTTAAAAATAAAAATTAAAATATTTATAAATTTATTTAGATAAAATAAATATTATTTTTGGAATCAGGACATCGAAATTATCCAATGGTGAAATTTTCATGATTTTCTGAGATAATCAATTTGTTGGGTAAAAATTAAAAACAGTTTAAATATTTAATGTGTTTTATGACATAATAATGACCCAATAGTGATGTAATAAAATACTATAAATTGGATGTTTGCAAAATATATGCTTTAACTTTAAAATAATTTTATTTTAGATTTTTTTTGTTTATTTTAAAAATCCTTAGTGGACCCTTCAAGACTTATAAAACATTTTAACATTTTAAAATGATTTTCTTGAGAGTGTGACTCACCTCTACATAATAAAGACTAATATTTTAATAAGTTCGTCCAATGTAATTATAAATAATTTTTTCCACTTCAATTTGTAAAAAATCATGGTTTGGTTTGTGGTTTTGATTATTTTAAGGTGTAGTGTCCAAAACCTAAATAATAAAGAATTCCCTCAACTTTCCTATATAAACCCAATCAATCTCTCATTCCTCTTCACTCAAACCATTTGGATATTGACCAAAACCTACCCCCCCCCCCCTCTCTCTATAATCCTCCCAAGGCTCCCCAATCTCCCAAAAATCCCCTCTAAATCCTCTCCCAAGCCTTTGGGATCACACTTCCAAGTAAGTTATTTCCTTCCTTTCTCATTTTTTCCATGTTTTTATGGTGTTACTCCCTTTTATTTTCAATTAAAAATATTGGGGTATGATTTCTAACCTCCCCCATACATACCTCCTTATTTTTTAATGATGATATACCTCTTTATATCTCATTAATTACTCCCATGTACACTCATTACCATGCCAAAATTCCGTAAGTAATTTCTCTCTTATCATTTACATTCAAGCAATTATTTTATATTATGCATCTAATTTCCATTACATATGTTGGGACATGTATATATATGAACCCCATTCTATCCATTTCATGTACATATGATGAGATACCCTTTTATATCTCATCAACCATTTTTATGAATACTTATGTCACTTCGTTATGTTGTCGAAATTGCACTGTGGTTTTCGAAGCCAAAGTCAGTGTGTACTGAATACCAATCCCATTTCTCTATCAAGGGTATTTACCTTTATGAATATTTACTTATTAATTATATAGTTTCATGTCTAAATTCCACATTAGTTTATCATGGAATAAATTATGATGTTTAATGAATCCATGTTGTATGATCTATGTGGCACACTTATGCATGAAATGAAATGATTAAGAAGGGCGTGCCCTGATAGCACTCTAATGCATTAGGTAAAGAATATTATTGTGATAAATCAAGTGAAATTAGGGTTTAATCATGTTAATTAAATTTCAATGAGGGTTTACCCATAATCCATGTGCAATGATCCTTGGCTCATGCTAATATCATGTAAAATGTTGTTGCCACATTTCCATGTTATGATAATCATGTTATATCATGCATTTATTTTCATGTTTCTCTTGCCCTTCATTGATATGCCTATTTCTTAACACGTACTATATTCTTCATGTTATGACTTTCTCACTCCCTTAATAGGATTTATAGCTCACCCTTTTCTTATAAATGTCCTCAGGTCATCCTGTACAATGCTAAGTACGAAGGAATGTAGTGATCATATAAAATAAGTTTTCAATAAAGATATTGTGTTTTATATTCTAAGTTGTTATGAAATGTTCCTAATTTCTCAAGACACTAGACCTATCGATACTCATAGTTGTCTTAAGTGCAAGTTTATGTAATGAATCATGTTTATGTGTGTAATAAAGAGCAAGGTTGTTATAGTTGGTATCAGAGGATAGGTTCTGTTATTTTTGGGATCTAGGATTAGAAAACCCTAGTGAAAGCCTTAGGGATAAGACTAAGTATAATAAAAACATCCCTAAATTTTTATGAGTATTGATTAAGTGGTTTATCAAGAAAATACATCTCTGTCTAGATATGAGCAGGTAGAGGTTGCTCTGGCACAGATATATCTAAGGGTAAAACCTGAAAACACCGCTCCAAGCTAGAATCAAATGGGAACTTGTTCTGGAAAACCGGATTTGATGCACTCTTAGTTACGACACTCCTAAGGAATATGATTTGGTAAATTCATGATCTTAGTATGAACCATTATTAATGGAATAAAAAAATTCCCCTAAGAATATATATTGGGAAGTAGATAATTGATAACATAGATTGAAGCCTATAAATTCATAAGTTAAGGAAATAAAAGTAATTTATAAGTTATCCCTTTTTGAGTTTAGATTCCCCTTTATGTGTTACACTTAACTTTCCTTTTATTCCATCCAATGGCCGGTAATACGAGGACTCGAGCCAAAAACCGATGTGAAGATCAATGTGATGATTGTTCTAATGAGATTCCCATTACAATGGGAGTGGGAATCGATAAAATTTTTCATGATACTCTCACAGTTAACTCAAGTTTTCAATAAAAACATGGGTCAAGAGGAATGTTCAACCACCCCCAAGAAAGAACAAGTCTCAATTGACAACTTCATGAGACAAAGGCCTCCCATTTTTAATAGATCATCTGATCCCTCAATTGCCGAACAATGGATCAAATCCATTGAAAATAACTTCTCCATCCTTGAATGTTCTGAAAAGGATAAGGTACTTCTGGCTGCTTATCATATACAGGGTGAAGTGGATCAATGGTTCCTCGCACCCTCTGACTTAAGATGGAAAGGTACTTACTTTCCCTCAAGAAAAAAGGCGACGAATCCATTGGAGAATATGAGGAATACTTTAAAAGGATTGCATGATATGCCTCTAGCTTTTTCATTACCCCTGAATGCAAGGTTGATCGCTTCTTTGGTGGGATAAAACCTAGCCTATGGAAATACATAGTGATTCGTGACTTCAAGAGCTATGAGGAAATTTCCCAATGTTCCCTCAAAGTCAAAATGGGGATCAATGAATCTCAGGGTTATCATGGGGATAAAAATTAAAAGGTGGACTTTAATTTTGGTGGTTTGATGGATAAATCCAACGATGCTAAGAAATTACAGCACCCCACTTGCCAAAGGTGCAGAAAGAAGCACCCCATAAATTTCCTAAAGGGGATGAGTAAATTATTTAGGTTAAGAAGAGAAGAAAACCAGGATATTAACTACCAACAAGAAAAACTCGCTGCTACGGCAGAGGAAAGGAATGCTCCTTTTGACCCTCAACGCATTGTCCATTGCCTCAACTATAAAGAACCATGGCACTTTGAAAACCAGTTCCCTAAGGCAAGGGTTTCTTGAGGTAACCAAAAACCTCCAAGGTAGAAAGGGAGATATTTTCCATCACTACTACCAAAGAGAACCCGGAAAATGAAGTGGTGAAAGGTATGCTAGTTATTAATTCAAGAATGGTGAACGTACTTTTTGATCCTGGTTCTACATATTATTTTATATCTTGAAAGTTTAGTAGAAAAATCCCAATACCACCACAAATCATGGAAGTAGAGATGTTAGTGAGAATGAAAAATTGGGCAATCATTTCATTTCATGAATATAACTCCTCCCCTATCACAATTTATGGATTGAACTTCCTAGAGAACCTCATAATTGTCACGACCCGTCCCTCGATCCCCGTGATGTGACTAACCCCAAACCCACCTTCCATAGGCCAGGGGCTGGTGACTAGAACCAAAGGAGAATTCCCTAAAACTGGAAAGGTATTTCCTTTATAACCTGTAAACACATGCAACCAAGCACACAGCAAGATACGAACACAAGTCAACTGTATAGAAAAAAGAGTGTTGAAAGTAAAAAGGGGTCAGAATACAAGCCCAGTAGTAACAGTACAAGTACAACTAAAATACAATAAAACTGAAGAAAAATAAAGGTAGCTACGGGGTCATCCTTCGGGTTCCTACCTGAAGGGTAGGTACATATCGCCTCCTCAGCACTCCACATCTATCCATCTCCTCTACGTACCGACACATCGTATGGTCCACCTCTAAGCTGTCATGACCCGTCCTCGGGGCCCGTGCCGTGACTACCCCAAGCCCGCCTTCCATAGGCCAGGGGCTGGCGACTAGCACCAAGGCGTAAATCCCAACAAAAAGGGAAGGCATTGCCTTTGGAAAGTAAACAAGCACCACAGAGTAAGCAAGAGGAAAAGTAAACACTAAGTAAAAACTGTACAAGCTGTGCTGAAAGTAAAAGGGGCTGGAAATACAAGCTCAACTGTAAAGTACAACTGAAAGGAAAAACAGCAACTGAAAGGAAAAAACTGCAGCGTCGAGCCGTCCTCTGGAAGTCCCACCTGAAGGGTGGGTACAGATAGCCTCCACTGCTCCTCGGGTCCACCTAACTGCTCCGAGTACGTCCCGCCCAGTGGTCCACCTCCAGGTACTGTCCTGCTCCGCACGCCTCCTCCACGATCAGCGTTGTCCGTCGTCTGCAACCAACACCACGAAGTGCGGGCATAGCCCGTGCAGCGGTGAGTATAAGCTACTCAGTAGGGACCCTGAGACCCCCGAAGGTCTCCCGAAATCCACAAAGGATAAATCACGAAGAAGAGATACAATCACGAAGTAACATCTGACACGGCTTAGGTATATGCCCATACATATACCTAAGTCATCAATCTCACGATCGGCTCCAACGTCCGAGCCCCAGCACAACCCAGTCCACACAGGAAAGCAAAACGCATACCCACGCAGGATAGAACAACACAATCCACAAGGAGAGTAAACAGTAAATCCACACAGGATAGCTCAACACAATCCACAAAGGAGAGAAACACAAGATTCAGCTCACACAGGTATACTTCTTCGGATGACGATAAAGATGATCACTGAACCATCCAAGTCGTCGGACCCACGAAGGATCGATAGGTACTAACCTTGCAGTGACCCACACAGGATCGGACCCACACAGGATCGGGCCCACGCAGGACCTGTAGGAGTTGGCTCACACAGAACCGCTGAGTGTAGACCCACACAGGATCGGACCCACACAGGATCGGGCCCACGCAGGACCTGTAGCACTGATCCACGTAGGATCGCTGAGTGCAGTAGTCGTTGCAGTCCGCTGAGGATCTCTGCACAGTCGTCGCCGCAGTCCACTGAGGATCTCTGCACGGTCGTCGTCGGAGTCCACGAAGGATCTCTGCACGGTCGTCGCCGTCGAGGGAGCAGTCGCAGCCAGCACTAGGGTTCCCGCACAAAGCAAGCTCGTTCGGGAGGGTCCACTCCACGAGCCGAGAGGCTGATACATCAACTGTCACGAAGTCCGAAGTTGATGTATCCAAAAGCTCCGTATCGTCAACAGGAACTCAACGTCGCAGACGGCGCGTCAATCGGACGCCCGGTCTGAGAGTTATTGGCATTTTCGTCACAGGGGCCCGGTTGGTTTTTAAGGCAAAACCAACCCGACCGCACTCCACCTGCGTCCAAACCTCGGGCGGAGTATGCCAAAAGATCCGTCTCACTTAGAGGAATTCAACAAATCTGACGGCACGTCAATCGGACGTCCGTAGCTCAAGATACGAGCGTTTCCGCTCCGAGGGCCCGGTTGGTCTCGTGTACGAACCAACCCGGCCAAACTCAAAGTATTCTGAAACCTTGAGTACGATATACCGAAACGACCGTCTCGATCCAAGGATCGCGTTGCCGCTGACGGCGAGTCGTTTGGAGGCACGAAGCTCAAGTTACGGGCGTTTGAACGAAAACGTCCGAAGAACGGGGGTACGGGCCCGGGCCAACCCAGCCCGACCCCCCCCCCCCTGGGTCGGCCCGAACCGGGCCGACCCGAACCGGGTCGACCCGAACCGGTTGGACCGGTCCAGCCCGGCCAGGGCGCGGCCCGGCCGGTCGGACCGGCCTGGCTTGGCTCGGCCGAGCGGCCGAGCGCCAGGTGCCGCGGGCGTTGACCCGCGGCCTGAGGAAAGTCGCAGCCCGCGTGGGCCGCACTGGCGAACCGCGGACGCGGCTGAGTCACGTCCCGCCTGGGCGAACCAAACCCGCGCGGCCGCGGCAGCCTCGTCCGGCGGCGCGCCGGGGCGCCGCCGGCAGCTTCCGCGGGCCGCCGGCGTCGCTCCGGTGGCCCGTTTTCCTTCCCGTCTGCGCCGTTGCTCCTCCCGGGATCTGTTCTTTACTGCGGAATCGTCAAACGTCTGCTGCGGCACGTTCCGTCGTCATCCGTCAAATCCGCACAAAACGAAGAACGGCGGAGGGTCGTCAGGCCGTGTTTGTTTGGCCCGCACCCTCCGCGTTAGAGATAAACAACCGGGAGAAAAATGATTCCACACAGGAAACAACAATTTTAATAAGATTAAAATTGTTCACAAAAACGGTTCTTTAATTTCTTTTAAGAAACATTGACGGGAATACAATTAAAAAGGGGGTAATTCTCATAATATAAAAAATCCCTACCTCGTCGATCGTCGCGCGCGGGCGTTCTTCGTGGAAAAGATCTTCGCGTTCTTCGCGAGGGAGAAGAAGAAACAAGAATCCTCTCAAATCTTCCCCAAAGATTTTGGGTTGGTCTTATTTTATTAATATGCCAACACACGAAAACCGGTTAAGAAACGATTGAATTAATTCGTTGAATTAATTCAACGAAAGAAACAGGCCATTTAATTCACGAAAAAAACAGCCCATTTAATTCAAGAAAGAAACAGCCCAATTAAATAGTCTGTTAAGAATTTAGAAAACGCGTCGGTTGACTTTCATTAAGACGGGTTTTCACGGGTGCGTTTCTTAGCGGAAAGAAACGGCGGGGCTCGTGCGGGCCCCACCTCACAAATATCCTACCAAGGGGGTAGGATATTTCTGGATAGCATCCTATCCAGTTCAACTCAGTTCAAGCCGCCTTTAAGTGGCTTCAAGTGGCTTCCAAGTGGCTTAAGTGAAATAAAATAAAGTTGTCGCAAAATTATTTTATTTCTTAACTTTAAGCCCGAAAATTAAAAACCACACTCGAGCAAACGCAACTCCGGAAGAGGCGTTTCTAAGCGAATACCGGCGCTGCGATTTCATCGGTGCCCTCATAATTCAATTCCGGGCACCGGTTCAAAAGTTAGAAAAACCCGCTCGTCCGTTCACTGAACGTACCCGAGCCAAACTTCGGAAAATGATTCCGGGCACACCGGGCCTCGGAATCAGGTGCCGTCAGAAACTGCGCTCTTGTAAAATTCCAAAGAAAATTAAGAAAAAAATTTCCTTGAAATTTACGGGTATTTACATTACTCCCACCTCAGGACTTTACGTCCTCGTAAAGAAACATCAAAAACTAGGGAAACAAATGTGGGTACTGAGCACGCATCTGAGCCTCCCGCTCCCAAGTGCTCTCCTGGAGGTTCCCGTGCTGCCATCTGATGCGCACAAAAGGGATCGATCGCCCACGTAGGACCCGCTCCTGTCGATCCTCTATCTCCACTGGGACCTCCGTAAAAGTCTCCCCATCATCCACGTCTAGCTCCCCATAGTCAATGATGTGTGTCGGGTCGTGCACGTATCTCCTCAGCTGGGATACGTGGAAGACGTCGTGCACCCGGTGCAACTGAGGTGGCAGAGCCAGACGATAAGCCACCTCGCCAACCCTGCTGAGGACCTGGAAGGGTCTGATGAAGCGTGGAGACAACTTGCCGCCTCGGCCAAATCTCCTCAAACCACATCGAGGTGAGACCCGCAAGAAGACGTGGTCGCCATCCTCGAACTCTAGTGGCCTTCGCCTCCTGTCAGCATATGACTTCTGTCGGCTCTGTGCTGTCCTCATCCGCTCCTGGATGACCTGGACCTTCTCTGTCGTGGCCCGGACCATCTCTGGTCCCACAAGTGCTGACTCTCCAGGGTCTGTCCAGCACAAAGGGGATCTGCAAGGCCTGCCGTACAACGCCTCGTTGGGTGCCATCCCGATGGTGGAGTGGTAGTTGTTGTTGTACGCAAACTCTACCAAGGGTAGGTGGTCCTCCCGGCTGCGACCAAAGTCGAGGACACATGCGCGGAGCATGTCCTCGAGAGTCTTAATGGTCCTCTCCATCTGACCATCCGTCTAAGGGTGAAAGGCGGTGCTCAGATGTAGCCGCGTCCCGAACGCCTCCTGCAACCCCTTCCAAAGCCAGGAAGTAAAACGAGCATCCCGATCGAAGACGATAGTCGATGGAACACCGTGAAGTCGTACAATCTCCTGAACATAGAGACGCCCCAAGCTCCCTCCTGAGCCCTGCTCTCGGATGGGTAAGAAGTGTGCCGACTTGGTGAGTCGGTCAACAATCACCCAAATGGAATCGTGACCTCTGGAAGTGCGAGGAAGTCCAGTCACGAAGTCCATAGATATCCCGTCCCACTTCCACTCCGAGACCTCCAAGGGCTTCACCAAACCTACTGGTACCTGATGCTCTGCCTTCACCTACTGGCAGGTGAGGCACCGTGAAACGAACTCTGCCACAGCCTTCTTCATGCCCGGCCACCAGTGCTGTCGTCTGAGATCCTGGTACATCTTCGCCACTCCAGGATGTACCGCCAAAGGAGAAGTGTGATATGCTCTCAGCACCTCCTCTCGTAAAGCGACTGGTACCAAGGTACGTCCTCTGAAAAGGACATCGTGCTCTACTCCAAGGGAGAAACCATCAGGTGCCTGTCCCGAGGATATCTGTGCACACCGTGTCTCACAGTCAACGTCCTCATGTTGTGCCTCTCTGACCCGCTGAAGAAGTGGAGGAGTGACTGTGAGAGACTGAAGGAAGGCTGCTCCGTCTCTATCCACGAAGGATATCTGCAAAGCGGCTAGCTGCTCTGTCGCCTCCTCAAGTAGCTGGATGCCCGTCCTCCTACTGAGGGCATCAGCCACCACGTTCCCCTTCCCAGGAGTATAGACTATCTCAAAGTCATAGTCCTGGAGGAACTCGAGCCATCGCCGCTGTCTTAGGTTCAGGTCCTTCTGAGAGAAGATATACCTGAGACTCTGGTGGTCAGAAAAGACTGTGAAGCGCTCGCCCATCAGATAGTGTCGCCATGTCTTCAGGGCAAAGACCACTGCTGCCAACTCCAAGTCATGGGTAGCATAGTTCTGCTCATGCGGCCTCAACTGACGTGATCCGTAGGCAATCACGACCCGCTCCTGCATCAGGACACACCCGAGTTTGGTCCCTGATGCATCGCAGTAGACTACGTATCCAACTCCCTCCTCAGGCAACCTCAAGATAGGTGCGCTGGTCAACCTCTGCCTCAGCTCCTGGAAGCTCTGCTGACATTTGTCTGACCACACGAAGGGTTTCCCTTTCTTCGTCAACCCTGAGAGTGGGGCCACAACTCTTGAGAAGTCCGACACAAATATCCGATAGTATCCGGCTAGGCCCAAGAAACTCCGCACCTCTGTCACGCTCTTGGGTGGGTCCCAAGCTAGCACTGCCTCGATCTTCGCGGGATCCACTGCAACTCCCGCCTCAGAAATGACGTGCCCCAAGAAGTGGACCTCACGTAACCAGAACTGACACTTCGAGAGCTTTCCATAAAGCTGGTTCTCTCGGAGTGTGTCTAGTACAACACGCAGGTGGTAGGCGTGCTCCTCCTCCGTCGTCGAGTACACCAAAATGTCGTCGATGAAGACCACGACAAATCGATCGAGGTATGGCTGGAAGATCCTGTTCATGAGGCTCATGAACACTGCTGGAGCGTTGGTCACGCCGAAAGGCATAACCAAGAACTCATAGTGGCCATACCGACACCTGAAGGCCGTCTTCTTCACATCCTCGTCTCAAACTCTAAGCTGATGATAGCCTGACCTGAGGTCTATCTTCGAGAACCACCGTGCTCCCTTGAGCTGGTCGAAGAGGTCATCAATCCTGGGTAGCGGATACTTGTTCCTCATTGTCACCTGATTCAGGCGACGATAATCGACACACAGTCGCAAGCTCCCGTCCGCCTTCTTGGCGAACAAAATCGAGGAAGCCCAGGGCGAAACACTGGGTCGGATGAACCCCTTGCCCTGCAAGTCCTCCAACTGTACCCGCAGCTCTCGAAGCTCAGCGGGGGCCATCCGATATGCTGGAGTGGATATCGGGGCTGTCCCGGGGTACAGGTCAATATAAAAGTCTACCTCTCTGCGAGGAGGTAGTCCTAGAACGTCGTCGGGAAAGACGTCCGCGTACTGATCCACCACTGCAGGAAAACTGGGACTCCGCACATCAACTGCTCCCAGGATGAGGCTAGCCAACTGATGAGTGATGGGCTGACCTCTCCTCTGCGTGAGTCCATCCTGTGCTGCTAAGGCTCCCTTCTCACCGGTGAAGGTGAACCTGCTCCCGTCGGTGCGCACACATCGCACCTTGCGCCTAATGCAGTCAATCTGAGCATGGACCATAGATAACCAATCCATGCCCAAGATGACGTCGTAAGGCCTCGACGCCGCTACAAGAAGATCCCAGCCGAATCTCTCGCCTCCTAGAGTAAGCTCACACTGCCGGCACTAGTGCGTAATCATCGAGTCTGCCCCCGTAGGAGTCTCTAGCCGTAAGGATCGAGCCAACGGCTCTGTCAGAATCTTCGAGCTCCGAACAAGGGCAGTGGCTATGAAAGAGTGACTCGCTCCTGTGTCTATAAGAACTGCAACAAGGGTGGAATAGACACAGATCGTACCTCGAATCATCTCTGGCGCACCGTGGTCGTAGGCCTCCGCTGCCTGGAGCTGAGCCTGTCTCTACCCGCCAGCTCCCTGTGGTCGGGGCGGGCCTCCTGGGGGTGGTGGTGGCAGAGCCTCAAAGCGTCGCCCACCACCTGCTGCTCGGCCAGCTCCTCTGCCTCGTACGCCTCCTCCCTGCGGACCGCCACGGTCGACCCTCTGCCTCTGCCTGGGTGGTCCCTCCACCGTCTGCTGAACCTCGGTATGACGGGTTGGGCAGTCACGAGCCATGTGGCCCCGCCCGTCGCACTCGTAGCACTGCCTGCCTCTCAGAAGACTGGCTCCGGGCTGGGTGCCCTGCACTGCTGAGCCAGTGTCCCGAGGTCGCCTGCCGGAAGGCCTGGTCTGCCTGGAACCCTAAGTCATCCGTCGGCTACCAGCTGCCGAAGACTCCGCTATTTGTCGCCCTGTGGTGGGTCTCGCTGTGGACTCAGCCAGGAAGCTCTCGATCAGGAGGGCTCGCTCCAGTACTCCTGCCTGGGTCGGGATGCTGAGGGAGATCAGCGATGCCCTGATCTCGTGTCTCAATCCCTGCTCGAAGGTCCAGGCCCGGAAGAAGGGGTCCCGTACCATGTCTGTCGAGTAGCGAGATAGGTCGGTGAACCTCGCCGCGTACTGAGCGACCATCAAGCTGCCCTGCCGCAGCTGAAGAAGCTCCTGGATGCGCACCGCACGGAGGGTGGCCAGGACGAACTCTGAGCGGAAGAGGCTCTCAAAGTCCGTCCAGATGAGGGTGGCCTCATCGTGTACCTGGAGCATCAGGCTCCACCAGCGTCTGGCTGCTGCGTGCAGTAGGCTCGCCGCGAGGATCACCATGAGGTCTGCTGGTGTCCTCACTAGCCTGAAAACTCGGACGACCGCCTCCAGCCAGTCCTCGGCTGCCTGGGGGTCCGACTCCCCATGGAACCTGGGTGGTCGCTGGCGCTGGAACTCGTGCAGAGCTCCGAGGCGTCGTGCGTCGTCAGCTGCCAGTACTGGAAGCATCGGGGGCTCGGCGGGTAAAGGTACCGCCGGTGCCTCTGCTGTCAACGGGCCCTGTACCGAGGCCTCGTCGCTCGGCGGGCTGTCGTCGCGCCCTACTCTAGGAACCCTAGCTGGCTGCTATCGTCGTGCCATCCTGAAAAGGAAACAAGTATGCCACGGTCAGAACAGTATACCTGGTGAGCTGACACAAGTAATCACAAAGAAAACTTGAAACACACATGCAATCAATGTTTTCGTGCATTAAGTCGGGAATCAGAAGTCAGGGTCCTGGTGTATGGATACGTCGGCCGCCGCACCAACACTGGACTCCCTGGACTGATAACCACACTCAATACGCTAAACACTATTGCTTAACATAGAAGAAAGATCAGAGTCTGCGGTAGAACCGACCACCTCTGATACCAATTTGTCACGACCCGTCCTCGGGGCCCGTGCCGTGACTACCCCAAGCCCACCTTCCATAGGCCAGGGGCTGGCGACTAGCACCAAGGCGTAAATCCCAACAAAAAGGGAAGGCATTGCCTTTGGAAAGTAAACAAGCACCACAGAGTAAGCAAGCGGAAAAGTAAACACTAAGTAAAAACTGTACAAGCTGTGCTGAAAGTAAAAGGGGCCGGAAATACAAGCCCAACTGTAAAGTACAACTGAAAGGAAAAATAGCAACTGAAAGGAAAAACTGCAGCGTCGAGCCGTCCTCTGGAAGTCCCACCTGAAGGGTGGGTACAGATAGCCTCCACTTCTCCTCGGGTCCACCTAACTGCTCCGAGTACGTCCCGCCCAGTGGTCCACCTCCAGGTACTGTCCTGCTCCGCACGCCTCCTCCATGATCAGCGCTGTCCGTCGTCTGCAACCAACACCACGAAGTGCGGGCATAGCCCGTGAAGGGGTGAGTATAAGCTACTCAGTAGGGACCCCGAGACCCCCGAAGGTCTCCCAAAATCCACAAAGGATAAATCACGAAGAAGAGATACAATCACGAAGTAACATCTGACACGGCTTAGGTATATGCCCATACATATACCTAAGTCATCAATCTCCCGATCGGCTCCAACGTCCGAGCCCCAGCACAACCCAGTCCACACAGGAAAGCAAAACGCATACCCACGCAGGATAGAACAACACAATCCACAAGGAGAGTAAACAGTAAATCCACACAGGATAGCTCAACACAATCCACAAAGGAGAGAAACACAAGATTCAGCTCACACAGGTATACTTCTTCGGATGACGATAAAGATAATCACTGAACCATCCAAGTCGTCGGACCCACGAAGGATCGATAGGTACTAACCTTGCAGTGACCCACACAGGATCGGACCCACACAGGATTGGGCCCACACAGGACCTGTAGGAGTTGGCTCACACAGAACCGCTGAGTGTAGACCCACACAGGATCGGACCCACACGGGATCGGGCCCACGCAGGACCTGTAGCACTGATCCACGTAGGATCGCTGAGTGCAGAAGTCGTCGCAGTCCGCTGAGGATCTCTGCACAGTCGTCGCCGCAGTCCACTGAGGATCTCTGCACGGTCGTCGTCGGAGTCCACGAAGGATCTCTGCACGGTCGTCGCCGTCGAGGGAGCAGTCGCAGCCAGCACTAGGGTTCCCGCACACAGCAAGCTCGTTCGGGAGGGTCCACTCCACGAGCCGAGAGGCTGATACATCAACTGTCACGATGTCCGAATTTGATGTATCCAAAAGCTCCGTATCGTCAATAGGAACTCAACGTCGCAGACGGCGCGTCAATCGGACGCCCGGTCTGAGAGTTATTGGCATTTTCGTCACAGGGGCCCGGTTGGTTTTTAAGGCAAAACCAACCCGACCGCACTCCACCTACGTCCAAACCTCGGGCGGAGTATTCCAAAAGATCCGTCTCACTTAGAGGAATTCAACAAAGCTGACGGCACGTCAATCAGACGTCCTTAGCTCAAGATACGAGCGTTTCCGCTCCGAGGGCCCGGTTGGTCTCGTGTACGAACCAACCCGGCCGAACTCAAAGTATTCTGAAACCTTGAGTGCGATATACCGAAACGACCGCCTCGATCCAAGGATCGCGTTGCCACTGACGGCGATTCTTTTGGAGGCACGAAGCTCAAGTTACGGGCATTTGAACGAAAACGTCCGAAGAAGGGGGGTACGGGCCCGGGCCGACCCGGCCGACCCCCCCCTGGGTCGGCCCGAACCGGGTCGACCCGACCCGGTTCCGACCCGGTTGGACCGGTCCGGCCTGGCCGGGGCGCGGCCCGGCCGGTCGGACCGGCCTGGCTTGGCTCGGCAGAGCGGTCGAGCGCCAGGTGCGGCGGGCGTTGACCCGCGGCCTGGGGAAAGTTGCGGCCCGCGTGGGCCGCGCTGGCGAACCGCGGACGCGGCTGAGCCGCGTCTCGCCTGGGCGAACCGGACCCGCGCGGCCGCGGCTCCGTTGGCTGGTGCCGCTGCGGCTTCAGCCGCGGCGGCCTCGTCTGGTGGCGCGCCGGGGCGCCGCCGGCAGCTTCCGCGGGCCGCCGGCGTCGCTCCGGTGGCCCGTTTTCCTTCCCGTCTGTGCCGTTGCTCCTCCCGGGATCCGTTCTTTACTTCGGAATCGTCAAACGTCCGCTGCGGCACGTTCCGTCGTCGTCCGTCAAATCCGCACAAAACGAAGAACGGCGGAGGGTCGTCGGGCCGTGTTCGTTTGGCCCGCACCCTCCGCGTTAGAGATAAACAACCGGGAGAAAAATGATTCCACACAGGAAACAACAATTTTAATAAGATTAAAATTGTTCAAAAAAACGGTTCTTTAATTTCTTTAAAGAAACATTGACGGGAATAAAATAAAAAAGGGGGTAATTCTCATAATATAAAAAATCTCTACCTCGTCGATCGTCGCGCGCGGGCGTTCTTCGCGGAAAAGATCTTCGCGTTCTTCGCGAGGGAGAAGAAGAAACAAGAATCCTCTCAAATCTTCCCCAAAGATTTTGGGTTGGTCTTATTTTATTAATATGCCAACACACGAAAACCGGTTAAGAAACGATTGAATTAATTCGTTGAATTAATTCAACGAAAGAAACAGGCCATTTAATTCACGAAAGAAACAGCCCATTTAATTCACGAAAGAAACAGCCCAATTAAATGGTCTGTTAAGAATTTAGAAAACGCGTTGGTTGACTTTCATTAAGACGGGTTTTCACGGGTGCGTTTCTTAGCGGAAAGAAACGGCGGGGCTCGTGCGGGCCCCACCTCACAAATATCCTACCAAGGGGGTAGGATATTTCTGGATAGCATCCTATCCAGCTCAACTCAGTTCAAGCCGCCTTTAAGTGGCTTCAAGTGGCTTCCAAGTGGCTTAAGTGAAATAAAATAAAGTTGTCGCAAAATTATTTTATTTCTTAACTTTAAGCCCGAAAATTAAAAACCACACCCGAGCAAACACAACTCCGGAAGAGGCGTTTCTAAGCGAATACCGGCGTTGCGATTACATCGGTGCCCTCAAAATTCAATTTCGGGCACTGGTTCAAAATTTAGAAAAACCCGCTCGTCCGTTCACTGAACGTACCTAAGCCAAACTTCAGAAAATGATTCCGGGCACACCGGGCCTCAGAATCAGGTGCCGTCAGAAACTGCGCTCTTGTAAAATTCCAAAGAAAATTAAGAAAAAAATTTCCTTGAAATTTACGGGTCTTTACATAAGCACCATCCAGTCCTGGTACTCTCAGCCTCGATCAGCACTGTTTGTCATTTGCATCCAACACAACAAGGTGTGGGCATAGCCCGTGCAGGGGCGCAGAGTCCGCAAGGCGGCGCGGGCATGGAGGTCGCGGGCGGTGGTGTCGTTGCCTTCATCGCCTTCATCGTGTTCAACACAACAAATCATTACAAGATTTGTGGAGGGGTCGGACACAGTTTGTTTGGATCATACCCTCCACCTTAAGGTGGTAGCATATGGCTCAACAAGAACTTGAAGAATAATTAAAAGCTCTACAACCTCCCACAACGATTTATTCCCAAACCTGAAAAATAAATTGAGGTAATATCATGGGAAAAGTATTAATTCACAAATAAACCCCTACCTTGTACATTTGATTCGTTGAATATTGCCTGTGGGGAAGGAGATGGCATTGTTGGGGATAGAAAAATGTCGATGACGTCGGCGTTTCCTCGAACGTCAGTTCGTTGATGTTGAAGATGTTCCTCATCAACGAATGTCCTGTGGAAGAAGTCGGATTCTAAGTCAGTGTTCTTCATTGGCGTTCTTAATTGGAGATCTTTCTCCCAAGGCTCCACAAAATAAAATGCCAAGTAGCCAACATAATAGATTATATTTTCTATTTAGTTCATTGGCACAAATTCAAAAAGGCTTAAAATTCAAAATTGGCTAAATTAATGTGGTACATTGGCATAATTAATGTGGAGGAATCTCAAGAGGCTCCTCCACATTAAAGAGGGATTTTAGAGGTTTCTCCCTCATTAAGAGGGGAGTTCAAGAGGTTTAGGCCTCGGGTGGTCCCCACCACCATAACCTCTCATGGGAGGTTAGGCTCAGGTGGTCCCCACCACCATAACCTCTCATGGGAGGTGAAGTTTTGGTGGTCCCTACTACTCAACTTCCACATGGATTGGTTACAACAAATAAAACAAAATATGTGATTATTTTATTTTATTATTTCCACAAAAAAACCCCAAAAACTATCTTTCACTATTTACCCACTATAGTCGATGTGAAGGTCTCCTTAAGCGAATACCGACACTACGATTTCAATAGTACCCTATGATTTAAATTCCAAGCACTGGTTCAAATGTTAGAAAAACCCACTCGCACGTTTACTGAACGTACCCAAAATAAAGTTCAGAAATTCATTCTGGGCACTCCGGGCCTTGGAATCACGCACCGTAAATTTTTGTGAACTTGTAAAATTCCCATATATTTAAAAAAAATACATGGAAATTTTGGTTCTTTACATTCTCCCCACCTCAGGGCTCTATGTACCCATAAGTCATAACTCAAAACTATGTAAACAAGTGGGGGTACTGAGCATGCATCTGAGCCTCCAGCTCCCATGTGCTCTCTTAGAGGTTCTCATGCTGCCAGTGAATGCACACCAGAGGTATCTACCATCCATGAAGGATCCTCTCTTGTCGATACTCAATCTCAACAGGAACTTCCGTAAAATTCACCACATCATCGACGTCCAGCTCTCCATGGTCGATGATGTGAGAAGGGTCATGCACGTATCTCCTTAGCTGGGATACATGGAAGACGTCGTGCACCCAGTGCAACTAAGGTGGAAGAGATAAGCATTAATATACCTCGCAAACTCTACTGAGGACCTATAAGGGTTCGATGAACCTCGGAGATAACTTGTCGCCTCGGCCAAATCTCTACAAACCTCATCAAGGTGAGACCCGTAGAGAGACGTGGTCGCCATCCTCAAACTCTAGAGGTCTCTGTCTCATGTTGGCATATGGCTTCTGCCTATTTTTTGCAGTCTTCATCTGCTCCTAGATGATCTACACCTTCTTTGTGGTAGCTCGTACCATCTCTGGTCCCACTGGTGCTGACTCCCTTGGGTCAGTCCAGCACAAAGGTGATCTGCAAGGTTTCCCATACAATGCCTCAAAAGGTGTCATCCCAATGGTGGAATGATAGTTGTTGTTGTATGAAAACTCTACCAAAGGTAAGTGATCCTCCCAGCTGCGACCGAAGTCAAGGAAACAAGCACGCGGCATGTCCTCGAGGGTCTGAATGGTCTGCTCAGTCTGGCCATCTGTCTGAAGATGGAAGGCGATGCTCAAACGAAGCTACGTCCTGAAAGCCTCCTACAACCCCTTCCATAGTCGAGAAGTAAAACATGTATCATGATCAGAGACAATCCTCGAGAGTACTCCATGTAGCTGGACAATCTCCTTCACACAGTTTAAGAACCCGGGTTTTTGGAACGGGTCAAAATCCTGACCCTATTTGAATTTTGACTTATTTCTGAGGAAACTGGAGGAACTGGGCAGTTTTTAGAAATTTCTAGACTACACACTGTGTACTTTCAAGTACATATCGTGTTTGTGTTAAGTGAGTATCAGTCGTGTGCTCGCTGAGTACATGTCGTGTGAAGACCATGTAGGAATTTCTTAATACACGGCGTGTAGTTATAGACACGTCGTGTACCCTTGACCGTGTGAAGGCCATACATGGTGTGTGGGACTATTGGGTGGGTAGACTCGTTTAAACCAATTATAAATCGTGTTTCCCTTGGACACGCCGTGTAGTCTGGCTATGTATAAGGGATATACATGGCATGTGGGTAAGTCGGCGAGGAAGAGAAGAAAAACTAAGTACATGTCGTGTACCCCTAGGTACACGTTGTGTACTCATGTCAGCAGGTTCGGGAAAGTAAGTCGTCAGAATTCCTGCCGCCATATGAATAGTTAAATGATATACACGGCATGTATTCATTAAGTACACGTCGTGTACTTTCTTTTTTTCGTTAAAACAGGCAGTAGCCTCATTTTGAGGCATAACCTCTTTGTGTCACCGGGTTTCATGAACCAAGCCGACCGGACCTTATTTCTTCTCCCGAATCTCCGTCCGAACTCCTTTTCGATCACAGTTTGATCTATTGGAACCCCCTTAGTAAGGCCTTGATTCCTCTTAAGCCGTTTTTTTTTATTTCTGTTTTAGAATGAGTTATTGGGGTTTGAGAGTTTTTGATTATTTTGTAGATCTACCGCATTTTAGACCTAATTGGAGGCTGTTATCAGAGGAGTAGCATCGTACGAGTCTCAGGTAGGTGGTACATAACTTTTTTTGTGTTTTCATGGTCATTTGGGTGGCGCAGCCTTATGTGCATTTTCGGGTATTTTGATCAGGACCCATTTTTATCAGGTATTGCATATTAAATGGTTCATTAGACCTATGGGATGCCTTTGGGTATTCCTTGTTACCTGTGTTTCTTGAGTGGGGTCGGGTGAGTGGCTCTTTCTCATCAGAGAATTGTGGCTGGGGCGCCAAAATGGTATTAATTGAATTGTGTTGTTATAAACTGTTGAGTTTAGTTTATTGAACATTGATATCTATTATAAGAGGCCTTAGAGACCTTAGTGTTGGTATGGGACAACACATAGTTAGCGCATTTCAACTATTGAGTTCTTTTCCTGTTTAAAATTAAATCTTTTGATTATGTATGTAATTGCTGAATTTCATATGCTAGAACCTTTTGGGTTGTGTTGGGTGTGGCTCAGATATTCTAGAGTGATGTTGATCACAGTTTGGGCTTATCCCGGGTTACTTTGGGTGGTTTTGACCACGGGATTGGGTGTCATGGGTGTCAGTTTGAGGCAGGATTATTGTCAAGTTGGGCATGGCCCGGGTTACTGGGATGGCAAGGCCATCAAACTTGAGTGGCATGGTCACAGGGACACAAGGTGTCAGAGATGTTGTGGTTGGGGTACTATTTTTGTGATTACCGCTCACCTAGAAACTTTAAGTAGTGTGAACATAGAGAGACTCTGTGATGAGGTGGTTTTGACCACTCATGTGGGTAGAGGCCCCTATTAGTTGCGGTTTAGTTACTTTTGGTTTGGGGGTTCTTGTCGTAGGAAGCCACGTGGAAGGTGAGGAGCCTTCGGGGGATATCATTGAGGCTATCGGGTTGGGGGGAAGAGGCTCTCCATTATTTGAGGGAAGATATCTTTGTCCCTCCAGATACGTAATTTGAGGGCATACATCACTGTCCCTCCGGTTACATATTTTGAGGGCAGACATCATTGTCCCTCCGGTTACTTCTTGAGGATAGGAATCGTTGTTCCTCCAGGTTACTATTGTTAGGTGTGCCTTCAGGACGTCATTAATTGAGACACGTGGTGTCAGGGGGGAACATGGTGTCAGGTTACATGATAGAGATTCTGGTGCTGGCCGAAGCAGGTGACACTCCATGGTGGCTGCTGAGCACCAGTGGAGTTTTTGTTTATTTTTGCATCGTTCTATTTACTGCTTTCCATATAAATGCATGTCTGCTTACACACTTATATTAGGTACGCATCATTGGGTGGTATCCTACTGAGATTCATCTCACACCCTGCATGGGCCCTTCGGGACACATGTAGACTTTATGGATTTGCATGGATGAAAGAGTTCAGCTTCAGGAGCCGGGTTGCAATAGCTATTGTATGGAGATGGTATGGACCTTGAGGTATTTCTTAGATGAAGCTACTTTGTTTTGCTTACTTTCCTGTATCATCATGCTTACTGGTTTTGTAGCTACAGTTGGTTATCCATTGGCGCCCTTTTTTTATAACTATATGAACTTCTTTGGATGCATGTTTTGTTGTTAGTAGTAGTGACAAGTGATCATCATGTTGTTGCGTTTACTTTCTACTATTGTTTTTTATATTTATTACTTCTGTTGTTTATTGATATTGACTGTGCTTCCGTTCTGCGGGTCTGGTTTGAGTCTGTTGAGTCTTTTATTCTGTTTCATAACTATTATTATACTCGGACCAGTACCATTATTATCCTCTGAGAGGGTATAGCCTCCCCACTATACCTCTAATACCCTTGCTTCTAGTTGGCAGCCTTTGACGTTTGGGGAGGTCCGCCTAAGGTAGTAACACCCAACCCATTTAGCACTCTTCGAGTGGTTGTTCAGTTCCGGGTTGTTACAAAGTGGTATCAGTGGAGTTCTTGACAGGGATTTATTAGTAGTGTTTTGTTGGCTACTAATGAGATTAAGACTTCTCTTTTTATTTTTGCCGGTTTTACTATTTTGGATATGGTAGACTGGAGATATGTTGTTACTGGAACTGGGTTTCTAGCTTGTTCTTGGGTTCCTGCAGCCCCAGGTACGAGGGATGAACCAAGTTACCTTGGGTGGGAATTGCGATTTTCTTTTTGCTCAGATTATAGTTTATATTATTTCCCCCTCGGTGGATCACTTGGTGTGCGATGTTATTGATTGTGATGTGTAAACCTTGGCCCGGTATGGCAAGGATTGTTTGTTTGGATTTTTTTAAGAACATTTTAGGGTATTTCAATTTCATAACTTCATGTATGCTTTGTGAAGTGATAATTCCATGTGAATAATATCAATTTCCCTGCTTTGTATTCTTGAAATGTGAAAAGGTGAAATTCCGGATAGAATTGCTTATTTGTTGCAATGTGTATGCCATGCTATATATGTTGTAGAATTTCATGTGATAGGTTATTTGGGTCTAGCTCTGTTATGAGTAGGCAGGTACTATGGTTGAGGTGATTTTGATCACTAGGATTAGGCGACACGGTCGTCGGTTTAAGGAAACGTTAGTTGTCAGGACGGGCATGGCCTGAGGTACTTTTGATACTTGGCTCTACTGAGGGCGGGTAAGAAGTCCATGAGGCCAGGATGTCGTGGGAATGGGTTGCGATAGGAGAGAGTAAGGGTATTTTTTTATGCTTCCTTTTACTGCTTTTCCTATCTGTGTGAATATATATATATATATATATATATTTATATATATATATATATATGTGGGTTTTTTGACCATTTATGGTATTCAGCGGGTTCCTCCTATATGTCTCGATGGAGCATCAGGTGGGAGATGATACAGTGCCGTAGGATTAGGTTCAAGATTCGGTACAGGTAGAGCACGAGCCGCAGGTACAGGCTCAGGGACAAGATCAGGTTCAGGATCCAGTGCAGGCAGGATAGTAGCTGGGTTTGGCAGTATTCAGACAATGGCTTGAATAGAAGCTCGGAGCTATCATGGTACGTGTTTTTCAGGGGATCTACAGAGGAGCGCAGGGTATAGAGCCTTCTATGGAATATCTGATGTGGGAGTTCCAGTCGCTGCACCTGCTGCTTTTTCAGGGTGAGGGTGGTCCACAGGTGGCTGAGAACTGGATAGAGAGCATGCAGATGATCTTCGAGCAGCTCAGGATACCTCCTGGGCGGAGGTTCAAGCTGGTGATGTACATGCTGAGAGGATCGGAAAATCGTTGGTGGGATGTGTAGGTTCAGGCTCGTAGGCATGAGAGACTAGCATGGAAAGACTTCGAGGATAGGTTCTTCGAGCACTTTTACCCAGAGAAACTGAGGGCCAAGAGAGCTCGGGAGTTCTTGAGCCTTCATCAGGTATACATGTTTGTCGTGGACTACGTAGCTACTTTAACAGAGCTATCTCGCTTTGCACCTGGTATGGTAAGCGATGACACAGAAAGGGTGAGGCGCTTCGAGGATGGATTGCGACACGCCATTCAGATCTAGGTGAATGTCTTCAGGATGGGTTCTTTCTCAGAGGCGGTGAACCAAGTGCTTATAGTAGAGGGAAACCAGAGGGATAGGCCCCAGGTTTGTCGGTGAACAGTTTCAGGTGACGGTTCGGATAGCAGGAAACGAGGACGGGATGAGTTCTAGTAGGGCAGTCAGGCCAGGGACTCAGCTAGACCACCTCATAGAAGTTCTAAAGTGGTTTGATTTCAGTGTGGGTATCCAGGACATGTTCGGAATCAGTGTGATAGGCCTCCAAAGGAGTGTCGGGCATGTGGATAGGTCGGGCATCTGGAGAGGTTCTACGGGTATCCTTCTCAAACAGCAGGCAGGTAGGGACCAGGACAAATGGTGGCATCTGGATTTGGTTCAGTTTCAGTACCAGGAGAGGGTAGTTGAGGTTCAGTTGCATGCGGAAGGCGTGATAGAGATAACGGGACCCATCTCAGTGGTTAGTGGCCGGTGACTGGAGCAGTACCTCAGGGAGGTCAGGCATCAGGCAGTCGTACTTCAGGCCAGGTGCACACCGTGGAGCTACCAGGGGCTGAGCAGGCTGGTGAGCCAATGACGGTTAGAGGTACACCACAGGTGTGGTCGTGATTTCTCATTTTCCTTTTGCCATGACCTACTGAGGCATGTCCGTTTTGAGTGCACGCGGTGCACTGGATCTATGTGGACTGACTAGATTCTATTCAGTGGGATTGGAACCATATCGAGTGTGTGATATATTTATATATATGTATGTATGGGATTCATAACATTCGGGGCATCGAGGATGCGGGTTACTTGAGGTGCCTTGGGCATCGGGGCATCGAGGATGTGGGTTACTTGAGGTGCTAGGCACCAGGTTCATTTTTGAGCGTCCATGGGATGTAGGACCTCATGGAGGCAGACACCGATGTGGTGTGGGATATGTTGGGTGTTGGGAACGACACAGGAGCACCAATGAGGCGCAGGGGTGACGATGTGTCACAAAAGGACTATGCGACCAGAAAACAGGTTAGTGAACCTTTGTTTGTTTTAAGTTTTGTCGGGTTGAGACCGAGTTAGGAAATTCCTAAGGTGGGGAGCCCCTTGAGGAATTTAGCAAGAACCTTCGAGACCGGGGTAGTTCGGGTTATTTTTAATCGGAGTGGTATGTTCGGTGCCCTCTCTGAGCTTCGTTTGATAGCTTGGGAATGAGCTATGTTAAGGTGGGGAGATTGTAAAAACCCAGGTTTTTGGAATGGGTCAAAATCCCAACCCTGTTTAAATTTTGACTTGTTTTTGAGGAAACTGGAGAAACTGGGCAGTTTCTAGAAATTTCCAAACTACACGCCGTGTACTTTCAAGTACACGCTGTGTATATGTTAAGAGAGTATCGGCTGTGTGCTCACCGAGTACAAGTCGTGTGAAGACCGTTTAGGAATTTCTTACTACACAGCGTGTATTTATAGACACAACATGTACCCTTGACCGTGTGGAGGCCATACATGGTGTGTGGGTTTGTTGGCCAGATAGAATCGTTTAAACCAAGTACACATCATGTTCCCCTTGGACACGCCGTGTAGTCTGGCCGTGTATAATGAATATACATGGAGTGTGGGTAAGTCAGCAAGGAAGAGAAGAAAAACTAAGTACACTGCGTGTACCCCTAGGTACACACTGTGTACTCATGTCGGCAGGTTTTGGTAAGTAAGTCGGTGGAATTCATGCCGCCATATGAACAATTAAATGATATACATGACGTGTAGTCCTGAAGTACATGTCGTGTACTTTCTTTTTTCGCTAAAATAGGAAGTAGCCTTGTTTTTGAGGCATAACCTCTTTGTGTCGCCGGGTTTCGCAAACCAAGCTGGCCGGACCTTATTTCTTCTCCCCGATCTCCGTCTGAACTTCGTTTCGATCACAGTTTGATCCATTGGAACACCCTCAGTAAGGCCTTGATTCTACTTTATCTGTTTTGTATGATTTTTGTTCTAGAACGAGTTATTGGGGTTTGAGCGGTTTTGATTATTTTGTAGATCTACCACATTTTAGACCTAATTGGAGGTTGTTATCGGAGGACTAGCATCGTACGAGTCTTAGGTAGGTGGTACATACCTTTTTTTGTATTTTCGTGGTCATTTGTGAGGTGCGGCCTTAGGCGTGTTTTCGGGTATTTTAAGCGGGACCCATTTTTAGATGGTATTGTATATTAAATTGTTCATTAGACCTATGGGATGCCATTGGGTATGCCATGTTACCTATGTTTCTTGAGTAGGGTCGGGTGAGTGGAAATTTCTCATCGGGGCATTTTGGTCGGGGCGCAAAAATGGTATTAATTGAATTTTGTTGTTATAAACTGTTGAGTTTAGTTTATTGAACATTGATATTTATTGTAAGAGGCCTTAGAGACCTCAGTGTTGGTATGGGACAACACATAGTTAGTGCATTTCAACTGTTGAGTTGTTTTCCTTTTTAAAAGTAAATCTTTTGATTATGTATGTAATTACTGAATTACATATGATAGAACCTTTTGGGTTGTGTTGGGCGTGGCCAGGATATTCTTGAGTGATGCTGATCATAGGTTGGGCTTGGATAGGGTTACTTTGGGTGGTTCTGACCATGGGATTTGGTGTCATGGGCATCCGTTTGAGGCATGATGACTGTCAGGTTAGGCATGGCCCAGGTTACTGGAATGTCAAGGCCATTATACTTGAGAGGCATGGTCGCAGGGACACGATGTGTTACAGATTTTGTGGTTGGGGTACTATTTTGGTGATTACCGCTCACCCAGAAACTTTGAGTAGTGTGCACATAGAGAGACTCTATGATGAGGTCTATCTTCGAGAACCAGTGTGCTCCCTTTAGCTGATAGAAGAGGTCATCAATCCTTGGGAGTGGGTACTTGTTCTTCACAGTCACTTGGTTCAGGCATTGATTTTCAACACAAAGTCTCAAGCTCTTATCTTCTTTCTTGGCGAACAAAATTGGGGCTGCCCAGGGAGAAACACTAGGTTGGATGAATCACTTCCCCTATAAGTCCTCTAGTTGTACCCGCAGCTCACGAAGCTCCATGAGATCCATCTGATATTCTTGTGTAGATATCGATGTCATCCTGGGGTACAAGTCAATGTAAAAGTACACCTATCTGTGAAGAGGAAGACCAGGAACATCATCAGGGAAGACATCCTCGTACTGGTCCACCACAATAGGATAACTCAGACTCTCCACATCAACCTCTCCAAGGGTAAGGCTGGACAACTGATGAGTGATCGGTTGCACTCTCCTCCGGGTAAGTCCATCCTTCACTGTAATGGCTCCCTTCTCGTCGGTGAAGGTAAAACTGGTCCCATCTATGCGGACACACCGCACATTGAGCCTAATACAGTCTATCTCAGCATAGATTGTAGATAACCATTCCATACCCAATATGAAGTCATAAGGACTCGACACTGCTACAAGGAGATCCCAGCTGAAGCTCTCACCTCCTAGAGTAAGCTCACACAGCCGTCACCAGTGCATAATCATCGAATCCTCTCTCATAGGAGTCTCTAGCTATAAGGATCGAGACAACGGCTACGTCAGAATCTCTAAGCTCCAAACGAGGGTAGTGTAAATAAAAGAATGACTGGAACCTGTGTCTATAAGTACTGCAGCTAAGGTGGAGTAGACTCAGATCGTACCTCGTATCATCTCTGGAGTGCCAAGATCATAGGCCTCAACTACCTAGAGCTGATCTCGCCCCTATACACCTGCTCCCTATGGTTGGGATGGACCACCTGGTGGTGGTGGCGGTAATATCTCAAATCGTCTCTCACCGCAAGCTGCACGACCGGATCCTCTTCCATGTCTGCCTGCTCCCTGTAGACCTTCTCGGTCGAATCTCTGTCTCTACTTGGGCAGTCCTTCGACTGTCTGTTGATCATCTGTACGACGGTTCGGACAGTCACGAGCCATGTGACCATGCCCGCCGCATGTGAAACACTTCCCACTCCTGGCATGACTGGCTCTGTCTCAGGTGCCTTGCACAAATGATCTCGAGTCATGTGTTCGTCCACCTGTATGTCTGGTCTTCTTGGACCTCTGCGACATATGTCTGCTGCCAGCTGCAGAAGACTCCGCTATGTGATGACTAGTGGTGGATCTCACTGCTGGAGACTGCTCAACAAGGAAACTCTCTACTAGGAGGTCTCTCTCTAACACTACCGCCTGTGTCGGGATGCTGAGTGAGATCACTGAAGCCCTGATCTCTCGCCTGAGCCCCTGCTCAAAGGTTCGAGCCCTAAATAATGGGTCCCACACCATATTTGTGGAGTATTGTGAGAGGTCAGTGAACCTAACTGAATACTGAGCTACAGTCATGTTGCCCTACTGCAGATGAAATAGCACTTGAATGCACACTGCATGAAGAGTCATTGGAACAAACTCTTCCTAAAACAGGCTCTCGAAGTTTTCCCATAGAATCTTCACCTTGTCGTGGACCTCGAGCATCAAGCTCCACCATCTGTCTGCTGCTTCCTATAGAAGTCTGGCTGCAAGGATCACCATGAGATCTGCTGGTGTCCCTACCAGTCGAAAGACTCTCACTACAGCCTCCAGCCAATCCTCAACTACTTGTGGGTCCTTCTCTCCCCTGAACCTAGGTGGCCTCTAGCATTGGAACTCATGCAATGCGCTCAAGAAGAGTGCACCCTTTACTACTGGGGTAGGTGGAATCGGTGGTCCAATGGGGAATGGTACCGCTCATACCTCTATCAGTGCCTCTACTGGAAGAGGGCCCTACATCAAGGCCTCATCGCTAGGTGAGCTATCAGTGTGTACAACTCTTGAAACCCTAGATGGCTATCTTCATAAAGGCATCCTAAGAATAAACAGGTGCTCCATGGTCAATAAGTTATACCTGGTGATCTGACTCAAAGAGTTCACAAGAAGACTCTTTAAAACACACACGCAATCAGTGTTTTCGTGCACTGAGTTAGAAATCAGAAGTCAGGGTCAGGGTGTATGGATACGTCAGTCGCCGCACCAAAATTGGATTCCCTAAAGTGATAAACACACTCACTACACTTAACACTATTTTTATTAAAAAGAAAGATAACAGTCCTATGTTCTGTGGTAGAACTGACTCCTCTGATACCAATTTGTCATGACCCTTCCCCCAGGGAATGTGTCATGACTAACCCCAAGCCCACCTTCCATAGGCCAGGGGCTGGAAATTAGCACCAAAGGCATATTCCCTAAAACTAGGAAGGCATTGCCTTTATAAGCTGTAAACACATGAAAAAATCACACAATAAGATATGAATGCAGGTTAGATATATAGAAAAAAGAGTGTTGAAAGTAAAAAGGGGCCGGAATACAAGCCCAACAGTAATAGTACAAGTACAACTGAAATACAATACAACTGAAGAAAAAGAAAGGCAGCTACTAGGTCGTCCTCCGGGTTCCTACCTGAAGGGTAGGTACAGATCGCCTCCTCATCACTCCACGTCCACATGTCTCGTCTGCGTACCGACACGCCGTATAGTCCACCTCCGAGCACCATCCAGTCCTGGTACTCTCAGCCTCAATCAGTGTTTTCCGTCATCAGCATCCAACACAACAAGGTTTGGAAAAAACCCATGCTGGGGTGAGTATAACAATACTCATTAGGGACCTTGAGACCCTCATGGTCTCACAAAATCCACAAAAGATAAACCACAAAGTATGAAATCAACAGATAACCCTACTTAGGTATATGCCAATACATATACCTAAGTTACCAAGTAATCCATTTCAATCATGAGGAAAACACAGAGGTATTGACTCAGCTCACATCAGGATTTACTCTAGGGTTAGTAACAAGTAACATCCCCATTCACATCATCGAACACTTCAGCTAATAGAGAACCCCTTATCTATCGAGTATCATGGACCTAAAGCGTCACACAGAGGTGCTTCCCACTAATCTTGGACTGCTGAGGTACTCCTACTATTGAGTATTGTGGGTCTATCGCATCACACAGAGGTGCTCCCAACCATGGGTCTGTTGTGTCACACAGAGGCGCTCCCCCTCATGACTTGCTGAGGTACTCCTCCTATCGAGTACCGTGGGTCTGTTGCGTCACACAGAGGTGCTCCTCCTTGTGGCCTACTGAGGTATTCCTCCTTTCAAGGTACTGTGGGTCTGCCACATCACACAGAGGTGCTCCCCATCATGGGTCTACTACGTCACACAAACGTTCTCACCACTAGACCTATCAAGTCACTCTGAGTCGAAATGGTCAGCAGTCATCAAGTATTAGCCAGCAACTGGGTTTTGGCACTATAATCTCTCGTCTCAGGAAGGATCCTCTCCAAGAGCTACTGGTCGATACTCTAACTACCACAAAGTTCCACAAAGAATCATCTCAAATGAAATTCATGTCATAGGGGTCTCAACGTAACAGACGGTGCGTCAATCGGACGCCCAGTCTGTGAGTTAATAGCCTTTTAGTCCCGGGGGCCCGGTTGGATTCATGCTCGATCCAACCTGACCATACCCCATCTTAATCCAAAACTGCAGTGGGGTATACTCAAAGGTACCGTATCGCTCTAATATTTCCAATTCCACTGATGGTTCTTCAAATGAATGTTTGGTGCCAAAGTTATGGCCAAAAGAGCATAAATGGGATGTAGTGGGCCCGGGTTCGGTCCGACCCGGTCTGACCCTACCTGGGCCGACCCGGTTCAGGTTGACCCAGCCTGACCCCCTAGGTCCGGCCCAGCAGGCCGTGAGGGGTGCCGCGAGGGCGGCTCGGCCGTGGAGGGTGTCACGAGGGTGGCTCGGCCACAGATGGCGTGTGGCCGCAGGGCGGCTTGCAGGGCCACAGGTGGTGTGGATAGGGCGTCTTGGAGGGGTACGGTGAGGGCGACTCGGCCTAGGGTAGCGCGGTTAGGGTGGCTCAGCCCGGGGCGGCGCGGCAAGGACAGTTTGGCTGGGGCGGCGCGGTGAGGGCGGTTTGGCCGGGGCGGCTCATAGAACCTCGAGCGGCGTGGCTAGGCCACTGGCAGCGGCTCGGCCCGGATGGTGGCGGCGGCTCGGCTCGGCAGCGGCGGCTTGGGAATGGACAATACTCGAGGGGGTGGAGGTCGTGGGGCGGTGCGGGGTGCAAAGGCCTCAGGGCGGCGCAGGGCACGGAGGCCACGGGCGGTGGTGCCATTGCCTTCGTCGCCTTCATCGCGTTCAACACTACAAATCATCACAAGATTTGTAGAGGGGTCAGACCTTGTTTGTTTGGCCCATACCCTCCGCGTTAAGGTGGTAGCATATGGCTCAACAAGAACTTGAAGAAGAACGTCGATATCTACAACCTCTTGCAACGATTTATTCCCAAACCCGAAAAATAAATCAAGGGAAGATCATGGGAAAAGTATTCATTCACAAATAAACCCCTACCTTGTTCATTTGATTCGTTGAAGATTACCTGTGGGGAAGGAGAGGACGTTGTTGGGGATAGATGGATGTCGATGAAGTCGACATTTCCTTGAACGTTGATTCGTTGACATTGAAGAAGTTCCTCATCAACGAATTTCCTATGGAAGAATTCGGAGTCAAAGTCGGTGTTCTTCATTGGCATTCTTCATTAGAGAGATTTCTCCCAAGGCTCCACCAAATAAAATGACAAGTAGCCAACATAATAGGTTATGTTGTCTATTTAGTTCGTTGGCACAAATTCAAAAAGGCTTAAAATTCAAATTGGCTAAATTAATGTAGTGCGTTGGCATAATTAATGTGGAGGAATCTCAAGAGGCTCCTCCACATTAAAGAGGGAGTTGAGAGGTTTCTCCCTCATTAAGAGGGGAGTTCAAGGGTTTTAGGCCTCGAGTGGTCCCCACAACCATAACCTCTCATAGGAGGTTAGGCTCGGGTGGTCCCCACCACCATAACCTCTCATGGGAGGTTAATTTTTTGTGGTCCCCACTACTCGAATTCCACTTGGAGTGGTTACAACAAATAAAATAAAATATGTGATTATTTTATTTTATTATTTCCATGAAAAACCCAAAAAACTATCTTTCACTCTCGACCCACTATGGTCGAGGTGAAAGTCTCCTTAAGCGAATACCGGTGTTGCGAGTTCAACAGTGCCCTCAGATTTCAATTCCGAGCACTGGTTCAAAAGTTAGAAAAACCCACTCGCACATTTACTGAACGTACCCGAAATAAAGTTCTGAAATTCATTCCGGGCACTCCGGGCCTCGGAATCACGCGCTGTCAATTTTCAAAGACTCATAAAATTCCCTTATATTTTTTAAAAAAATACACGGAAATTCCGGGTCATCGGCCGCCGCAAAGGCGACAGCACAATGGAGCCACCCCACAGCCTTCGCGCCCTGCATCCTCCGCCACCCCATGGCCGGACTGCCGCCCTATGGCCAGACTGCCACCCCACTGCTGGACCTCCACCCCTGTGGATTTGATGCAATTTCTAGCATGGATTTTATTTCTCTATATAGATCAAACATAAATTTCTATGAGAGGGAATTCACTCTACATATGGAGAATCGAACCATGATTCTATACAAGTGCAAGGAGGAGGATGAATCTTCTTTAGCACCATCATCTCAAGTATGGATATTACTGCCCTCTGAGCATGCGTATCTTACTCAGATGATTGATTCTAAGGAATCAACCATCCTTGAAGGCATGCCTATTGTGAGGAAATTCTCTGAAGTGTTTCCCGAGGAATTGTCTAGTCTTCCTCTTAGAGGAGATGTTGAATTATAGATTGATCTTATAATTAGGTCATTTCCAATATCCAATACTTCATATAGATTGGCTATTATGGAGCTTGAGGAGTTGAAGAAATAACTACAAGAGAATTTGGATAAACGGTTTTTATGCCCAAGTGTTTCACCATGGGGTGCACTAGTCCTCTTCCTCAAGAAGAAGGATGGGTCAATGTGCCTTTGCGTTGGTTATCATGAGCTCAAAAAAATCATGATAAAGAACAAGTATCATCTTCCACGAATTGATGGATTGTTCTATTATCTACATGGAGCACAATACTTCTCCAAGGTGGATCTATGGTCAAGATATTACCAATTAAGGTTGAATAGGTAAGATGTTCCCAAGACTTCTTTTCGTACAAGATACGGACACTATGAATTCATAGTAATGCCTTTCGGACCCACTAATGCTCCAGAAATTTTTATGGACTTGATTAATAGAGTCTTTAGAGATTACCTCTACAAATTTGTGGCAGTCTTTATAGATTATATTCTAATATAATTCAAAACCAGGGGGTGCATAAGGAGAATCTAAGAACTATACTAGAAACATTGCGAAAGGAGAATATCTATGCAAAGTACATGAAGTGTGAGTTTTGGTTGAATGAGGTATCATTCTTGGGTCATATCATCACAATCAATGGAATATCTTTGGATCCCTCTAAGACAGCTTCAATTGAGGGATGGTCGAGGACAACATCGGTGACGGATATCTGTAGCTTCCTAGAGTTAGCTGGATATTATCGCCGATTTGTGAGAAATTTGTCATGATTGTCCAACCCTCTTACCAAGCTCACTCAGAATGGAGTAAGGTTTTCTTGGAGTGATGAATGTGAAGATAGCTTCAAGGAGTTGAAAAGGAGGCTTATCACTGTGCCCGTGCTCACATTATCCACAATTGGAGAACTTTTTTGTTATTCAGTGATGCTTCGAAGAAGGTCCTGGGATGTGTGTTGATGAAAAATGATAAAGTCATTACCTATGATTCAAGGCAATTAAAATTTAATGAGAAAAACTATCCAACACATGATCTAGAGTTGGCTGCAGTAATCTTTGCTTTAAAAATTTGCTGACATTACCTCTTTGGGGAGAAGTTTGAAATATACACAGATCACAAAAACCTCAAGTATATATATTCACATAGAAAGAGTTTAATATACACCAATGAATATGGATAGATCTGATCAAAGACTATGACTGCTCAATCCATTACCACCCTGGTAAAGCGAACAAGGTGGCGGATGATCTAAGAATAAAGGACCTAGAAATTATATCATTGATGAGAATTGAAAAGGATCCAATCTTCTTAGGTTTGACAAATATGGACATGGGAATCATAAAAAATGGAACATCATAAATCCTTTCACAAATGATTGCTCAACCGTCTCTTTTGGAAAGGTTAAAGGATTATCAAAATGATGATGTGGTAATTCAGAAGAAAGTGGAAGCTAACAGAAAAGGTAAATCCTCAGAGTTTGATGTTAATAAAGAAGGAATTATGATATTTGATACAAGAATATGTATTCCTTCAAATTCAGAGTTAAAGAAAGAAATTTTGTATGATGCACATATTTTGAATTTCTCCATTCACCCAGGAAACAAAAAGATGTATCAAGATCTCTTATAGAATTATTGGTGGGATAACATGAATAAGGATATCACTGAGTATACATAAAAGTGACTGGTATATCATCAAGTGAAGGGTGAGAGGCATAAGTCTAAGGGGATTATGTAACCATTACCCATACAAACATGGAAATGGGAGAACATCACTATGGACTTTGTCACTGGACTTCTGAAGACATCCAAAGGAAACAATGCAATCTGCGTTGTTGTGGATCATCTTACAAAGACAACACACTTAATTTCAATTTGAGAGTATTTTTCATTGGATCAACTGGGATGGATATACATCAAAGAAGTGGAAAGTATGCATAGAGTACCACTATCGATTGTATCTGATCGATATCCAAGATTCACCCCTAATTTCTATAAGAGTCTCCAACATACTCTGAATACTAAGATAAACTTCAATATGGCTTATCGTCCTCAAAATGATGAACAATTTGAGTGGACTATAAAAAAACTTGGTACATGTTGAGAGATTCCTCAATGGACTTCAAATGAGGATGGTATTAACATCTTCCTCTAGTTGAGTTCTCTTACAATAACAGTTTCAACTCATGCATCAAAATGGCTCCTTATGAAGCTCTTTATGGGAAGAGGTGCAGAACACTAGCATGTTGGGAAGAATTTGGGGAGATAAACCCCTAGGTCTAGAAATTTTAGAAGAAATGCTGGATAAGGTTAAGACCATCCAGCAGCACATTAAAGCTGCTCAGAGTCAACAAAATATATATGCTGATAATCATGGACGAGACCTAGATTTTGATGTTAGAGACATGGTATTCCTCCGCATATCATCATGGGAGAGATTTATGAGATTTAGGAATAAGGGAAATCTTAGTCTAAGGTACATCTTCTCTTTTGAGATCCTTGATCGTATTGGAGCAGTGGCCTATCGACTAGCACTCCCTCCGAACTTATCTCAAGTACATGATTTATTCTATGTATCACTTTTGAGGAAGTAAATACCAAACAAATATCATGTGCTCAATCCATAGGTGGTACCATTGGATAATGACCTATCCTATGAAGATAAGCCGGTGAAGGTCTTAGATCATAGAGAAATTTTTTTAAGAAATAAGATAATGACCCTCGTCAAGGTGTTATGGCGAAACCACAAGTTTGAAGAAGCAATTTGGGAATCAGAGGAAGTGATGAACCAGAGTTACCCTCATCTATTTTAGTGTGGGAAAATGAAATTTCAAGGGTGAAATTTCTTAAGTGGGGAAGATTGTAACGACCCAAACTTTTATTAATGAAAATTCCTCTTGATCTAATTAAATGACTTATTATTTAAAATGGTTGTATAAAACATATGAACTTATTTGGATTTATTTTTTCATATTTTAAAATATCATTAAGAATTTTCACTGTTTCTAATATATTCATTGAACAGTGATCACATGATTAGTATAAATATAGGGTTGTAAAAAATCCAATTTACTCTGAAAAAGGAAGTGATGGACTCATCGAGTAGAATTCCTCCATACGAAGCCCATTTTTCAGAACATGGAAAGGAGGTGGCACCACTGGGCTTCGCTCTTGACCAAAACCAATATGAGCTTCAACACATTAAGCTTTAACGGAACTTCCTATAGGAAAAGTTGAAGTTATTAAAGATTACCACCCGAACGATGTTTTCCGAGGCACCCCAAGAGTTTGTTACCATCGCACACCTTACCCTTAGGTCTTATGCGGGTGTTATAAGGGATTATGTAACAATACCCTATCATTATGATTATGTTGATTATTTTTGTATATAATAAATAATATACATTCATTTTATTATTGTTAATTTGTAAATAGTTTTTAAATCACAAATAGTATTTTTAGTTAATATTCAATTAAGACATATATTTTGATGAATTAATGGATTTTTTAATTAAATAATATTTGAATAAAATATTATTACTAAATTAATTTCTATTAAATATAAATTATTGTATAATTTTTATGAATACAATTGTAAATTTTTTAAGGTTTGAAAGTTGTTTTTGTCAAAACCCATGAATTTCTGATAAATATCGGTTTTTATTTTAAAAGTAAAAAATTCACATATTTAGAAAATTATTTAGATAAAATGAAGATTATTTTTTGAATTAGGATGTTGAAATTATCCAATGGTGAATTTTTCATGATTTTATGAGACAGTCGAATTTTTGGGTAAAAATTAAATATTGTTTAAATATATAATGCATTTTATGACATCATAATAGCCCAATAGTGATGTAATAAAATACTATAAATGGGATTTTAGGCCAATATATGTTTTAACTTTAAAATAATTTGATTTTAGGTTTGTTCTATTTATTTTACAAAGCCTTAGTAGATCCTCCAAGACTTATAAAACATTTTAACTTTTTAAAATGATTTCCTTGAGAGTGTAACTCGCCTCCACATAAGAAAGACTAATATTTTAATAATTTGGGCCAATGGCCTTATAAAATAATTTTTCCACTTAAATTTGGAAAAAAACCATGGTTTGGTTTGTGGTTTTTATTAGTTTAATGTGTAGTGTATAAAACCTAAATAATAAATAATTCCCTGTCATTTCCTATATAAACCCACTCAATATGTCATTCTTCTTCACTAAAACCATTAATATCTCGACCAAACCCTACCCTCCTCTCTTTAGAATCCTCCCAATTTTCCCCAAGATCCCAAGAAGCCCCTCTCAAGCCTCTCCCAAGCCTTTGGGATCACACTTCCAAGTAAGAGATCTCCTTCCTTTCTCATTTTTGTCCATGTTTCTTTATGTTGTTGTTCCCATTTATTTTCAATTAAAAATTTTGGGGTATTATTTCACATATCCCCATACTAAAATCCGTTTTTTAATGATTGTGGACATTTTTATCTCTCATTAATTCCTCCCATGTACACCTATTACCATACTGAAATTCCATAAGCAATTTCTATCTTCTCATTTACATTCAAGAAATTCTTTTATATTATGTATCTAAATTCCATTAAATATGTTGGTACGTGTATCTAAATGACACATTACTGTCCTTTTCATGTAAATATGATGAGATACCACTTTCTCACTCATCAACCATTTCTATGAATCCTTATGTCATGTCGTTATGCTGGCGAAATTGCTCCGCGATTTTCCAAGCCAAAGTCATTATGTAGTAAATACCATGCCCATTTCTCTATCAAGGGTATTCACCTTTATGAAAATTTTCTTATTGATTATAGAGTTTCATTTGTGAATTCCACATTCCTTTATCTTGGAATAAATGGTGATGTTTAATGAATCCATGTTGTATGATCTATGTGGCACACTTCTGCATGAAATAAAATGATTTAGAAGGGTGCTCCCTGATAGCGCTCCAATGCATTGGGTAAAGATTAGTATCATGATATTTCAAGTGAAATGAGGTTTTACTAATGATAATTCAAGTGAAATTAGGGTTTACTTTTTCTCCATGTTCAATGATCCTTAGCTCATGCTAATATCATGTTAAATGTTGTTGCTACATTTCCATGTCATGATAATCATGCTATATCATGCCTTTATGTTCATGTTTCTCTTGTGCTCCATTGATATGCCTATTTCCTAAAACATACTATATTATTCATGTTATTCCTTTCTCACTCCCTTACTAGGCTTTATATCTCACCCTTTTTTATGCATATCCTCAGGTTATCCTGTGCAATGATAAGTACGAAGGAATGTTGTGATCATGTAAAAGAATTTTTCAATAAAGATGTTGTGTTTTATGTTCTAAGTTTTTATGTAATGTTCCTAATTTCCGAAGACACTAGACCTATTGATAATAAGAGTTTTCTTAAGTGCAATTTTATGTAATTAATCATGTTCATGTGTGTAATAAAGAGCAAGGTTGTTATACATTTTAAATTATGATAAATTTCATTTCATTGTGCGACAAGGTATAATATTGGGACATGTCATTTCTAGGGATGGTATCCAATTTGATAAATCAAAAGTGGATGTCATTTATTTTATACCATTACCCAAAAATGTACAAGATGTGCAGTCTTTCCTAGTTCATTCTAGATTTTACCATCGTTTCATTCTTGACTTTAGTAAGATTGCACTCCCCCTCTTCTGATTACTCCAAAAAGAAAGAGAATTTGTTTTTGATAAAGAATGTGAGGATGATTTTAATAAATTGAAATGGAGTCTCACATCACCCCTGGTAATCCAACCAACTCAGTGGGATTTACCATTTGATCTCATGTGTAATGCCTCTAACTATGTAGTTGGGGCTATCTTATCACAATGGGTTGATCATGCTCCACATGTCATTGTTTATGCCTCATGTACTTTGGAACCTTCCCAAGAAAAATACACCAAAACTAAAAAATAATTCCTTGAAATTTTGTTTTCCTTGGATAAATTACAGTCATAACTTTTAGGGTCCAAATTCATTGTGTTATCAGACCATGAATCCCACTGGTATCTTCTTAAGAAACCAGAATCCAAACCCCCTCTCATTCGATGGATGCTCCTCCTTCAGAAATTTAATCTAGAAATTAGAGATAAAAAGGAGCAGAGATTTTGGTGGCTGACTATATCCGTAGGATCCTCTCATCCTCAGACATTTCCTCATCCCCCTATATTCCTATAAATGACATGTTTCCAGATAAGAAATTGTATCAAGTGCAAGATGTTACTCCTTTGTATGCTAAAATTGTAAATTATTTGGTATAATATTGCATTCCTTCCAATTTCAACAAAAACTAGGCAGATCGTCTAAAACATGAGTCCCATTGTTATATTTGGGATGACCCCTACTTTTATAGAACATTTAGTGATCATGTCCTCATGTATTGTGTTCCTGATAGTGAGTTTCATTCCATCCTTAGGTTCTGCTACACTTGCTTGTGGGGGCCAATGTGGTCCCCAAATGACTACTCATAAGGTCCTTGATTCTGGTCTCTTTTGATCAATATTATTTCAGGATACTCATGATTTCTGAAAATATTTTCCACATTGTAAAATAATTGTGAATGTCTCTAAAAGAAATTAAATACCATAGAAACCCTTTCTCTTCCATGATATTTTTGTTGTTTGGGCATTGACTTTATGGGACCATTCCAAAATTCATTTGGAAACTTGTACATTCTTCTAGTATTTGATTATGTATAAAAATGGGTAGAATCATGTGCCACAAGAACTGATGATTCCAATAATGTTGTGGAATTTTTTAGAACCCAAATTTTTTTGTAGGTTTGGATTACCTAGGTTCATCATCAGTAAATAGGGTTCTCATTTTTGCAGCAGAATAATGCAATATCTTTTTCATCAGTATGGGGTCAAGCATTGAGTGGATACTACATATCACCCACAAACCAATGGTCAAGACAAGGTGTCGAATAGAGAGGTAAAACAAATTCTTCAAAAAACTATTCAACCCAATAGAAAAGATTGGAGTCTTATACTCGATGATTCATTATTTTCTTACCATACAGCCTTTAAAAATCCCATTAGAATGTCACCTTATAGGCTTGTGTTTGGAAAGAGTTATCATCTCCCTATTGAGATATAGCATCAAGCCTATTGGGACATTAAATAATGCAATTCTAGTCTTTATGGTGCAGGTTCTTAAAGGAAGTTATAGATTCATGATCTAGAGGAAATTAGAAGAGATTTATATGAGAACTCACAGATATATAAGAAGAGAACCAAGGCTAACCATGACCATCTCATCCTTCATCATCCATTCAAAATTGGGCAGAAGGTCCTCCTTTAAAATAAAGGCTAAATTTTCATCCAGTTAAGCTTAATTCATGTTGGTTTGGTCCGTACACTATTACTAATATTTATCCATTTGGTGTTGATCAGGTTCAAAATGAAGAAACCATAAAACCATTAATTTCAATGGGAAGCGGCTTAAGCACTTTCACAAAGCCCTTTAGGAGTCCCCAATGGAGGAACTCTATGATCAAGAAGAAATCTATGAATGGAACCAACCAAGGTTTTATCCTTCCTTCCCACATTCTCTTTTATTATAGTGAGAACATTGCATACTCTAAGTGTGGGGGATGGTTACATTCTTGGGTTAGTTAGGAATTTTCATCATCTTTCTTCCTTTTCTCTTTTTAGCTTTATGAATAGTATTTTTAATCCCCCCTCACTTTTGTACTGGATTGTTACTTTTTTATGCCCAATTTATCATAGAAAATGATGCATATTTAATCATTGAAGTTATTGAAAATGCGTAAGGAATTTCTGTATTTCATGTTGTTTTAACATTTGAAAAAAATCTGATGAAATGTACATTTCAACAAGAATTAAATATTTTGGTGTGACTTTATTTTTAAATTTATTTCTTTTTCGATGATATAAATGGTTGTTTCATTTTGAAACCTTCGAGAAGAATAGTACCCTTTGTGTGAGTAGTTTAAGGGAAAATTGTGTCACTTAATTTCTCCACACACCTTTGCACCCAACCGTGAACTGTGAAAATTTATTACTTAATAGAAGGTGAATATAAGTTAGGTTAATTTTTCTCTACTTTACAAAATGATTTTTCCATACATTCATTCCTTATCTGATCTATTTCATTAATATACCATATTGACCTATGCATGTGTACCTATTATCAGACTGTTGTACGCCCTGAAAAAAACCCAAAAAAACAAAACAAAAACAATTAAACATTGAGGGGAGTGATGAAATGTAAAAAATTTGGGGATATCTAGGTAAGGATATTATGGTTTGACTTCTAGGAATTCTTAAGTGAGTGAGACTTGAATTTTGATTGCAAAGGATGTAGGGAGGGTTTGGTGGAAAGGAAAATATAAGTAGACAATTTTAAAAATAACTTATATTTACTCGATAGATAGTGGAAGCAATACCATGAAATGGTTTTCGCACACACACATGTAAAATTAGTGACATGATTAAATTTTGAATTATTTTCTTCGATTGGAATCATGCATCTCTTGGAATTTCATTTTGATGCAATTTTTGAGACGTCTTTTTCCCTGATCACTGATAATAACTCCTCGGTGTTATTTTTTCTTTGATTACATTTCTATCAGGAATTAAATTTTTAATGAATTTTAAATATTTATTAAGTTGGGAATATCTACATGCATAATTTTGGTAAATATGACTTTGCACATTTTTAGGTGTGGGGGAGTGATCGCACCACGATTTACTATTTCATTTTCACCCTTACACCACTGTGCTAAACGAGTTTTGTATTGAAAAATATAAAAATAATAACCAATTGAACTTTATGCTTAATTAAATTATTTTTTTTATAATTTTTAAAATTGGAAATGTTACTTTTTTTTGATAATTTCATTATAGGTGGATGTGATTTTGAGGGCCCATGATGAAGTTCAAGAAAAATGGGACAAACTGCGCAGGATCCAAGCACACCAGTGGACTCAACCATAACTACTACTAAACCGTGAATCCAAATGGGATGATATTTTGTTTTCTGGTCCAAAATTCAGTGTGATATAAATTTTATGAATGAAACCAAGATAAATTCTTCCATCTGGTGTCCCATCCGGATTGATCTGTCCAATCCATTGAATCTGCATGAAGTTAAAAGTGGTGTGTTGCGTTTTGTCGATCTCTCAAGATGTAGTTGTCCAAATGGTTCCAAATTTTCAGTAGAGATATTCAAGATATGGGGATACATATTTTTTATTTTCTTTAAAGTGAGATAAGACTATCTGGAGGTCAAAACCATGGGCCAATTGGTTTCTTGAAATCTAGGGGCTCAAAACCACCTTCCAATTTTCCTATAAAATGATACCTTGGGCTCTCCATTTGAAAGTTAGAACCAAAAGAAAATATATTCCATTTTGGAGTTACATATGATTCTTATCATCATACTAGATTTTTTGGAGGCCCCTATCCTCATAGGTGTATTAAGAATAAATAAGGAGTTCCACCCAACTTTCCTCCTCCTCTCGATGTTGGGCTAAATGGTGGGTGTTCATTGTGAGGGATCTACACATATTGTAAAGGGAGTTAAGGAACTTGTAATACAAATGGATTAATTTATTTTGGGTTTTAAAACATTTAATTTATAATTATATTACTTTGATTCATATTTGAATTCTTTTTTTTATTGAATCGAATGGAATGCTCTTTACTTTCAACTAATTGGTAAGAAGTATTGAGTACGTGACTTGTGTTGTTTCGATTAGACAACATAATAATCCTTTTCTTACCAACTTATTTGATATTTCATTTTTATTTGGATGTTATTATACCATTAATGATATATGGACCTTGGATATACGATTTTTATAATAAGGTTTTTCTCAACATGATTTGATATAAAAACTTGAAAAGTAATCGGGATTCTGATTAATTTTAACCAAATACTTGCATCAAACCCTGATTAATATCCAAGAATGGTGAACTTGAAATGTGTGTAGTAAACTCACAATGAACCCTTTTTATCATAATTTTAAAAATCTACTTGCTTATTCAACTATTATACTCTTTAAATTAAGTTATTTTCTTTAAATAGTTTTCAAAACAAACCCCCTCTTTTATTAATTTTTATTAAAAATTCACACTCTAAACCTACTAGAATTCCTTGAGAGACGACCTAGGGTCTTATATTAATAAATTTTACATTTCATGAAAATGTGGTCATCTCCCTGCCCCACAATGCTCCATGAAATTTTTTTATTCATGATGCTCAGCGTACTCATGGAGCTTGCCTTTGAAAAATCTGCGCCTTCACAAACCATCCTTTGTGAAGGCCAGTATTTGTGAAACTCATGCATTTTCCATGTTTTCATAAGGATTTCAAGGAAATCCAATTTTTGTGATGTTCTCCAAACTCTAAATTTTGGACCCCAAAAATTTGGAAAACATTGGGAAACGGTGTCACCATGTGTACGCAATTTTCTATACCGCTTCATGGGCATCCATTCCTTCATATTGGATCTTTTTCAACATATCATGTCAAAAATATATTTGGACTCTAAAAGTTACCGTGTAAACCCACGTTTTCAACAAACACAATCAACCCAAAAATGCTCTAACATTACCTTGAGGGGTTTTTGCCCAAAAATCTCTCCCTTTGGGTTTGTTGACAACTCTTCACATTTTGATACCATGTTAAAGCTTCTTCCACATTATACCAATATTCATTTCATGTGATTTAGATATCAATCAATGATCTAATCAACACACACTCTAAGCCTACATGATCCATGCTCGTTGTGAGATACAATAGTAATATGAAAAGTTCATCAATGAATTACTTCATTCCAAAACCATTCAATTGATTTCATCACGAACCTCAGCAGTCGTGATATATAACCTTTGATTAATCCCCTTTAGCATCATCAAATTTAACACTCTCCCTATTTCACCGCACCACCTATCAGGTTCTCCTCCTATTCATTTCTCCACATATCAGCTTCTCCCCTGTCTTGATTTCTTCCCTTTATTATCCACAATTTCTCCCCCTTTTCCAAAAAACTCGAATGTTACTTCGTTATGGTCTGAAAAATGGTGAAGAACACATATAAGTACATTAGGGAAAAATACACCATACCTTAGGGAGAGGGGGTCCCACATCCACACTTTTTCAAATGTGGGGAGTTGAATGAACTCCAATAGATGGTCGATGTTGTTCAAATGATTATTTAGGTAAGGCCTTCATCAGAATGTCTGCAACCTATAGTTTTGTAGGAACATACTCCAAATTTACAAGCCCTTGCTCTACCAACTCATTGATAAAATGATACTTGATTTCTATGTTATTTTTCATTGAGTAATGGATTGTATTTCTTTTAAGATTTATAGAACTTGAATTGTCACAATGGATTCCGATCGAAGACTTCACTTCAACTCCCATATCATCAAGCTACTTCTTCATCCATAATAACTGAATGAAAGCTTGAGCGGTTGCAATATATTCAGATTTTATAGTTCTCAATGAAATGAAATCATGTTTCTTTATTATCCAAGAAATACACAATACACAAAGATATAATTCACCACCTAATGATGATTTTCTATCATCTACTGATCCATCCCAATCTGTATCTATATATCCCAATAACTCTTGCTGAGATTTTTCATTTTACAGTAAACCAAAATCCATAGTTCCCTTGATATACCAAAGTATTCTTTCCACTAAAATCATATGGATTTCTTTGAGATTTCTTTGATATTTTTCTACTTAGTATGTGGAAAAAAATATCTGATATTTTCATTGTTAAGTACAATATTCTTCGAATGGTATACCTATATTTAGTGACATTAACTTATTTACCTTTATAATCCCATGAAAGTTTCATCTGAGTGGTCATCAGATTCATCATATCCTTGGAATTATCCATTCCAAACCTTATCAAAACCTCCTTGGAATATTTATATTTAGAAATGAATGCTCCATTATTTCCTTTTGTTACTTTTAAACCAAGGAAAAACATCAGTTCACCAATCATTGACATTTCAAACTCACTTTTCATGAATTTGGAAAATTGCCTACATTGCACTTCATCAGATCCACCAAATATTATGTCATAAATATACACCAGAACCATTATCCTTTGATTACTTTCATTGTTGAAATAAATATTTTAATAAATTCCACCACACTGAAAACCGAGCTTCTTCAAAAAGTGATCTAGTCTTGAATACCATGCTCTTAGTGCCTGCTTCAACCCATAAAGTGACTTTCTCAGCTGAAAAAATTCTATTCTCATATTCATGGATGAGAAAACCATTTGGCTGGTCAATATAAACTTCTTCTTCCAAAAACCCATTCAAAAATGTTGACTTGACATCCATATAGAAAACTTTGAACTTTCTTTTCACTATTATGGCCAAGAATAATATGATTTTCTCTAGACTTGCAATAGGTGAAAATGTTTCATCAACATTGATACCCTCTATCAAGGAGTACGCTTTGAAAACTATTAGTGCTTTGTTTCAAATCATTTCACCATATTCATTCATTTGTTTTGAAAAATCCATTTATTCCTGATGACATTATTATCTATTGGCCTTGAAACAATCTATCATGTATGATTCTTCTCAATTTGTTCAAGCTCTTCATTCATAGTCTGAACCCAATTTTCATCTCCATCCACTTCATCAAAACATTTGGTCTCTACCTATGATAAATATGATTCTTTCTATATAGTCTTCATCCTACTTGTCTGAATTGGTTCTATATGTTCACCATTTATGTTTTGTCTATAAATTTCGTCTCTTCTCTTTTATATTTGTGCAGATACTAAATTGTGATCATCCTTTTCATTATCTGAATCTTTTTCTAAATCAGCCTCTATAACTGGAACATCCTATGATCTTCTTATCTCTTCATCACTATCCTCCTGATACTGATCATGTATTTTCTGAATATTTTTCTCATTCTCTACTATGGTTACATCATTACTTTCGACTACCTTGTCTAGCCTCTTAATAAAGAATTTATATGTTGTTATTTTCTTTTAGTAGCCCAGAAATATCCCTTCACCTCTATAAGATTAAAAATTCTTGTGTTTATCCTTATTGATAATGAAACACTTAATTCCAAAGACTCAAAAGTACTTAAATGATGGCTTCTTCCCATACCATAGCCCATATGAATTATTATATTCTTTCATATATAATAACTCTCTATTTTATTTTTAGATGGATTTCATCACTTCTTCTTTCCAAAAATTCTATGGAAGGTCTTTCTGAGAGAGTATTGTTCTAGCCACATTGTTGATAATTTCAGTTTTTCACTCAATTAATCCATTATGTTGTCAAGTTATTACTGATGAAACTTGGGTCCTTATCCAGTGTTTCTCAAGATAATCCTCTACTCAACTATTTTTTAACTTTGTTCCATTATATTTTTGGACCTTTGGCATTATTTAACCCATCATATTCTCAACTTCCATTTGATAATTTTTTATGTAACTGAACACCTCATATTTGTGAGTGATGATAGAAACCCATTCTATTCAGCTAAAATCATCAATGAAGAGAACATAATATCTCCTTCCATCAATATAAATTGGTAAAATTGGTTTTCACGCACCAATATGAACTAAATCAAGCAAATTTTTTGACCTTTTATCTTTTTCCTTATATTTATTTCGAATGATCTTCCCTTGTTGACAAGAACCGCACATATGAGTACGATCACATGCTAACATAGGGAGGCCTCGAGTAGAATCATATTTAACTGGATCTTCCAATTATATTTCTATCAAGTGACCAATATGTTTATGTCATAACTTGTTTTCTTCTTCCTTGGACAGAAATCACATATCTACTTCTCCGCTCACAAGGTAGAAATTCCCTTTCATATGCTTTCCTTACAAAACAACTACACCATATTTTTTTCTTTTATGAAACATGATTTCTTGGAAATTCTTATGTAATTTCTTGAATCACATAATTTACTGACACTTAGTAAATTCTGACTGATTCCTTCAAGAACCAAAACATCTACACAACTCATGTCTTTTCCCACAAAATTTTATTTTTCAAAGACAACAATTTTCAAGCCTTAATCATTACCAAATATTATGATAAATTCTTTATCATGCCTAATTACAGTCACTGGATCCTTATTTCCTATCATATGTGAGGTGCATCCACTATCAATGATCAATATTCCAGTGTGATCTGATGCTTTAAAATCAATATCTTCACCCACTACTTGTTCATCTCTTTTATTTATTATCCATGTTTTTGACTTAATGCCTAATAAAGATTCATAATCTTGATCTTTCTCAAAGTATGATGGACCAACATCATCCTGCATATCTAAAAATCAATTTTTCATTTTCATCTCATTTGATGATACATTTAGCTACTACTTATGACTATATTCATTCTGTCCTGGCACATTCATCTACATTGTTGATGTGAAATATATTTCCATGTGTCTAATTCCTCCACACAAAAAATAGTGACCATTAAATGATATCATGGAATATTGAGTTCATTATGGATGACTTTATTGGTATTTTTCCATTCAAAACCTCTTATCTATGGTACAAAAATTTTGTAAGTGTCCCATATTTCCTCAAAAATGGCATCTAATGTGGGTAGCATTCATGTGTGTCAATAATTCACCACTGATTTTCCCTTGGTTTCTTTGAATCTTCTGATTCTTCTTCGTATCCAAATCAATATTTAATCTCAGAGTGGGTGCTTATGGTCTAACTTCAACTGTTACTGGTTTCTGTTTTCGATCAATCCCCATTCCATCCTTATCATTTGTATTTGACTATTTCTTCTATTCTACTAGACCACTACGCTCCACTTTCATCTTTTCTATAGTATGTATGATCTATTTTCCCGACGTTGTATGGATATTCAACAATTTTTCTTTATCCTTAACACTTAATCGTAGATCGATGACTTCCTCTTCAAGTTCTTCGATATGTCTGATTTGGTCATTTCTAGTTTCAGTCAAACTATTGATTTATCTTTTATATTATTCAATTTTGATCTATTACTCAACAACCTTATCTGACCTCTTTGGCAATAAAGAGTTAAGTTTTTAAATTTATTCATTCAACTCATACTTCTCTTCTTTCTGTTTCTATATATAAAGTTTGGAATCACAAACCACTTTGTTGGATTTCTTCATTTTGTCTCTCCAAACATATATCTCTTCAAGAGAATATTCTAATTAAACCTGAAGATCAACCCTTCCTTCAAATTATTCTTCACCATTTTCTCTTTCTTATCCTGTTTTTGAATTCCTAACAACTACCACCATAGAATCATCTACATGATCCTTGCATTCCTCCAATTCTTCAACCTCAAATTCTTCTAAACAATTATCTTCTCTTGAAATTAGATTCTTCTTTTTGAAGAAATTTCTCTTAAAATTTTTCTTGAATTTCATGTAGTCTGAATACTTCTTCATGGTAATTTCATCTTTATACTCCTCATCTTATTGAAATTTCTTGGGGCACCTTTCAGCAATATGTCCAACCTTTTTTCATCAAAATCATGCAAGTGGGAGTTTCCCTTTGAACTTTCCTTTTCCTATCTGAATATTTTAGGAAAGTAATTACATAACCTCATCTATCTCTTCATCCTATTATTCATCTTCAATTGTGAGCTTCTTCATGGCCTTTAATTCCACCTATTTGGACTTCCCCTTTTCCACAAAATCATTATCATCATTTCTCATTTCATATGTGATAATGGTACTATGCAAGCTATCCAATGTCATCTCTTTTGGATATTTATCTTCTAATATAAAAACCTTCAGATTGAACTCATGTGGAAGTTTTCTTAAGATATTATTAACAATATTTATATCTTCAATAATTTCTCTAAGACCATGTATGGATTCCACAAAAACATTTACCAGGTCAAAGAATGTATCAACAAACTCATTAGGGTGCATTCTGAGAACCTCATACTTGTTCCATAGAACCTTCATCTTTTCTTCTATGAATCTTGAATTTCTATTATAAATATTTAGTATCTTTTCCCACATAGTATGTGATGACATACATGACATCACATTTGTATATATTTCATTGGATAGGGCTCCCCCTAATGCATTGATTATTTTAGTTTCAATATCCAATTCCCTGAAGTTAGCTTCTGATAAAACACCACTTTCTATATTGTCCAAAATTCCATGCATTATTGCTATAAGGACATCCACTCCTAATGATTGTAAGTAGTGTTTCATCTGGTTCTTCTGTAATTGAAATTTTTTTCCATCAAAGATCAGAATCCCTTTGTGATTGACAACATCCATTTCTTCTACAGAGAGAGAACCACTAACTTTTAACCTTTACCTATTATACCAATTATTAGTCCCATGAGGTCAAATACCTTAAGAGAGTGGTTGAATTAGGGTATAATAGATTAAAACTACTGCCCCTTCGGATCTTGTTTCTTCATTAAATAAAACACTCTTCCCTCCTTCTCTTGTAATAAAGTATGAACAAAAATGAAATCATGCATGGGACATAGTGATTTTACTTGATTCACCCTCATTGGGATATGTCCAAGGAACATACAATGACAATGTTACTATTTACCAAATCCACTAAGGCTCGGTTTCAAAATACAATGTTTAGGATAGATAACTTCTATGACCAAGTTCACTTCCTTTACAAGGTTTAGGGTCAGCTCACTACTTTTCCAAGGGTCACTCCCAGAGTCTCTTTCTATTTATCACTATTTGTGGAAAGGATCTCCATCTTCTTCTTCTTTTTCTAACTGCTCTTAGAAGGGATTCACCCATAGTTTATAGACATGTAGGTCCCTTCATTATCACTAATGAATATATCCATAGTTGTAGATAGATGCTCTATTGAAGTTTCAATTTAATCCATATGATGAATACCACTTTACCACAGGTGTGTTGGGAAGTTACTTTTTTAACACATTCACGATGCTCACTGACATCATGAAGTTCACCTCTTTCACAAAGATCTAATAGCCTTCATGAAGCGAACACCTTTCACAAATCTCACTTCTTTCACAAATCCCAACTAAACTTCACAAATATCACAGCTTTTGGTTTTATATTTATAGCCTTCGTGAACTCCAACACTTTCTAAATGATTAATATTTCTGTTGGAACTCATAGTCATTTCAAACCACTTTCCTTTGCGATTTTTTTCACAAGGATATCCTTTTCAAACTACATTCACAAAATCAAAACCATTGGATTTTTGTTAATTCTCACTCACTTTTTCTAAAGGGGGTAGAGTCCTATTTATAGGCATTTCCACCGATTCCATAAGCTTCTATCCACATCATCACCATTTCTTAGAGATCCCCAATTTCCTTTTTGATTCTCTCTATCTCACGATGCTCTAGGAAAATTCTTTGTTTGCGATGCTCTCCATACTCACGGATCTTACCGTCAAAATCTTTGTGCCTTCATGAACCATCCTTCACAGAGCCCAATCTTCATGAAACTCATGCCTTTTCCATATTTTCATAAGTCCATCATGGAAATATAATTTTCACAATGATATCCAACCCCCAAATTTTGGACCCCAAAAATTTTTCAAACACTGGGAAATAGCATCACCTTTTGTGTGCAATTTTTTGTACTACTTCCAATGCATCCATTCCTTCGTCTTAGATATTTTGCAACATATTGTGTCAAAAATCTCTCTAGACTCGACAACATAAGATGGAAAACATATTTTTAAATAAAAATAATCAACCTAAAAATGCTTCAATGTTACCTTGAGTAATTTTTTCCCAACAGTCATCAACCTATGTTTTGGATGTCTCTTTCTTTTAATTTTTGGAAATTAACTTTATAATAAAATACTAATCCCACAAACTTAATTAGTCACGTCCATTCCCATAAAAGAGTATGAGATATCAAATTATATTAAAGAATATAAGGGAAAAATAATTTCTTTCAATATTCATATTGTAATATCACTCATGATGACATAATGTACCCTACTTCCCACAAACATATATACCATAGTTTTGGTTAGTATATCAAAGAATACTACTCATGAAATTAATTAATAATAATAATAAATTCTAAGGATAATTACACACATCCACGGATAGGAACACCCAAATACACATATGAATGTGTATTTCCTATTAGCGGACCATATTCTCATTGTTGGTTCTGGGCACAGCGGAAGCATCGGTTGGTGGGAATTATATTAAAATTTATTTTAATATTTAGTTTCTTAAAACCCTAAGTGAGGACCTCTCATGTTAAATTTATAATTAATTTATTTAGATCCAAATAAAATAAATACCTTGTATTAGGATCCATTCTTCAATGAATTTTGTTGATCATCTAAAAGACCCTTTTTGGATTACATTCATTGTGATATAAGGATCCAAGGGTAGAATCCCTCTATTGGTGATCCACATGTGATCCTTTGATCTTTGATAAATACTAATAGAATTTAGGGTGCTAGAATGGACAATAAATTGTGATGAATTTTCCATGATGATCCCTTGTCCTTTGATATTGAAGGAATATATCTTACTTTATTGTTCTTGAGAGGAAGAGAGAAAGAGTAGGAATTTAAGAGAGAGAAAGAGAAAGAGAAATTTATTGTGCACAATGATTCCTTATTCTCAACTTTTCAATTAACCATACACAATTGAAATAACCATATATTTAAAGAGTTTGGGTTAAGGTTAAAATATAATTTAATTGTGTATCGGCCCTTAAATAATATAATGACTATTATAAACCCCCATTCCATAAAGTAATTATAATATTATAATTATTTTATATTGTTCTCTAACTTTTGCAGTGATGAATATTATTTATTGGCTTTCAAATAAATATTCATCATTGGATGTGGTCTTGGTCCATGAAAAATCCTTGTCATTTATTTAATACCCAAATAAAATTATTTTATTCACTAAAATAAACATTTTATTCATAAAATAGGAAATAAATATTCCTTAAATATTCAATAAATAAAATTAATATTTTATTCACAAACTAGTGAATGAATTTTATTATATATATTCATGAAATCAAATAAACTATTTATTAATAAATAAATAATTATTTATTACATTTTTAATATTAGTGATGAATAAAACTTGAATAAAATTATTCCTCGATCATGATAATAATATTTATTCCAATAATTAAATTCTAATAGAATTTAATTGAGATCAATAAAACCACTTAGTGTGTGACTTTTGATTCCAAAATACAAGTGTAATTGGAAAATTTGAGGAAGGAATGGTTGTTTCAAAGAAAATTCGATCCAAAACGGATCAAAAATACACTTAAGGGATTAGGTTTGCATCGGTCAAAATCATCACAAATAGTTGTGGTTCACTGAATACCCCAACCACATAGAGATGAGGTGTTAAACTTCATGCAATGTAAGTCCATTTTACAGACCTCTATTTCATGGAACTTATCTACGATGTAGAGATGAGGAGGTAACCTATGCACAACATAAATCTGGATCACAGAAGTCTCACGACCGTGTGAAACTAAGGTGGTAATCGTCTCATAGTTTCACACTAGTTCGTAGAATGGACCAATATTTGAGAAACTCGTATTCTTACATGAAAACCTCTATCTTTGATGAAATGGATGCCCTTTCCTCCACTAGGCCTATAAATACCTTCTCATATCCAAATTTTAGGGGGGTGTGACCTTTAAACTTTTGAGAAAAGCTTTGAATTCAAAAAACTAAGAAGCTACATAAGAAAGAGAGGAGATAGATTTCCAAAGGTATCCATCCTTTACGAAACTGTCTCCCATGGGTTTTTAAGGACCTCAACACATGGTGGATATGCCATTCATGAAGTTCCATGGCCTTCATGTAATAATAAATACCTTTGTGGATCATGGGATTTGATGAAATAAGTGTCCTTCATGAAACCAACCTTAGGGGAACCAAGACTTCACTCTAAGGTAGGGTCTCTCTATTTCATGAAACATGCTCTTTCATGAGACCCATGTCCTTCATGAAGCCCCTAGATTCATGATGCCTCAAATTTCATGATACAAATTCTCTAGACCTATCCATGGTGCATCGTTTCATCCAATACCCTTTCACAAAATTCAAGTTCCTAGGGCCCCTATATCAATCTAGAACTGGTTCAACTGCACCCCAAGTCTCCATGCGACCATTACCACCAACCCTTATGCCCACCCACTTTTCTTCAAGTGTGGACCATGCCATCACCTTACCGTTTTATCCTAAGAATAGATACCCTAATTCATCTTCCTTCTAATAATAGTCACCCTAACATCAGGCCTCCTGATTTCCACTCCTCCACGGTAGTGTCTACACCATGCCCCACCTAGAGGTGCATGAGGAATGAACACATAATACCTAAATGTGGAAATGCTGAGGGAACCAAATCTTTTATATCTATAGATAGTCATTTTTTATCTTATTTTTTCCTTAACATGGTCCCCCTTGGGTTGTATCCCCATCCACATCTGAGCTTCATGACGTAAAATTTCTTATCTCCATGTCCCGGTCATATGACATTAAACTGCATTAAAACTTCATCAAAACATGACATTAAATTATAGCCTTACCTTGCTTTATTAACACAAGATGCCCCATGTATGATTGTCATGGGATTACACCCCCTCTCGTATCATGCGATAAAACTCCAACCTCAGGAATCATGTATGTGTAATCCCCAAACCATCCTTTGTTGATGCACTTATCCTGACACGAGAATCCTTACCGCATGATGTTAAACTACATGGACCGGTCCTATAATATGACCTTAAACTTAGGAAAATAAAACTATGTGGATTTTGATCCCTATTTACCAATAAGGTACATAGGATTCCTCTATGAGGTTCAATCCTAAAAACTCACTAATCATGGGGTACCTCTATGAGGTTCAACCCTAGAACCCCATCACACTCCATAAAATCTTGAGTGTGAAATCTTCCCCCTTGGGGATGCACTCCACTAAATCCCAAGTGTGAAATATTCTCTTTTGGGGACACACTTCACTAAATACCAAGTGTGAAATCTTTCTCTTATGGGAACACACTTGACCACCCACCTCTCCCCACAAGATGTTGAGCCTATAACCCATTTGTCTCTATAATATGTTAATCGTGTGACCCACCTATACATGTAAGATGTTAAACATGTGAATATTATGTCTCTATAAGACATTAAACTTATGACCCATCTATCCCCATTATATGTGGAACTTTTGACTCTTCTATCCCTCTAACAAAATAAACCTACAATCCATCAGTCCTCTCAATATGTTAAACCTATGCTCCATCTTTTCTCACAATATATTAAACCTAAGACACATATTTCTCCACAAGACATGTGATCCAACCCTGAATTTCTATGAATTATAGAAAACATGGGATGTTTCTGGTAAAAAATCCTTATATTCTTGTGAACCTAACATCAACTACCCCATGGTCATGTCACGAACCAACCCAGGTCAACTCCAAACCGGTCACTGAATCAGATCACGATAAGGCTCTAGAGGAGTTCTTGATCCTCCCAAGCTGGAAACTAATTATAGTAATTAGATAAAACTTATATGGGAATGATTTATCCCATAAAATATAGATAAATAAACAATAATAAAAAAATAACAAACTGGTAGAGGAAAAATAAATAAAACTAAATGACTCAGCAAGCCTCCAAGTGACCTCAAAGGTCACCACTAATCCCAAAACCATGCTTGCTTTGAGAGCAATCCAAAACATAAAGAAACTAAAACTAAAAAATATAAATTAGGAATGATCATCAAGATTCTCAGTGGGGATGAAAAAGAATAACCACACCCTATACCTTTCCTTTAAAAAGAAAACCATGTAATGCTAGTTTAAAAATAAGATATATAAGGATAAGGTTTTACATTATTTTCAAAAACAAGTAACAAGCTCCCACTTTTAAGAAAAACCATTTTCCATTACATTTCCAAAAAAATAGTTTCAAAATAATGAAAATACATTTCAATAAATTCCTTTAAAAGATAATCAGTTCAAGAATAATTATTTTAATATGGAATTCATAGAAAGGGTATCACTTTATAAAAATACTAGAAGACAAAGGAAATAAAAATACTTGTGAAACTACTATCATGGGATCAATTAAAAAAAATCCACAAAATTAAACAAGAACATACAAATATGAAATCATGGGAATTTCCAAAACATATCTATAATAAATACCTATATGTGCTCACTTTAGACTCACTTGTTAGCATATGGTGAAGCTCTATAGTCTATAATCAACTAGTTGTTCTAAACTAGCCTCACTAGTGGAACATATCACCCGGAATCTCACCAAATCCATGGGGTACCAACCCATCTAATTAGGGTCGATAAGAAATCCTCACTAGACCCATTATATGATGCCTAGGAATCCCATGATATTAGTACGTGGTGAATGGGGAGGTCCTCACACACATGGCTCAAACTAAAACCCACATTCACCATGCTTTCCTAGACAAACACCGACACCACCTATGCGATGACCCTCTCCTCGTAGATTCCACTATAGATGTACCCCTCTCACAAAAAGTCATAAAAAGTTCCAACTGAGAATATACATCATGTCACTTTTAAACTAATTTCCAAAAATATCATAAAGTACCAACTAGGACATTAATTTTAAAAATTTGAAATTTGTTCCCAAATTCATTCCCAAAACCAAGGAAAAACACACAATATGTACGAAAGGTTCCAAACCATCCTTTAAGTCATTTAGAAATCAAACCACATCTCAAAGTTCCAAACTGGCCAAGCATTAGATAATATATTTAACCAAATCTTTTTAGTTATACAAAACATGCTTCACATGATAGGAATAATTTAGAAAACTATTTTAAACATTTAGGATCCTTTACATTTAAAGGAAAACTTATAAATTGTCTTAGACAAATTATAAAGATTAAATAAGAATCTGATTTCCAAGTGGGGCAATCAATTCTACCAAACATATACATATATCATATAAATATAAAAACATATTTGTAAAATGCTCAAGAAATCAAGTAATTGAAATTAAAGTATCATCCATAGGAAACCTACCTCAAACTCAAGGCATGCTACTTTAGACGACGACCACTCAAATCTTCCATTTTCTATTTTCATGCATATGCACCTTCACTTATATATAAGGAAAATTATCCCCAATGTACATATTTTCATGTACAAATATATATAATAGTATCCTTACACATATTATTATACATTCATATACCCCTTTACACTTAAACATGTATGCATTTTCATATACGCATATAAGAAAACCTATCCCCATTATATATATTCATCCTGCCATGGGGGAATATATATAAAGGGGGAACTTACATATATATATATTCCTACTTATACATACACATGTAAGTCTCCTTCAACTCCGATTACTCAAATCCCCCTAGATGAGGTCCAAAACACACTAAAAAATATAGGGAAACAAAAAATCACAAAATCCATAATTAAAATTGGTCCAAAGAATAAAATCAGAAGAAACATTACCCAAAACCAATGGAAAACCCACTGCCTTCGATGATCAAGGCTAAAACTAGCTTCAACAGGGCCCAAAACCCCTCAACACCAAAGAAACCATAAAAATAAGGTTATACCTTAAAATTAAGGTTCGTCCAAACCAAATCATTCCAACGGGGATGATGAAATCAAGAGAAACAATAAATAAAGGGAGGAGTAAACCATACAATGGAGAGTAGTGCATAAATCACCATGAAAATGAGAAGAATTACCTCATGAAGAGGAGGTGACATGAGCAGGAAGTGCATCAAGGAGAGGGTTTTATCCTGGAGGATCACACATGAGTAGAGGAGAGGTCAGAGGAGGGATCAACCAAGGAGGCGTATGGGAGGGAGGCCACTGAAGGGGAGTGGATACCACGGTGATGGAGGTCATATGAGGGAGGGGATTTGGACAGGTTGGTCATATGACACTGAGAGGAGGGATGGTAGATCAGGTAAAGGGGAAGGTGGAATAGAAATTGGTTTTAAATTTTATTTTAATTTTTTTAAAGGATACCACGCATGGTTTGGCCGTATGGTTGGCCAAACCGTGCACCAAATGGGTGCCCCTCATTAGGCCCCTAGAGAACTTTTCCTGGGTGGGCCATGAGATTTGGAAAACTGTGAACCATCTATCCAATTTCGATCTATCAAAACTATAGACAGGCTCACATTGGTTGTGCATAGTTTTTACTAACTATGCGTCAATTGTGCGCCCATGATAAAATCCCAAAATTTTAAAATTTAAACTTGGACATTCCTTAGACTCAACAACATGGCTAAAAATAATTAAATGATTAAAAATAATTAATAAATCATGGTCGGGGTGTGACAATTCTCCCCACCATTAACATTTTATGCCCTCAAAAGATCCCAAAAGGATCAATTGATTGGGACACAAAACAAAGGGAACCTGCAACTTGAGATGAAACCTCCACCACTTGAAGATAGAAGATAGAATACTCACCCTTATCACAATAATCTAAACCTAAAGAGAGAATAAAGAAGCCACTATCAAAGAAACTGATCCACAATAGGAGAGAGAATGAACGAGACCCAAATAACTTGAATCGTCTAACAAAAGACTCAACAAAAGTGGTTCAAATATCCAAACACAATCTCAAAACATGGAACACCCCAACCCCTAACATATAAATCTCCATGAAAACCCATCATGGTATGTTAGGGATATCCATGATCATTCTCCAAGCGACCTGTTATTTGGGCCAACCAATTACCAAGATCTGAGTCAGGCGGAGATGAAATAAGGAATTTCCCTATCAAGAACACCTTGAAGACCGATTTTTCCATGAACGCATCCTATGGTGGTCTCCCTGCCATATTAGGACTTTGTATAAACATTTATTTTATAAATATAAACAAATATAAAATCCAAAAGAAACCTATAACAATATGGTGACCTCTTAACTTCCCAAATTACACCTGGACAGCTTATGAGAAGACATCAATAAGACCCGTAGTGGGTCTCCCCGCCATTTAAAAACCATCTAGAATGAACGAAACCGAAAAATTTGGGTACCTTATATTACATATTAATTAATGATTTTAAATTACTCTCATCTAATAATTTTTAATTAAAAATGATTAATTTCTCATCAATGTTCATGTTTTGATCATAAACACATAAGAAGAGCATTATTTGATTTCATTTAATTAAACTTATATTTAATGTTTTAATCACATGTTTCAAAATAATAATCCAAATTATGTGATTCTTATTTTTTAGTGTTCCTAGTAAAAATTAAAACATATCATTAGAAGGTACATTTTTTCAATTCTTCCATTTGAAGTGTCATATGGACCACACAAGAAGGCCTAACAAATCTGTTGAGAAAACTAGACCAACCATGAAGATATAATTTATGGGCTTAATCCATAAGTCCAAATTATTTTATTATCAACAAAAAGTTGGGGTAAAATATAATTCATCTTGGATAAATATTTCAAGACCTAAATCCACTAAAAATGGGCCTAATTGATGTTTTTATGTCCATCCTACCATTCTGTCTGGGAATTAAAATTAGAACACAATTCTTGACTTTTCTCCTCATATAGACATCCAAATGATATGATATTTTTTTCGGAAACCTACTTTTTAGAAGAAATTTTTAGGATTTAAGGTCATATTCCTATTCAAAAACCCATTCACAATTTGGCCTTCGAAAAAGTGTTGATAAAAATGGATAGTTGAACATTATTTAGTAAAACAGCCATAAATTTGGATAAAAAAGACCAATGGAAGCCAAATTTGGAGGGTATAATTAAAATATATATATGTAAAACCATGAAGAATAATATTTCTCTAGATTATTCTATCTGATTTATCAAATTGTCAAGACAACTTGAGGGGCATATTTGGAATGCAAAAATTCTACCACCATGGGATATAAATACATCCCCCTCTTCTCCTTACAAGGGGTTGGCATTTCAGTAATTCAGTAGGAGGTTTGGAATGAAAATTTCCTTGAAAAGGGCTTGTTAGGACTTTCATTGATCTTGTTTCAATAATATATACCTCTTATCTACTTTTATTTTCATTTTCATTTGTGTTTTTTTTTCAATTGTAATCGTGTAAGTTTGCTTTCATTTCAATTAAATATTAAATAATTTTTCTTCATAATAATTTCTAATTTTCATCCACTATTTTTTGTGTAATATTAATATTCTTAAAATAGTTTAAATCAAGTTGAAAACCATTCTCTTCTTTTTCTTTCTCATTCAATCAAAAGTCCATTTTTAATTCTCTTCATGTTTCATGTGTGTGTTCATCACACTACTCTTATCTTGTCCCATTATTTTTCTTTTCTTTTTAACTCATCAGACTAAATATCATAAAATATATTAATATCCATCTCAATGGATAAGTAAACATACCATTGGGGTGAGTCATGATTTTTGGATGTTAAGTTATTGATAGCTTTTTCTTGATGAATATTCTTTAGGTTAACATTGTGTATGTTAAACTTAAAATGCCACAGATTAATGACATAGTTTGTTTAATGTGTGGATTACATAGATGATTGGAAACATAAAATATACTACCATAAAAAAAATTATTGATATTAGAAACATAATTTAAGTTAAGGTTTGTATAAAAGCCTCAACACTTTGGAATTACGATCAAAATCTTCTTGTGATGTGGGTGTTAATTTAATGAAATGTAAAGAAAAGATCAAGGATATCATAATATTAAATCCCCAAAAATTAACTCATTATGATATTTATCAATTTTTTAAATCAAACATCAACTATAAATCAATTTAATTAAGATATGTAAACAAATCCCCCCATTAAAAAGACAAAAAAACAGAAACAATCAACTCTAAATTTGTACTATTCCCAAGGATTCGATCTGAGTGTTTCTATACACATTAGCAGAGCACCAAAATTTTGAGCGGTCAATATGTGAAAATTGGTTGTTCTTAAAATGGTGTTTTTTTGGCATGGTTCATTTAGTAGTCATTAGTTTTTGATTTTTGTAAAAAAATAAACGAAAAAATATATCTAAAAATGAAAAGAAAACCCCGTATTCCCATAAAAATCATGAACAAAAAAAGAAATAAAAACCCAACTTTACTCCTATTTTCCAAATAGATCTTAATTCCTGGTAGCCTCCCAAACAATCCATCAAATTTGTTTGAAACAGAAATCGAGAAAACTCTTTTATGACTTAAGAGGACTATTATGGATAACTAAAACAATCAAGGACCATTCATTTTCCATTCAATTGTTCTAGATATCACCAATCCTAGGGAAAACCCTTAACAGAACTCTCCACCCCTGATGTGAATTAACAACCCCTTGGTATTCAAAATCTAAACATTGAGGGTGATTTTAAACTTGAATCAGGTTTAATTCATCTTCTACCTCATTTCCATGGGCTAACTTGTGAGGATCCTCATATTCAACTCTAAGAGTTCCAAGTGGTGTTCTCTACCATGAAGCCTCAAGGGGTTTATGAAGAACAAATCAAACTTCAATCATTCCATTTATCCCTAGCTAACTCTACTATGTCAAGGCTCTACTACCTCCCTCCTGGTTTCATAACCACATGGAATGACATGAAGTGAATATTCTTACAGAAATTATTTCCTGGTTCTTGTACTACTTCTATATGAAAGGAAATAAGTGGTATCTATCAATTCACAAATGAATAACTCCATGAGTACTGGGAGAGGTTAAAAAAGATTGTGGAAACCTTATCACACCACCAAATATCTGACCAACTCTTGATCCAATACTTCTATGAGGGGTTATTGGCTATGGAGAGAACACTCATTGATGCTTCAAGTGGCGGTTCTCTTATTGATAAAACTCATGCAGCTACATGATATCTCATAATCAATATGGATACAACCATGTAGCAATTCTATACTTGAGCACAATCTCAATTCAAAAAAATCCAAAAGAATAAATCCATAAATCCCAACAATATGACCAATTGGATGAGTGAACTTACAAGTCTTGTGAGACAACTAGCAGTGGATGCCAAAGCCCCAAACTCATCTTCTCCACAATCTTTATTCCCTAGACCTATCAAGAATTGTGGAATCTATAGCTCACCATATCATCTAACTGAAACATTTCTAAAACTTCAATAGGATCCATATAATTCATCTAGACCACTAAAGCTCAATAAATCATATACTTAGAGGAAAATTAACCCTTAATAATCAGGTTTGTTCATTATAAACTTTAACCAACCCCACTCTGAGCCCTTCTCTTCTACCTTTAACCATGTATTGAGGTATGGTAATCCCATTTATCATCCCCCTTAGTTCCCTCCTCAAAATCCAAACCAATTTTAATATGGTAAAGGTGGTGGTAAATTCCAACAACATTATCCTTTTTCTCAAAGTATCAATCCTCCTATTTCTCCCCCTAGATTCCATTATCCTAATAAGCCTTACCAATTCCCAATCCAATACAATAACTTTCCCAAAAATCCAAATCAAGGAAATCCAAATGCGGGACATGACACTTCATCAAAGAAATGTTGGGAAAGTTTTATAGAAGATCTTGACTCCTTCACTTGTTCCAGCCTCCAAAAAATTGAAACCCAAATTGGTCAACTTACATCCCACCTCATCTAGTAGCAAAAATCCAATTCTTCCCAACTCCTAGCTTAACCATTTCCCAACCCCAAGGGTAATGAAAGTGAAATTTCACTTGTATTAGGAAAACAAATCAATATGCCTTGTGATTAATCCATAAAATCCCCTTTAAATGTGTATCTGGAAAAAAAAAGACCAAAAACCTAGAAAAATAACACGAGGCCACTCCCTCGCCTCCTTCTCTTCCTCTAAAAAGCTCAATTCCTTTTCATCAAGCTGTCTATAAGACAAATAAGAAATTTGAACCTAATTATGAATTTCTTGTCATGTCTAGACATATTTAAGTGAACATTCCACTCTTAGATTTCGTAACACAAATTCCTAAGTATTCCAAGTTTCTTAATGAATTGTGCACCCATAAGATGCAACTTAGGACCATTGAAAATGTTTCAACACAACAATACAATCCCTTGAAGTGAAAATATCTAGGGACCTTTATGGTTCCATGCCAAATAGGGAGTTCAAACTTCGATTTTGCACTCATAGACCTAAAAGCCTCAATAAATGTCATTCCCAAATCCATATTCTCTAACCTTGTTCTAGGTATCTTACACCTAATGAGTATTTTCATCTAGTTATCTAATCAAAGCACTGCTAGTCCTGAGGGAATAATTGAGGATGTCCTTGTCTGGGTTAATGATCTTATCTTCCCAGTTGACTTTTATGTCCTTAACATGGATGTTGAGACAAATTCTTTCCAATATCCTCTGATTCTAGGAAGACATTTCCTCATGTAATCTAGAACCCAAATTGATGTTCATGCTGGCATCGTATCCATGTAATTTTATGACCAACTGGTCAAGTTTGATATTTTTCAATCCATGTGATACCAATCAGAGAATCAATTTGTATTCTCTATCCATTATTTAGAAAGTATCTTTGAGAGTTTATTTAACCCTTATCCATCATGTTCTTCATGTTTTAATGATAGAGGAGTTTTTGAATTCAATATCCTCATTAACCAAGTCATAAATAGAGAAGTTGATGTTGACATTTCACGTGTAAAATCCATCGATCTAAAGGATCTTGAAGACTCTTTGGAATCCCTTCTCACCTCTGATCTTCACTTATCCAACTTAGTTGATAATGAAGAAAATGAACTAGCATGATCATTTATTGAATCAAATAAGATTATCCAATATTCATCATTTCCCATCCCAGATTCTGAAAATTCTATTATATGTGAGGTGAAACCTGAACCAGTGTGTTTATCTTGTCCCAATGGTAGTAAAGTGTGTAATATTTGTTCCATCATTAATAAAGTGATCACTGGTAAGGTTTAAATTGACCGCTATTTGTAAAACAACAATGATATTGAGGATATTGAAAAATCTAGTCAGTCTTATGACTTTAATGATCCTTATTACTACACATTGGTAAATGATGAAATAAATGAGTTAAAAACAACTCGGATCTCATACTCTAGTTTCATATTATCTGAACCTTACATAAATTCACCATCATAATTGAAACATATTCCTAGATTTCAAACCATATAAATCCATCACTTCTTGGATAGCATCATTCCTCAAGTTGAGGACCAAATGGAGGATATTCACATTCTCTTTCCACCCCAATTGAATTATAAGCACAACAAAAAGGATAAGAAGAAATTATCCAATTAGAAATCAGGCCTCCCAAAGGAGAAGATTTTATAGAAGTACACTAGAGTTGAGAAAATATGGTGTCCACCATTGGACTATTGGTAGTCAACTGCAATTGTCTAACTGTAGACAAAATAAATGCAGCACTTCTTGGGAGGCAATCCAATTTTTCTTTTACTTTTATGAAATTTTAATTTATTTTCAGTTTTTCATTAAATGAATAATGATTTATTATTTTGATTTTATTTTAGGTAATGGAAACTTCCCAAATCATCACTAGAGTGGACACGTGCCCTAGGAACCACATTTAATCCCACTGAACCACCACTATATGAAGATGCAAACACACCAAATCTGAACCAAGGGGAACCTCTTTCCCTTTAACTCCCTCTTTATCTCTTTTTCCTCCTCTCTCTCCATATTTCTTCTTATTCATCTCCCTTTCCTTTTTTTTACCACTTTCTTCATCAAATTTTTTTCCCTCTTTCTCTATTTTTATGGGTGTGTATTTTAAAAACACTAAAAACTAAAAAAATGAAGAAAAAAAAAGTCATAATTAATCACCATTAAATTTTGAAAATTTTTATTACCTTTTTGGGTAATTCAGTGACTTGTTTTCATCTCAAAAATTTTATATTTTTATCTTAAATTTGGATAAATAATTTTGTGTCAAGAATAATAAATTTTTAATTATCAATTTTTGATTTGTAAAATGTTTTTACCCAACCCATGAGGAACGAATTCAGATTTCATGCCAAGGACACCTATGGACATATTTTTAAAATGTGTGTTTTTTACCCCAAATTCTGAGTCTTGATTTTGTAGACCTTCAAACAGAATTTCCTACTTTAGTGTACATTAATATGATATAGTCATTTTCTAAACCACATGAGAATCAAAATAGCCAAATTTCCTCCCCTTACCCTTACATTAATCCTCCTTTTGAAATCCCCCTAGAGCTAATGAATACTTTTTTATAGCCACATTACAAGCCCAATACCTTATCCCACACAATATCTAAGATAATTTTCATTATATAGTTTTTTGAAATTTAAGTTTGGGGGGACTAGATTTCATTTTGGTCACTATTTCCTTGTTTTTAATGTATCATTATATTCTTGAGGGGAAGCATATATTTAAGTTTGGGGAGATGTTTTCATTTATTAAGTTTTGGGAATGGATTAAATTTTATGTAATTTTTTATATGTTATTGAAAGGTGTTAAAAAAATGAAAAAAGTTAAAAAAATCAAAAAAATCAAAAGAAAAATGAAAAAAAAAATGGGTTATGTCTTAGGTGGGTAAAAAATCACTCTTACTCAACATCTGATCTTATGATAACCATTATAATTACTTTTATGAGGATATCAAACATGGTTTGGGAGGGTAGTGTGCGATCTGTTTCAAGTTCAACTTTTAAAAAAAAGAAAAAAAGAAAAAAAGAAAAAAAGAAAAAAAAAAGAATATTCGCATTATCTTTTCTTATGTCATTGGGAAAAGTTTTGTGTTTTGTGTAAATTTCATCTTTTACTTCCCCTATCTTGTCTTTCTTGAAACATGATATATTTTTAAATATGTTTTTCAATAACCTTCTAGGTATTATTTCAAAAATTGTAAATTTCTTTTTCCATTTTGATTTTTTACCCCTATTTTCCTATCTTTTAGCCATTATATTCCTACCATCCCATAGCCACTAAAAAACCCATAAAAATACATCTTTATTCTTTTGTGAGTTATGATATGTAATGGAAAATGATATCTCTTACAAACTCTAAGATTTTCACTTTTAGTTGGTGAATGAGTGAACCACTGTAAATAAATTTTTATCATCATGAGAGGAGTAAGTTTTGAGTGCCTACATTTTCCAATTCTAATTTTGAGCATGAAAAGTGAATTTTTTTTGGAACATTATTTCTGTAATAATTTTTGGTGGAATTCTTTAGGGATGAATGAACTAGTATAGACCCCCTAATTCATGAAAACAAAATTTTAATATTTTTTGTGAGTAAAAATGATTTAGTTATATTTTTATTTGATGTACATGAGGACATGAACAAGCCTACGTGTGGGGGATTTGATATTACATATTAATTCATGATTTTACATTACTCCCATCATATAATTGTCACTTAAAAATGATTAATTTCCAATCAATGTTCATGTTTTGATCATAAACACATAAGAAGAGCATTTTTCGATCTCATTTAATTAAAATTCAGTTTAATGTTTTGATAGTATCTTTCAACATAATAAACCAAATTATGTGATTATTCTTTTTTAGTGTTCCTCATGAAAAATAAAACATATCATTAGAATGTACCTTTGATAAATTATTTCATTTGAAGGGTCATATGGACCATAAAATAAGGCCCAACAAATCCATTGAGAAAACTGGACCAGCCGTGAAGTTAGAATTTTTGGACTCAATCCAGAAGTAAAAAATATTTGATTCTCCAAAAAAATTAGGGTAAAATAAAATTTAAATTGGATAAAAATTTCAAGGTCTAAATCCACTAAAAAGAGTCCCAACTGATGTTTTTTAGTCCAACCCACCATTCTTGCTCGGAATTAAAATCAGAACGCAATACTTGACTTTTATCCTGATATAGACATCCAATTCATATAATATTTTTCATTTTGAAACCCCAGATTTAGGAATATTACTTTTTAGAATAAATGTTTTGTATTTGAGGTCATATTTTTATTCAAAATCTTGTTCACATTTCGGCCTTCGAAAAAGTGTTGATAAAAATGGACAGTTTCACATTGTTTAGTAAAATAGCCATAACTTTGGATAAAAAGTCAAATGGACTCCAAATTTTAAGGGTATGCTAAAAATATATATATATATATAACTTTTAATAAGAATATTTCTCCATATTAAGTTGTATTATTTATAAAATTTTCAAGCCAACGTGAGGGTAATATTTGGAATGAAAACATTCTACCTTCTTGTGCTATAAATACATACCCCTATTCTCCTTGTAAGGGGTTGGAATTTCAGAACTTAATAAGTATTTTTTCATTAATTTAGCCTTATAAAGGTCCTAGTATTACTTTCCTTGACCTTTCTTCAATAATAGATACCTCTCATCCACTTTTATTTTCATGTTCGTTTGCCTTTGTTTTCCGTTGTAATTGTGTAAGTTTGCTTTTATTTCAATTAAATATTAAAGCATGTTTCTTAATCATAATTACTAATTTTCATCCACCCTATATTGTGTAATATTAATATCATTAAAATAGTTTAAATCAATTTTAAAACCGTTCTCTTCTTTTTCATTCTCGTTCAATCCTAAGTCCATTTTTAATTCTCTTCACGTTTCGAGTGTGTGTTCGGCGCACTACTCTAATCTTGTCCCATTATTTATCTTTTCTTTTTAACTAATAAACCTAAAAATAATAAACCATATTAATATACATATAAATGGATGAGTAAATATACCATTTGGGTGAGTCATAATTTGGGGATGTTAAGTGATTGAGATCTTTTTCTCGATGAATGTTCTTTAGGTTAATATTGTGTATGTTAAACTTAAAATTTCATGGATTAATGACATGTTTTGCTTAATGTGTGGAATCCATGGATTATTGGAAACATAAAATAAAATACCATAAATAATCTTTGATTGGTATTATAACCCTATGTTAATTTAAGGTTTGTATTAAAGCCTCGACACTTGGTAATTACGATCAAAATCATCTTGTGAAGTGGGTGTTAATTTAATACAATATAATGAAAATATAAAGGATATCATAAGATTAAATCCCAATAATAAAATCATCCAATTATTTATCAAATTGTTAAATCAAACATAAATCATAAATCAATTTAATTAAGATCTGAAAACAAACCACCCCATTAAAAAGATAAACAAAATAGAAACAATCGACTCTAAATATGTACCATCACTAAGGATTTGACCTGAGTGACACTATACACATTAGAAAAGCACTAGAACTTTGAACAGTAAATAGGAAACAATCATTCGTGATTTATTCCCCAAATAAAGAGACTAAAATTTTACACCTGACTGAACCAATATGCATAATTTCCATAAGACACAAGCATCTCCAAATAGGCACATAACAAAAACCAAAACCACTAAAAAATGAGGACAACCATTCACAAGTTCACATCCATAAGGCACAACCATAGAAATCCCAATAAAAGGAGACCATAAATATTTTCCAATAATAAGTTTCAAAAATAAAATACCACAACAAGGATAAACTTAAATAATTTTCACTCTAACATCGGAGAAAACAGGTTCGTTCAACATCCACCACACCCCACAACTCCTGCACTACATGAAAATATTCACTCTAAGAACTATGGTTAGAGACCTGATGTCTTAAATCATCTGATTCCCCATACTCAAGATCTAAAAACCTCTAACTAAAACTTCCCCTTTTGATAGCACCACTTACAAACCCCTTCAGGTGACCCAAGTGGTCATGTCGAACGAAACATCTTCTCATAAGCCAACTATGGATGAGGTAATATTATATTTTTTTAGATAATGAAGGTGGAAAAAAAACCAACAAGACTCGGGTGTGGTCCAAACTTGGGAAAGGCACTGGATCCACCACTCAATTCAGAGTTTGGATAGAGTCTCCTATGGGGATATCCATAAAAACACTTATTCATAATTTCCTCAAATACTCCAACCACAACAATTTGACAATACCAACCACTAAGAGACGACCATCACCAATTCCCAAAACCTTCCTTCACTTATACTATTAAGGAAGTAACCTTAGAGACCAACCACCCACTCCTCACTTAGATTTTTTTTGGGAATACTCCAAAAACAAGAGGCACAAAACTGAATCAAATCACATTGCAAATCAAAACTCTACATCTAAATCACAAATAAAATATTAATATTTAAAATACAATTCTAAAAACATTTCTATCACAATAGAAACAATATCCAAAAAATGAATTCTCTAAAAACATAAAGGAAGTATCACTCCTCTTCTTCTTTTTTCAAAACATTTAAATTTCCTTTTTGGAAACCATTTTTAGAAAATAGAAAAAACCTTACAAGGTTAACTACCTTCCATTGGTATTCCATGAAGCCTCACATATATACATACCTATTCTAAATAACTCCCCCACACATACCCACAACCATCCACTTAACACATGCATATATCTATACATGTGATCATCCATAGGAATACCAAGGTCCAAACAAAAAAAACACTTTCTAAACCACTCTTTAAAACATTCCCAATAAATTTTAAAAACCACCCCTTATAATTTCAAAACAAAACATTTCCAAATTCACAAGAAACTTCCATCCCAATTTTGGAAAAACCCTTCAAAAATACCAAATCACTATCCAAAATTACTCCCATTTTCTAAATAACCTATTTCACTTTCAAAAATATTCAAAGTTTCCATTTTAGAAATTCCATTTTTGATAAATCAATCACCATTTTTTCAAACCAAATATCATTTTAAAATCTAAATAAAAACACCCAAAAACCATTCCAAACTAACCTTAAAAAAAATGAAAGCAACCCACCACTCAACGGGGAAAAATATCAAAATCTAAAAAGAACAACCGCTACACATGTCTTGATCGCATGGTTTTGCAGGTCGTACAACAACTGGGTGAGCACACCATAGGTTTTTGAGAGGTAGTTTCATTGTCTTAACATTGTTTTCTAGATCGTGCATAGAAACTGTGCACCCCTTTTAATTCCTCCAAAACAACCAATCCAAGCCTTGTATTTTCTCAAAATAAACCACCAATTCTCAAATCCAAACATAACACTCCATCAAAACCAAAACCTCATAAAAATCTGATAACCAAGATTGGATTTTGAGACACAACCATCCTTGAATACACTTATAATTAAAACATCCTTTTGAATAGGTGGTGATCAAGAACCTACCTGTGACTGGGCACTTTAATTCCAACAATCCTACCTCTGAACTACCGTAAATACCCAAATAATAAGGTCTAAACCTTCTCTGATACCATTTTTCGTGAAACAACTCATGTCAACCCTATATTGGTCCCTCGATTCGTCTCATGAAATGTCCTGAGACGCGTTCTTAATCGTCCTGGGCTGGAAACTAGTGTCAGGCATCATAAAAAAAATAATATTGGAACAATTTCTCTAATAAAATGTAGATAAATAAACAATAATAATATAAAAATAACAAACTAGAATCTAAAAAAGAAATAAAACTAAATGGACAAGTATACCTCTAAGTGACCGCATGGGTCACCACCAATCCTAGAAACACGCTTGCTCTGAGAGTAATCCAAAATTGGAAGAACCTAAAACAAAAAATGATAAAGTAGGTGTGAACACTAAGATGATTATTATGGATTCCAAATAATAATCATACCCTATACCTTTCCTTTAAAAAGAAAATAATTTTATGCTAGTTTAAAAATAATACATGTAAAGAAAATTTTTTCTATTATTTTCAAAAAAAAAGTAACAAGATCCCATTTTTAAGAAAACCCATTTTCCATAACATTTCCAAAAAAATATTTTCCAAAGCATGAAAATGAATTTCAATAAATTACTTTAAAAGATAATCAGTGTTGGAACAATTATTTTAATATGGAATTCATATCAAGGGAGTCACTTTATAAAAGTGTTATACGAAAAAATAAAGTAAAATACTTGTGAAACTAATGTCATGGGATCAAGTAAAAAATGTTATAAAAAAGGAAATAAGAACATACAAATATGAAATCATAGAAATTTCCTAAACATGTCTAGAATCAATCCTTGGATGTAATCGGTTCTAACTCACCTATCAGCGTATGTTGCAACTCCATAGTCTATAACTAAAAGAATACTCTAAACTAACCTCACTAGTGGCACATCCCACTTGGACTCTCACCAAATCTAGGGGTACCAACCCACCTAATTGAGATCAATAATAACCCATCACTTAACCTTCTAGATGATTTCTAGGAATCCCATGATAATAGTACATGGTGAAAGTTGATGTCCTCACATGCATGGATCAAATAGAAACCCACTACCACTGTGCTTGCCTTGCCCAAACATAGACACTACCTATGTGATGAACCACTCCTTGGAGCATCCACCATAGAGGATACCCTCTCAAAATAAGTCATTCATAAGTTCTAACCAGGCTTACACATCATGTCACTTTTAAACCAATTTCCAAAAATGTCGTAAAGTACCAACCGGGCCTTTAATGGTAAAAATTACAAATCTATTTCCAAATTCATTCCAAAAACCAAGGCGAAAACACATAGCATGTATGAAAGGTTCCAAACAGACCTTTTGGTCATTTAGAAATCAAACCACATCTCAAAGTGCCTAATGGGCCAAGCATTAGATAACACATTTAACCAAAGCCTTTGAGTTCTAAGAAACACACTTTAGATGTTAGGAATCATTTAGAAAACTATTTTAAACATTTAGGATACTTCACATCTAAAAGAAAACTTGTAAACAAGCTTAGAAAAATTATGTATATTAAATAAGAAACCAATTTCCAAGTGGTGCAATCAATTCTACCTAACATATACATATATCACATAAATAAAGAATATTTTTAAAATTATCAAGAAAACAAGGAATTTAAATTAATGGCGCGAGCATAGGTAACCAACCTCAAACTCAAAAAACACTTCTTTAAATAATGAAAAGTTTAATATTACCTTTTCCTCTTTCACATAAATGTACCTTTGCTTATATATAAGAATAATTATCCTTTATGTATATATTTTCATGGCCAAATATGTACAAGGGGATCCTTACATATATGCTTATATGTGAATATACCCCTTTACGCTTACACACGTATTAATTTTCATATTCTAATATAAGCACACCTGTACCCCTTATATATATTCATCCTTTAATGGGTGAATATATATAAAGGGGGAATATATATATATATATATATATATGTCTACGTATGCATACGCATGTAATTCACCTTTAACTCTGGTGACTCAAATCCACCTCAATGAGGTCCAAAACACACTAAAAAAATATAGGAAACCCAAAAATCACAAAATCCCTTATTAAAATTAGTCCAAAGAATAAAATTAGAAGAAACCTTACCTGAAACTGATGCAAAACCCAATTCCTTTAAAAATCAAAGCTAGAACAGAATTCAACAGGGCCCAAAAACCCTAGACACCAAAGAAACCATAAAAATCATGCTAACCCTTAGAACTAGGGTTCTTCCAAACCAAATCATTCCAACTGGGGTGATGAAAACAAGAGAAACAATAAATCAATGGATGAGGAAATCGTACAATGCGGATCTGGCCCTAAATCACCATGATAATGTGATGAATCACTGCCTGAAGAGAAAGTGACGGAAGTGGGAAGAGTGTCCAAGATAGGGGTTCATCCTTAAAGATCACACACAAGAGGAGGAAAGGTTGGTAGAGGGCTCAGCCAAGGGGGTCTATAGGAGGGACGTCGTCGGGGGGGAGGGGAGACCGCAGTGAGGCCGATAATGTGAGGGAGGGGCTTCAACCATTGGGGTTGCATGACACCGAGAGGGGTGGTGACTAATCAGGTAAAGAGGAAGGGGGGATAGAATTGGGTTTCTAATTTTATTTTTATTTTTTTGAGAACTGGATACCATGCATGGTTTATCCGCACAGTTGGCCAAACCATGCACCAACCGTGTGCCCCTCACTAGGCTCATGGAGCACCTTGAATGACCAGGACACACGTATTGGAAAACCATGCACCGGTTGTGAAATTTCTCTCTATTAAAACTACATATGGGATCGTGCAGGTTGTACATGGTTTCTAATAATAGTGTACTAACTATGCACCAATGATAAACACCCGAAATTTAAAAATTTAAATTTGGAATAGCCCGAAACTAAAAAAAAAATCTTTAAATAATTAAATTATTAAAAATAATTAATAAATCATGGTCAAGGTGTGACAGGATGACATGGGATTCCATAGGTTATGTGCCTAAGATGCCTCATATGAGATGCCTATGACTTCAAATGGAAAAGACTTTATAGGTGCCCAAAACCCAACATCCAAAATTGCCCAATGCTACTTTTACTCTAACCAAAGTTTGCTTCCCTATCAATATAGAAGTATCATAATTAACTGGAATCCACCTCAAGACAGCACCAAGAATGAGTTTCATGAACATGAATCAAATCTATAAGGGAGACCCAGATTAGGAAATGATCTCCAAGGAGGAATCCATGGAAGTAGGAATTGACATCACATTGTCCAGTTTTGATCACGGAGCTAACATCACCAATAAAAGTGATGGAAGTCTCCCACCTTTAGAAATTAAGAATTTGGGGTAATAAAGAGGTGTGTGTCACCGCCAGGTGGAGGGACAGCGCATGGCCCCAATGGAAAGCATCATAAATAGTGACCCTCTAAGATTCTTTCTCATTGGCATTAAGTGGACATGCCTAAAGTCCAATATTATTGTTTACTAATGGGTCAAGGTTTACAAGAGAAAGAAATTAATTTCACAATGATAAAAACCACATAAAAACATTCACTACGTAATATTATCTCTTTATATCAATATATCATCAAGTAGGTTTCACATCTATGTCATATACCTATTTTATCAATACATCTTTCTTTAACTATCTGAAATAAATTCTGTTACACCATGGGCATGAATTTTATGAGACAGTTATATTTTAATCATAGGGATGAGATATCAACTTCCATAAATATGGAAGGGACAACTCCTTCCTTGACTTTTCCATTAATAACATGTCATTCATGATGTACCCAACATACCCTACCTCACCGCAAACATATGGCGTCATGGTTTTCATCATAAAATCTATGTTCGTGAGTAATGAAATGAATTAATGAAAAACTTAAAGTCTAAGGGACATTACAAATTATCATGGATCGGAAAATCCGATGACACCAAAACATGTAGAATTCCTACTAGCTGATTTTTTTCTCATAACCTCCCATATTAGAGATCGCCGTGTTTAAACTTCCTGAGATGAAGTCTCATACACTTATGAATAATCACACCTAAAAAACTATATACTATATTCCCCATAATTGTATATTATCTGACCATAAAACTTTATTTTAAAAATAACATCATGGAACTTCAAGGTTCTCATCATAGTGGGGAGCTACTATGACTTTTTCAATGTGAAAAATACCCTAAGACGTTATCACATCAATAATATGCAAAAAAACAATCAATATGTGTTAATATATTTAAATTAATATTCAATTATTTGAATATACATGTAATCTAAAGTAAAAAAAAGGAGTTTCCTCTTGGGAACCGACTCCAACGAACTCCCACTTGTAATAGAGCCCACTACTAAATACTAGTTAGTTATCACATGTCAAAACATGATTCCACTAAGTATGTCTATATCAGTTAGGCCTATCACGTTTTCATGGATAGTGTTGGAAAAATCCAAATTTCTTTGTGGTGAATCTTTTTACTACAACATTAATATCTTGAGAAAATCCCTCAAGTAGTGATATAACTGAGTATCCACATTTAGTTTCCATGTAAAAATCCTGACATCCGGACTAAATCTATAGTCAAGTCTTATCATAAAATGATAAATCTCTTTATTTTGGTATAACCCAAAATCAAAACATAAACTACTTCTTAAGCTTCATTAGAATCCATAACATACTTGGATATTGTGGATATGGAAACCACTAGCTATAATAAGTTTTTCTTGTATATTTCTATAAACTTATCAATGATAATAGATCAAATTGAACTAAATAAATGTCTCTTTTTAATTCCCTTAATCACTAGTATTCTCACTTCTATAGACACCAAAAACTCATATAGTTTTACTTTTCAAAGTACTATTGGATATTTCTAACTCCAAGTCTATGAAATTATGTTGGTTTCATTTTTTATTCAACTATTATGATTTATACATAAGTAATATATAGAACTGCTCTTGTCACAAAGAGTGGTCCAAATTAGAAATTTATATGTTCCCTTATGAACCAACTACTAAGTATCTAGTGGCAGTCGAGGTCGATCCCATGGGGAAATGAGATAAAGTAAGGTGTAGTGCAAGTTGGCGAGTCTAGGTTGATTGGACAGATAGAATGAGTAAAGGGAACATTTTGGACTAGTGAAAATATTTTTGAAAATTAAAATAAAACAAAATAAGAATATAACAAATAGGAGACATACATTTTGAGGTTGCAATATGATTAGGTTTTATTATGAATTTCATTATTTATTATTTAGATTATAAATGAAAATAGTTTACCATGGGGATTCAATTCTATCATAGTTTCTTGGTCTGAAAACTAATGATTGGGTATTTAAAATCTAATTCATTGGTCTGGTATTTAAATATTCAAATACAAATTAATGAGAAGTCCCCTAAAATAGTGGTAGCGGGTTCCCCCAATGGTCATGAATTCATCCACTATAACTCCTTTAGTGTTCATAATTGGTATCATTCTTGGTCTGATACGACACCAATGGTTATGTTGGAAATTCATTCATTAATGGAATTGTAAAATAGAATTAATAATAAAATTAACACTTCAGAATGTAAACCACAATCAAACCAGAATCTTATTACAACCCCAAACATGAGGGAATTACCCTCTTATGACCATGGTCAAGGTGTGCAGATTGAGATAAAACTCAATCCTTACCATGGACACAAGCAGAAAATGGGGAAGGGAAGAATTACACTAGAACATAAATGAAAACAAAATTAAAAACTAGAATTTGGATCTAAGGGAGGCTTGAATGAAAGAGCGGCAGCACCTCCCCTAGATGTCCAACTTCCAACATGGAGGGTTTCCCTCTTATTTATAGAGCTTAAAACTACATGGCGTGTAACCTAAAGTACACACCTTTTATAATGGTCAACTCATTTTTCCTTGTTTTCTCCCCCGGTAGGTGACCCACTGAGCCGCCCAATGAATTTCAATGCATCGGTGGTCATTTGGTGAAGTACACAGTGTGTGGCACTGTCCCACATGGTGTTTAGTATCGATTTCAGCCACCAACCGCATATAAAGGGGTGTACATGGTGTGTGGAGTGAATTACATGGCATGTAAGTATTGTCCGGCTACTTGGGAGTGTACTCAATCTGGCCTATCTGTGTTTGGGCTCAGGTACACAGCGTGTGTTGTCAAGTACATTCTTTGTATATGTCAATCTTTGCTCTCAAAATTCCTGATTTTTTACTTTGGATAAAAAATGCCTAAAAATATCATGAACACCAAAATAAATAATTTTATCTACAAAACAATGTGTATCTAATAAAAACATGTTTTTATACTCAATGGAATGTATTAAAATTTATACACAAATTGGGCACATCAAACTCTCCCATACTTATTCATTTTCTTTCCCTCAAGAAAAATCTCAACATCAAATTAACAGAATCCATACTCTACAATGATAATCATTCAAATAATTATACTTATAAATATTATAGCCATAGTAGAAGATTTTAAAAAGGTACAAAATATATTTCAATTCCAAAGATATTCTAATCATGCCTCCTTTATAATTCACTTAAATATTTACATCCTCTTTTATTCACACTATTCAACTTTTCATAAATACACAAGCTGCTTGATGATTTAACTCACTAGAAAATACCACACTCATCACTCAAGATCATTTTATTTAGAGTTATTCTCAATCTCAAGTATACACACTCTATACATAGTCTTTCAAGTATTCTCATTATCTACTTTAGAAATCAAATCAAAAAATCATAAGGTCTTTCAATAAGGATCTAATGTTTCTGAGGCCTCAAGTAGGTAGGTAATGATGAAAAATAATCTCAGAGTCTTGAAAGAGGAGGTTGAATTCTTAAATAACAATGAATGATATTTAGAAATAAGTCTTAATGAAAAATGCATCCCCAATCAAGATCTCTCAAAGGTTATCATCACCGTGATATTATATTCCCAACATGGGTCTATAAACCATCAATAAAGTGTAATGAATGAATCTGGTCCCTCTTTTGAATTTTTCAATATTTATTTCACTCTATTTTTTTCATAGGGACCACTAAGAATACAACAAAAAGTGTTTTTGGAACCCTTCTACCCAAATGAACAAGTGGCACTCTCCACCACACTTAATTTCATGGTTTCTAACCATAATGTACAATGAATATCCAAATTCCCTCTCTAAATCTCAATTGAATAATCATGAAAAATTATAAAAGAATTAGGGTGGGAAGGATAAATAGGCTTGTAATGTGGCTTTCTATCAAGGTATTTCATGGTTTTTAATAGTTTCATGAATATCATATGTAGGGTAGGTCTTGGGGTCAAATGGGGTGAAAACAATAAAATGCCTCAATCATTTTAATGTGATTATAAATCTTCAAGTTTTGAAGAGAAAAAACTCGCAAGTTCTAGTAGTTATACATATCCTGAGAATCTCTCAAGAAAGAGGGTTTGAGAAAGAATATGTCAAAAAGGACTTAGAAAACCTCTCAGGAATGAGGAAAATAAAGGTTTTATCAAGTCATGACATGGGTAAAAATGATCAGTCTAATAAATGTAAATGTACAAGAATTTCAATCCAAATTCAAACTATATCATCAATAATTTTAAAATACATTGAAATTTAAAATAAGTATGTAACTTTTAAAATTACCTCTTATGTATTTATTATTAATAAATATAATTAATCAAATTTTTTCCAAATTTAAAATATTTCATCTATTAATGATGTCTCATAGATCAGTTTAATGGTAAAGACTAGTGTAGTCAGAGACTCTCCCCCACACTTAATATAGAACATGGTCCTCCAAGTGTAACACTAATGAGAAGAAGAGGATGTGAGAAAACACAAATGGGACAAGACAAGGGGAATCAGATAAATAATTAATTCAAAAAAGAAGAATTAAAAGAAGTTTTGATATAATACTCCCCTCATGTAGAGCACAAGAAGTTGGAAAGGAATCAAAAAGAGATGACATAGCACTCCAAAGTACCTGTGACTATCGATGAAAGGGAAAAGATAATAAGTAGGCACATAGACCATTACATAAAAATCGTAGCATAAAAGATATATATATATATATATATATATATATATATAATGATACAAGTGTGCAAAAACCAGTCATGGGGTCGCCTCAAAAGAGCTCTCATCGGAAACAAGGGGATCTGGTAGAGGAGGATCAGCAGGATTGGAGGATATAATCATGGTATTTGTGCTCTGTGTGGTGTCCATAGTGGGTATATCTTACGTGGAATCATAAGTAATGGCAGCTGGAGGCATGAGATTAGTTATCTATATGGGAAGCTTGATTGACACATCCTGGTGGGTAGCAGGAGTAGCAGTAACAGGACAGATAGTGTAGAGGAGAATGAAACCTATAGCCAGTGTGGTCAATGATGGTTGTGCTACTGAAGGATGAGGATAATATGGAGGAGCAGGTGATGGAGGTAACTGAAGGACATAGTGCTAAATAATAATCCCCAACATCTGCTCAAGTCGCTCGAGTGTCTGATCTATAGTATCTTGTTGGCGCTCCATCACGACTAGGTGGAGGGATATGGAGAAATCAGTCAAGGGTGCAGGTAGAGGTGGGGCTATGGAAGGACCAGAAGAATAGGTGATTTTGGAGGAAGAAGTAAGGGAGGAAGAAGTGGGGTGTGTGTAGAAGGAACATTTTTTGGTGGATGGGGTGGGTCCGGATCAGCAACACCAGTGGGGGTAGCTAGGTCATCCCTCGCTCCTACAGGAGCCAGGGTGTATTGCACGAGTACAAATTCATCTCCCTGATGCTCGACCATCCTCATTTGTATAAGAATGATGAATTCCATATACTGGGGATAGCCTAAGTGATCATGAGGGAGAGATGGCTAAAAAACTTCTAAATAGTGTGCCAACTGGGTGGCATAGAAACCAACGTTCAGGTTTCCCAGACGGCCAGTGATCATAGAGTGTAAGTAAGATGCGACAAGGAAAGGGAGGTCAGGATAGTCATGCCAGACAATAAAAGTTATAAGATCCATGTCTTGATCAGACACGACACACATGTCCTCATAGAGAGTAAAAATAATGGCGTTGAAGCACTGGTGAATGAAACAAAGGGGAGGGGAAATGATGAGCATGCTCTTCTGAGAAGTAGGGGTATATCTGTGGTCAGGAAAATAAATATCTCTCCACATTGAAATGAGGTTAGAGTGCTTAGGGAGGGTGAGGGTGGATACGTGAGGTGGGTGGTAGTATGGGGATATAAGCCACACCCTCATCCAAACTCATCCATAGTCAATGTGAAGTGATGGACGCCTAGCTGAAATCAAACTGGGGTAGCTATATTTGTGGGTGTTTGGTGATATGCAGGCCCATTGAACTTGAAGGCCACTAATAACTCTAAAAATAAATCTTTGAAGGTAGGAGTGCTGACTAGGAGTGTGTCCAAAAGGTGTGTGTAGTCGAGGAGCTCCTCAATCTCCTCTTAGACACTCAAATGATGGGGTACTGTGATACATAAGAAATGGATGCTTAGATAGATTGTTCCTCATGAAAGATGTTGTAATATTTCTACCATAAGATGACCCTCAGGAAAGACTAGATAGGGATGCGGTAGAGGTCGAGAATCTACTGGAGCAGGCTGATGTGGGGCCACAGCTGCTGAGGTGGAGGGTCCAGCTATGGTGGTAGTGGATGGAGTAGCTGATGATGTTCGAGCTAGCTCTCAGTTCGTTCCAAAAGTGGATGGAGCTACGGGCACAGTAGGATCGACTATACTGGAGCCCTTGGCTATGATAGAGGATACATAAGAAGCCATTGGTGGATCACTAGCTACCGTATATGGTGGTGTGGTGTCTATTGGGCCGGCAGATGTCGATGATGTGGGTGCCAAGAGTAGAGGAGGTAGTGTGGACAAGGCTAGTAGCTAACATACCAGAAAATTTCGTGCTGGTAGCATGAAAGGTTGAAGGTAGATCTGACAGCGAGCTGGATCATCCCCCTCAGTAGCGAGTGTAGGCCGCTTCCCACTCGAGTGGTCTTCATATTCCATAGATGAAATAGAATGAAAGGAAAAACAAAAAAAAAGACAAAGGAGATGAAAAAAAAAGGAATAAAAGTGAGAAAATAGAAAAACATAAAGTACACGGTGTGTGGATCTAGTTTACATGAAATGTATTATAATCTGGGTATTAATCTGTGTACTCTGGATAAACACACTGAGTGGGCCTCTATTCTAAAAATGTTCAATACACAGCATGTTAAAAGAGATATATGTCGTTTCAGGACATGGGGTGCGGTCCATGTGAGTGCCCATACATGGACTCAGATCAGAGAGGTTGAAAAAAACTAGTACATTTCATGTATATGGCCTACACGATATGTGTTAGAACATATCTTCCAATACCATGTACTCCCTTCACATGGACAACTCCTGATGAACAGGGCACACTGCGTGCACCAAATATACATGTCGTGTGTGTATACATGGGTTTGGGGTCGTGTGTTCGCATTACACAGGTTTCTCTTAAAGTCTAGGATGAGGCATTGTACACAGCGTGTACCGAACATACACTCATGTGTTTTCAAAATGAGGAGTAGAGTGTGTGTGGTCGTCTACTTATAGTACACGGTATGTGTTCTTCATTTACCTCATGTACTGCGTGGGAATCCGAATGGTCATCCAATCCTAATATCACCCTAAATGTATATAAAACACGAAAATAGAGGGTCTAGAAGTGCATACCTAGATCGTCGATCAAAATGAGGATGAAATCAGGACTAGAAATGAATCAAAATTGAGGATTTGAGGAGGGGGGTGACAGCATATGGAGGAAACCTCATAGGGGGGAACGGGAAGGGGGGGTCGTGGCATGGGTTCAGGATAGGTAGGGATCTCAGATTTTATATCCAAAGATCATAGCGTGTAGAGGTTCTACACGCCATGTATGTGTTTTTTTACTAATAAGTATAATTATTATATTAAACTATATAATAATTATTATTTATAATTTAAAAATAAATATTTTTGAAATATATATTATTTAAAAACAAAAAATAAACTTATACATGTAATGTATCAAAGAAATACACATCGTGTTTCCTAAAATTGGAAAAGGAGAAATACAACCTTCAGTCTGATGCTTGGAGCGCGATTCAAACCAGTGATCGACCGATCCAAATGTACGCCCTCAACCACTAGACTGAAGGTTTTATTAATTCATAGTTTTATTAAATTTTAATACTTAAAGTATAGGTGCAGTACTATAAGGGAAAAATAACAATGCACAGTGCATGGTTTTAATTTTTGAAAGATTGGGATGAAGTAGATAGATTATCTGAGTTTGAACCTTCATCTTTTGAACCTAGGGATATTATTTTTCTAATCATCCCACTTCACCCACATGTGATTTCTTATTTTGGAAACCATATTAAAGTGATATGAAAACAAGACGTATACAATGTGTATTGAAATACATGATGTGTGGTTTTATTTAAGTGAAAAATGATGGAACTGGGTCAGTTGTCAAGACTCGAACCCATGTCTTTTGGATCCATGGTTTATGACCCTATTAACCAAGTCAATCCCATCATGGGTTTTCTTATATTTTTAAAAACTTTTATTTTATTTTTAAAACACCTCACACACCATTTAATTTAAAACACAGTTTCAAAAAGAATAATCCCTATATCGAAGGTAGGTGTGGAGTGATTCAAACTGACGACAGCTCAGATACACGCCAGTGACCTTTCCATCAGTATAGGCCTCATCCCTATTTATTAACTTAATTAATAGTTACTTATACAAAAATTCCTATAATAATATTCACTAAAAAGAAAAGTACACTCTGTGTTATAAGTTATACACAGCGTGTGCTGTCATCTTGATCTTATTTCTATTATGGATGGATGAGATGGTGATACACAACATGTGGAATGAAATTACATGTCGTGTGTTTATTAAAAACAGAAAAGAAATAAAAAGGGGGGAGAGGAATTGATAGGTTTCCTCCCAGAGAGCACCTTTGTTTTAGGTCTTTTCCTCAACCTGAGTTAGAGTTACTTACCTATAATATGAAGGTGGATGTTCCTTTTGTAGTTCAAACCACCACATGTGTTTGGCGCCCTCATCTTGGTTCCAATATTCTTGACCAGTAGGTGTTATGGGTGGTTTATTATAGTATCCATCCTCCATGGCTAGCATATTTCGAAGGTGGACTTTATTATTGGTTTGATCAGGTACATCCTCCACCTTCTGAGGTTCTTGTGTTGCAATGTTGAATACTCGAAATTAATCATAGGATTCCTCTGGAACAGGTATGTAATCAACTAAGGGGTCAGTGAAATATGTGTGATCAAATTCAGTATGAGCATGGCATGATGTATCCCCGTATTCAAAATTTGAGTTCGGAAAATTAATTTCTGAAATTTTAATTAATTACAAGTGGGGATCACATCATAACATGTCTCTTTAGTTGAAACAAAATTAGAACACCCATCCTCAAACTCAACCAAAGGATCCATATTGGAAATTATCTCGAAGAGTTGTTCTACTATATTTCTGAGTCATCCCAACCTTTCAGTTTGGTCCAGCTAGAATGTGGTAAATTCCCCCATCATTGATAATAACCTTTTGGTATTACCCAAAAATGGTTCCAAAGGAGAAGAAGATAAGGTTGGGGTGAATATTGTACATGGGTTTTTCTCATATTGGAACCCATAATCCATGTATGGATAGTATTCTTCTTGGTATGGGTACGATGGATCTGGATCATACAAATAAAAATCATCTTCAGGTGAGTCGTACCACTCCCTAGTCAGATAATAATCCATGGGATGTGGGGATGAGATTCCCAAGAAAATGAATCAAGAAAAGATAAATGGAAAATTGAAAATTCTGGGTAAACCAACCTTTGACCTAGGCTTGTACTGGTGCTTTCCCTAATTCCCCAACAATGGTGCCAGAATTTGGTACCGCTCCCATTGAAAGGAGCGGTCCAAATTAGAAATTTAGATGTTCCCTTCTAAACCAACTACTAGGAATCAAGTGGAAGTCAGGTTCGATCCCATGGGAAAATGATAGAAAGCAAGGTGTAGTGCAAGTTGGCGATTCTATATTGATTGTAAGGACAGAATGAGTGAATGGAATAGTTTTAACTAGTGAAACTATTTGTGAGAATTAAAATAAAACAAAAGAATAATAGAAAAAATAGAAGACATACATGTCGGGGTTGCAATTTGATTAGGTTTTATTATGAATTTCATTCTTTAGTATTTAGATTATAAATGAAAATAGTTTACCATGGGGATTCAATCCTATGATAGTTTCTTGGTCCAATTACTAGAGATTAGGTATTTATAATCCAATTCCTTCATCTGGTAATTAAATATTCAAATACACATTAATGTGTGGTCCCATAAAATTGTGGGAGTGGGTTCTCCCAATGGTCATGAGTTCATCCACTGCAACTCCTTTAGTGTTCACCATTGGTATAATTCTTGGTCTGATATGATACCAATGGCGATTTTGTAAATTGGTTCATTAAAGGAATTGTAAAACTGAATTCATAAAAAAAATTAACACTTTAGAATGTAAACCACAATCAAACCAGAATCTTATTACAACCCTAAACACGAGGGAATTAGCCTCTTATGACTATGTTCATGGTGTGCAAATTGAGCCGAAACTCAATCCCTACCATGGATATAGAAAGAAGACAAGGAAGGGGAGAATTAAACTAGAATAAAAATTCAAACAGAATTGAAAATTAGAATTTGGATCAGAGGGAGGCTCGAATGGTAGAGCGGCATCTCCTCCCCCTAGATGCCCAACTTCCAACATGGAGGGTTGCCCTCTTATTTATAGATTTTAAAACTACATGACATGTAACATAAAGTACATTCCATGTATAATGATCAACTCCTTTTTTCCTTTTTTTTCTCCGCCGGTAGGTGACCGCTGAGTCAGCCAATGACTTTCAATGCATCAGTGGTCGGTTGGTGAAGTACACGGCATGTAGCACCACCCCACATGGCTTGTAGTATCAATTTAAACCACCAACAACATCTAGAAGGGTTGAAACTACATGTAAAGTGAAGTACACAGTGTGTAAGTGTTGGCTAGCTACTTGGGCATGTACTCAGTCTGGATTATCGGTGAATGGGCTAAGGTACACCGTGTGTGTTGTCAAGTACACGTCGTGTATATTTCAATCTTTACTCTCAAAATTCCGAATTTGTGACTTTGGATGAAAAACACCTGAAAATCATCATGAACACTGAAATAAAGCATTTTATCTACAAAACCACGTGTATTTGATGAAAACATGTTTTTATACTCAATAGAATTTATGAAATATATACAAAAATCAGGCACATCAATATCAATCGCCAATACATATCAAGGAACATGGGATGAATTACTAGCACTTAAGATTTTGAAATTATTTTAATCTTCATAATCTCCTCTTATGTTTATGCATGTTCTACTAGAATTATTATATACCAACAACAATTCAGTCTTGAATTGTTTCAAATTGTATTTTTTTCAATACTTAGTTAATATATGTACTATGAGTAAATAGAGAAAACACATCGATTTATCTTATAGATCTTGTTCCCTAGAACACAGTTGCTTCTTCAAGTCATATTTGAAGAAATTTTCATTCCTTGGTCTTAAAAAAATATTATGACACAGCATTTATTTTTCAGATGTTATCAATATATTTAACTTGAAAAATTATGACACTCCCACTAACCAAATAGAGACACATGTCACTCATTCATTTCAACACAAATATTCTATGATAACTATGCATGATTTATTCAAAATTGAATTCATTTAATCTTCATATATTATTGAATTTTATTGATGTGAATGGCCCTTTTAGTTATGTCTAGTAGACATATACCATATGGTATCCTTTTGGTTGAGTCATATAGAAATCTTTCGTAAGGATTCCTTTAAATGAGGTGTCCTTGAAAATTAATAACCCAATATGATGATCATGCATGTATGATTTGACAAGTATGATTCAAAAAAGATTTTAGTCATGATGAGAGGTGAATAATATCTTTCATAAACTAAACTTTTGATAATAAATCATTCTTTATTGGTACCTTTTTGTATAATCCATGTTCATATTCTCTTAATTAATCACTAGAAATATTTGGTATTAGAAACATTAAAAATATGGAGTCTTGAATCATGATACATGGATTCCATTAATTGAATTTATATATACTTTTTAACCTTATCATATTACCATTTATTGTTTATTTATAGGAATCATTATTCTGTAAGAATAATACATGTATCACCTTCTGTAGTGAACATAAACAACCTATTTGGTTATAAATTCCTATAAAATATGTGTATCTAGAACTAATCCTCCCACTAAGGTCATTGGAGCCCAATATTCCTATGAGAACTCATGTGCATTTAGATCCTTAACGCTATAAGTGGTGTATTCTCCCACTATCTTTAAATAGATTGGATTCATTTATAGAAATATAGTTGATCTTGACTATATGTTAATATCCTTTGTAGATTTAGGATCATTAATGAAGATGAACTTTATTGTTTTGATTTTTATTTGTAGAGAATTCCATATTTTAACAATTGATTTTCAAAAAATACTTATGTTAGTGTTCTAATTGATTCTTATAATATCACATTTGATATGATATACATTACACAATATAGTTGGCATATGGTTAGTTATTTCACTTATATTTACAAAATATGTCTTGAAAAGGGATAATGGAATATTTTCAATATATATAGGACTCATCATTGATCTTCCTTTTACTACCATCATAAAATTAATGTATATAATGAAATTTGAGTTAGGTGTTACCTTTACTCCACATATATGATTAATAATTACTTGGATAATATATACTCTGAAAAGATAGCTTGAATATTCCTTTTACCAAGTGCACTCATTTACTTCATTGATCATTTATAAATTTCTCATGAAGTATATTAATTTACCTTTAGCTTTATAAAATTTCACATGGCTATGTTAAAATAACTCTAAAATTTTTATGATGTAGATTTATTTAAAAGGTTTTTTTATCTAAAACATGGTAAGTAGTTTGCATGTATATCCATTTGTTGAATTTGGTTCCCTAGAACCATCTACTTTATACTTTATATTAATTTTATATTCAAAGAAGTGAATATTAATTTAAATATCTTATCACATATTTATTATTCACCTTTATAACCTTGATGTGATAATGTTCCATAGTATTTTTCTCATTGATAAGGTCATAGAAGTTCCTTGTTATGATAAGAACCTTTAGATGCTATGAAGATATCTCTTAAATATAGTTCTATAGGAACATAATATGCTATGATAGAGTACATAATACATAGACTATCTAGTATGAGTAGTCATAAGTAAATGAGGCTTCTTCTCATGAAGTTCACATTTTCTAATCTCTAAGATGGGTGATTATGAGAATAGAACCGCCAGTAAGAATTTTTGTATGTTTTGGTGCCATCAGATACTCCTATCTTCGATCATGTGTAATGGTTCTTAGACTTCAAAATTATTATTAATTAATTTTATGACTCATTCACTTAGATGTATTTCATAAACCATGATGATAATAGTTCATGGTGAAGTTGCATACGTTGGGTGCATCACGAATGACTTGTTGTTAATTAATAAGTTGAGTAAGGATTTTTCTCTTCCATCTTAATGGAAGTTGATATGATCGCCCTTTGGTTGAATTATAATTTTCGCATTAAATTTTATGTCCATGTTGTAAAAACCTTTATTACAGAGAGTTAAAGAAATACGTATCAAGCATATAGGTTGATAACACTGATGTGTAACCTTCTTGATGATATATTGTGAAAAGGGTATTGTAATAGATAGTGACCATTTGTATGTGGTTATCATCATTGTGATATTAAGTTCTTTCACTTGGGTGCCTTGACCCATTGCTAGATAGTAATATTGGAATTTAGGCATGTCCATCTACTACCAATGAGAAAGAATCCTATAGGTTCACACACAAGTGTTTCTATTAATATCAATTAAATTCTATAAAAATTTAATTAATAGAATAAATATTATTCTCAATAGATATGTATAATTTTATTTAAGTTTTACTGATCACATAAATTAAATAAATATTTATTCACCGGATTGGGAATAAAATATATTTATTTATTTTATTAAATATTTAATAAATATTTATTCACGGGTTTGTGAATAAAATATTTATTTAAGAGAATAAAATATTTTTATTCAGGTATTCAATAAATTTCTAGTAATTGGAATAGACCAAGAACGCATCTAGAGATGAATATTTATTTACAAGCTGGTAAACAATATTCATCACTGTGTAAGTCAGTGCATGCCGTAAAATAATATTATTATTATTATTATTTTATGTAATGGGGTATTATGATGATGATTATATTATTTAAGGTTTGATACATAATTAAATAATATTTTAACCTAAACCCTAGATTTATAAGTAGATGGTTATGTTTATTATGTAGGGTAATCTAGATATAGATAATTGTTGTGTATAGTGAATTTTCTCTCAAATTCCTTTTTCTCTCTCCCTCTCAAGAACAAGAAATGCAAGAGATATTCCTTCAATATTGAAGGACAAGTGATCAACATGAATGATGCAAGATAATTGATTCATTGTGCTAGCACCTATAAATCAATTAGGATTACTCGAAGATCAAAGGATCCCATTTGGATCGTCTCTAGAAGAATTCTACCCTTGGATCCTCACATCATAATGAAGGAAATTCAAAAAGGGTCTTTCAAAATATCAACAACATCATCGAATAAAGGATCCTAATATGTGGCATTTATTTTCTTCAGATATAAATTAATTAATTATAAATTTAACGTGAAATATCATAGATTTGGGTTTTGAACAACTAAATATTAAAAGAAATTTTAATATATTTCCCACCAATGCTCTCTTTTATTACACCCATAACCTTCACCAATATCTTATCTCAATTGAGAAAAAAATAATTTAATAGAAATAAAAAATTCATCTACTTTTAGTTTTATTTGAAAAATAATTATCATTCCATAATCAATTGAGATTCCTATATTTTATATTCATCATTCATTATAATGGATATTTTTTATTCAAGAGTTACTAAACCATTAGTTTAGTATTAAAGTACCATAAAAACATTTATTCCAAAAAGAAATAATGTCTCTTTGTTTTTAGATTGACACTAAGATAAATGTTTTGTAAACACTTTTTACAAACTTGAATCAATCCATTTAGCATTGAAAAATAGTGATATCACCTTGGATGAAATTGGAATTAACCCTTATCAACTCCTTTTGAGTTCACTCTATAACCTTTATATTCTTGTTCTTTTCCTATATTCAAATGCATGTGTGTTGTAAGAATATTTTATTTAGTAGACAAGAATAAAATATAAACATGATGAATATACCTGAATTGGATGCAATTGGTTTCTTCTTCAATCCATTCAAATTTCTTTTCTAGTGTCCATTCTTTCCACATAAGAAGAAAATCGCCTCCTATAATTCTTATTCATTTGAATCTTTTGTCTCCTTTAAGGATAACATAAAGGATATTTTGGATTTATATTTTCCATTAGATCTTCATCCTTTTCTTTCAATATTTTATCTATAAGGGGTTGAGAAATAGGTTTCAACTCGTCCTTATCCACTTAGTGAAGTATAGACAAATGTTTCAAGAAAAAATTACCCATTTTGTTTTTTCAGGATTGGAAAATTAAGGATAATCTTGGTGATAAGGATAATAAGATAAGATTAATGGATAATTTATTATCCAAGTGGAAGCCCAATTTCACTAAGTGGTAAATATACCCCATCATTTTGAAAGCATGATCAGTATCTATATTTCCTTCTTCCAGTTTACATAGATATAGTGCATTAACAAAAATATTTATTTCAATCCTTTCCTTATCTTTCTCAAGAGAAAGGGGATGAGATTGTAATGACCCGGACCCGGCCAGCCACCCAAACGGTGCCGAACGGGTCGTGTGCCACTACCTTAGGCGCACCTCTCTTGAACGCCAAAGGCTACTGACTAGCAGCGAGGGTCTGATAGGTATAGTGGGGAGGCTATACCCTCCCTGAGGAATAAAATGGTACCGGTCCGAGTAGAATACTAAATGTACAGCAGAAATAAATGACTCAGCAGACTCGAACCAGACCCGCATAGTGGAAGCACATTAAATAACGATAAACAGTGGAAGAAATATAAAAACAGCAACAGCGGAACTAAACAGAACGTCATGCCAGCAATCAACTGCAATAACTGCTAATACAACCAAGCATGCATCCAAACAAGTCATACAAATCAATATATATATATCACGGCGCCAATGGCTAACCAACTGCAGCTACAATATAAAATAAACATGCTGATGCAAGAAAAGAATACTAAACAAGTAACTCCAGTACGGCACGACCTCAGGGTCCGTGCCAGTATCCATGTCAACAGCACTAAAGTCCAGCTCCTGAGGCTGACCCTTTACCTGCACGCAATTTCATAAAGTCTGCACGCGTCCCAAAGGGCCCGTGTAGGGTGTGAGACAAGTCTCAGTAGGATACCACCCAAAGGTGCGTACCTAATATAAGTGTTTAGGCAGACATGCTTATACAAGAAAAACAGTAACAGTGCAATGCCCAAAAGTAAACAAAGACTTCACTGGTGCTCAGCAGCCACCACGAAGTGTCACCTGCTTCGTCCAACGCCGGAAAGTCTGATCTGCAGCCTGGCACCTCGTGCCACCTGACACCATGTGTCTCAAGTAACAATGTCCCGAAGGCACGCCCAACCGTCGTAACCCAGCTCGAAGGCTCAACCTGCCCATGGGACAACATCCGAAGGAACAACGATACCTGTCCTCAAAAGATAACCGTAGGGACAGCGATGTCTTCCCTCAAACCACGGCGAGCCTCTGCCCCCAACCTGACCGCCTCAAAGCTGTCTCCCGAGGGCTCCTCACCTTCCACGTGGCTTCCTATGGAAAGTGCCCCCAAACCAAATATACCTAACCACATCTACTAGGGGCCTCTACCCAGCGAGTGGTCGTACCACCTCATCTCGGAGTCTATCTGTGTGCACACTACTCAAAAGTACCCGGTGAGCGGTAATCACATCAATAAGTTCCCAAGCCACAACATCTCTAAGACCTCATGTCCCTGCGAACCTGTCGCTCCAGTCTGATGGTCTCGCTATCCAGTAACCAGGGCCAATCCCAACCTGACGGTCCAATTGTCTCAACCGACCTTCGTGACTCCCAATCCCATGGTAGCAACCACCCAAAGTAACCCACGCTAAAAGCCCCAACCTGTGATCCCCATCACTCAACAATATATCCGGGCCACACCCAACACAACAAGCAGTTCAACGTAGGCAATATCACACATTGCATATTCATACTTGGAAGTATCACTTTAAACAAGCAATTACTAAACAGTCAATTTGCACTACTTGTGATATCCCATACCAGTACCTAACTCATTCACAATTTAACAATTAAACTAAACAGTTTAACTAGAGACATTCAATAAGAAGTAAAAACACAGCATTTTAAACAACGGTCCAATTCAGGCGCGGCCGAAATGTGCCAAATGAGAAATGACCTCTAACCCGGTCTTACTCAATCACAACAGGGTCAGGGAATACCCAGAGGCATCCCACAATGCATATAATGAAATAAAAAAAATAAACAGGGTTTCTCTCATCACCCGACACCGCGCCCAAAGGTCGCCACCCCCAAAAGTCTAAGAAAACACGAATGAAGGTATGCACCACCTACCTCGTACTCGTACGATGCCACTCCTTTGATTTCAGCCTCTGAATCTGACTGAATCGCGGTAGATCTACGTTTCCGTCAAATATGGAAATTCCGTTCAGATGGAATCTACGGAGGAACAGGTGAGGAATCAAGGACGAAGAAGGGTGCACGGGGTTCGCCTCTCCGATGCGGTCTCGCTGCCTCCGATGGATCGAAGAAGGGAGGTCGTACGGAGATTCTCGGAGGTTTTGAGTTTTCGGGGTTTTCCGGACGATCTGTTCGTCCAAAGGGGAAGAAGAAGAGGATTCTCGGAATGAGGCGCGATGACGCCTCAGTCAATCAAATAAAAAAAAGTACACGGCGTGTATTTCCCAAGTACACGCCGTGTAGTCGTGTTTCCGTACTCCGACTTAAGCGGAGTCCGGCACACGGTCTGGACCGTGTACACGGTCAGCACACGGCCAGGGTCTCGGCCGCTACACGGGTCATGGGTATACAGCGTGTCAAGGAAGGCTACATGCCGTGTAGATGGAAATTTACACCTGGGCACCACACGACATGTACTTGGCCTCGCACGGGTAAGGAATACGCGGCGTGTCTATAAATACACGTTGTGTAGTAGGAAAGTTCTACACAGTCTTCACACGACATGTGCTCGGCGAGCACACGGTCGGTCACTCGGGTAACTCATACACGGAGTTTACTTAAAGTACACGGCGTGTAGTCTGAAAATTTCCATAAACTGCCCAGATTTTCCAGACTTCTCAAAAACTAATCAAAAGTTTAAACAGGGTCAGAATTTGACTCGTTTCTAAAAACTCGGGTTCTTACAAACTCCCCACCTTAACGTGGCTCGTCCTCGAGCTACCAAACGAAACCAGTATATGGCACCGAACACGCCCATCACGGTTAAACAACCCATACTACCACAATCTCAAGGTTCTGGCTAAATTCCTAAAAAGGGCTCCCCACGTTAGGAATCGCCTACTCGGTCTCAACCCGAACAAAACTCAAAGAAAACAAATAAACAAACAAGGCCCAAAGACCTATTTACCGGACCCATGGTCCTCCCGTGACGCATCGTCACCCCTGCACCTCCTCGGTGCTCACGTGTCGCTTCTGACACCCAACGTAACTCTCACTGCATCGGCGTCCGCCTTCCTGAGGTCCTGCATCTAATAGATGCTCAATTCAAACCCGGTGCCATGCACCTCAAGTAACCTGCATCCACGATGCCCCGATTCCCACGGCACCTCAAGTAACCTGCATCCTTGATTCTCTTGATGCCACGCATCTCAAATATATAAATAAAACATAAAACGCATCTGATATGATGCCAATCCCACTAACTATCATCCATTCAGTCCACAAGTATCATGTGAAGCATGTGCACTCAACCAGACATGCCTCAAGAGGCCATGCCAAAAGAAAGTAAAGAAACTCACAGCCACACCCGCGGTGTACCTGCCACCATCGTCGGCTCTCCAGCCTGCTCAATCCCTGGAAGCTCTACAGCGTGCACCTGGCCTGAAGCCCGACTACCTGATGCCTAACCTCCCTGCGGTGCTGCCCCAGTCTCCGACCACGGACCCCTCAGTTGGGTCCTACTGTCCCTGTCACGTCCTCCGCGTGCAGCTGAACCTCGGCCACCCTCTCCTGGTACCGAACCTGAACCAACTCCTAATGCCACAGTCTGTCCTGGTCCCTGCCTGTCGACTGTCTGAGAAGGCTGCCTACAAAACCTCTCCAGATGCCTGACCTGTCCACATGTCCGACACTCCTTCGGGGGCCTATCGCACTGAGCCCGAACATGTCTTGGATGTCCACACTAAAAGCAATCCACCGCTGAACTACCACAAGGTGGTCTAGCTGAGTCCTTGTCCTACCTGCCCTACTGGAACTCATCTCTCCCCCACTTCCTGTTGTTCAAATCGTCACCTGAAGCTGTCACCTTTCCAAAATGAGATTTTTCTCTCTCGTTCCCCTTAGCTATGAGTGCCTGGTTTACCACCTCTGAGAAGGAACCCAGCCTGAAGATGTTTACCTGAACCCGAATGGCGTGTCGTAAGCCGTCCTCGAAGCGCCTCACCCTAGCTGCATCATCGCTCACCATACCAGGTGCGAAACGGGACAATGCTGTGAATGTAGCTGCGTAATCCATGACGGACATGTCTCCCTGCTGAAGACTCAAGAACTTCCGAGCTCTCTCTGCCCTTAGTGTCTCCGGATAAAAGTGCTCGAAGAACATATCCTCGAAGTCCTTCCATGCCAGTCCCTCATGCCTGAGCCTGCACCTGCACATCCCACCAACGTTTTTTCGGTCCTCTCAGCATGTACGTCGCCAGTTTGACCCTCCACCCTGGAGGCATCTCGAGCTGCTCGAAGATCATGTGCATACTCTCTATCCAGTTTTTTTCCACTTGTGGACCACCCTCACCCTGAAAAAGAAGCGGGTGCTGTGACTAGAACTCCCACGTCAGATACACCATAGAAGTCTTTGTACCCTGCGCTTCTCTGTCAAACCCCTTCAAGACGCGAAATAGGCTAGCTCAGAGCTGCTCGTCGAGCCACGGCCCGAACGCTGCCAAACCCGGCTGCTACCCTGCCTGCACTGGATCCTGAACCTGATCCTGTCCCTGAGCCTGGATCTATGGTTCATGCTCTACCTTCACCGGATTCTGAACCTGATCCTGCGGTACCATATCCTCTCCTGCCTGTCACTCCATCGTGTCGTCAAGAAGTAACCCGCTGAATACCATAAATGGTCAGACATCCCACATATATCTATATAACAATATATTCTACGCAGATAAGGAAAGCAGTAAAAGGCAGTTCATAACAACTACCCTTACTCCCCCTCACCGAAACCCATGCCCTCGGCATCCCGACCTCACGGCCTCCTTACCCTCCCTCAACAGAGCCAAGTATCAATAGTACCTCGGGTCATGCTCGTCCTAACAACCAACGTTGTCTCAATCCCAACGACCGAGTCGCCCAATCCTGACAGTTACACTGCCTCAACCATAGTTCCTGCCTGCTCTCATAAGAGAGAGACCCATATGTCCTGCACATGCAATTCTACAAAAATACAAAGCATGGCATATACATTTCCATAAACAAGCAATTCTATCAGGAGTTGTACATATTCACATTTCAGAGCATACTTAGCATGACAATTGATTTTATTCACATGGTATTATCACTTCACAAAGCATACGTGCAGTTATGAAATTGAAATACCCTAAAATGTGCCTATCAAAAGCCAAGAAAGCAACCCTTTCCATACTGGCCAAGGTTTACATATCATAATCAATAACATTGCACAACAAGTGAGCCACCGAGGTGGAAATCATATCAACTGTAATCTAAACAAAAAAAATAGCAATTCCCACCCCCGGCAACTCAATCCATCCCTCGTACATGGGGGGTGCAGGCACCCAATCACAAGTTCAAAAATCAAGTTCCAACAACAACCTATCTCCAGTCTACCATATCTGAAATAGTAAAACCAGCAGAAATAAAAAGAGAAGTCTCAATCTCATTAGTATCCAGAAAACACTGCTACTAAATCCTTGTTAAGAACCCATCTGATACCACTTTGTAATGACCCGGACCCGGCCAGCCGCCCGAACGGTGCCGAACGGGTCGGGTGCCACTACCTTAGGCGCACATCCCCTGAACGCCAAAGGCTGCTGACTAGCAGCGAGGGTCTAATAGGTATATTGGGGAGGCTATACCCTCTCGGAGGAATAAAATGGTACCGGTCCGAGTAGAATACTAAATGTGAAGCTGAAATAAATGACTCAGCAGACTCGAACCAGACCCGCATAGCAGAAGCACATTCAATAACGATAAACAGCGGAAGCAATATAAAAATAGCAACAGCGGAACTAAACAGAACGTCATGCCAGCAATCAACTGCAATAACTGATAATATAACCAAGCATGCATCCAAACAATTCATACAAATCAATATATATATATCACGACACCAATGGCTAACCAACTGCAACTATAATATAAAATAAACATGCTGATTCAAGAAAATAATACTAAACAAGTAACTCCAGTACGGCACGACCTCAGGGTCTGTGCCAATCTCCATGTCAACAGCACTAAAGTCCAGCTCCTGAGGCTGACCCTTTACCTGCATGCAATTTCATAAAGTCTACACGCATCCTGAAGGGCCTGTGTAGGGTGTGAGACAAGTCTTAGTAGGATACCACCCAGAGGTGCGTACCTAATATTAGTGTTTAGGCAGACATGCTTATACAATAAAAAAAAGTAATAGTGAAATGCCCAAAAGTAAACAAAGACTTCACTGGTGCTCAGAAGCCACCATGAAGTGTCACCTGCTTCAGCCAACGCCGGAAATTCTGATCTGCAGCCCGGCACCTCGTGCCACCTGACACCATGTGTCTCAAGTACCGACGTCCCGAAGGCACGCCCAACCATCATAACCCAGCTTGAAAGCTCAACCTTCCCATGGCACAACATCCAAAGGAACAGTGATACATGTCCTCAAAAGATAACTGGAGGGACAGCGATGTCTTCCCTCAAATCACGGCGAGCCTCTGCCCCCAACCTGACCGCCTCAAAGCTGTCTCCCGAAGGCTCCTCACCTTCCACGTGGATTCCTATGGAAAGCACCCCCAAACCAAATATACCTAACCGCATCTACCGGGGGCCTCTACCCAGCGAGTGGCCATACCACCTCATCTCGAAGTCTATCTGTATGCACACTACTCAAAAGTACCCGGTGAGTGGTAATCACCTCAATAAGTTCCCAAGCCACAACATCTCCGACACCTCGTTTCCCTGTGAACCTGTCGCTCCAGTCTGATGGTCTCGCCATCCAGTAACTCGGGTCAAGCCCAACCTGATAGTCCAATTGTCTCAACTGACATCTGTGACGCCCAATACCGTGGTAGCAACCACCCAAAGTAACACAAGCTAAAAGCCCCAACCTATGATCCCTATCACTCAACAATATATCTGGTCCACGCCCAACACAACAAGCAGTTCAACACAGGAAATATCACACATTGCATATTCATACTTGGAAGTATCACTTTAAACAGGAAATTACTAAATAGTCAATTTGCACTACTTGTGTTATCCCATACCAGTACCTAACTCATTCACAATTTAACAATTAAACTAAACAGTTTAACTAGAGACATTCAATAAGCAGTAAAAACACAGCAGTTTAAACAACGGTCCAATTCACGCGCATTTCGGCACCCCCGGCTGAATTGCCCCAAACGAGCAATGACCTCTAACCCAGTCTTGCTCAATCACAACAGGGTCTGGGAATACCCAGAGGCATCCCACAATGCAGATAATGAAATAAAAACAAAATAAACAGGGTTTCTCTCATCACCCGACACCGCGCCCGAAGGTCGCCACCCCCAAAAGTCTACGAAAACACGAATGAAGGTATGCACCACCTACCTCATACTCGTAAGATCCCACTCCTTTGATTTCAGCCTCTGAATCGGACTGAATCGCGGTAGATCTGTGTTTCCCTCAAATTCAGAAATTCCATTCGGATGGAATCTGTGGAGGAACAGGTGAGGAATCAAGGATGAAGAAGGGTTCGTGGGGTTGGCCTCTACGATGCGGTCCCGCTGCCTCCGACGGATCGAAGAACGGAGGTTGTACGGAGATTCTGGGAGGTTTTGAGTTTTCGGGGTTTTTCAGACGATCTGTTCGTCCAAAGGGGAAGAAGAAGAGTATTCTCGGAATGAGGCACGACGACGCCTCAGTCGATCAAATAAAAAAAAGTACACAGCATTTATTTCCCAAGTACACGCCGTGTAGTCGTGTTTCCGTACTCTGACTTAAGCGGAGTCCAGCACACGGTCTGGACCGTGTACACGGTCAGCACACGGCCAGGGTCTCGGCTGCTACAGGGGGCATGGGTACACGGCGTGTCAAAGAAGGCTACACGCCGTGTAGATGGAAATTTACACCTAGGCACCACACGACATGTACCTGGCTTCGCACGGGTAAGGAATACACAGCGTGTCTATAAATACACGCCGTGTAGTAGGAAAGTTCTACACGGTCTTCACACGGCATGTGCTTGGTGAGCACACGGTCGGTCACTCGGGTAACTCATACACGGCGTGTACTTAAAGTACACGGCATGTAGTCTGGAAATTTCCAGAAACTTCCCAGATTTTCCAGACTTCTCAAAAACCAGTCAAAAGTTTAAACAGGGTCAGAATTTGACCCGTTTCTAAAAACTCGGGTTCTTACAGAGATATTATGGTGTAAGAATCCGTGTAGTTATTTTGTATCATCAACTCTCTAGACATATTTGATAATATGATACAATGGATATAGGAATTATCCTCTACATATCTCTGGTAGGCATCCTTGTCTCCTTCTCTCACTTCCTGGGGTGGTAGAAAAGGATTAGCGGATTCCAACACATGATAAAAATTTTCTAAGGATAATGCATCACAAAAACGATTCTACCATATCTGGAAATTTTTCTTTGTAAGGACATACCATGAATTAAGGAATGATTGTACTAGTTTTATGGTTTTTATTTTTATTTTTCTATAATAATTAAAATAGATGATTAATACTTCACTAGATTAAAAAATTTGTGAGGCATAACTATAATATTAATTTTATTAAGTCTCTCACTATTTCATTGAGTCCTAATATCCCTCACAATTGAACTTAGAATATTTAGTTTCTAGAACATTCTAGTGCCAAGTATCCATATGTGCATTCTCATAACCCCAATAAGGGGTAGTCAAGTTACTTGAAGGTATTTAGGTAGTCATTTTTTTCCAACTGTGGGATTGCAGCTCCCTAATCCATTTAGTGGACTCCCCAATCTTGAAATACTTAATTATATTTCCTCAAACCCTACCTCGAAGTTACATAAAGTATAGTGAGGGATACTTCACTAGATATAAGATGGTTAAGACAACCCAAAACCTTCATAATAACTCCACGTTAAAATTAAGTTTCCCAATGATGGTTGGTTAAACACTTAGTTATAAGGATTTAATTCCTAACCAAGTAATGGAAGTCCAAGTCTAACTTAATATTTATTCGAGGGATTTTAATTTTTTATTCATACATTTTATATTGTTTTATCCTTTATAAAAAAATTTAATATTAAGTGGATTTTACTTAATTTATTAACCATATTAGATAAAATATTTACGCATAATCCATTTATTTAAATTCCATCTTTGAACATTAATTCATTTATTTTTGTGATAGTAGTCTTACATCCATATAATAAATAATACATATGATAGAAATAAATAAATAATAAATGACATGGTTATAAGCTTATCTAATGGTTGATTTATTGAGTAGATAATAAATCAACCTTTTACCTAGAGGAATAACTTTTTTGGGTCTTGGCATGAGTTACAGCATTCCACTTATCCACCTATGTATCACCTAAGTTGGCATCATAATTGTAACAACCAAAAATTTTATCATCAGAAACTCCCTTATTATAATTATATCATACAGAATAAATCACATTAAATCACCTTGATAACACAATAAAAACTTTATAAATAAATAATTAATGAAATAAGAAGTATTTTTAGAAGTTAAGGAACCTATATGGATGAAATAGTAACATAACCTTTGGAATAGTAATCTGACCCTTATGAATAGTAAACCAGAAAATTAAATAGTAATGCATCCAAATAAAGTATAAATAAAATGTATCCATCTTATAAGTGAAAATATGATATAATTATATCATAGTATAAGTAAATAAATATTTTAAAAATTATTAATTAAGTATTGGTATTTTTGTAAGTCATAAATATTTAATTACAATTTTTTAAATAATTTAATAATTTAAAAGAAAATATATTTTCATAAAATGTATCCATAAATTAATTTATTTTTTCTCATTATTATGAGATAATTTTATGAGACCTTAGTTAATTTTTCAAAGTGTTATAAAATCACTTATAATTATAAAATCTATAATTTTTGATTAAATGATGATTTTAATTAAAAATTATATTTCTCATATTTAGAAAATTATTTTCATAAAATGGAGCTCATTTTTTAATTCTACATGCTGAAAATGATTAGGGTGATTTTTTTGGTATTTTTCTAAAATACTTGAATTTTTGGTGAATAATAAAATAAGATAATTTACAATAAATGCTAAATACATGAATTATGGAGTCAAAGATGCTGTATGGTTGATTTATGCCCAAAATGTCAAAATATTCTTAATTATTTTAATATATTTAGTTATAATGCTCAAACTATACATATTATTGATCCAAAATGATAAACTAATGAATTAAATAATGAGAAAACACCCCTCTCCTCCACTATAAATACCACCCCTCACCAGCACTTCTCCTCACACCTTCCAAGCTTTGATCCTTGTCTAAATTATACCTAATAATCTTCTTAATCCCATCTTCCACATCCAAGATCTCTTGGTCTCATCAAAAGATAAAAACCTTTTCCCTAAGGAGGTTTTTAAGGAGGAGAAATTCAAAAGGTAAATTTCTCATTCCTTTTATTTTAATTTCTTTTCAAATTATTTTCTTATTCACTCATCCCCTATCCTCATCCAAATGGTATGATAACTCCAGTACCTCACATAAACTGTAATTTTTTTTATATAAATTAATAATCCATCATTAAACCACTCTCCTCTCCCTTTTATTCTAAAAATTAAAATGTCATTCATGAGGTGTTAATTTGTCGCCTTCAAGAGGATTCACAAGGTGAAGTTGGATGGAACCATAAGGGGCTCCACAGCACTAGGGTTTACACCATTTCCACCTTCCTCTCCCCTATGTGGATTGTCTATAGATCCTCTCTTCATCACTTCTCCACGGCGAGTTTGTGGCCTGTGAACCCTCCTGCTGTGGTGGCTTTGAACCTTGGCATTTACAGCATTTTTGGTTCGAGGTCCACAAGTAGAAGACTGGTATTTGTTTTTCAGGAAGTGCCATTGATGGGTTCATGGGATTGATCTCTTCTCAGCAGCGCAGTGATGCTCATGTGGTCAAATCTATGGTTTCAAGGTTGATACTTCATTCTGTGGTGGTTGTGAGTGCTTTGGGTGTTTGATGTGGTCTTCTCTGGCGGGATCGATGGTGGAGACGGGTACTGGTTTTGGCTTGATTTTAGTGCAATAAGGATTCTTTTAGGCATTTCTAGTGTTTGGAAGACCTTTCTTGTGGTTATGGTTTTTATTTTTTATTTTTTGTATGTGTGAATCAGTTTCTTGCATGAATCTGTTTCTTGCTGTGATTCCTTCCAGAATTTCTGTGCGAATCTGGTATGGTGGTGTTTTTTGCTGTGTGGTCTAGGGTTCAAGGGTCCATGTATCCAGATCTACTTCAAGGGATACTCCAGATGAGGTTTAGAACTGATAGTTTTCATCAGATCATGGCTATCCGTAATTGGACATTTGAGAGGGTATGGCTCTTGCCTTCAGTACCAGGCATGTGCATCTTTGCACGGGACAGCTAGTCGAGCAGTGATGAGAAGGTAGAAGCTGGACTGATTGTTTTTTATGTTGGGGAGGGACTTCCCTTGTTGATGTGATCTGGTTTTCTAGCTTTTGGTTATTTGGGGAAAATTTTTATGTTTTCAGTCCCTGAATTCAGGTTGGGTTCCCCCTCAACCCTTAAAAGATGGTTTATGATTATAATAAAATTTTAATTTTCAACCTTCAAGGATGAAATGTTTTCATTTTTCATTAATGGCTACAAGGATGGTCATAAAAACATTTTTTATGGTTAAAAAAATTTGAATAAACATATGATATCCTATTTAATGTTTTGTAATCATTATATACACATGATGTAAAATAATAAATCAAAAAAAGTTCATTGTGAATGAAAACCGCCCAAAATAATCCAAACGATTATCACTAACATCTTATCTAAGGATTCATCCTCAGCAAAAATAACTAAATGAATTATATGATAATTTAACCTTCTATATGTCCATTAATAACTTATAACTTCAATTCTAGATTTCTATTTCCATTTTAAATGAACTTCCATACTCTTATACAAGTGAACCGATTATGAAAACTAAGAAAATGAGCACTTCTAAATGATGAAATTGAACACTATAACTCATCAAAAAGGATATAAATGGACTTAATAAAATTATAATAAATCAATTACATGTATAAAATGTTCTATAATTATTAATTAATGAATTTAATTTTATATTTCAGGATATTAAGATCAATTTCATAACTCTTTCAGACATAAGGTATGGGATTCTTCCCAAACCTCCATTTTTCCTTTGGGTTACTCTTTCTATCTCTTTACCATAATGTAATTCCTATTTATTTTTATGTACTTATTATAAATTCTATGTATATGTTACAAAATCAAGTGTCCAGATCTTATCATCCCAATTTTATGGGGTAATATATGTTTTAGAAAGGTTCCCTTTTCAATTCTTCCTGATAACCAAGCCCAATTCAAAGGAACTCCCCAATTTCTTACCCTCTTACAAGTTCACACCATAATTGGTTTTAAGCTACCATTATTTTTATAAAATAACCCATTTTATCAGGAAAAACTATCTTTGTTCATTTCTAGTTTTATGAAAACAAATATTCCTTTTCCCCTTTAAATTCTCTTTAATATTTTCCTTAAATCGCACTAAAATGTTTCATTTCTAATGTTTCTTAAACACTCCTTTTACATGTTTTCACTTCAATTGGACATCAATTATCATGATACATGCTTATTTTCTCTTATGAATTTCCATGTATGTTTTGAATCCGTTCTTTCATAGAAACATTTATGATATTCTTGTTTTTTATGCCTTGTAACATGATTATGATACTCATTTATTTCCATGGGTAACCCTTATGTTTATTCTTCATGTGGAACACATATTCATGAACACATTATGATGGGTGTGTCCAGATAGCACTCCAATTCATTGGGTAATGTTTAGTCTCATGAGATGTCATATTGGGATAGGGAGTGAACCTAATTCTTTTATGAGACTTTGTCCACCATGTGATATAGTCTTGACGGTTAACCTTGACTCATATTAATGTCATGTTATATGTTGTTAACACATTCCTATGATGCCATGATTATATGTTCCTATAATATATGTGTTATTCTTCCTTATGTATATTCATGTTCCATGCCTTTTATGCTATAATTTTTTTCTTTCTAACCCATGTGCTATGTTTTATTCCTATGCTTATTTTTTACTTGTATTTTTAGCTCATCCCTTTTATTCATGTATTCCCTAGGTTATCCTATATAGTTATAGGATCTCAATGGAAGTTAGGATCTCATTGTGGAGATTAAAAAATATGTGTTTTCATGATTTTTAATTATGTACCTAATCTTCCAAACACACTAGACTTTACGATCCTTTGATTTTAATTTTTGGTAAATTATGTAATAATATGTGAAAAAAGTCAAGGATCGTTACAGTTAGTATCAGAAGAAAATTTTAGTTATTTATTGGATTACAACTTGAAAAGTATAGTGAAATCCTTAGGTATAAGACTAAGTATGAGAAAAAATTCATGATTTTTTTAGTATAGAGTAATTGGTTTATCAAGAAAATACATCTCTGTATGGATACTATAAGTGGGCTTGGTTCTGGCACAAATTTACCTAGCAGTAACAACTCTAACAAGGTGTTCTGGGCCTAACTCGGGGTAACCTGGTGCATGAAAATGGATCTTACTATGCACCTAGTTTAAAACTACCAGGGGATATTCTTTGGTAAATTCATAAGCTTATTACTAACCATTATGAAGGGAATAAAAAAATCCAATAAGAATATATGTTAGGAAATAGACCATGGATAATCTAGATTGAAACCTAGGGAATCACAAGTTAGGATATACTTTTCCTTTACAAGTCTATCCTTTGGTGTTTAAAGTCTCTTTTTTATGATTATTATATAAGTATTCAAGACCCCTAATTATACTTTCTTTTTCTTAGTTAATGGCTAGAAATATTATAAATCATGCCAATAATCAATGTGGTAGGCAATGTGATGATTTCTCTAATGATATGAAAAATATGATGGGAATGGATGCTCAAAATATTATGACAATACTTTCCCAGTTTACTCAAGTTATGAATAATAACTTAAATCATGTGGAACTCCCTCCTTATCTAAATAAATAGAAAGTTTCCATAAAATCATTTATATGGAAAAGGCCTCCCATGTTTAGTGGATCTTCTGATCCCCTCCTCACAGAACAATGGATTAACTCCATTGAGAATATATTCTCTATCCTCCAATGCTCAGAAAATGAGAAAGTTGTAATGGTGGTCTATCATTTTGATGGGGAATCTGATCAGTGGTGGACATTTTTCAAGAACACAAAGTCCAAGGAGGAAATTGATTGTATATAATGATAATATTTCAAGAAAATATTTTTCAATAAATATTTTTCCCAAAATCTCCATCTCAAGATGAAAAGGTAATTCCTCAGGCTGAAGAAAAAGGAAGATGATTCTATTGGGGTGTATGAAGAAAAATTCACAAGGCTTGCAAAATACAACACCGGATTTGTCATGAACACCAAAAGTAAGGTGGATATCTTCTTTAGTAGACTAAATCCAAGTCTAAAAAAAGTGTTGGTGATTCAACACTTTGACAATTTTGAGGATATTTTTTGTTTTTCCCTTAAGGTTGAAATGGATATTGGAGACTCTCAATGGTCTTATAGACCAGGTGAAAAAAAAAATAGGAAAATGGAGTTTAATATGGGTGATAAATCCCGTTATGGAAAGAAGATCCTACATCCCACGTGTCAAAAGTGTGGGAAGAAGCATCCTGGAAACTGCTTAAAGGAAACCAATAGATTATTAAAATGTGGAAGAGAAGGTAATATGGAAAATAACTTCCAAAGGTATATGAATAATCCCACTAATAAGAAAGAAGAAATGAAGGTTCATATAAACACTCATCATGTAGTGTAGTGTTTCAACTGAAAGGAACATGGGAATTATGGAAACCATTTCCCTAAGCTAAGGTTTATTAGAGGCAATCAATGAAAAAAACCTCAGAGGAATCAAAGAAGAGAATATTCTATCACTACTACTAAGGTGGATCCCAAAAATGTTGTGGTGATAGGTATGTTAGTTATTCATTAAAGAATAGTGAGCGTACTATTTAATTCTAGTTCTATGGATTATTTTATATATTGAAAGTTTAGTAGAACAATTCAATAACCACCTCAGAATTTGGAGGTTGATTTATCTGTGATTACAACAAATGGGGAAATTATTTCATCCAAATTACATAACTCCTCCCCGGATCATGTTTTTGGAATGAACCTCCCAAAAAATCTTGACATACTCCGTTTGGTAGAGTTTGATGCTATATTGGTCATGAATTGGATATCTTTATATAAATCCAACATCAAATATCAGGAAAGGGATACCACTCTTCACATCCCGAAGCATCCTCCAATTTTGTACAAGTGTAATGAGGAAGTTTAATCTCATTTAGAATCATCATATCAATTGTGTCTATTGTTGCCTTATGAGAAATCATATCTAGCTCAAATTCTTGAGATAAAGAAGATAATCATGCTCGAATACATGCCCATCATGAGGGATTACACTAATTATTCCCTGAAGAATTTTCAGGTCTTCCTCTTGATCGATAGGTTTAGTTCTCAATTGAACTTATTCCTATATCTTTTCCTATATCAAAGATACCTTATAGAATGTCCACCATTAAGCTATAAGAAATAAAGAATTTGTTATAGGAGAATCTAGATAAGGGTTTTATATGTCCGAGTGCTTCACCATGGGGTGTTCCAGTCCTCTTCGTCAAGAAGAAGAATGGATCAATGAGACTTTGTATTTATTATCATGGGATCAAAAAAATCACGATAAATAACAAATATCCCCTACCACGGATAGATGAATTGTTTGATCAGCTATGTGAGGCCAATTATTTCTCTAAGATGGACCTTCGATCAGGATATCACCAATTAAAAGTGAGGAAGGAATACATTCCCAAGAATACCTTTCGAACAAGGTATGGACACTATGAGTTCATAGTGATTCCCTTCGGACTCACTAATTCTCTAGTAATTTTCATGGATTTAATGAATAGAGTCTTTAGAGATTACCTTGACAAAATTTTGGTAGTCTTTATCGATGATATTTTTATATACTCTAAAAATAAGGAGGAACATGAGGATAATTTGAATACTATGCTAAAAATTTTGTGAAGGGATAAAAATTATGAAAATTACAGTAAATATGAGTTCTGGATGGAGTAAGTATCATTCTTGAGGCATTTAATCACCAAAAAAGGAATATATATGGACCCTTATAAGAAAAAGGTAGTCAATGAGTGGACAAGGCCAACATATATAATGGAGATCCATAGTTTTCTTGGTCTATCTAGGTATTACTAGAAATTTTTGAAGAACTTCTCATGATTGTCGAACCCACTAACCAAGCTGACTCGGAAGGGAGAAAAAATTTTCTAGAATATTGAATGTGAATACTACTTTAAAGAGTTGAAAAATAGGCTTATCACTGCACTAGTTCTCACACTACCAACAAGTGGGGAACTCTTTCTGGTGTATAGTAATGAATCAAAGAAGGGATTAGGTTGTTTGCTAATAAAAAATGATAAAGTGATATTTTACGCCTCAAGGAAGTTTAAAATCCATGAGAAAAATTATCCCATGCATGATCTTTAGTTGGCAGTTATGATCTTTGTGTTGAAAATATGGCAGTATTATCTCTATGGGTATAATTTTGATATATATACTAATCATAAGAGTCTCAGATATATATTCACAAAGAAGGATATTAATATACACCAGTGAATATGGTTAGATATTGTCAAGGATTATGACTACTCAATCCACTACCATCCTAATAGGGAAAACAAGGTAGAGGATGCTCTAAGTATAAAGGATCCTACATCTTTATCATTGATAATAATTAATATGGATCCAATATTCTTATACATTAAAAGGATGGACATGGGAATCATTAAGTAAAATCATCAATAATTTCTCAAATTATTTCTCAACCATGCCTTATGGAGAAACTAAAGGATTCCTAAAGAAATGATGTGGAAATTCAGAAGAAGGTAGAAGCCATGAGAAAGGGAAAATCCTCAGAGTTCAAAATGGATGATGAAGCAGTCATGAAATTTGGGTCACGATTATGTGTACCATCCAATACATATATAAAGAATGGGTTTCTGAAATATTCACATAGATCAACCTTATCTATTCACCCATGGAGGACAATGATGTATCAAGATCTCTTAGAGAACTATTGGTGGAAAAATATGAAAAATGAGATCACTGAATATACAAAAAAGTACCTGGTATGTCTACAAGTAAAGACTGAAAGGAAAAAAGTATAAGGTGGTGATGCAACCATTACCCGTACCAACATGGAAGTGGTATAACATTACCATGGACTTTTTCATTAGACTTATGAAGACATCCAGAGGAAATAATGATATATGGGTGGTTATGGATCGTCTTACAAAGATAGCTCACTTTATCATAATTTGAGAGGATTTATCACTGGATTAACTTGAATGGATATATATTAGAGAAGTGGTAAGGATGCATGGAGTACCATTATCGATTGTATCCGATCAAGATATGATATTCACCTTAAAGTTTTGGAAAAGTATCCTATATTCTCTAAGCACTGAGCTGAACTTTAGTATGGCCTATCATCCTCAAAATGATGTCCAATCTAAGAGTACTATTTAGAAACTGAAAGACATGTTGGGAGCATGTTCTATGGACTTCAAGAGAGGATGGGACCAACATCTACCTCTGGTCGAGTTCTCTTACAACAATAGATTTCACTCAAGCATCCAAATGGATCCATATGAATCTATTTATGGTAAAGGATGTAGAACACTGGCATGTTGGGATAAAGTTGGTGAACATAAGGTGTTAGGACCTGAAATGGTTGAAGAAATGGTGGAGAAGGTGAAAATCATACATCAACACATTAAGGCAGCCCAAAGTCGGTAGAAGATCTATGTAGAAAATCGTCAACAAGACCTTGATTTTAAGGTTGGATATGTGGTATTCCTATGCATATCTCCATGGAAGAGGGTTGTGATATTTGGGAAGAAAGGAAAGCTAAGTTCCAGGTACATCAACCCCTTTGAGATTCTTGATCATGTCAGAGTTGTGGGATATCAACTAACACTTTCACCAACCATGTATCAAGTAAATGATTTATTCCACGTATCCCTCTAGAGTTAGTACATATTATATCCTTCACATGTAGTTAATTCAGATGTGTTATAGTTGGAAAATGATCTCTCGTATGAGGATCATCCAGTGAAGATCTTGGATCATAGAGATAAATTTCTAAACAAAAAGACTACTCACCAGGTCAAAGTACTATGGTGGAACCATAAGTACGAATAGGCAACATGATAACCAGAGGAAGAGATAAAGGAGAAGTACCCTCACTTGTTTTCACCGTAGTATGTAAAATGAAATTTCAAGGGAGAAATTTCATAAGAGGAGAATAATATAACAACCCAAATTTTTATCATTGGAAAATCCATTCTTATAATTATTTTATATATTATAAACCACATAAAATCACTTTTAGAACACAATAATAACTTTATAATTTAATAATTAATGAAATGAGAAATATTTCTAGAAGTTAAGGAACCTATACCGATGAAATAGTAACTTGCCTTTAGAATAGAAATGTGACCCTTATGAATAATAAATTAGATAATTGAATAGAAACCTAATCAATGAAACTATAAATAAAATGTATCCATCTTATAAGTGACAATATGAGATAATTATATCATATTATAAGTAAACAAATATTTTAAAAATTATTAATTAAGTGTTGGTATTTTTGTAAGTTGTGAATATTTAATTAAAATTTTATGAATAATTTAATAATTTAAAATAAAATATATTTTCATAAAATGTATTCGGAAATTAATATTTTTTGTCTCATGATTATGTGATAATTTTATGAGACCTTAGTTAATTTTTCAAAGTGTTATAAAATCAGTTATAATTTTAAAATCTGTATTTTTAGAGTAAATGATAATTCTAAGTAAAAATTAAAATTATCCTATTTATAAAATTATTTTCATAAAATGGAGTTCATTTTTTAATTCTACAGATCAAAAAATGGTGAGGATGAATTTTTTTTATTTTTTAAAATAATTGAATTTGTGTTAAATAGTAAAATACGACAATTTATGATAAATGCTAAATACATGAATTATGAATTCATAGATGATGTATATCTGATTTAAGTTCAAAATATCATACTATTTTTCATTATTTTAATATATTTATTGATAATTCTCAAACTATTCATAGTCTTGATCCAAAATAATAAATTAATGAATTAAATGATGAGAAAACACCTCTCTCCACCACTATAAATACCACCTCTTCTCCTCACACCTTCCAAACTTTTATCCATGAAAAACTTATACCCAATACTCTTAAAAATATCCTAACCCACATCTATGAGATATTTGTCTCATCAAAAGACCAAAACCTTTTCCCTAAGGAGGTTTTCAAGGAGGATAAATTCAAGAAATAAATTCATATTTCTTTTCTTTTAATTTCTTTTCAAGTTCTTTTCTTATTCTCTCCTCACATCCCCTCATCCAAATGATATGATAACTAAAATAACTCACATATAATTTAATTTTATTATTCTAATGTAATAATCTCTCTTGTATTCTAAAAATGAAAATGTTGTTCGTGAGGTGTTAATTTATCGCTTCAAGGACAAAAAATTTTCATTTTCCATTAATTCCTACAAGGATGGTCATAAAACTATTTTTATGGTTAAAAAATTATAATATATTTATTATATCCTATGTAATTTTTCATAATCATTATATACATGTTATTTAAAATAATAAAGCAAACAAGTTAGTTGTGAGCAAAAACCACCCAAAATAATTCAAATGATTATCACTAACATCTTATCTAATGATTCATCCTCACCCAAAAAAACCAAATGAATTATATGGTAATTTAAAATTATGTATTTTAATTAATAACTTATAACTTAAATTTTGTATTTCTATTTCCATTTTAAATGAACTTCCATACTCTTATACAAGAAAACCGATTATGAAAACTAAGAAAACAAGCACTCTCGAACGATGAAATTGAATATTATAACTCATCAAAAAGGCCATAAATGAACTTTATAAAATTATAATAAATAATTTACATTTAGAAAAGGTTATTTAATTATTAATTAATTAATTTAATTTGATTATTCAAGACATTAAGATCAAGTGCATAACCATTTTGGACATAAGGTAATGGATTATACCCGAACCTCCATTTTTCCTTCGAGTTACTCTTTCTCTCTCTTTACACCAATTTAATTCCTATTTATTTTTATTTAATTATTTTAAATTATATTTATATGTTCCAAAATTATGTATCTAGATTATATCATCCCTATTTTATGGGGTAATATGATTTTTAAAAAGGTTTCATTTTCAATTCCTCCTGATAAACAAGCCCGATTCAAGGGAACTTCTCGATTTCTGACCCGATTAAAAGTGCACATCATAATATATTTTAAGCCACCATTATTTTTATAAAATAACTCATTTTATCATGAAAAATTATCTTGATTCATTTCTATTTTTAGGGAAATAAATATTCCTTTTCTTCTTTAAATTCTCTTTAATATTTTCCTTAAACAGCACTAAAATGTTTCATTTCTAAAGTTTCTTAAACTGTCCTTTTACATGTTTACACTTAAATTGGAAATAAATTATCATTATACATGCCTATTTTCCCTTATGAATGTCCATGTATGTTTTTAATCCATTAATTCATGGAAATATTTATGATATGCTCATTTCTTATTCCTTGTGACATGATTATGATACTCATTTCTTTCCATGGGTAACCCTTATGTTTATTCTTTAAGTGGAACACATATTCATGAACATGTTATTATGGGTGCACCCAGATAGAACTCCAATTAATTGGGTAATTTTTAGCCTCATGATACATTATATTAGGATAGGGAGTGAACCTGATTCCTTTATAGGACTTTGTCCACTATGTGATATAGTCTTGGTAGTTAGCCTTGACTCATGTTTATGTCATGTTATATGTTGTTTCCATATTCCTATGATTCCATGATTATATGTTCCCATGTTATACATGTTATTCTTCCTTATGTATATTCATGTTTCATGCCTTTTATTCCATCTTGTTTTTACTTATAACCCATGTGCTATGTTTTATTCCTATGCTTATTTCCTTTATGGGATTTTTAGCTCATACCTTTTGTTCATGTATTCCCCAAGTTATCCTATGCAGTTATTGGAGATAAATGGAATTTAGGATATTTTTATGGAGATTAAATAAAATATGTTTTCATGGTGTTTAATTATGTACCTAATCTTCCAAAGACACTAAACTTTGTGATCTTTGGCTTGTAATTTTTGGTTATGTAATAATATGTGAAATAAGGCTAGGGTCACTATAATAATGGTTCCATATTGAACCACCTCCACACACATTAGAATAATCCATTAATTATAATTATTTATTATTCTCACATGGGTCATGGGAACTAAAATATTGGTTAAAGAGGATTACATAAAATAACCTTGGACGCATAGGTCCTACATAATAATGGAGGGAGGGATGAATAGCAGGCCATCAATTTAACTTAATAATTAATAATTGTAAACCCATGTAATAAATTAAATTAAATAAATGTAAACACATACGTAGGTCTTGGTCAATCTCATGATCATTTAAACATGAAAATAATATTCAAAAATAAATGGATAACATGCATTACTTATTCATTATTTATTATTAAGGTAAACACACTTGCATTAATTAGTTAATGAATTAATTAATTAATTACATTTCATCTTAATGACCATAAAAATTCATTTAGTGATATACATATTTATGGAATTCGTGAAAAAATAAACAATAGAACCAATTATTATAAATTATTATAATAAATTAATTCATCATTTAAAATTATTTAAAACCATTATTCGAGTTACACACATGGGGATTCGGCATGTTAACTCATCCAGACTACACAACATGTACATGTCAGCTACACACTGTGTATGTGATGACCCAACCCAACGGGGCCTGAACCGTGACTACCCCAAGACCACCTCCAATAGGTCAGGTGGCATCGACCAGTGTGGAGTAAGGATATCACACATAAGATAGGCATTGTCCTAATATACCTATACACACACACATATCCAAGCCCACACATTTATGAAATATAAAAAATCTAAAACCAGTTCATTCATACATCTATGATCCCACAATCAGTGTATGACAGTAAAGTACTGAAATCAATAAAAGGGGAAAAATACAAGCCCAACAAAAAACTATATAGAGTACAACCTACTCCAAGGGAAGTACTATGATCAAATGCAATCACCTAGAAAACACCTTGATCTATCAAGCTCAAGCTATACTCCACCAGCTCCTTGCCCTCCCAAGAAACCATTAAATGGGTCTTCCTCTATATAATACATGACATGTGCAGGAAAAGACCATGTAGAGGTGAGTATAAAAATACTCAGCAGGTCACACCGAAAACACTAAATACAATGAATCAAGAATATTCATCTCATAACAATGATATAGAAATAAATGCATAATAAGAAATCATAGATATACCCAGGAAGGACACCATGCCTTTAGGTGGTCACAACCAAATTGAAAATCATAGGATTCTACTAGAATAAATTCTCATTTTGGTAGAATCCAATCCATGATAAATGACATCATTAGAGACACTCATTCGAGAATTCATGATCATTGGGACCCACCCAATAAGATCACTTATCATAGAACACCCCAATACTCAAATAGGAGATCACACCTAGAATAGTTAGAGGACACCAAGAACCCAATCTGGATCAACCTACTATATAGGGGATCGTATATCAATGATATCATGAAACCTAATAAAATGGAATTTTAGATGTAGGATCAACACCCTACTCAAGGAGGTCATGCTGATTCCACAAACCCCACCTAGGGTATAAAATGATAGAGGATTACACTCTGGTCTCAAGAGGGGATCATAATCCAAATATGTGAGCATAATTATACACTATATCCTTGAGGAGATGGATCAAGGGAACACACTCAACTGATACATACCCAAACTGAAGAAACTAAGGATTCTAAAAAACCTCAAAGGGGGTACACGGAGTGTAGTACTAGTACATGGTGTTTCCAGCCAACCCATGGTCTTCTCGTGTGGTGCTGCTTCACGTGGTTGTTCCTGTTTACGCCAGAATGTTTTCATGTAATATGGTTGATTCCATGTAATATGGTCATTTTCATGACCGTGTAAACTCTGGGTTATATGTAGAGTTTCTGATCATGTGTCACACAGCGTGTGAGATTTAACTCTCTATGGAAACTGTAGAACCATAGACAGGTTTTCCCACACGACATGTGATCTCAGATTATATTTTGTGTAACCTGGAAATTTCAAGATCCATAGAGATATTCTCCATGTTTTAATCCTCATATATGGAGCCACTTCCCTCACCAAAATCCTTAGATCAAAGGTTTCCCATCCTCATCATAGCCCGGTCACTAGATTCTGGTCCTCTGACCACTCAAAAATCAATCTGTCAAGCTGATATGTCACCACATTGAACTACCATCATGAAACCATTGTAGGAACGAAAACCTTATTCCAATATAGTATCCTTCCTCCTATAATCATCCACATTCATCATTGATCCTCAAATCGCAACTTCCATAAAAATTTGTTCACACGGTATTGATCTATTGTGTCGAAGAACGGTTGTATAATGATCAAATACTGAGTGATTGTCAAACCATGATCCAAATAAAATACCAATTTTGAACATGCGAATAAATGGAGTAGAAATACATAAGCCACAAGATGTCAGGAACAAACCTCAGTCTCTATTTATTTGGCCACTATATGTTGTCATATAATTTAAACAAACGAAGAGGAAATAAACAAAGAATGAAAATAAATCCATCGTAATAAATCTATCGTCGATTTTCAAATCAATTATTTTTCATGGAATTGATCTGTGTTCGACCAAGATAAAATAATGAGATGGAATTTCAAAAATAAAACATCCTACATGGATTTTGGATCGATTTTTGATGAAGAATGGTCATGCATTTTCATCATTTGAAAGATCCATAAACTCTAATTGTGAAATGATCCTCAATATGATCTTGATATATTGTCGTTTTCCAAGATATCCCATAATGATCTCTCTAATGGATCCTCTCAAATTTTTAGGGTTATGTAGTTAACCCTATAAATTATCCATAACATCATTTAAATATAGTATTTTGGTCACTACGTCAAATAAAATAAAATTAATTATTTTAATTATTTTATTTTATTAATTCTCTGTATGTGATAACTTTTTCACAAATTACCATCGCCTATAAAGGTTATGTCACTCCTAGGGTAAAACTTGTGCTCTGAACTAAATGATGCCTTCTAATTTCTTATTCATAACCCCATTTAGGAATTATTCCACTTATTTAGGAAAAGTGTGTGCACATGATATTAATATATTTAATATATTTCAAAAATTAATTTTGGCCACACCAGGCCTTAGAATCTCAAATCGTCTCAACACCTAGATCTGAAAATAGTACATATAATATCCAAAAGTAATGCATGGAAAATCAAAGTCGCTAAATTATACCCACCTTAGATATTTTCATCCCAAAAAGAGAAAAACATACTCAAAAAGAAGAGAGTACTGGGATCGTATCTTGGTTTCCCACTCTTATGTGATCTCTTAAAGATTCTCACGATGCCGCCAGACAAGCACTAAGGGGATTGATCACCCATGAAGGATCATATCCAATCGATCCTCAATCTCCATCAAGTACTCCACAAAGGTATCTCCATCCTCAATGTCCATATATCCTCATTCAATAATATGTGATGGGTTGTGCACGTACCTCCTCAGCTGCAACACATGGAAGGCATCATGTACCTGGTCCAACTATGGTGGTATAGGTAAGAGGTATGCCACCTCTAAAACACTAAACATTATATAAAAATTCCCAATGAACCTTGGAGATATCTTTCCACCCCAACAAAATCTCCATAATCCACATCAAGGTGAGACCCTCAGGAACACATGGTCTTCCTCCTCAAACTCCAGAGGTCTTTATCGTTGGTTCTCATATGACTTTTGATGGATTTGTGTAGTCCTCATAAACTCCTAGATAATCTTATCCTTCTCTGTATTAGTTCTCACCAACTTTGGGCCCATGAGTGATGAATTGCTTAGATTAGTCCAACAAAGTGGTGACTTACAAGGTCACTCATACAAGGCCTCGAATGGTGTAATAAAAATAATGGAATGGTAGTTGTTTTTGTATGGAAACTCCACCAAGGGTAGGTGATCCTCTAAACTATGTCCAAAATCCAACATGAAATCCTACAGTATGTCCTCCAAAACTTGAATGTTCTTCTCAGTCTGGCCATCATTCTGGGGGTCAAACACTATGCCCAAATGCAACTAAGTCTCAAATACCTCTTATAATCCTCTCCATAATCATGAAGTGAGAATCATAGTCTGAAATGATCATAGAGATAACTCCATGAAGATATAATATATCCTACTTGTATAAGTGTCCCAAACTCTCAATTGAACTCTCCTCTTGAATGGATAAGAAGTGGGTCGACTTGGTGAGTCAGTCTACAATCACCCAGATGGAATCGTGTCCCCTAGATGTACATGGTAACCCCATCATGAAGTCTATGTATATCTCATCCCAATTCCACTCTATCACCTCAAGGGTTTAAGCTAAACCCTTAGGAACCTGGTTCTCAGCCTTCACTTGCTGGAAAGTGAGGCATCGAGAGATGAACTCTACAACACAACACTTCATGAATGGACACAAAAACTAACATATAAGGTCCTAGTATATCTTCACCACACCTGGATGTACTGCCAAAGGGGATTTATAAAACTCCTACATCACCTCCTCTTGTGACGATAATGGTACCATCATCCATCCTCTAAAAAGGATAGTGTTCAACCCACATTCAGAATATCCATCATGAGTATGTCTAGTGGATACCTAAGTATGTAAGGTCTCACAGTTAGTATCTCCATGTTGAGCATCCTTGACATGATGTAAAATTGTTGGGGTAACAATCATAAACTAAATATATGAAGAACCATTATTTCCCATTAAGGAAAACTATAACGAGTTTAACTAATTTGATGCCTTGTCCAATAACTAAGAAAAAGATCTCCTTATTAGTTTCTCATCTACCACATTCCCCTTCCAAGGATTATATACAATCTCAAAGTCATAGTACTAGAAGAACTCTGGTCATTTCCTCTATATCAAGTTAAGATCCATCTGAGAGAATGCATACTTGTGACTCTTGAGTAGATAATAAACTGCCCGCCCGTCAGGTAGTGTCACCACATATTCAGTACAAAGACTACCACTGTTAACTCAAGATCATGGGTTTTGTAGTTCTATTCATGTAGTCTCAACTAACGTGAACCATTAGCAATCACTTCCTTCCTTTTCATCATAACACAACCATACTCATTCCTTGATGCATCGTAGAACACTACATACTCAACACCCTCCTCAGGAAATCTCAAGATGGGAGTGCTCATTAAACTATTCCTCAAATCATGAAATAATTTTTAGAACCTTTACATCTATAATAAAGGATAAACCTTTTGGTTCAAAGTTTTCAAGGTTGCTACCACTCTAGAGAAATTAGGTTAAAAACTCTTATAGTACCCTACCAACCCAAGGAAACTCTACACCTCGGTAACACTCTTAGGTGGCCCCCAAGCTAGCATAGCCTCAACCTTCACTGGGTCCACTATCACTCCTACCTATGAGATGATGTTTCTCAGGAAGTAGACCCCTCGAATCTAAAAATTACACTTTGAGAGATTTCCATAAATCTATTTCTCTTGGAGTGTGTCTAGGACTGTCCTCGTGTGTCTCACATGCTCCTCCCCATACGTCGAGTACACTAGGCTATTGTTAATGAAAACCACAAAAAATTGGTATAATAAAGGATAAAAGATATTGTTCATTAGTCCCATGAAAACTACTAGGATGTTCATCATACTAAAGGGAATCACTAAGTACTCATAGTGACCATAGCGACATCTGAATACCATCTTTGGTATATCCTCATCTTGTACTTGTAGCTAGTGATAGACTGATCAAAGTTCAATCTTTGAGAACTATCACTCCTCTATAAATTGATCAAAGAGGTCATAAATCATCAATAGTGGATAATTATTCTTCATGGTCACCTGGTTAAATTTCTAATAATCCACACCTAACCTCAAACTCTCATCCTTCTTCTTGGAGAACAACATTGGGGCTGCTTCAGGGGAATAGTGGGTCACACAAATCCCTTCTTCTATAAGTCCTCTAACTGCACCATCATCTCATGAATATCTATGGGAGTCATCCAATATGATGGAGTAGATATTAGGGATATCCCATGGTGTAATTCAATGCATAAGTCTAGCTCTAAATGGGGAGGTAAACCTTACATGTCCTTAGGAAAGACGTTATCATACTCCACCACCACCGCAGGGAACTTGTAGCTCATAGCATCCACTATTCCAAGAGTCGTGTTAGGAAACTGGTGAGTAATCAGTTTCACTCTCCTATTCTTGAGCTTGTTCTTCTCCACCAAGGTTTTATTTTCACCCAAAAAGGAAAAACCATCCAATAACTGTGGACACACCGCATCCTCTACCTAAAACATTTAATATGGGCATGAACTGAAAATAGCCAGTCCATACCTAAGATGAGATCATGAGGCCTCATCACTATTACAAAGAGATCCCATATAAAACTCTCACCTTCAAGTATCATATATCACTTTTGGTAGAAGTGTTCAATCACTGATTAACCTCCTGATAGAGTCTCTAAGCACAAGGGTTGAGCCAAAGGATCAAATAGAATCTCTAAGTCTCAAACTAGATAAGTGGAAATAAAGGAATGAATCACACCTATGTATATAAATATTATAGATAAGTTTTAAAAGAAATGTATCATACCTCATATCATCCCTGGAGCCTTGGGGTCATAGGCCTCCATAGCCTGCATATGTCCTCATCCCCAACAACCAACTCTCTAAGCTTGGAATGGACTGCCAACTGTCTTCAACCACCTCCTACTGCTCTACCATCCCCTTTTACATATCTTCCACCCTACGGACCACACTTCTCATCCTCTGTCTCTACCTCAGGGGTCCCTAAATCATCTCTCGATCGGTTGTACAACAGGTTAGATAATCCTATGCAAGGTGTCCTTGACTATCATAGGAGAAACACTATCTCTCCCTCGGCTGACTCAATCCATCCTAAGATTCCCATACCACAGAACCTCTATCCTAGGATCATCTCCAGAATCATATAGCATGAATAGATACCTATGAATGTCATTGGATACCTATCTCTAAGCTCTCAGTTCCTAGGTGACCACTACCATCACCCACTGTCGGTGCCTGCTCATCCAAGAAGCTTTCCACCACCTAGGACCACTCAAGAACCCCATCATAAGTTTGAATACAAAGAGATATCAATGAATCACTTATATCCTGGTGTAATACGTGCTCAAAGTTTAAATCACTAAGTATCATGCACCATATTTATGGAGTATCTCAAGATATTAGTAAACCTCATTGAATACTCTTCTATAGTCAAGTTTCCCTATTGTATATATATAATCTCTTGTATGTGTGCTGATCACAACGTGGCCAGATAAAACTCTTCCCTAAAGAGATGCTCGAAGTTTGACCAGGCAAGAGTTGTCTCATCATGTCACTGAGTCACTAAAATCCACCATCACCCATTAGATTCATAAATAATACTTGTTGGGAGGATAGTGATCTGATCTGTAGGCATCCTCACTAGGTGGAAAACTCTAGTGACTGCCTCTATCTATTCCTCATCCACTTAAGGGTATGGCTCACCTTGAAATCTGGGAGGTCACTACCTCTAGATCTCATGCAATGTGCTCATCCTGCGTACATCCTCAGGTAGAATTGCTAGAGCTAGGTGCTGCTCAATGGGTGGTGGTATAGCTAGTAAATCACCCAAAGGTGTTGTCTCTAGTATAGTCCCTTGTATTGAAGCATCATCACTCGATAGATTATCCCCATGATCATGTAGTGGGATCCTAGTTGGTTGTCTTCCTGGAGGCATCCTGAAATAAACAAGATGTACCATGGTTAAAGAGTATATCTGGGAAGCTAAATCAAGAAGGACATAGAAACCACAACCCATTCTTATATGATGTATGTACTAATTTTTTCCCTACAACCAACTTCTACATGTACCAAGTCAAAAGGTAGGTGATCAGTCCTGATGTATGGATACATTGGTCATCGCACCAAAACTAGATTTCATGGCTTGAAAGTCAAACTAGAAACACTTAACATAGTTTCCCCAAACCAATATCACATACTCTGATCCTAAGGTGGAAACGACTCCTCTGGTACCACTATGTCATGACCCATCCCAACAGGGTTCAAACCATGATTACTCCAAGACCGCCTCCAATAGGCCAGGGGATGGAGATCATCATTGAGTGGGCATATCATACACATGGGAGGAATTATCCTAATATACCTATACACACTCACACATCTATAAGCCCACACAATGTTGAAATGTAAAACAATTGAAACCAATACAAGCATACATCTATGATCCCATAATCAAAGTATGATGTTAAAGTATTGAAAGCAATAAAAGGGGATAAATACAAGCCCAACCAAAAACTGCAAAGATTCCAACCTTCTCTAAGGGAGAGGACTACAATCAAATACAACCTCCCAAAAAACACCTCAGTCTTTCAAGCTCAAGCTATGCCCCACCAGCTCTCTGTCCTCCCGAGACACCATCAAATGGGTCGTCGTCTTCATAAGACATGATATGTGTAGGAAAATACCATGTGGGGGTAAGTATAACAATGCCCAATATAACACCCCAAAAACATTAAACACAAAGCATAAAGAATATTCATCCCATAATAATGATATAGAAATTGATGCATAACAAGAAACCCTAGATATACTCAAGAAGGACATCGTACCTCCAAGCAGTGATAACCAAACTGCCATCCATAGGATTCTACATGAATCAATTCTCATTCTGGGAGAATCCACTCCATGAGTCATGCCATCATCATAGAAACTCATTCAAGAGTTCATGATCATTGGGCTCCACCCAAGAAGCTAATTGGTCTCAGAATTTTTTGATACTTAGATAGGGGGTCACACCTAGAATTGTTAGGGGACACCACGAACCCAATATGGATCAAACTACTATGTAGTGGATTTTACTCCAATTATACCATGAATCCTACTAAAACATTCTAATACATGAAGGATCAATGCCCTTCTCAAGGAGTTCAAGTCGATTCCACCAACCCCGCCTAGGGTATAAAATGATAGAGGATCAAACTCTGGTCTCCAGGAGGGACACCACAAACTCTATCTAAGACTCATCCTTCATATGGGATCATAATCTATATATGTGAATATAATGTCTCATTTTACCCTCAAGGATATGAACCAAGGGAACACACTCAACCGATACTAGCCCAAACTGAAGAAATGAAGGGTTATAAACACTATAAATGGGGGTACATGGCATGTACTAGGAGTACACGGCATGTCCATCCATTACCTGGTTAGACTGTATGGTTCTACCTCACACAGAATTTAAATATCCATATACATATCATATAGGAATAGTACACGACATGTAGAGATTTCTCGACACTCTGCCTATGTTGTTTCCCATGTTCGTGTACTTTGGAAGTGTTTGTGCCTGTGTAACACTTAGGTTACACACTAATACATTGATCATGTGTAACATGACATGTGATAGGTTCACACAAAGTGTGACATTTAACTCTCCATGGAAACCCTAGCATCATAGCTATGGGTCCCACAGAACATGTGATCCCAGATTACACATCATGTAAACTGAAAATTTATAGATTCGTCGGTATCTTATCCATGATGTCCTTCACATCACTAGAGTCTCCACCCTCACTATAATTCATGGGTATAAGGTTTCCCATCCTCATCATCTCCCTTTTAATGGATTTTGGTCCTCAAACCACTCGAAAATCGATCCATCGATCTGATTCATCACCACATTGAGCCACCATCGCGTAACCATTGCAGGAATAGAACCCTCTATATGATCCAGTATCGCTCCTAGAATCATCCATTGTTATCATAGATCATAAAATCTCAAACTCTATCTCAATTCATTCCCATGTTATTGATCTATTACACCAAAGAACTGTCACGCAACGATCAAATACTAGATGATCATCAAACCACAGGGCAAAGAAGATACCTACGATGAATTATAAAGAAACGGGGAGAATTCCATAAGCCATAAGATGTGAGGAATGAACATAATCCTATGTTTGTTCATCCTTGATCCATTTTCATATAATCTGGACAAATGAATAGTAAATAAATAATGAACTAGAATAAATCCATTGTAATAAATATATCGTTGATGCGTGAATCAATTCTTGTTTTTGGAATTGATCTGCATTCGACCAGGATAAAACAATTGGATGGAATTTTATAAATAAAACATCATACCTAGAGTCTGGATCGATCACTAATGAAGAATAGTCATACATTACCGTCATTAGAGAGATCCACAAACTCTAATGGAAAAATGATCCTCAATACGATCTCAATCTGTTGTCATTCGCCAAGATCTCCTCCATCACACTCTCCAACAGCTCCTCTCAAATTTGCAGGGTTATGTGGTTAACTTTAAAAATTGACCATAATAGTGTTTAAATAGAGTATTTCATTCACTGCATCAAATAAAATAAAACAAAATAAATCAATTCAATTATTTAATTTTATTAATTCCATGTCAGCGACAAATTTTTCACAAACGCCCAATGTCTATGAAGGTTATGTCATGTATAGGGTAAACCCCGAGTTCTAAACTCAATGGTGACCTCAAATTTTTGATTTGGGACCCCATTCAAGATTTATTCCACTTTTAAAGGAAAACCACATGCATGTGATATTAATATATTTAATATATTTTAAAATTAATTTTGGTCACACTGGGCCTCGGAATCTTACGCCACCTCAGCGTCTAACTCCGAAAATATTCTATATAATATCCAAAAGTAATACATTAAAAATCAGAGTTGTTATAGTGTATATGATTTCCATTTTCTTGGGATAATTTATTGGTCTTAGGTGTGTGTTTATAGGCTGAAATACATGACATGTACAATCCAGCTACACACTGTGTATCCCTTATGTTGTGTGTCTTTTGTTCTCACTAAATGGATTGGCATGTATTTTGAATGAAAAAAAATGATGAACTACACATCATGTACACCATATATATATATTTTATATTGTAAATTCTCCAATCTATTAGTATCACATGGTTTGACCATGTATAATGATCACATGGGTTGCGTGATTTATGACACTAACCCATGTAGAATACACGACGTGTACGCTATCTACACGCCATGTAATCCAACATCTCATGTGCCAGGTTAGCTTGGTCTACACACGATGTTCAATAAAATCACCACGTTTAATTAATTTCTCAATGTGTCATGTATCTCATGCCACATCTAGGTGTTGTGCACATGGGTACACGATGTGTACTCTAGCTACACACCGTGTAACTTAGTTTTACCAGCCAAAAATTTAGCACTTCCCGGTGGCATCTCTAATCATCCTTAATATTTTCTTAGACCTTTATGAAAATTAAACACTAAATGAAAATTATTAATATGACGATAACTTGTTAATTCAAATTGGACTAAAAATGAATAATATGAAATGAAACATTCAACCATGATTGTGTATAGATCAATAATCAAATAAATAATTATAAATTTAAAACTTGACTCCTTTGATACCACTTGTTAGTTCTTGGAATAGCGTAAGTTCCGTCTTTTGGGTGTTATATTTAAATTTATATTAATATTTAGTTTCCCAAAACTATGAGTGAGGGTCTTTCACATTAAATTTATAATTAAATTATTTTGATCAGAAGAAAATAAATACCTTGTCTTGGGATCCTTTCTTTGATAACGTTGTTGATATTCTGAAATACCATTTTCATATTTTCTTCATTTGAATGTGAGGATATGGGGGTATAATCCCTCTATCGGTGATTCATACATGCTCCTTTGATCTCTAAGCCATGTCAATTGACTTCCGGGTGCTAGCGCAGCGAATCAATTGTCATGTATCGTTCATGTTTATCACTCTTCCTTCAATCTTGAAGGAATTTCTCTTGCATTTCTCATTCTTGAGATAAAAATAGAAAGAGGATTAATTTTAGAGATAGAGATAGAGGTCTCTTGTGTGAAATTATTCTTTATTCTCAAATTTTCAATTATCCCTACACAATAGACATAACCATCTATTTATACAATTAGTGTAACATCATAAGATTTAATGAAATATATTATTTCAAATTAATTTAAATTCTTTAATATATTTTGTTACATGAAATACATAATTTATCTTTCATCACATGTAATACTAATTTTATCTTTCATTTCATGCAACATAGATTCCCTTTAATGACTTATGTTACACATAAGGTCGAGTCTTACCAGATAATAATATACTATTAATATTATTTATTTAACATAATAGTTATCGTCTATCCATTGGAATGGAAGGAATGGATATGATTAATTAAATTATAAAATCATGGTTTACACATGTTTATAAAACTAATTCATTGGTTACCAATTAATTAGAAATGAAAATAAATATCAATTTAATATAAAGGATGTGTTGTTATAAGAAACTATTTTTATGACCAGAATGGTGTTTTATCTTAATAAATTAAATTAATAACTATTAGTTAAAAATATTGATGAATTTTTTTTTTATATATTTAATAAAATGTTTTTAAATTCATCCAATAAGTTTTATAGTCTTAAGATAATAATAAATCCAATTTTAAGCATAAAAAGATATATTTTTTTAAAGGCAGTTCTAATGCCTTTTAATGGCAGAATTGTTTTAAAAACAAATTTTGATACTTTTATAATTTTTATTTGAAAAAATAAAATTCATTTTTGAAATCTTAATATAAAAATTTACTTTGGGTTAATATTTGGCATTTTTAGAGAACTCTCGTGTTTTAATTAATAATGAAGGACAGCGAATTTTAATTGAAAACTATTTTTTCATCTAAATATTTTATAGTGTTAAATTATATTTTTAATTGGTTTTGAAGTATAATTATATAAATTTTATATCAATTAAACAAATTTAGGTCATTGGAATCAATTTCACATTGAAATTTGATATAAAAACATTGTGAACTTTTGAACTTTTAGAAAACCTGATGTCTCGTCCCGTCTACGAAATTAATTTTAAATTAATTTCTACCACTTCTGTGATTAAAATTTGGAAAAGTGGGTTCCCAGTTTTTAATAATCATAATTTTTAATTTATATTTTATATAACTTATTTTTTGACCAAAAATATTAGTGAAATTAATTAAAATTAATTATAGTTATTAAGGTAAAATGAGATTGATTAATTATTAAACTTATAATATAAGGTTTCACTTGTCTAAAAAATATTTTATAGATATATTTTTACCATTACGCATATAAAGATCTATATTGGTCCATTTTTTACCATTGGTGGACATTTCAAATGTGGTGAACACTCAAATCTTTTCAAGAATGCCCAATGTGTCATTTTCCCCACTTATAAAAGGCCTCCTCTACTCCTCCCATGACACCTATCAGGCCCTTTAGATCATCAAAACCCTACCCAAATAAGCTCCCAAAATCCTTACTCACATATTAGAATCCTGAATTTGTTCAAAAATCAAACTAAATAAGTCCTTTGGTGCAAACCAAAAGGAGTCACCCCAAAAATAGGTAACATTTTTTAACGATCACTTTTGTTTTATTTATTTATAAAACCTCTTCAATTATTCTTATTACAAGATTATATAATAACATTAGTATACTAAATATACTAATATTTTTTTATATTAATGTTTCTTCCTACACCTAAACACACTTCCATAAAATGGGTAATGAAATCACCAATCATGTGTACGGTGAACTTTCACCTCGCAAAACGATGTCATTTGTTTTTACTTTACCGCCTCTTATGGTTGATAACAATGATGCTTATACTATTTTAATTTTATATATATGATATTTATAATGTATTAATACTTATTTAATTATTATATAATACATACCTTCATGCTTTCCATTTTTTGGGAATACGATAACATCATTTGTGGGTGTGTGGACCGCCACCTCCTCAAAGCAATGTGATTTGTTCACACTTTACACAGAATGTATTAAGGATGGATTTGATAAAAATATATGAAATAAATGAAATATTTATTATATTCATCATACAATTATATTTCTATACATATAACATATCATTTTATTATTTTTATTTTACACACTGTAAAAGTGATAACGTCATTCTTGGACATGTGGACTACCTCCTCCTCAAAGTAATGTGATTCTTCCTTTTTCATCACCACATAAAAATAATGATATATGTAAGTATATATAATTTAAAAATGTGTTATTTATGATATAATTTTAATTCTTTAAATATAAAAATTACTAACCTTATTTCCATAATTATCATTGAAAAATGAGAATGTTACTCATGCGTACGTACAGTCGACCGTCACAATGATTGTAACATTGGTGCATTTTACATAACCATCTTTCCTATTTTATTTTAAAAGTATAATTTATATAAAAAAATTATTATTATTTAATTATTATTATTATTTATATGTTTTAATAATGAACCCCTTGACTATAGTTGACCTACCAAAGTTATTTTTTACACGTAAATTAAATATGGTCAAAACACCCAATGTAAACTTAATTGTTTAATTAGTTGTATACAAAATTGTAATGAGTGTAATAAAAGCAATGATAAACATGAAAAATATTATGAAGAAATTAAATAATTAAGATAATTTTATTATTCATGAAGTTGGAGGATAAGCATGATAAATCGGACTCAAGTAAGGGGTTTCATCTCAATTTTTATTCCATTGAGACATATTTATTATTATGCACCTAGTTATTTTAATATGGTGTATCTAATTCCCTATGAATTGATATATCATGAGTTTAATTTATTTAATGATATTAAATTTTTCAATTTATTTTATTCTTTCATAGATCCCATGATTCAATAGTTACTAAAGTTGTAAGTGATTTATTTACTCAATTTCCATTCATTGGGTTAAACTTCTATGTTATTGGTTATGTTATGACAAGAATATGTGTGAAATGACCTATGATTTTATTATTCTATATTTCTAGTTTTATTGTTTGGATTTAAAATTATCACACATAATTATGTCATTGATTTATTCTCACTCCAATGATACAATCTCTGTAAAGGTTTTTCTCCTCTCACTTTTTGTTCTGTGAGATATATTTCATATTCACCACTTTTTTTCTGTGGTGTATATACTACCCATGAATGTATTTTATGATTATTATCCTTAGAATTATGTGGTTTTACATATCTATTTGAGGATATATCTTTCATGGGGTTCCTGGTTTATTTTACATGGGTTGATCAGGTTATAAAAGGGATAATAGTTGTTCCTATGAGTTTATGATGAAATGCAAGCGTTTATGTACTTGAACATTTTATAGGTTTTTGTGTGATAAACCAATGATGGATGGTTACATGATAAACCAATGATGGTTTTTTTAATTATAAACCAATGAAATGTGGTTTCTTCATAACCAATGATGGGTGGGTCTATGATATCCCTCCAATACATTGGGCTTGGAAGTCGGTCATATAGCTATTCCATTTGTAAGAGTGTCATGTATATAAGTAGACCGCATGGTTATTCCATTTATAATAATGAAAAGTATAATAATGTCCCAAGATACCTTTATATATTTTCTCTTATTTCTATGGATTTATAATGTTTCTAATGATTGAGATTGATATCACATGGCTTTTGATTATTGATTCTAATGAATTTTTCCTTTTCCATGTTTTCATATTTGATGATCCAGGTATTAATGGGTATAAGTTATTTTATGACTCACTCATGCACTTTTATTATGTAATCATACCTTTATTCACTCTTATGATCATTGATGAAATTCATTTGTTAATGCTTACATTTTCCCTTACTGATCTTTGAGCTCACCCATTTTATGTTTATTTTTCCTCAGGTTTTAATGAATGATGTTGAATGATTTAAGTCTATAAAGGTTTTCACAAGGAAGATATTGATGAACTATTGTGAAATAATAAAATCTAGGTTAAATAGGATAAATATTCTTTTGATGACTTGTGAATTTTTTATGTAAGAGTTTATCTTAATTCTCTAAAACTCTAAACCTGAAATATCCTCCATTATGTAAGTGGTCCAATTTTTCCTTTTGATTTTTTAAATTTTAGTTGACAATTTTGGGTAACAATTATTGGAATCAAATCTAGGAATGTAAAGTTAGGTATTTCATCATTGGATCAAGGATTTCAGGTTTTGGTTTGTTATAGTTGGTATCAATGGTTGGTTTAGATAACTTTGAAGATTAGGATGTCTTCATATGAGTTTATCTTAAGAGTTATGGATACTGCCATAGGATTATAATCTTAAGGTTGGTCATAAGTTCAAAGTCTTAAGACACCCCATTTTAGGTTTATAAGTTGTACAAATTTTAGAGGTTATCAATGACATTTTTGGATATATTTTTTGGGTTTAGGTATTTGTAACCCCTAGGATCAACATGAATTTTTTTTAGTGAGGATTTTTTCGGGATTAAATAATAAAATGGGACGAACTATATATTGTGTGACAAGTCATTGTATCTGGCTAGGCGGTAGGTCTTGAACCCATGAATGAAGGATGATAAGGGTTTTACCTACTACCATTGGCCTACACAATGTCCTGGTTAGTAGGACATTTTTTTACAAGTAATGATTGTGTTTATTACAGAAACATATGGTATTTTATTTGAGGAATAATTTTATATTTATCTTGGAGGAATATATGATAAAATACTTATAATATTTGGGTTTCAAACTTAGTCAGGAAATGTTTGAATAATTTTGAGGATAGTTATTTATGAAATAATTTAGTTTCAACTTTGGGTGTTACTTTTGAATATTAATGTATCATATAAAGATTTACTCATTTTGGGAATTATCTTACCATGTTCTAACCATTTTGTTTTTGGTTAATGTCTAAAGATGGGTGGAATAGCTTGACTATCCATTTTTCTAGTTATGTGGTCTTTAAAAGGTTGATTTTAGTGCTTCAGGAATTAAAAATTCATCTTGAATACTCATCGTTTGGAGAAAAATATGATATTTTTGTGGAAATTGACTAAATTTTGAAATTATACTCATCAAGTAAGTATATTTCCTTTTTTTATTACTTTCTCTAGATGGTAAGAGAATTATTTAACTTTAGGAAAAGGATCTTGAATAAAATTTTATCCTATTACCATCTTTTCTGATGATATCAATGACTTTTTCCACACCAATTTAGATTTTGGTTTTGTCATCATTTGATTCCTCTTGACCATGTTCTCTATCACTCTATATTATTCCATGATAATTATTTTTCCCTTTCAAATCCATCTTTTAATTTCACACTAATGTTCTCCCTTTGTGGAATCCTAGTTATGCACAACTTCATGTGACCTTTATATTTCCCACTTTCCCTTTTTAAGAGGATGTTTTATTTACCCTTTGTATGATGTGGGTTTTAATAAAGGGATTATATAAATGTTAATAATTTGATAAGAAAAATTAATTTCGAGGGAGAAATTCATTTTAAGGGGGTAGGATTTAACATCCTGAAATTTTATAAAATATATTCTTTCAAATTAATTTAAATTCTTTAATTAATTTTTTTACACACAATACATAGTTTAGCTCGAATCACATGAAACACCAATTTTATCTTGAGTTTCACACAACATCGAGTCCCTTGGATGACTTATGTTACATGCAAGGTTGATTATTATGAGACAATAATATATTATTAATATTGTTTATTTAACATAATAGGTATCACCTAGCCGTTGGAATAGAGGGAATGAATATGATTCACTAAATTATGACATCATAGTTTACATGTGTTTATAAAATGAATTCATTGGTTACCAATTAATTATAAATTAAAATAAAGACCAATTGAATATAAAGAATGTGTTTTTATGAAAAACTATTTGTATGACCAGAATGGTGTTTTAGCTTGATAAATTAAATTAATCACTATTAGTGAAAGATATTAATGAAATTTATATTTTATATATTTAATAAAATGTTTTTAAATTTATAAAATAATTTTTATAGTCTTAAGATAAGAATAAATCCAATTTTAGGCATAAAAAGTTGTATATTTTTTAAAGGCAGTTTTAGCACCTTTTAATGGAAGACTTGTTTTAAAACTATAATTTTATAATTTTATAATTTTTATTTGAAAAATTAAAATTAATTTTTTTAATAGGAATATAAAAATTTACTTTGGGATATTTTTTGGTATTTTTCTGAGAACTTTCATATTTCAATGAATAGTGAATGACACCGAATTTTAATTGAAAATTTCTTTTTCATCTAAATAATTTATAGTGTTAAATTATATTTTTAATTGGTTTTAAAGTATAATTAGATAAATTATATATAATTTAAACTAATTTAAGTCATTTTAATAAATTTCACATTGAAATTGGATATAAAAACATTTCAAACTTTTTAACTTTTCTCTTGAAAAACTCGTTGTCTCGTCTCGTCTACGAGATTAATTTTAAATTAATTTCTTACACTTATATGATTGGAATTTTAGAAAATGGATTCTATATTAGTAATCAAAATAATTTATAATTTCTATTTAGTAAAAATTAGTTTTTGACCAGAAATATTATTGAAATTAATTAAAATTAATTACAGTGATTAAGGTGAAAATAAGTATAGTTAATGATTAAACTTAGAATATAAGGTGTAAAAATAACCCTATACATGCATAAAAATTATTTTATAGACACATTTAGACCATTAAACATCTAAGTATCTTTAACGGTCCATTTTTTAACCTTATGGGATAATTACAATGTGGGGAGCACTCACATATTTTCCAGAATACCCAACGTGTCCTTTTCCCCACTTATAAAAAGACTCCTCCTCCTCCTCCCATCACACCTCTCAATCCCTTTGGCTCATAAAACCCCAGAAAAAATAAGTTCTTGAAATAAATACTCTCATTCTAGAAGCCTCACTTTGGATAGAAATAAAAGCAAATAAGTCCTTTGGTGTAAATAAAAAAGAGTTACCCGAAAAAGAGGTAACATTCTTCAACAATCACTTTTGTTTTATTTATTCTCAAACCTATCCAATTATTTTTATTCCCATATTATACAATAACCTTATATGACTAAATATACTAATATTTTTTTATTTTAAGGGTTCAACCTACACCTACACACACTTCCATGAAATGGGTAACGAAATCATCATTCGTGTGTGCGGTGAACCACTACCTCGCGAAATGATGTCGTTTTTTTACTTTAATGCCTCTTATGGTTGGGAATTATGATGTAAATAATATTTTTATTTGATATGAATTATATTTATAATTTATTCATACTTATTTAATTATTATATAATACATACCTTCATGCTTTCCATTTTGTGGGAATACGATAACATCATTTGTGGACGTGTGGACTTCCGCCTCCTCAAAGCGATGTGATTCGTTCACACTTTACATGAAATGTATTAAGGATTTATTTAATAAAAATATATTATATAAATTACATGTTTATTATATTAATTTAATAATTATATTTATATATATATAACATATCATTTTATTATTTCTATTTTACACACTAAAAAAAGTGGTAATGTCGTTTGTGGACCTATGGACTACCACATCCTCAAAGTGATGTGATTCTTCCTTTTTCATAACCACATCACAAGATTTATATATATAAGTATATATAATTAAAAAATATTTTATTTATGATATAATGGTCATTCTTGAAAGATAAACATTACTTACCTTCTTTCCATAATGGACATTATAAAATGAGAACGTTACGCATGTGTACGTACAGCCTACCTTCTCCATTATTGTAACGTTGGTTCATTTTTCATAATTGTGTTTCCTGTTTGATTTTAAAATTATAATTGATGTAAAAATTTGATAATTATAGCATTATTATTATTCTGGATATTTTTAAATAATTAACCATTTGACCATAGTTAACCTACCAAAGTTGTTTTTGACACCAAAACAGAATATGGTCAAAACACCCGACATAAAGTTAATTATTTAAGTAGTTGTATACAACATTGTAATAAGTGTAATAAAAGTAATGATAAAAATGAAAATTTTCTAAATAAAATAAATTATTAATATAAGTTTATTATTCAAGAAGTTAGTGGACAAGCATAATGAATCGGACTCAAGGTAAGGGGTTTTGTCTCAATTTACATTCCATTGAGAAATATTTTTTATTATGCACCTAGTTAATTTTATATGGTGTATATACTGACCTATGAATTTTTATATAATTATTTTTATTTATTTCATGATATTCAATGTTTTAATTTATTTTATTATTTCACGGATCTCATGATTCAAAATTTACTCAAGTAGTAAGGTATTTCTTAACTCAATTTACATTCATTGGGTTAAACTTCTATGTCATTGGTTTTTTTTGTCAATAGGGAATTCCCCAGTGTGGCATTTTTGAACCCTCTACATAGAGAAACCCCCCGCCCTCACAAAGGGGTATCACCCGAAGGCATCTCCCCAGCCGGGGAAGGAGTCGTTGCCAGCCGAGATTGCAGAGCGTCCCGGAGGGTAATGTCCCGAAAATGATGGGTCATCACAGTGATCCATCAGCAAAGGTTTGCACTGCATTTTTCCCTCCCAGAGGATTCTGGGTGACCTGGAAAGGTGGGTGGATCCCGAGGGAGAGGCTCGCTGTAACGACCCGAAATTTTGAATAAATCTTGTTTCCTAATTTTATGTGTTATTTTGTTTTTTATACTCAACAAAAATGTTTCATTTGATAACATGAGTATAATTAAAATGAGACCATTGGGTTTTGACTGTTATATGACCATTGGTCAATATGACCCCTGGAAACTAAACGTTTTGATTATTGTCTCTAAATACAAGTAATCTTGATTAATTATTATAGAAAGAAGATTCGATGGCCTCACCCAGTAGTCTTGGACCGATCGAAGCCCATCTAACAGAACTTGGGAAGGAGGTAGCACCACTGGGCTTTGCTCTGGACCAAACCCAAGCCGAACTTCATCGTGTGAAGCTAGAACGGAATCGCCTTTGCGAGAAGTTCAAACTAATAGAAATTACTACTCGTGCGATGTTAGCCGAGCCTCCCTCAGATTCTCTCACCTTAGCACACCTTACACTTAGGTCCTATGCTGGTGTGATAAGGGGCTATGTAAGGAGACCGTAACTGCCTTGTGTAATCCTTTGTTTTAAATAAAAATTGGGATTTCTTCTTATGATGAAGTTTATGAATTTTCAAATGACCGGATAAATATAGTATGCATATTTTTGATGAATTTTAGAAAAAGGATATTTTAAAAATGTTTATGTAAACCTTAAATAATTAAAAATGTGTAATGATATTCAAAAAATGGTCTTCTATAATTATGCTCAGTACGAAATTTAGAGTCTAATAAGATCAACTTAATTTTTGATGAATAGTAAATTATGAATAGTGATTTTATGATTAGGATTAGTAATGTGTCCAAATGGATTAGTAATCTCACTTAAAGAAAATATTAATATAATCTAGGCACCTTGATTAAGTAATGTGATTCAATAAAATGGTTAAATAACGATTTCATAAATTATTATTCAAGTATTAGTTTTTTCGAGTGAATAGTGTTTTTTAATTAAAAATTAAATTAAAAATATTTAAAAAATTATTTTTATAAAATGGATTTCATTTTTGAACTCAGAGCACCGATATTATGTTATGGTAATTTTTGGGGTTTTTTCTGAAAAAAAATGAATTTTCGGTGAATAGTGTATTTATTTAAAAAATAAATTAAAAATATTTATAAAATTATTTTTATAAAATGGAGTTAATTTTTGAAATCAGAGCATTGATATTTGGTTAAGGTGAAATTTTGGGATTATTCTGAGAAAGTTGAATTTTCGATGAATAGTGAAAATACAGTTTTTAAGTTAAGGGTGTTTAATGACATCATTAAATGATGTATTAAGTATGTAATAAATATGGTCGACTTGTGAATAGTAAGATAAAGTATGATGTGTCCCAAGTGGCCAATACCATGGGCAAATTCCATGGGCAAGCCCATGGTTTTGCCAAAACCACTAATGAGGTGTCCCTTGGCCATTAATGCCTTGTCCCCTCACTTTCCCTATAAATACCAAGTCATCCTCTCATCCATTCGACTCCCCACTCTTCCCCAAAAAAGTTCTGGTCTCATTACCTCCCAAGGAGTCCTCCCAAGGTTCCCCCAAGCCCTCAAGGTCCCAACCTATGAGTTTTAAGATTTACGTTTTAAGGTAAGGGATCCGACCTCTCTCTTTCTTTTCAAGAAACTCTTTTATGTAATTTCTTTTATACTCCATGTTCTTATGTTAAAGGATGTTCTTTTATACTCATATTACTGAACTTTTCATGTTCATATAATGATATATCCCCTCTTACTCTCATTATTTCGTTTTATGAAGTTTTAAGTGGCGCCGTTAGGCTGCCAAAATTTTTGTAACAGATTCTTTCTCCCTTCTCATTTTTCAAGATCTATTTTCATGTAAAGTATTTCAAGTTCCTTTTTATTATGTTGGGGTATGATCTATAAATTTATCATACTGATATTTTATGATCATATGATGAGAGACCCCATTTTATCTCTTCAATTCAGTATTTTTAAATTTTAAGTGACGCCGTTAGGCTGCCGAATTTTTAAGTGGTTCTTTCACCTTTCTCCTTTTTCAAAGTTCTAATTCCATGTCAAGTCTTGCAAGTTGCTTTTTATTATGTTGGGGTATGATCTCTAAATCTATCATATTTATCTTTTATTTTCATATTATTAGAGACCCTATTTTATCTCATCAATTCATTTTTGTTGAAGTTTAAGTGGCGTCGTTAGGCAGCCGAATTTCTAAGGGGTTCTTTCACCCTTCTCAGTTTCAAGATCTACTTTCATGTCAAGTCTTTCAAGTTCATTTTTATTATGTTGGGGTATGATATCTAAATATATCATACTGATCTTTTATGTTCATATGATGAGAGACCCTATTTGATCTCATCAATTCATTTTTGTTGAAGTTTAAGTGGCGCTGTTAGGCTGCCGATTTTCTAAGGGGTTCTTTCACCCTTCTCGTTTTCAAGATCTACTTTCATGTAAAGTCTTTAAAGTTCATTTTTATTATGTTGGGGTATGATATCTATATCTATCATACTGATCATTTATGTTCATATTATTAGAGACCCTATTTGATCTCTTCAATCCATTTTTGGAAATTTTAAGTAACGCCGTTAGGCTGCCGAATTCTCATAAGAGAAATCTTATTTTTGTCTTCCTTTCAAGTTCTTCGTTTCATATGGTATATCATTCAAATTTCATTAACATGTTCTTAAATAATATATATTCTGTTCCCCTACTTTTTTATGTATCATTTTTTAGTGGGTGACCCATGTCCCCTTTCTTTTCAATGTTTTCTAAAACCATGTATCGTAGACGTTATGTTGCCTAGTTTTCATCTCAAAATGCCTCCCTCTTTATCTCAAAATTATTTTATGTTATTAAGTGAATACTCAAAGCTCTTATTTCTACAGGGGTATTCACATATATATCAAAATTTTCTATTTTAAATTCTGGTATTTACATACATGAAACCCGCTTTTCCTTTTCTGTGGGTTTAAAGTGACATAAAGATCATGTCTTTAAAGCAGTTTTTAAAACGTTATGATTATGAAATGAAACCCATTTCTTTTATTCTATATGGGTTGTTTTTGAAATTATTTATGATGATATATGTGGCTCACATGATAATAAATACATGTCAAGGGTGCGCCCAGATAGCGCTCCAATGCATTGGGTAAAGACTTAATCTCTAGAGATGACTTTTTAGACTGATACCTTGGTGAATAACCTTGGTAATTTTTAATGACACCTTGGGGATGGACCTTGGTGAAACGAAATGATTGTCAATATTAAATGTTGCAGCCACATATTCAAGTTATAAAAAATGTTATTTTTATTATGATATTCCTCATGATTTCTTTCTTATGCCTTAATGTTCTTTTCATGACCTTATTGAAGTATCTCAAGTTCACATGTAAAATGTTTCTCTTGTTTCCCTTACTGGGCCTTCTGCTCACCCTTTCTTTTGATGTATGTCCCCAGGTTATGAGATGCAGTAATGAACCTAGGATGAACATGAGGAGAAACCTTTCAAGTGTTTAAGAAGAGTCTTTTATGTTTTCATGTTTAAAGTTCCTGTTTTCCAAGACACTAAACCTTAAAGATCCTCGGTTTTGTAAAATGTAATGAAAGTTTATGTGATAAAAAGGCGGGATGCTATAGTTGGTATCAAAGGATGGTTTAGTTATTTGTGGAAATTAGGATATGAAAACTCTAGGAAGAGCCCTATAGAAAAGTTTAAATATAGTAAATATTCCTGGTATTTTGATAAGTATTGAGTAAGGGGTTTCCAAGAAAATACATCCATGTCTGGATACGAGTAGGTAGAGGTGGCTCTGGCACAGAGGTACATAGGGGTAAAACCCGAAAACACCGCTTTGATCTAGACTCGAACGGGAACTGGTACACAACAACGGGCCTTGCTGCACTCTTGGTTACGACACTCCCAGGGGATATGCTTTGGTAAACTCATAATATTAGTATGAACCATTGTTAAAGGAACAAAGATAAAATAAAATAAAGATTCACATAATAATATATGATCATGGATAACCTATATGGGAACCTAGGGGATCACAAGTTAGGGTATACTTTTCTTCTACAAGTTATCCTTATATGCTTTCAGTTCCTTTTCATGATTATTGGCTAAGTACTTAAGCCCCTAATTATGCTTTCTCTTCTTAGTTAATGGTGGGAAATGGAAGAACATGTCCCAACAACCAATGTGATAGTAAATGCGACGATTGTCGTATTAAAATGACAGGGATGATTATGGGATTAAAATATGATTATTATTTTGGAAGACGTTCACTATTTTGGGGACCCTATATGATTGAGGTAAATAGATTACTACGGTATTTTCATTGAGGAGTAAGGTTGACTTATATTTTGAAGAATCGATGAATTTAAGGTGGACATATAGTAATTTAGGTTACTTATGGGAATGATTAACCTATCTTGGGTAAAATATGTTTAGGTTAGATACTTTTGTTATAAGATGTTAGGAGTGGTTGATGTTGTTTGGAGATGAACAATGAATTTTATATTGGAAGACTATGTTATCAAATCCTTATTTTATTTGGGTTTCAATCTTAGTTTGGTTTATTTTGGGGAATTTTAAGGACCTTTATTTATGGAATGGACTATGATGAACTTTGGGTAGTACCATGGAACTTTGAAGATTTAAAAGTAGTTTCCATTCCTATGGGATTATTTATTTTTAAAGAGTTGTTTTACCCTACCCTTTCTGTTTTTGGGATAATGTTTAAAGATAGAAGAAATAGATAGTTAATCTTTTTTGGATTATGTGATTCTCTAGAAGATGATTCTTGTGTTTTGATGAGACCAAGTAGTTTTGAATGCTCATAGTTTGGAGAAAAGATTATTTTTGGGTAGAAACTTATTAAAGGATGAAACTCTACATGAAGATAGGTATATTTTCTTATGTTTTGTTTTATGTTGTAAATGAATTCCTCAAAATTATGAAAAGGAACGTAAAACAAAAACGTTGTTGGTTTACGTTTCCTACTGGGTAATCAAAGACCATTTACACACATCATAAGTTTGGGATTTTCTTATGGTTAACTTTCTCCTAATCATGTTTTCTATCACTCTCCCTCAGAACTTGACCCTTTGTTTTCTCCTCCATGTCCATGTTTTCGTACATGGAATCCTAGTGTGGGCTAACTCGGGTGACCTTTGTACTTACCTTTTTTTTCTTTTAAAGTAATAGTTTTACTGACTCCTTTTCCAATGTGGGACTTTCAATAAAATTTCAAAACCCAATTTTAAAAATTGTGAGGACACGATTTCTTAAGGGGGGGAAGATTGTAACGACCCGAAATTTTGAATAAATCTTGTTTCCTAATTTTATGTGTTATTTTGTTTTTTATACTCAACAAAAATATTTCATTTGATAACATGAGTATAATTAAAATGAGACCATTGGGTTTTGACTGTTATATGACCATTGGTCAATATGACCCCTGGAAACTAAATGTTTTGATTATTGTCTCTAAATACAAGTAATCTTGGTTAATTATTATAGAAAGAAGATTTGATGGCCTCACCCAGTAGTCTTGGACCGATCGAAGCCCATCTAACAGAACTTGGGAAGGAGGTAGCACCACTGGGCTTTGCTTTGGACCAAACTCAAGCCGAACTTCATCATGTGAAGCTAGAACGGAATCGCCTTTGCGAGAAGTTCAAACTGATAGAAATTACTACTCGTGCGATGTTAGCCGAGCCTCCCTCAGATTCTCTCACCTTAGCACACCTTACACTTAGGTCCTATGCTGGTGTGATAAGGGGATATGTAAGGAGACCGTAACTGCCTTGTGTAATCCTTTGTTTTAAATAAAAATTGGGATTTCTTCTTATGATGAAGTTTATGAATTTTCAAATGATCGGATAAATATAGTATGCATATTTTTGATGAATTTTAGAAAAAGGATATTTTAAAAATGTTTATGTAAACCTTAAATAATTAAAAATGTGTAATGATATTCAAAAAATGGTCTTCTACAATTATGCTCAGTATGAAATTTAGAGTCTAATAAGATCAACTTAATTTTTGATGAATAGTAAATTATGAATAGTGATTTTATGATTAGGATTAGTAATCTCACTTAAAGAAAGTATTAATATAATCTAGGCACCTTGATTAAGTAATGTGATTCAATAAAATGGTTAAATAACGATTTCATAAATTATTATTCAAGTATTAGTTTTTTCGAGTGAATAGTGTTTTTTAATTAAAAATTAAATTAAAAATATTTAATAAATTATTTTTATAAAATGGATTTCATTTTTGAACTCAGAGCACCGATATTATGTTATGGTAATTTTTGGGGTTTTTTCTGAAAAAAATGAATTTTCGGTGAATAGTGTATTTATTTAAAAAATAAATTAAAAATATTTATAAAATTATTTTTATAAAATGGAGTTCATTTTTGAAATCAGAGCATTGATATTTGGTTAAGGTGAAATTTAGGGATTATTCTGAGAAAGTTGAATTTTCGATGAATAGTGAAAATACAGTTTTTAAGTTACGGGTGTTTAATGACATCATTAAATGATGTATTAAGTATGTAATCAATATGGTCGACTTGTGAATAGTAAGATAAGGTATGAGGTGTCCCAAGTGGACAATACCATGCGCAAATACCATGGGCAAGCCCATGGTTTTTCCAAAACCACTAATGAGGTGTCCCTTGGCCATTAATGTCTTGTCCCCTCACTTTCCCTATAAATACCAAGCCATCCACTCATCCATTCAACTCACCGCTCTTCCCCAACGAATTTGTGGTCTCATTACCTCCCAAGGAGTCCTCCCAAGGTGCCCCCAAGCCCTCAAGGTCCCAAACATTGAGTTTTAATATTTACGTTTTAAGGTAAGGGATCCGACCTCTCTCTTTCTTTTCAAGAAACTCTTTTATGTAATTTCTTTTATACTCCATGTTCTTATGTTCAAAGATGTTCTTTTATACTCCTATTAGTGACCTTTTCATGTTAATATAATGATATATCCCCTCTTACTCTCATTATTTCATTTTATGAAGTTTTAAGTGGCGTCGTTAGGCTGCCGAAATTTTTGTAACGAATTCTTTCTCCCTTCTCATTTTTCAAGATCTATTTTCATATAAAGTATTTCAAGTTCCTTTTTATTATGTTGGGGTATGATATCTAAATTTATCATACTGATATTTTATGATCATATGATGAGATACCCCATTTGATCTCTTCAATTCAGTATTTTGAAATTTTAAGTGACACCGTTAGGCTGCCAAATTTTTAAGTGGTTCTTTCACCTTTCTCCTTTTTCAAAGTTCTAATTCCATGTCAAGTCTTGCAAGTTGATTTTTATTATGTTGTGGTATTATCTCTAAATATATCATACTGATCTTTTATTTTCATATGATGAGAGACCCTATTTGATCTCGTCAATTCATTTTTGTTGAAGTTTAAGTGGCGTTGTTAGGCAGCCGAATTTCTAAGGGGTTCTTTCACCCTTCTCGGTTTCAAGATCTACTTTCATGTCAAGTCTTTAAAGTTAATTTTTATTATGTTGGGGTATGATCTATAAATATATTATACTGATATTTTATGTTCATATGATGAGAGACCCTATTTTATCTCATCAATTCATTTTTGTTGAAGTTTAAGTGGCGCTCTTAGGCTGCCGATTTTCTAAGGGATTCTTTCACCCTTCTCATTTTCAAGATCTAATTTCATGTCAAGTCTTTCAAGTTCCTTTTTATTATGTTGGGGTATGATCTCTATATCTATCATACTGATCATTTATGTTCATATGATGAGAGACCCTATTTGATCTCGTCAATCCATTTTTGGAAGTTTTAAGTGACGTCGTTAGGCTGCCGAATTCTCATAAGAGAAATCTTATTTTTGTCTTCCTTTCAAGTTCTTCGTTTCATATGGTATATCATTCAAATTTCATTACCATGTTCTTAAATACTATATATTCTGTTCCCCTTCTGTTTTATGTATCATGTTTTAGTGGGTGACCCATTTCCCCTCTCTTTTCAATGTTTTCTAAAACCATGTATCGTAGACGTTATGCTGCCTAGTTTTCGTCTCAAAATACCTCCCTCTTTATCTCGAAATTATTTTATGTTATTAAGTGAATACTAAAAGCTCTTATTTCTACAGGGGTATTCACATATATATCAAAATGTTCTATTTTAAATTCTGGGATTTACATACATGAAACCCGCTCTCCCTTTTCCGTGGGTTTAAAGTGACATAAAGATCATGTCTTTAAAGCAGTTTTTAAAACGTTATGATTATGAAATGAAACCCATTTATTTTATTCTATATGGATTATTTATGAAATGATTAATGATGATATATGTGGCTCACATGATAATAAAGACATGTCAAGGGTGCGCCCAGATAGCGCTCCAATGCATTGGGTAAAGACTTAATCTCTAGAGATGACTTTTTAGATTGATACCTTGGTGAATAACCTTGGTAATTTTTAATGACACCTTGGGGATGGACCTTGGTGAAATGAAATGATTGTCAATATTAAATGTTTCAGCCACATCTTCAAGTTATGAAAAATGTTATTTTTATTATGATATGCCTCATGATTTCTTTCTCATGCCTTAATGTTCTTTTCATGACCTTATTGAAGTATCTCAAGTTCACATGTAAAATGTTTCTCTTATTTCCCTTACTGGGCCTTCTGCTCACACTTTCTTTTGATGTATGTCCCCAGGTTATGAGATGCAGTAATAAACCTAGGATGAACATGAGGAGAAGCCTTTCAAGTGTTTAAGAAGAGAATTTTATGTTTTCATGTTTAAATTTCCTGGTTTCCAAGACACTAAACCTTAAAGATCCTCAGTTTTGTAAAATGTAATGAAAGTTTATGTGATAAAAAGGCGGGATGCTATACTCGCCCCAAAAGTGGACTCCCAGGATTCAAACCCTGAACCTCCCAAAGAACAGCCTCTTTTGGAAACCTGTTTTGGTTATGTTATGACAAGAATATGTGTGAAATGAACCATGATTGTATTATTATATATTTACACTTTTATTGTGTTGATTTAAAATTTTCAAGCATAATTTTTTTCATTAATTTATTATCGCTACAATGATATGATCATTGTAAAGTTTTTTCTCGTATCACTTTTATTTCTGTGAGATATATTACATATTCACCACTTGTTTTTATTTTGTGGTGTATATAATGACCATGAATATATTTGATGATTATTATCCTTAAAATTATGTGGTTTTACATGTCCATTTTAGGATCTATCTTTCATGGGGTTCATGTTTTCAAATTTAACGAAGCGGTAATGGATTTCTATCACATTTTACTTTCCTTGTGACGTTTGTTTCATTATACACCTATTTTATTTTATGAGGTGTATATACTTATTCTTTGACATGATATATCATTAATATAACTATTATAATGATATTATAAGATTCATTTAATCTTAAACCTTCATGGTTATTATGATTCAAATGTTTGAAGGTGGTATGGGACACTTTGGAATGTTTAAAGTTTATTTTCATCATGAATGTTTTTAATGATCTTTTATTCATATTTTCATTCATAAACATCAAAAAAATTACTTATCCTCCATTGGGGATATTTTTTATTGATACATCCCCATTCTTTTATGTATGTATTAGTATTGTTTCAAAGATATTGTTATGAAACCCGTTTCTTTTCCACAGATTAATCATGTTCAAAAGAGATTGTTATGAAACCCATTTATTTTCCTGTGTTAATCTTGTTTAAAAGATATTATTATTGAAACAATTTCTTTTCCATGGGTTAATAATTTTTCAAAGAGATTGTTATGGAGCACATTATTTTCCATAGGTTAATCATGTTTTGAATAGATTATTATGGAATCCATTTCTTTTCTATAGGTTAATCTTGTTTCAAAGAGATGTTAATTAAACCCGTTTCATTACCATGAGTTAATCATGTTCCAAAGATATTTTTATGGAACCAATTTTTTTTCTATAGGTAAATCATGTTTGGAAGATATTGTTATTGAATTCAATTCGCATCCACGGGTTAATCGTATTTTGAAGAGATTGGTATAGAACCCATTTCTTTTTTATGGGTTAATCGTGTTTTGAAGAGATTTTTATTAAACCCATTTATTTTCTAGGGTTTAATCATGTTTTAAATAGATTTTTATAGAACCCGTTTCTTTTTCATAGGTTAATCGTGTTTTGAAGATATTGTTATTGAACCCATTTCTTTTCCATGGGTTAATCATGTTTTGAAGAGATTATTATTTAACACATTTATTTTCTAAGGGTTAATCATGTTTCAAAGATATTGACAAGAAACTTATTTATTTTTCATGGGTTTATTAGGTTATAAAAGGGATAATGGTGTTTCCTGTGAGTTTGTGATGAAATGCAAGCTTTTATGTACTTGTACATTTTATGGGTGGTTACATGATAAACCAATTATGGGTGGTTCTATGATAAACTAATAATGGATGTTCATGTGATAAACCAATAACAGGTGGGTCTATGATATCCCTCCAATGAATTTGTTATAGAAGTCAGTCGTTTGGCTATTCTATTTGTAAGAGTGACATTTATGGAATTTGGATGCATGGTTATTCCATTTATAATAATGAGAAGTATGATAATGTCCCAAGATACCTTTATGTGTTTTATATGCTTGTTATGTGTACATAATGTTTCTAATGATCGATATTGATATCACATGACTTTTGATTATTGATTCTAATGACTCTTTCATTTTCCATGTTTTCATATTTTATGATCCAGATATTGATATGTATGAGTTCTTTTATGAATCACTCATGTAATTTGATTATTTCATTATAACCTTATGCACATTTATGATCATTGATGATATTCATTTGTTAATGCTTACATTTTCCATTACGTTATGTTTCATTTTCCCCAGGTTTTAAAGAATGGTGTTGAATGATTTATGTCTATAAATTTTTTCACAAGGAAGATTTTAATGACCTATTATGAAATAATAAAAGCTATGTTAAATAGGATAAATGTTCTTTTGATGACTTTTGAATTGTTTATGTAAGAGTTTTTCCTAATTATCTAAAACTCTAAACCTAAAAGGTCTTATAGTATATAAGTGATCCAAGTTTTCTTTTTGATTTTGTAATGTTTATATGAAAAATATGGTTCAAAATTATTGGCATCAAATTCGAGAATATAAATTTATGGATTTCAACAAAGGATCTGAGAGTTTGGGTTCTGGGCTGTTATAGTTAGTATCAAAGGTCGGTTTAGATAACTTTGGAGATTAGGATGTTTTCATACGAGATTATCTTAAGAGTTATGGATACCATCATAGGAATATAATCTTAAGTTTGATCATAAGTTCAAAGTACCCATTTTATGTTTTTAAGTATTATAAATTTTGAGGTTATCAATGATGTTTTTGGAGACTTTTTTAGGGGTTGAGGTATTTGTAACCCCTAGGATCAACATTAATTTTTTTTAAGGAGGATTTATTTTTCAGGATTAATGAATAAAATGGGACAACCCATATTTTGGGTGACAAATCATCGCATCCAGCTAGGCGGTGGGGCTCAAACCCATGACCAGAGGATGATAAAGGTTTTGTGCACTACCAATGGCTTACACAATCTCATGATTAGCATGAAATTTTTTTACAAGTAATGATTGTGTTTATTATTGAAACATATGGGGTTTTATTTTAGGAATAATGTTTTATTTATCTTGGTGAAATATATGATCAAATCCTTCTAATCTTCAGGTTTTAAACTTAGTTAGAAAATGTTTGAAGAATTTTAAGGATAGTTATTTATTAAATAATTTAGTTTCAACTCTGGGTACTACTTTTTAATATTAATGTATCATATGAATGTTTACTCATTTTTGGAATTATCTTACCATGTGTTAACCATTTTGGTTTTGGTTAATTTCTAAATATGGGTGGAATAGCTTGACTATACCTTTTTTTGGTTATGTGGTATTTAAAAGTTTGATTTTAGTTCTTTAGGAATTAAAAATTCATCTTGAATACTCATCGTTTAGAGAAAAAGATGGAATTTTGGAGGAAATTAACTAAAGGATGAAATTATACTCATGAAGTAAGTATATTTACTTTTTTTCTCACTTGGTCTAGATAGTAAGATAATTCTTTAACTTTAGTAAAAGGATATTGAAATAAAATTTTATCCTATTACCATCTTTTCTGATGATATCAATGAACTTTTCCACACCTATTTGGCTTGTGGTTTTTTCATCATTGAGTTACTCTTGACCATTTTTTCTATCACTCTATATTATTCCATGATAATTAGTTTTTCATTCTAAATCCATCTTTTAATTTCCCACTAATGTTCTCCCCTTGTGGAATCCTTGTTATGCGCAACTTCCGGTGAACTTTATGTTTCTCACTTCCCATTTTTAATAGGATGTTTTATTTAAAATTTGTATGATGTGGGTTTCAATAAAGGAATTAAATAAATGTTAATCATTTCATAACCAAGACGAACTTCAAGGGCGAAATTCATTTTAAGATGTGTTGGATGTAACATCTCAAAAGTTCATGAAATATATTCTTTCAAAACAATTTAAATTCATTAATATATTGTGTTATACACAATAAATATTTTATCTTAAATCACACACAAAACCAAGTTTATCTTGTATTTCATGCAACATCAAGTCTCTTGGAAGACTTATGTTACACGCAAGATTGAGTCTTACCAGACAACAATATACTATTAATATTATTTTTAACATAATAGTTATAACCTATCATTTGGAATAGTGGGAATAAATATGATTAAATAAATTTTGAAATCATAGTTTACACATGTTTATAAAATGAATCCATTAGTTACCAATTAATTATAAATGAAAATAAAAGGCCAATTGAATATAAAGGATGTGTTGTTATAAAAACTATTTTTATGACCAGAATTGCATTTTATCTTAATAAATTAAATTAATAAATATTTTTGAAATATATTAATTAAATTTATATATTATATATTTAATAAAATGTTTTTAAATTTATCCAACAATTTTTGTAGGCTTAACATAAGAATAAATCCATTTTTAAGCATAAAAGTTGTATATTTTTAAAAGGTGGATTTACTGCCTTTTAATGGAAGGATTGTTTTAAAAATAAATTTTGAAGATTTTATAATTTTTATTTGAAAAAATAAAATTCATTTTTAAAATAATAATATCAAAATTTACTTTGGGTTATTTTTTGGTATTTTTCTGATAACTTTTATATTTTGATGAATAGTGAATGACACCGAATTTTAATTGAAAATTGATTTTTTGTCTAAATAATCTATAGTGTTAAATAATATTTTTAATTGGTTTTAAAGTATAATTAGATAAATTTATATAATTTAAACCAATTTATTCCATTATAATCAATTTCACATTGAAATTTGATATAAAAATATTTCAAAATTTTGAACTTTTCTCTTGAAAAAACCGTTGTCTCATCCTATATGTGGGGTTGATTTTAAATTAATTTCTGTCAATTCTGTAATTGGAATTTGAAAAAATTGATTCCATATTTTTTAAAATCATAATTTATAATTTATATTAATTAAAACTTAGTTTTTGACCAAAAATATTATTGAAATTAATTAATATTAATTATAGTGATTAATGTAAAAAAACAAGATTAATTAATTATTAAACTTAGAATATAAGGGTAAAAATGACCCTACACTTGTATAAAAATTATTATATAGCCATATTTAGACCATGAAATATCTAAGGATCTATAATGGTATATTTTGGACCCTTAGGGGATAAGAAAAATGTGGGGAGCACTCAAATCTTTTCAAGATTACCAATGTGTCCTTTTCCCCACTTATAAAAGGCCTCCTCTCCTCCTCCTCCCATAACAAATCTCAAGCTCTTTGGCTCATCCAAAACCTAAAAAAATAATCTCCCAAAATCCCTCCTATAATTCTAGAAGCCTTACTTTGGGCAGATAGAAAACAAAAGAAGTCCTTCAGTGCAAACTAAAAGGAGTTACCTAAAAAAGAGCTAACATTCTTCAACAATCATTTTTGTTTTATTTCTTTCTCAATCCTATTAAATTATTATTATTCCAAGATTATATAATAATATTAGTATCATAAATATACTAATATTTTTTTATGTTAAGGGTTCAACCTACACCTACACACACTTCAATAAAATGGGTAACGAAATCATTGTTCGTGTGTACGGTGAACCATCGCCTCACGAAATGATGTCGTTCATTTTTCCTTTACCACCTCTTATAGTTGGGAATTATGATATACATACTATTTTTATTTGATATATATGATATTTATAATGTATTAATATTTTTTAATTATTATATAATACATACCTTCATGCTTTCCATTTTGTGGGAATACAATAACGTCACTTGTGGACGTGTGGACTACCGCCTCCTCAAAGCGATGTGATACGTTCACACTTTACATGGAATGTATTAAGGATGTATTTAATAAACATATATAATATAAATTAAATATTTATTATATTAATTACATAATTATCTTTATGTGAATATAACATATCATTTTTTATTTTAATTTCACACACTGAAAAAGTGATAGCGCCATTCATGGACGTGTGGACTATCACCTCCTCAAAGCGGTTTGATTCTTAATTTTTCATCACAAAATTACAATAATTTTATATATAAGAATATATAATTAATAAATATTTTATTTATGATATATTTTTCATTCTTAAAAGATAAACATTACTTACCTTTTTTCATAAATGTTACTCATGTGTATGTACGGTCTGTCATCTCCATGATTATAATGTTGATTCATTTTTCATAACCATATTTACTATTTGATTTTAATTGTACAATTGATGTAAAAAATTTATAATTATTTCATGATTATTATTTTGGATATTTTTAAATAATGAACCCTTTGACCATATTTGACCTACCAAAGTCATTTTGACACATAAACAGAATATGGTCAAAACACCTGACGTAAACTTAATTATTTAAGTAGTTGTATACAACATTGTAATAAGTTTAATAAAAGTAATTATAAGCATGAAAAAATTTATGAATAAAGTAAATAATTAATATAAGTTTATTATTCAGGAAGTTAGAGGACAAGCATGATGAATCAGACTCAAGGTAAGGGGTTTCATCTCAATTTCCATTCCATTGAGACATATTTGTTATTATGAACCTAGTTTATTTTATATGGTGTATATAATGACATATGGATGTATATATCATGAGTTTCATTTATTTCATGATATTAAATGTTTCAATTGATGTTATTCTTTCACTAATCTCATGATTCAAAAGTTACTCAAGTAGTAAGGGATTTCTTAACTCAATTTTCATTCATTGGGTTAAACTTCTATGTCATCCGTTATGTTATGCCAAGAATATGTGTGAAATGACCTATGATTGTATTATTATATATTTAAACTTTTATTGTGTGGATTTAAATTATCACACATAATTATTTCATTGATTTATTCTCCCTATAATTATACAATCTTTATAAGGATTTTTCTCGTCTCACTTTTATTTCTGTGAGATATATTCCATATTCACCAATTATTTTTGTTATGTGGTGTATATAATTCCCATGAATTTATTTTGATGATTTTTATCCTTAAAATTATGGGTTTTCACATATAATTTTTAGAATATATCTTTCATGGGGTTCACAATTTCAAAGTTACCGATGCGGTAATGGATTTTTGTCACAATTTGTCTTCCTTGTGATGTTTGTTATGTTGTACACCTATTTTATTTTATGAGATGTATATAATTATCCTTTGACATGATATATCATTAATATCATTTTTCTCATGATATTATAATATTCATTTAATATTATTCCTTAATTGGGATTATGATACAAATGTTTTAAGGTGGTATGGAACACTTTGGAATGTTTAAAGGTTATTTTCCTCGTGAATGTTTTTAATGATATTTTAATGATATTTCAATTCATAAATGTCAAAAAACCATTATTTTTACTTATCCTCCATTGGGGATAATTTTTATTGATACCATCCTCATTATTTTATGGATGGATTAATATTTTTTGAAATAGATTGTTATGGAACCCGTTTCTTTTCGATGGGTTAATCAGGTTCTAAAGAGATTATTATAGAACCCATTTCCTTTCCATGAATTAATATTGTTTCAAAGATATTATTATTGAACCCATTTACTTTCCATGGGATAATCATGTTTAAAATATATTTTTATGGAACTCATTCATTTCCATGGGTTAATATTTTTTTGAAGAGATTTTTATGCAACCCATTTCTTTTCCATAGGTTAATCTTATTTCAAAGAGATTGTTATTGAAATAATTTCTTTTACATGGGTTAATCATGTTTAAAATAGATTTTTATAGAACCCATTACTTTTCCATGGTTTAATCATGTTTCAAATATATTTTTATTGAACTCATTTCTTTTCCATGGTCTAATCATGTTTTGAAGAGATTTCTATAGAACCCATTTCTTTTCCATGGGATAATCGTGTTTTAAAGATATTTTTATTAAACCAATTTCCTTTTCATGGTTTAATAATGTATCGAAGAGATTGTTATTGAACCCATTTCTTTGCCATGGGTTAATCATGTTTCAAATAGATTTTTATGGAACTCATTTCTTTTTCATGGGTTAATCATTTTTTGAAGAGATTGTCATTAAACTCGTTTCTTTTCCATGGGTTAATCATGTTTTGAAGATATTGTTATCGAGGTCATTTATTTTCCATGGGTTAATCATGTTTCAAAGATATTGACAAGAAAAACATTTCTTTTCCTTGATTTGATCAAGTTGTAAATGTGATAATGGTTGTTCCTATGATTTTAAGTTGAAATGAAAGCTTTTATATATTTTGATATTGGATGGGTGGTTATGTGATAAACCAATGGTGGTTGGTTATGTGATAAACCAATGACAGGTGGTTCCTTGATAAACCAATGATGGGTGGTTACATGATAAACTAACAATTGGTGGTTCTGTGATATCCCTCTAATGCATTGGGTATGTAAGTCGGTCATATGGTTATTCCATTTATAATAGTGACATGTATGGAAGTCGACCACATGGTTATTATATTTATAAGAATGAAAATTATAATAATGTCTCAAGATACCTTTATGTGTTTTCTATTCTTGTTGTGGGTTTATAATGTTTCTAATGATCGATATTTATATTACATGACTTTTGATTATTGATTCTGATGACTCATGCATTTGACATATTTTCATATTTTATGATCCAGGTATTGATGGGTATGAGTTCTTTTATGACTTTCTCATACACTTTGAGTATGTCATCATACCCTTATGCACTCTTATGATCATTGATGACATTCATTTGTTAATGCTTACATTTTTTCTTATTGTGTGTTTGAGATCACCCTTCTTATGTTTCATTTTCTCCAGGTTTTAAAGAATGATGTTGAACGATTTATGTCTATAAAAGTTTACACAAGGAAGATGTTGATGACCTATTGTGAAATAAGAAAATCTAGGTTAAATAGTAGAAATGTTCTTTTGAAGACTTATGAATTTTTTATGTAAGAGTTTTTCCTAATTATCTAAAACTTTCAACCTAAAAGGTCATGTGGTATGTAAGTGATCCAAGTTTTCCTTTTGATGTTGTAAAGTTTAGATGAAAACTTTGGGTCACAATTATCAGCATCAAAGTTGGGAGTGTAAAGTTATGGATTTCAGTATAGGATTAGGGAGTTTAGGTTTTGGGTTGTTATAGTTAGGGTTTAGATTAGAATATTATTTAATTTTGTATTAGCCCTTAAATAATAAAATGACCATTATAAAACCTCATGTCATAAAATAATTATAATAATATTATTATTTTATGGAATGTGCTAACTTGTGCAGTGATGAATATTATTTATCATCTTATAAATAAATTTTTATTGTCAGATGTGGTCATGGTCCATTCGAACTCCTCAACATTTATTAAATATCTGAATAAAATTATTTGATTCAATTAAATAAATATCTTATTCACAAACCATCAAATAAATATTTATTATATATTCAATAAATAAAATAAATATTTTATTCACAAACCAATGAATAAATATTTATTATATATATTCAAACAATAAAATATATTATTTATTAATAAATAAATAATTATTCATTGCCTTGTGAATATTAGCGATCAATAAAACCTAAATAAAATTATTCATTGGTTTTGAGAATAATATTTATTCCAATAATTAAATTCAAATATAATTTAACCAAGATCAACAAAAACACTTAGTGTGTAACCCTGTATGATTATTTCTCATTGACATTAGATGAGATTTCCTAGAGTCCAAGATTATTGTCTATCAATGGGTCAAGACTCCCAAGATAAATAACTTAATGTCCCAAAAATGACAAGAACATTCAAATGTTCACTGTGAAATATAATCTCTTTATCTCAATATCTAATCAAGCAGGTTGCACATCTGTGTCATCAACCTATTTGTTTGATATGTCTTTATTTGACTATCTAAAATAAACATCGTTACACCATGGTCATAGAATTTATAAAACAATTATATTTCAATCAAAGGGTAGAAATATCAACTTCTATAAATATGGAAATGAAAAAACCTTCCTCAAATTATCAATTAATGACATGTTATTTATGACGCACCTAACGTACCCTACCTCACCGCGAACATATATCGCCATGATTTTCATCAGAAAATATAATTGTGCAAGTCATAACATACATTAATGATGATATTAAAGTTTAAGGATCATTACCAAAACATACAGAATTCCTACAGGCGGTTATGTTCTCATAACCTCCCGTCTTGGATATTACCAAGTGCAAACTTCATGAGATGAAGTCTCATCTGCTTATGAGTACTCGCACATGAAATTATATATACTATATGGATCATAATAGTATATTACCTGACCATTGAACCATATTTTAAAAATATCATCATGACACTTCAAGTTTCTCATCATAATAGGGAACTGTTATATCCTTATCAATGCGACAGATGCCCTATATCACACCCAGTTTTTCATGTCTTGGTTTTGATCCAGTGTGTTGGAAATCCCAATAATTTTCTTGGGTTTTTTGTGAGATGAATGTTGATTTTTTAACCACCATATATTTCTAATCATCCTACCATGGGTTACCCATATCTTGTTTGGGAGTTTTTGAAGAAAATGGTGGTTACATCAAGATTTGGGCCAACCGTGAGCCCATTTCCAGATTTAAAAACAAAATTTGTTTCTTTTATAAATCCTTAGTTTTTCAAAAAAAAAATCACTCATTACACTTCCCACTTGGCCTCCCTTATCCTATTCAAACCATCATATCCATTTTGATCCCTTAGGAATTCATAATTATGGTGGATTTGGGTTATTTATTCAGGTATTGGGCCAGCCCGTGAACCCATTTCCAGTTTTTAAAAAATTGTTTCTTTTATATATTATTAATTTTTTAATATTTTTTGGTGATTACACCTCTCACTCAAGCCAAAAAACCCTAGAAACACCCTCCATGTTCCATTTTTCCTCTTTGGATCTCATCTTAGTCTTAGATTAGGGTGAAATTTCTCAAGGCTTCTCAAATCATCCAGATTTGGTAAGGTAGTTTGTTTCTTTCATAAATCATTAATTTTTTATCTTTTCCCCACCAATATTCTTTCCCTAGTTTGTCTATACCTAAGGAGTCTCTCCATTTATTTCCAATCCATTCACTATCCTATAAGGGTGTGGATCTAAGGTAAGATGAAGAGTTCTCTAGTTTTCAAGGTGAGTTTCCTTCTCCTTTCTCCTCCACCCTCCTCCTCCTTCCATTATTTATTGGATTTATCTTCCTCCTTGGTCATTAAAGACATAGAGTTATGTTATCCCATGAATTTTTATGGTGTTTTCATTCTTTAAGTGCTGGTATTCATAGATATAGGGTTTGTGAACCCTTGTCGAAGGTTTTTGAGTGTGCGTTTCCATTCCGCCATGGTTTTGAGGCAGCTTCTCCCAATAAATTTCCTTTATTGTTTAAGTTTTATATTTTTATTGTTTTAATAACCTTATATAAATGTTTATTACTGTTTTTCAACCCTTGTATGATTTATTTGGTGTGAAAAATGGTTATTTATGCCATGTTTTGTGTAAAATGGAGTTGTTTCGTTATAAAAGTAAACACCACTTGTTCAAATAAATGTTCCACTGGTTTTTGCATATGAATTGTGATGTTAATGACATGGTTTAACTATTGTAATAATTTTTTGTCATGCACATTTGGTTTTTTACCCCTTTGGGTGTTAAATAGAAGTTGTTTTGTTAAATGTTACACACCTAGTCTTTGTAAAAGTTTTCAGTTGGCCTTTGTGCGCTAAATGTGATCTAAAATAACTTTTTTGAATTTATTAAAGTATGGGAAGAATGTAATGTGATATTTATTTTTCCTTTTATGGCTGTACAAATTGGTTTTGGTTTTATAAAGATATGGTTTTTGGTTTTTGACATGTTTTGGCACAAATTGCCGGTAAGTGGCTCGTTCGGCATTCTTATGAAAATGGTTGAGATTAAATGTGTAAAATAAACTTTTTAAAGGGTTTATGTAAAATTTTTTATACTTATAATGGTGTGTGTAAACCTCTTTATGAAAATTGAAATTTTTACCTTTGTTATACATTGGTTTGGTAAAATGCTTAAAGGCATGTTTGGCATTTCTCTTTAAAAAGGGGGGTTTTCATGTGTATTCCATGTTGTACCATTTGGGGAAATTTTAAGATTCATGAAAGTGATTTAGTAAATGGTTTTGGAGATGAAAAATCTTTTTTGGTATGGCATTGTTGGTTTTTTGGCCTAAAAAGTGCATTTTCAAATAGAATTCATGTGCAAAGCTTTGTTAAACTTCTTAAAATTGTTTTATGAAAATTTTAGATGGTTTATTGAGTTACATAAGGGGTGAAAAACATGTTTATCTATTGTTTGAAGTGTGTGTGACCAAAACTGGTATTTTTATGTGTAAATGGAATTTGATAGCATGTGGAACTTGTTTGAGCACGACGAGGGAAACTCGGGTATCTAGGTGGGCGGACATGTACTAGTATACTAGTGATCTAGAGTGGTTTCCTCCCTATTTCATATAAAAAGATTGATAATGAAAACACTAACTAAACTATTATGATGATGTTGGGGACCACTATTTTATGGTTATGTTCCCTACTAATGGCTCGTGCACAAGAACGGATATTTGTTATGGTTACTTTTCATCGAGATACGAGGTACCTGGGGCCCACATATAGCTAGTTTCTAGGCATGTTCCCGTGACTTGTGCTCATTGGATATATTGTATTCACTATCGGCATACAATGAGTTTGGTTGGAAAATTCAGTAGCATGTGTATTTTATTTAAAGGTGTACATTCTTTAAAATAACCCTCTTGAAAACTTTTTTCACTTTGAAGTTGCATCTCTTTGAAATTATTTACTAGCATTTCATGTTTATGAAAACTTGCAAGCATTTTTATTTTGTAATGTTTGTAGTAAGGAACCTTGTTTGGAAAACATATTTTTATATATTGTATTTCAAACTTGAAATTAATGTTTTTTTTATTTTAAAGTAAGTGAATTGGGAATAGAATATCGGGCTAACCTACTGATTTTTAATACTCACACCTACTGTCTTATTCTGTTTTTAGACCTTGTGTAGGTTTCAACTTGAGCCTGATATCCTTGGGATACGTGTGATTTTTGTGTTAAAGAGTGACCAGTGGGGTCACATGGAGTTAGTTTGTTGTTATGTTTGGTCGGTTGAGTTTTTTGGTTTAGTTGTACTTTCACTTTCATGTGCGAATAATATTCTGTTAAACTTTTATATAAATGTATATTGGGTTGTCCATTTATTTTCTTTGTTTATTTAATTGTTTATATTTGGGATAAATTGTTCCCTTGTCGCTCTACTGATGCCTTTTGTGCTTGTCGTCATCTCGGGAGGATCAGGAACGCCTCTTGGGAATTGTCGCGGAGCGGCCTGGGTGACCAGTTTAGGGTCAACCCAGGCTAGTTTGTGACAAAATGATATCAGAGGAGGTCATCTCTTAGCGGACCTTGCTTTTTAGATATCCCTTGTTATTTGGGATATTTCAAGGTATATGGAGTAGTATTTTCGAAACTTGAGGGGTAGGTTCAGGAAGAGCGCCGCGAACTCTTGATCGTTCTGATCCTCGATTGTCTATGGAAAGTCCGGTTTTATTAGTTTCTTTGGTTCTTAAGGATTGTTTGGTGATTGGGATACAATAAGGGGAGTTGGACTAATGGCATCTCTGAGGTCGTAGGGCCTGGAAAGCCATGTAGAGTCGGGGCATGGTCCTAATAAGGCTCTCTGTGTTGGTGGTGCGTTTGACATATGGCCTCCAACCATATGGTAAAGTCACCCAATGACACTAGTTCCCTTTTGTGAGTCTCTTAGACCTTTCTTAAATTCTGAATTTTGTTCTGAAAATCCTTGTGTGAGAATTGTGGAAGTGGGTTTTCAATGCTTAATATAATAAAGTTTTTGAGAATTTTGGGTTTTTGTGAAACAAATTTTTGGGGAGAAAGTGGAATAATTTAACAGGATCGAATTTCCTTAATCTAAACTTATAGTTTATTGAAATAAAATCGTTGGAAGGCATGAATTATTTTAAGATGATTTTAAAAAATTGTTTAAAATGGGATGTTTTGGGTTATTGAAGAGTGTTTTAATCTGATGAATTAGTTTTTGGAATTGGTTTTGATCAGTTGGTGTTTTCTTAAAAAGGGTTTTGGCCTTTGTGGCTGTCAGATTAAGAAAAGAGACCTTGCTGAATTTTTGAAAATGGGAAAGGGATGTTTCAATGGCATGCTTGTTTTGGTAGTTGTTTTAAAATAAATAAAATGGGTTCTAAATCAAATGTTTCTTGAAAAAGTGTGGTTTGTTGAGATGCTGAAAAATGCTTTGAATAAAGGTAGGGGATTTTGATGGAGACCTATGGGGTTTCTTTTTCAAGCTTGGTAAAATGGTTTTTTGTTTGGAAATATAAAAATGGTTTTTGACTTGGTGGTTAGTGTGCCTATGTAAGGTACATGATTTTTGAAATGGGTTGAATTTTTTGGCTTGTAAAATGAGGGTGTTTGTTTTAACCTTTGGTGTTTTTATGGGTGCTCACATGCATGGTTTTGTATAGATATGTTGATGGATGCTCGGTATCGCATAGTGGTTGGGTGCCCAGGGAGGCATGGGAATGTGCATGCGAGTGATACTAGATGAAACACCATTGGTGAATGTGAAAATCCACCAAGTTAGTTTGTTTTTCAAAAGTGTTTTAAGATGAAAATTGGTTGTATTTTTGGTAAATCGTTGTTTATGTGGGTTTCTTTTTCATGTTTTAGAAGTATGGTTTGTTTGGTATGCTTCCTCATGATCTGGAAGTGATACTCTTGGTGTGTCTTGAGATGGGATCTTGTTGGTGGCTCAGTTTTGGAGCAATGTTCAGTGGGTTTCTAAGGATACGTTGGATGTTGTGATGTGGCCACAGATGGTTCTCTATTAGCAAGACTTCCAATTTACCAACCTAAGGATTTGTTTCAAACATTAAATCCACCTCTTCAGATAATGCCTCAACTCGTATGATGTAATAGAGAGTTGTTTGGGAGTGATTTAAAGTGGTTTCCTATTGTGATAATTCTTTTGGATATAGAAGTTGTGTGTGGTGATATTGATGTGTTTCACCGTATTCTTTGTTCATTGTTCTCTTTGTTCGGAGTGAGAGAGAATGGTGGTATGTATCTTTGAGTTCTTGTTTTGATGAAGGTGTGTTTTTGAGAAAGTGAGTTTCATGAGGTGTTGTGATTTGTAGCTCCTGGCTTCAGTGCATTAGATGCTTCAAACATCAAGGCTCCGGCCATAGGCCTCAGGGTGAATATTTTCATGCATTTAGGAAATCTCCAGAGGTGTGGGTAGATCGACTAAGCTCCTACCTTCACAGTTGTGGTAAGACAGCTTATATGTTTTTATTATGGTTTCTCATCACTGTGATTTTTTTTTTTTTGCAAAGATCATGGTGGACTTGCCCCTCACGCGGTGTCTATGGTTATGCCTTCTCGGATGTGAGTTTCTGATCAATGTCCCTATGTGGACTGCCAATGTGAATCAGGTGTGGTCTTGGTTTTACCTATTCTTACATGGAGAGTGTTGGGTGGTTCCTCTATTTATTTTTTGGTTTCAGTGTCCCAACAATTGGGTCCCCTTCCCTCCCCGCCCTGAGTGGTGAGGGTTTTGATCTGTGCCGAAAGTGTTGGCCCAGTCCTTGTCCCATCCGTTTAGGAATGGGTGGATTAAATGTTCATGTTGTAACCCTCTTAAATTTGGTTTGTAGGTTGTTGTGGGAGAGTTTTGGTGGGCCTGTGCGGGTGAGGCCCGATTCTAGTTCATATTGAATTCTTGTTTGTTCATTTCTAGTTAGTCTCTAAAGGTGGGGAGAACCACCGGGGGTCTTGAAGATCTTTCCTTTAAGGATTTTTCGAATGGTAGTTGTGATTTAATGGTGGGGAGGCCATTCTAGCCTCCCCCACAAGTTTTTGGATTTCGTGAGTGGACTTTGTTTTGGGTGATTATTGGGTTCATTGGGAGAAGTCCCAACAATCTAGTTCTTGACTTGGTTATGGAGGTGGTGACTTGATCTTTCTTTTGATTCTCGGGAAGTGGTTGTGAGTTGGTGTTTTGTTTGAGCAAGAGACTTAAGTTCCATAGATGGTGGATGATATTTCCTTCGCTTGAGAGTTTGTACCATGTTGATAAGGAATCCTTAGGTGTTGATCTTTCAACTATAAAGTTTTATGGCTTTCCGGGGGTGGAAAGCTTTAAGGGTGGGGAGAATTGTCACACCTGGTTTTTCATGTCTTGGTTTTGATCTGGTGTGTTGGAAATATCGATCATTTTCTTGGGTTTTGGGTGAGATGAATGTTGATTTTTGAACTATCATCTATGTCTAATCATCCTACCATGGGTTCCTCATAGCTTGTTTGGGAATTTTTTGGAGAAAAGGGTGGGTACTTTAAGATTTGGGTTAACCGTGAGCCCATTTCCGGATTTAAAAACAAAATTTGTTTCTTTTATAACTCCTTTGTTTTTCTACATTTTTCACTCATTCCACTTCCCACTTGGCATCCCTTGACCTATTCAAACCACTATATCCATTTGGACCCCTTATGAATTCATAATCATGGTGGATTTGGGTTATTTATTCAGGTATTGGGCTAGCCCGTGAGCTCATTTCCAGTTTAAAAAATAATAATTTGTTTCTTTTATATCTTATTCATTTCTTGATATTTTTTGGTGATTCTATATCTCACTCGAGCCCAAAAACCCTAAGTGCACACCATGTTCCATTTTCCCTCTTTGGAACTCATCTTAGTCACGGATTAGGGTGAAATTTCTCAAGGCTTCTCAAATCATCCAGATTTGGTATGGTAATTTGTTTCTTTCATGAATCATTCATTTTTTTCTCTTTTCCCCCCAAATCTTCTTTCCCTGGTTCTTCCAGACCTAAGGAGCCTATCCATTTAGTTCCAAGTCATTCACTCTCCTCTAAAGGTGTGTATCTAAGGGAAGATGAAGAGTTATCTAGTTTTCAAGGTGAGTTTTCTTCTCATTTCTCCTCCTTCCTCCTCCTATTATTTCTTGGATCTTTCTTTCTCCATGGTCATGCACGACCTAGGGTTCTATTATGCCATTATTTTTTATTGGGATTTCATTCTTTTAGGGCTGGGATTCATAGATATAGGGTTTGTGAACCCTCGTGGAAGGTTTTCGGGTGTGCGTTTCCATTCCGCCATGGTTTCGAGGTAGGTTCTCCCAAGCACTTGCCTTTATTGTTTAAGTTTCATATTTTTCTTGCTATTATCACCTTATATACATGTTTAGTATTGCTATGAAACCTTTGGATGAATTATTTGGCGTGAAAAATGGTTATTTATATCCTGTTTTGTGTAAAATGAAGTTGTTTCGTTATAAAAGTGCACACCACCTATTCAAATAAATGTTCCGCTGGTTTTCGCATATGGATTATGATATTCATGACCTGGTTTAACAACTAAAATAAATATTTGGCATGAAAATTTGGGTTTTTACCCCTTTAGGTGTTAAATAGAAGTTGTTTTGCTAAATGTTGCACGCCTGGTCTTCGGAAAAGTGTCAGGTTGGCCTTTGTGTGCTAAATGTGATATAAAATAACTTGTTTGAAATTATTAAAGTATTGTCAGCATGCAATGTGATATTTTGGTGTCCTTTTAAGGGTGTACAAAGTGGTTTTGGTTTTATAAAGAGATGGGTTTTGGTTTTTGACATGTTTTGGCACGAGTTGCCGGTAAGTGGCTCATTCGGCATTCTTATGAAAATGGTTGAGCTTAAATGTGTAACCTAAATGTTTTAAAGGGTTTATGTAAATATTTTTCTGTTGCTAATGGTGTGTGTACACCTCTATGAAAGGTAAAATTTGTACCTTTGTTATACGTTGGTTTGGTGAAATGCTTAAAGGCTCGTTTGGCATTTCTCTTTAAGGGGGGGTCATGTGTATTCCATGTTGTACCATTTGGGGTCATTTTAAGATTCATGAAATTGATTTAGTAAAATAGTTTTGGGGCTGCCAAATCTGGTTTGGTATGGCATTGGTGGCGTTTGGCCTAAAAAGTGCATTTTCAAATGGAATTCATGTGCAAATCTTTGTTAAACTTCTTGAAATTGTTTTATGAAAATTTTAGATGGTTTATTGAGTTATACAATGGGTGAAAAACATGTTTATCTACTATTTGGAGTTTGTGTGACCAGAACCCGTGTTTTTATGTGTAAATGGCATTTGATAGCATGTGGAACTTGTTTGAGCACAGAGGGAAACCCGGGTATCTAGGTGGGCGAACGTGTACTAGTATGCTAGTGATCCGGAGTGGTTTTGTTCCTGTTTCACGTATCAAGTTTGAAAATGACAACACTAACTAAACTATTATGATGATGTTGGGAGCCACTAGGTTATGGGTATGTTCCATACTAGTGGCTCGTGCACGAGAACGAATATTTGTTATGCTTACTTTTCACCGAGATACGAGGTACCTGGGGTCCACAGCTACCTAGTGCCTAGGAGTGTTCTCATGACTTGTGCTCATTGGATATATTGTATTCACCGTCAGCATTCGGTGAGTTTGGTTGGAAAATTGAGTACCATGTGTGTTTTATTTAAAGGTGTACTTTCTTTAAAGCAAGCCTCTTGAAAACCGTTTTCACTTTGAAGTTGCATCTCTTTGAAATTGGTTACTAGCATTTCCTGTTTATGAAAACTTGCAAGCATTTTTATTTTTTATTGTTTGCAGCATGGAACCTTGTTTGGAAAACATATTTTTATATATTGTATTTCAAACTTGAAATTGATGTTTCTTTTATTTTAAAGGAAGTGCATTGAGAATAGAATATCGGGCTAACCTACTGAGTTTTAGTACTCGCGCCTATTGTCTTCTTCTATTTTTAGACCTTGTGTAGGTTTCAGCTTGAGTCTGATCGCCTTGGGCGACATGTGATCGTTGTGTTGGAGAGTGACTAGCGGGGTCACATGGAGTTAGTTGGTTGTCATGTTTGATCAGTTGAGTTGTTGGTTCGGTTGTACTTTCACATTCATGTACGAATAACGTTCAGTTCAACTTTTATATAAATGTATATTAGGTTGTCCATTTCTTTCCGCTGTTTATTTAATTGTTTATATTTGGGCGAAATCATTCACTTGTCACTCTGCTAATACCTTTGGTACTTGTCGCCATCCTGAGAGGATCGGGAACACCTCTCGGGACTTGTCGCGGAGCGACCCGGGTGACCGGTTTAGGGTTGACCCGGGCTGGTTCGTGATACCCTAGGACATTATCACATCAATGTTATGCATAAGAACAATCAATATGTGATAATATATTTAAATTAATATTCATTTCTCTGAATATATATATAATATAAAGTATAAAGCAGTTCGTTCTAGGACACCAACTCCAACACTCATAACCCCATTTATTGAAATTACCAAGAGTGTACACCATTGGATAGTTTCTAAAAAACCTATGAGTCTCCACTCCTCATAGTCTGTATTATTTGTGTCACGTCTGATAATATCACCTGGTCATAGAACATATATTTAATAATATTGTCATAGCACTTCTAGATTTTCATCATAGTGAGGAATCACTATAACCTTTCAATATGATAGGTACATTTAGTACATTATCACATACAATGTCACGTAAAAGAATAATCATGTTGTGATACAAATTTCATTAATATTAAAAATCATGAATAGAGATAATCATAAAGTATATAGAAGTTGGTTTTAGGACATCAAGACCAACATTTAATTCTATAAAATAATGTTATTACTTAAAGATGATATGATCCCTTTAAAAACTAGTTCTCTAATTTACCTTTACATATTATTAAATTCAATGGGAAATACAAATGAAAATTTTGATAGAAATTTTATATTGGAAAATTCCACTGTAGGAGTTTAATGGAAAATTCCATTAGAAAAATCCATTGGAAAATTTCCAGTAAAAAATCCCTTCGTAAAATTACACTGAAAAGTTTTAGTGGAAAATTCTTATGAAAAATTCCATTGCAAAATAAAAATTCACAAGAACTTCCACTGAAATTTTTAGTAGAAAATTCTATTGAAAAATTCTACTGCAAAATACTGCTGAAAAACATCACTAAAAATTTACTGTGAAAAATTCCATGGAAAAACTCAATTAAAAAATACCAGGGGAAAATGTCACTTGAAAACTCCACTGGTAAATTTCATTGTAAACTTTCAGTGAAAATTTATACTAAAAAAATCTATTGAAATTTTTCTCTGAAAACATTCACTAAAAAATTGCAATGGAAAATTCCACGAAAAACCGTGATGGAAAATTCTTCCATTTGAAAATTCCAGCTGAAATTTCCCCTTGAAAACTCTAGTTGAAGCTTTCACTTCAAAATTCAACTTGAAAATTCCACTGAAAATTTTCATTGAAAATTTACTCATTCCACTGGAATTTTCCAATGGAATTTTTTACTTGAATTGACTGGAATATTACATTAAAAAATGTCATGGTAATATTCTAATAAAATATTTTGTTGGGAAACTTTTAGTAGAAAAAATTACGCAAATATTCTAATGATTTTTATAAGAAATTTATAAATAAACTAATCCATTGGGATTTTATAGTGGAATTTCTCATTAGAATTTCCCACTAGAATATTTCAATGAAAATTGCAATGTAATATCCCTTTAAAAAAATTCACTGAAAATCTACACTCAAATTACCCACTAAAATACTGAAATGAAAAATTACATTGAAATATTCAAATAAAACTCTTTAATGTGAAAATTTTAGTTGAAAATTGCATTCAAATATTTCAATAAATTTCTAGCGACATTTTTCAATGGAATATTCCATTGGAATTGTCAAATGGAACGTTCCGCTTGAACTGTCCATTGAAATTTTTCAATGGATTTCTCGCAATGAAAAGTTCCACTGTAAAAATTAATTGAATATTCCACTAAAAAATAGTACTTAAGAATTCCACCAATGGAAAATATCGCAGAAAAATTCTCTTGAAAAAATCCATTGAAAAAATCCATCGAAAATTTTCACTCGAAAGATATCACTGGAAAAATTCCCTATTAAATTATTGTGGAAAATATCACGGCAAACTTACAGCGCAACTCTAAAAATTTAGAGAAAATTTGTAGGATAATTTTTTATTTTGAATTATCGAATAGAATTTCTCAATGAAATTTTTCAATACATTTTTTTTCTATTTTATCATCCATTGTAAATTTTTAATAGAATCTCCAATAGTATTTTTTGTAAAATTTATCATTGGAAATTTTTAATGATTTTTCTTGTGAAATTTTTGTGTAAAGAAAATAAAATTTTTATGTTTATTTTCAATAGTAAATTTTTAACCATTTCAAAACGAATTCTATTAAAAAATGTAACAATTATTTTATATACATTTAAAAATATTATTAGTTTATGGAAATATTTTAGATTTTTTTCAAATGAATGTTTTTTAAAAACTCAGTAGTTTTTTTAAGTTATAAAAATGTTTTTTTACAATGAGAAATTATACACGTTTAGATATTTTCATAACAAAAGAAAATTTATCATGTATTTTAAAATATATTTTGTTTTAAAAGATAAGAGTATTTTAAAAGCATAAAGGATAAGTACTTTTTTTATTTCTTTTAAACGCACAGAAAGTTTTTCAAAGGCGTAAAAAAATAATTTATTTTATAAAATATAACGGTTTCAAATTGCAACAAAACATTATTATTTTTTAATACATAATATTAAATAAAAAAATTATTTCCAGAATGACTGCGGTTTATGATTCAATTTTGACAAATTGCAGGTTTGATAAATTCCGTCGGTCAAACTTGGATTTCGAAAAAGCTATTATAAATATCGGAACTAGGGATCAACGTCGGGTGGCCGATGTCGGGCTATGGCCGTGCTTGAACGATAATATAATATAATATATATATATTATAGCATTTAGAGACGTCACTATACATAATATAGTATTTAATTTAGTTTCTATAAGATGAGAATATTAAATTCAAAACCCGATTATTATTAAAGATTATTAAATTATTAAATAATAGTAAAATTATACGTCACCACGGGGTAGACTAATTATTAATGATTATTTATTTATTTTAAATTCAATTCATATTATATTTATAAATTAATTCTAAATGCTAATCCAAATAAATTAATTATTAATAATTTGCAAACTATATATTTTTAAATGATAATAAACTTATAAAATGTTTTTACATAACTTCATATTCATTCATAATGAATTTTAAAATTTTGGAATTATAAGAGTGTCTAAATGTGTTAAGTCAGTTAGTATAATAGAACAGGGTTAGGATGCTGAATTTCAAAAATATACAAGGTATAAAGAGTCCATGACTTAAAAACTAAATAGATTGCAATTGAGCACTGTGTATTGGATAAATAATCCATGACATTAATTATCTAAAATAAGACATGGATTAAGAAGATGAGGGTCATTAGGAAGAAAACGATTAATTTATACGGTGATCCAAAGTTAGGGAAAGAGCATAGGGAAACCATGATAAAAACAATATATATATATATATATATATATATATATATATATATATATATATATATATATAGCGGTATTTTTAACAATTTCAGTAAAACATGGTTATTTTTTAGCCATGTTAAAAAAAACATAGCTAAATTAGCATCTTTTGTAGACACATTTATGTAAAATATGATCAATTTCTAATTTAGTGACATTTTTGGATAAATGTGGCCATGAATATTGACTATATTGAGTTTTTCCAATCACTACCACATAAACGGATTTACGCTCCGCCGTCCTTTAACAATGCTAAAAAAATGACGATAAATGGGTACCTTTATCAGTGATGATAAAAGGTTCTTTGAACAATGCAGAAAACAATGGTGTTAAAAGTACTCCTTCATTATTGTTTTTTAACGCTGATAAAGATACCCTTTTTATTAATGTTTTTTCTTAACGGTGTTAAACGTACTCCATTTATCACCGCTTTTTTAGTAGTGTTGATAAAGGTCTTTATCAACATTTTTTTACTAGCATTGATGAAGGGTGAATTTCATAAAATATTATAAATCATTAAAGTTAATATATTAACATGAAAATATATTTATATTGATATATATGTAATATATTTTATTAAATATGATTTATATAAGGCTAAATACGCATTACACTTAATATATGAGATATTTAGTAAAAAATGGATTATAATATAATTAAAAAATAATAATAATTCATAATTTGCTAATTATTATCGAGTAATAGTCATTTAATAGCAATTTGAAGATCGAAAAAAATCAAAAAATTAATAAAAGATCTAAAATAAGTTGAAAATATAACTTGAACTTAAAACAATCATAACTTTTGATTAGGGTGTCCGTTTGAACTCTACCACATATCAAATCGAAGCCCTCAATGTCACAACCCGCACTTATTTCATACATAATCTTGAATTTATTCAAGAAAACACTTCCTTTTACATTGATGATCTTTTCACGTTTAGAGCTTTAGAGAATTAAGACAAAACATTCATAACATTACACATTGTACATAGTGGATACCATAAAATCAGTTTCCATTTTCCTCAGAATATAAAACATTAAAACTTAAAACAAGACTCCTTGACAATTCTTCAACATTTAACATGTCTTCCTTCCTTGTATTACTCATCCATTAACCTGTGAAAAATCATTTAAAAACTCGGGATGAGCACAAAAGCCCAGTAAGGTATGGAAAAGAAGGAAAAATCACATTAGTCCATGAAACTCATGACGTATGAAAACATTTTCAAAAGACATGCTTTCCACCCATAAATACTTACTTTGTGTATCATGAGATTTACACAAGATCCACACAAACATAAATATAATCATAGAGGTATCTTGGGGCATTACTTACATAATCTTGTAACCATCTTGACTACCTTAAAATTTGTAACCCTCACGGCTACCATACTTTGTGTAACCATCGCAGTTACACGTGGAGTAACCATACGGCCGACCTCCAACTTACTCATACCCAATGCATTGGAGGGAAATATAGGTCCCACCCTTCATCATAAACAATGCCCAATAACCAAAACATTATCATACAACATAAATAATAGCATAAAAACATTGCTTTTGAATCTTGTAAAACAGAATTTTAAAAAGGGGATTTTAGAAGAAAAGTCCCTTATAAACATCATATACTTGAAGTGAGACTTAATAGAGTGGATGGAATATGTATATACTCTGTAAACACACATAATGAAACATAATATAGACATAACCCATCACACAAACAATTTAAATAGCACATAAATAATAAAGTAGACGGTTAACCCAAAGAATGGAAATCGGGTTAAGAATTCCCTTACCTTGGGCTTGTCTTACTTCAAAATTGTTTAAAACTCCTATATAATGGTTAAAAGAGTGTTATTAGTATTTTAAAGAAACATTTTCATGTTTATAACATCTTATATGGTCATTTCATAACCTCATTTCACCCCTTAATTGTTAGTATTTTGTTCCTTGCATTATTTTGGGTGAGTTCTTTTGTGATTTTCACAATCGGTTCATGATGAATCGTTCTTGTTGATTGGAAGTGAAACTCCAGAATTGAAATGGAGTAGTTTTTACATATTTCCAGTACCATAAATTATACCATTTATCACTTTGATGCTTTATATGATGATGATTCATAAGTTAAAACATTAATTATGTTCGTTTAGATCATTTAAGTGGTTCTTTGATAATTACAACCTCATTTAGTCTTATAAATTTGAATCATGAGTACAAAAGAATTCCAGAACCTTATGTGAGTCATAAAACATATATTATAACCTGGTTCAACCATATAAATGGTTTCATTACCAGATTGAAGGTAGAAATGGAAGAAGAGAACATGTCGTTTTTGAAGGTGATAAATTTAACACCTCACGAACAACGTTCTCTTTAATAAAATAAATGGAAGAGGGAAAGGGCGTGGGGTGATATAATATAACATTAGAATCATAATATTACATTATATATATAATACTGTATTTACAGAACAATTTGGATGAAGATAGGTAGGGAGAGATCAAGAAAGGAACTTGAACTTGAAAGAAAATTAAAGGAGAAGAGAGAGAAAAATTACCTTTAGAATCCTCCTCTTGAGATCCTTTTTAAGGAAGCTAGGCTTGGTCTTTTGATGAGACCAGCAGCTTTTGGACATGGGGAATGAGCTAGGGAAGGTGTTTGGGTAGAGTTTAGAGAAGTCTTGGAGCTTGAGAGGTGTGAGGAAAAGAGGGAGTGAAGGGTGGCTTTTATAGTGGAGGGGAGAGGGGTTTCCTTAATATAAAATTGATTAGTTTATTAATTTCACCAAAGACCAGGAATAGTGAGTCTTGGATGACCAATAATAGTAATTTTATAATGTAATCCCGAACCAAGTGGGCTTACATCAGCAGAACATCATCGATGACTCAATTAATACATTATTTAGCATTTATTGTGAATTATCAGTTTCCACTATTCATAAAAAATTCAAGTATCTCAGAAAAATCTCAAAAATTTACCCCGACCATTTTTCGACGTGTAGAATCCAAAAATGAAGTCCATTTTTCAAAAATAAATTTCTAAATATTATTAATTTAATAATTAATAAAAATCATAATTTACTTTAAAAAAAATAGTTTTTAAGATTAAAACTGAATTTATAGTTCTTTCAAAAATTACGTAAGGTCTTATAAAATTATCTAAAAACTATTAGAAATTGATTCAATAATTTATGAATAAATTACAGGAAAATAAATATTCTTTTAAATTAATTAATTAATTATAATTAATTATTTATGACTTATAAAATACAAAAAACGTTTACTAAGGTCAAATTGTCACTTTCTAAGATGTCTAAATTTTATTTTATTATTCATAGGTAATGTTACTCTTATTTACTATTCATAAGGGTCATATTACTATTCATAAGGGTAGGTTACTATTCACCAAAAAAACAAGTTTGTTTCATCAGACTCTAAATAACATACTGAACACAATTGTAGATGACAGTTTCTTGAAATTCAAAACATATGAGAAATAAAATTATGTTTAAAGGATACTTATAAATATATACCTTAAACAAAATTTCAAGCATTTTCAATTTATTTTTAGAAAACCTTGGGATGTTACATTATCCCCACCTTCTTGAAATCGCGTCCTCACAATTTTATTTACTTATTAAACAACTGAGGGTATTTTTCCCTCATAGCATTTTCAGACTCCCATGTTGCTTCTTCAACCATGTGGTTTCTCCACAAAACCTTTACCTGGTGGATTACCTTATTCCGCAGTACCTGTTCTCTTCGATCAAGAATCTGAACTGGTTTTTCTTCATAAGAAAGGTTCTCTGCCAGCTGAACTGCTTCCAGCCTCAAGACATGTGATGAATCTGGAACATACTTTCTCAACATCAAAACATGAAAAACATCGTGTACCTGAAATAAGCTCGGAGGCAAAGCTACGTAGTATGCAACTGTTCCAATTTTATCCAAGATTTCAAAAGGACCGATGAACCGTGGACTTAGTTTCCATTTCTTACCGAAACACATCACACTTTTCCAAGGAGAGATTTTAAGGAAAACATGGTCACCTACCTCGAAAGAGAAGTCTTTCCTTCTGTTATCTGCATAACTTTTTTGCCTGCTCTGAGCTGTCCTCATGTGTTTCTGGATCATCCTCACTTTATCTGCCACTTCTTCTACTAATTCTGGCCCCATCAACTTTCTTTCACCGACTTCTTCCCAAAACGCAGGAGTCCGACACCGCTTTCCATACAAGGCCTGAAAAGGTGCCATCTGAATACTGGAATGAAAACTGTTATTATAAGAAAACTCAACTAATGAAAGATGCTGATCCCAACTTCCTTGATAGTCCATTGAACAGGCTCGAAGCATATCCTCCAAAGTTTGAATCGTTCGTTCTGACTGCCCATCTTATTGAGGATGAAAAGCTGTACTGAAATTCAACTCTGTGCCCAAAGACTTCTGAAGTCCCTTCCAAAATTTAGAAGTGAACCTGAGATCTCAGTCAGACACAATGGAAAGAGGAACTCCATGTAACCTGACAATCTCCTTGAGGTACAATCGAGAAAGCTGATCTAATGTCATTGTATCTCGAATAGAAAGAAAATGAGCAGACTTTGTTAGCCGATCAATAATAACCCATATCGCATTGTTACCTCAAGAAGTTTTTGGTAGTCCCACCACAAAATCCAGGGATATATTCTCCCATTTCCATTCTGGCACTGACAAAGGCTGAAGCATCCCCTTCGGTAACTGCCGCTCTGCTTTAACCTACTGACATGTCAAACATTTCATTGTAAAATCAGCAATATCTCTTTTCATCCCATTCCACCATTAATACTCTCGAAGGTCTCTGTACATCTTAGTACTTCCAGGATGAATAGAAAATGGAGAACTATGAGCTTCACACAACAATTCTTTCTTCAGCTGAGAATCACAAGGCACACACAACCTTTTTCCAAATCTTAAAACACAATCTTTATCAAGATTAAATTCTGGAAACTTACCCATTTTAACCAATTCTACCTTTTTCTGTAGCTCACGGTCTTCCCTCTGCGCTTTCATAATTCTGTCTGACAACGAAGACTGAACTGAAACCTGAAACAAAACAGATATATTCCCTGCAGCAACAACTTCTAAGCCAAAATTCATCAAATCATTAATCAAGGGATCATGTTCCAACCGTAGCATGGTTAATGATGCATGATTTTTCCGACTTAAGGCATCTGCTACTTTGTTTGCTTTTCCAGGATGGTAATTGATCGTGCAGTCATAATCCTTTATCAGTTCTAGCCATCTTCTCTGCCTCATGTTTAATTCCTTCTGAGTGAATATATACTTACGACTTTTATGGTCAGTATATATTTGGTATTTGGTTCCGTATAGATGATGCATCCATATTTTCAAAGAAAAAACGATAGCTGCCAATTCCAAATCATGCGTGGGATAATTTAGCTCATGAGGTTTAAGTTGTCTTGAAGCATAGGCAATTACCTAATCATTCTGCATCAAAACACAACCAAGTCCCTTCAAAGAAGCATCACTGTAGATGACAAACTCACCATTCCGAGAAGGTAAGGCCAAAACTGGAGCATTCACCAATCTCTTCTTTAGTTCCTGAAAACAAACATCACATTCCTCTGTCCAAACAAATTTAACCCCTTTCCGTGTTAACTTAGTTATTGGGATAGATAACCGTGCAAAGTTCTTAAAAAACCGTCGGTAATAACTTGTTAAGCCCAGAAAACTACGAATCTCTGTAACATTTGTGGGTCTTGGCCATTCATCAACTAATTTTGTTTTGGCAGGATCAACTGTTATTCCATCCTTATTTACAATGTGCCCAAGAAAAGAAATTTGTTGCAACCAAAAATCACACTTGCTGAATTTTCCATATAGTTTATTTTCTTTTAAAGTTTGTAAAACAACCCTTAGATGTTTTTCATGCTCCTCTTTATTTTTATAAAAAACCAGAATGTCATCAATAAATACAACCACAAACTTTTCCAAGAACTCATGAAATACTCTATTCATAAGATTCATGAATACAGCAGGTGCATTAGTTAACCCAAATGGCATAACAACAAATTCATAATGCCCATATCTTGTACGAAAGGCTGTTTTCGGAATGTCATCCTCCTTCACCTTCATCTGATGGTATCCGGATCTCAAGTCAATCTTGGAAAAGTACTGAGCTCCCTAGAGCTGATCAAACAAGTCATCAATATGAGGCAAAGGATACTTGTTTTTAACAGTGATGTTATTCAAAGCTCTATAATCAATGCAAAGTCTCATGGAACCATCTTTCTTTTTAACAAACAAAACAGGGGCCCCCATGGTGAAGTACTGGGACGAATGAAGCCTTTGACAAGCAAATCCTGCAACTGATTTTTCAATTCATGAAGTTCTATTGGAGCCATACGATATGGGGGTTTTGAAATTGGCTTAGCATCAGGAACTAAATCAATTGTGAATTCGACTTCTCGTTCAGGTATGACACTGGGTAACTCCTCAGGAAAAACATCAAGGTATTCATTTACCACTAGCACATCATTAATTTGAATAGTTCCCTTGTTTTCAACAATATGAGAAAGATAACTTTCACTTCCATCTTTCAGTAGTTTCTCAGCTTCCTGATATGTTATCAATTTTATGGGTTCATTCTTGTATACAAACTGAAACTCTTTCTGAAAAACAACTTCTTTAGCTCTACAGTCAATCTTAGCATGATAATCTGAAAGCCAGTCCATCCCCAGAATAACATCAAACTCGAATAAGGGTAAAACAACAAGGTTTGTAGGTAAAGTCTTTCCACATACCACAATAGAAATATTCTTATAATTCCTCTTTGCTATAACATTTCCCCTGGTGTTTTAACAACAAGTTCAGGTCTCATTTGTTGAGGTGATATTTCCAATTTACTAGAAAATTTCTCAAAGATGAAGGAATGTGTAGAACCCGTATCAAACAAAACTTTAGAAAAATATGAGTGAACAAACAAAGTACCTGATACAACTTCATTGGATGACCCAACACCTGCTGACGTAGTCACAAAGGATCTCACTACACCTTTCTGCTTGTAGTCTGGATTCTTTGCATCATTTGGATCCCTATTTGGACATGCATTTGCATAGTGACCCATCTCACCACATTTAAAACACTTTATAGTTTGCTTATCAGGATTAGTCTTTAGATCATTTTCATTGCAATCTCGGGCCATATGTCCAAACTTACCACATTTAAAACACTTCCCAGTTTTGATAAGACATTCCCCAGGGTGCTTCTTGCCACACTTTTCACAAACTGGAAACTGGATTTTCTTACCATCAGATTTCTTTGGTTGGTTCTTACCCATTGCTTGCCAACAAGAACTCTTCTTCTCTTTGTTTCCAAAATGCATGTTATCGTCAACAAATTCCATCTCTACCCTCTCAGCACATCGGACAAGTTTCTCATAACTTTTGAATTCACGGGAGGCCAACGCCCTTCGATACCTTGGCTTCAATCCTGAGTAAAAGCGGTTGATTTTGCTATCGAGATCCAGAATAAGATTTGGAGCATACCTCGCCAGTCGGGTGAAGTTCGCTTCATACACAGCCACTGAATCTTCCTCCTTTTGTTTCAATTCAAGGAATTGCTTCTCCATTCTAAGTCTCATCACCTTAGGAAAATATTTTTCAAGAAAAAGACTTTTAAATTCATCCCACACTAAGGCATCAAAATCCTCTATACCCATGATATTCCTTACCATTGACCACCACTGATCAGCTTCCCCTTCAAAATGGTAAATGTAAAGACTTACCTTTTGATTGTCCGAACATCCCATAACATCAAATATCTTTTCAAGGGCTTTAATCCATCCTTCTGCTGCCACTGGGTCAGAAGATCCATTAAATGCAGGAGGATGTTGTCTCATAAAATGTTCCACCACTGTCATGTTCCATTGGGGTACCTCTATTGGTTTTCTTGCATGGATTCCACCACCATTTATAGCCTACGTTAGCTGAGCCATTACTGTCACAAACTGCTCGGTTCCAATCCCTACCATTCCGGGCTGTAGATCAGGAAGGATGTCATTCTGTCGGTGCCTCTCCTCTTCAGCATCCATGTTCCTTCTGCGGACAACCATTCTGAACAAACATTTCTTAGATGAAGCAACATGGTAATCTTTAAATGCTATAACAAATTAAACATAGAGTGAAAATTATTTATGGTATTTTATTAGCATCACCTTAACCCCTAAAGTTATCTAAACCATCCTCTGATACCAACTGTCACAACCCGCACTTATTTCATACATAATCTTGAATTTATTCAAGAAAACACTTCCTTTTACATTGAGGATCTTTTAAAGTTTATATCTTTAGAGAATTAAGACAAAACATTCATAACATTACACATTGTACATAGTGGATACCATAAAACCAGTTTCCATTTTCCTCAGAATATAAAACATTAAAACTTAAAACAAGACTCCTTGACAATTCTTCAACATTTAACATGTCTTCCTTCCTTGTATTACTCATCCATTAACCTGTGAAAAATCATTTAAAAACTCGGGATGAGCACAAAATCCCAGTAAGGTATGGAAAAGAAGGAAAAATCACATTAGTCCATGAATACTCATGACGTATGAAAACATTTTCAAAAGACATGCTTTCCACCCATAAATACTTACTTTGTGTATCATGAGATTTACACAAGATCCACACAAACATAAATATAATCATAGAGGTATCTTGGGTAATTACTTACATAATCTTGTAACCATCTTGGCTACCTTAAAATTTGTAACCCTCACGGCTACCATACTTTGTGTAACCATCGCAGTTACACGCGGAGTAACCATACGGCCGACCTCCAACTTACTCATACCCAATGAATTGGAGGGAAATATAGGTCCCAACCTTCATCATAAACAATGCCCAATAACCAAAACATTATCATACAACATAAATAATAGCATAAAAACATTGCTTTTGAATATTGTAAAACAGAATTTTAAAAAGGGGATTTTAGAAGAAAAGTCCCTTATAAACATCATATACTTGAAGTGAGACTTAATAGAGTGGATGGAATATGTATATACTCTGTAAAAACACATAATGAAACATAATATAGACATAACCCATCACACAAACAATTTAAATAGCACATAAATAATAAAGTAGACGGTTAACCCAAAGAATGGAAATCAGGTTAAGAATTCCCTTACCTTGGGCTTGTCTTACTTCAAAATTGTTTAAACCTCCTGTATAATGGTTAAAAAAGTGTTATTAGTATTTTAAAGAAACATTTTCATGTTTATAACATCTTATATGGTCATTTAATAACCTCATTTCACCCCTTAATTGTTAGTATTTTGTTCCTTGCATTATTTTGGGTGAGTTCTTTTGTGATTTTCACAATCGGTTCATGATGAATCGTTCTTGTTGATTGGATGTGAAACTAAAGAATTGAAATGGAGTAGTTTTTACATATTTCCAGTACCATAAATTATACCATTTATCACTTTGATGCTTTATATGATGATGATTCATAAGTTAAAACATTAATTATGTTCATTTAGATCATTTAAGTGGTTCTTTGATAATTACAACCTCATTTAGTCTTATAAATTTGAATCATGAGTAAAAAAGAATTACAGAACCTTATGTGAGTCATAAAACATATATTATATCCTGGTTCAACCATATAAATGGTTTCATGACCAGATTGAAGGTAGAAATGGAAGAAGAGAACATGTCGTTTTTGAAGGTGATAAATTTAACACCTCATGAACAACGTTCTCTTTAATAAAATAAATGGAAGAAGGAAAGGGTGTGGGGTGATATAATATAACATTAGAATCATAATATTACAGTATATATATAATACTGGATTTAAAGAACAATTTGGATGAAGATAGGTAGGAAGAGATCAATAAAGGAACTTGAACTTGAAAGGAAATTAAAGGAGAAGAGAGAGAAAAATTACCTTTAGAATCCTCCTCTTGAGATCCTTTTTAAGGAAGCTAGGCTTAGTCTTTTGATGAGACCAATAGATTTTGGACGTGGGGAATGAGCTAGGGAAGGTGTTTGGGCAGAGTTTAGAGAAGTCTTGGAGCTTGAGAGGTGTGAGAAAAAGAGGGAGTGAAGGGTGGCTTTTATTGTGGAGGGGAGAGGGGTTTCCTTAATATAAAATTGATTAGTTTACTAATTTCACCAAAGAACAGGAATAGTGAGTCTTGGATGACCAATAATAGTAATTTTATAATGTAATCCCGAGCCAAGTGGGCTTACATCAGCATAACATCATCGGTGACTCAATTAATACATTATTTAGCATTTATTGTGAATTATCAGTTTCCACTATTCATAAAAAATTCAAGTATCTCAGAAAAATCTCAAAAATTTACCCCAACCATTTTTCGACGTGTAGAATCCAAAAATGAAGTCCATTTTTCAAAAATAATTTTCTAAATATTATTAATTTAATAATTAATAAAAATCACAATTTACTTAAAAAAACAGTTTTTAAGATTAAAACTGAATTTATAGTTCTTTCAAAAATTACGTAAGGTCTTATAAAATTATCTAAAACTATTAGAAATTGATTCAATAGTTTATGAATACATTACAGGAAAATAAATATTCTTTTAAATTAATTAATTAATTATAATTAATTATTTATGACTTATAAAATACCAAAAACGTTTACTAAGGTCAAATTGTCACTTTCTAAGATGTCTAAATTTTATTTTATTATTCATAGGTAATGTTACTCTTATTTACTATTCATAAGGGTCATATTACTATTCATAAGGGTAGGTTACTATTCACTAAAAAAACAAGTTTGTTTAATCAGACTCTAAATAACATACTGAACACAATTGTAGATGACAGTTTCTTGAAATTCAAAACATAGGAGAAATAAAATTATGTTTAAAGGATACTTATAAATATATACCTTAAACAAAATTTCAAGCATTTTCAATTTATTTTTAGAAAACCTTGTGATGTTACACTCAAAAAGATCTATGCTTTAGTGACCAAAGAGAACCCTGATCGCATTTTTTAAGGATAAAAAAGACCCAGAAGACTTCCAAAAATGAGTTTTTAGTCGGGATATCCCAATTTTTTTGACATTCGATGGAATTTCAACCTCATTTAAGGGAGAATTCTTATCTTTTTTTAGTAGACACTTAATTTATTTTCAAGGCTTAAACTCATGGATATTATGATGTTCAAAATTTGTTATTTTTCATAATATACTGTTATTTATAATGAAGTATATACACATATATACATATTTGTATATATTTACAAATGAAAAATTATTTTTATAAATAAATATGTAAACATGTTTACATATAAAATATCTTTTTAAATATACAAACCATATCTAAATACAAAATAATATCCATTTTATTATTTAAAATAAAAAATATGAATATTTATTTACCTATATAAATGTGTGTGTGTGTGTGTGTATTTGTGTGTCTGTATTAACAAACCAATATATATTATCTATATATTCTAATATATGTATATAAATGTTAATATATAATATATGTAAATATATATAAATATGTATAATTATATTTATAGATACACACACATATATAATATATATATATGTATGTATGTATGTATGTATGTATTTACTTATAAACATACACACAAAAAACATATTTTATAAATATATTTAAAAATAATCATATATATATATATTAATATATAAATAAATATATGCATAAAAAATATAACTATATATATATATAAATAGATATATCGTAAAACAAATAACAAAACGACATAGTGGAGTGGTAAAGCTACAACTGCACGAGGGGGAGGTCTCAGGTTCAAATTCAAGGGGAGGCAAGAGCGTGCCAACATGAGAATAAATTGTAGCATTAATAAAGGTGTGGGTGTAGAGTTGATAAAGAGATGGGGGTGACTTTGAGTGCTAAAAGAGGGGGTGGGGTGTAGCGGTGATAAAAGAGACCCCATTTTAACCGCGCTTAAGGAAACAATGATTTTTAGCGCTGTTAAAATCCATTTTGAGTGCTGCTAAATGTCTTATTTGTAGCAGTGAATCCAATCTCCATATTGAACTCCCACGACATCGACCACTCCAACCTTTGCAATTGCAACCCTCACAGTGTAAATCACCTCTAATGTCACGACCCGCCCTCGGGGCCCGTGCCGTGACTACCCCAAGCCCGCCTTTCATAGGCCAGGGGCTGGCGACTAGCACCAAAGGTGTAAATCCCGATAACTGGGAAGACATTGCCTTTATATAAGTAAACAAAACACCACAGAGTACAAGCGGAAGCAAAACACTAAGTACAAAAGAAAGTGCTGAAAAGTAAATAGGCCAGAATACAAACCCAAAAGAAAGTACAACTACAGCTGAACAAAGTACAACAGAAAAAGACAACAGCTGTAAGAAAGGAAGCAGCTCCTGGGTCATCCTCCTCGGATCCTACCTGAAGGGTAGGTACAGATGGCGCAACTTCTAGATCGTCCACCACGGATCCTACCTGAAGGGTAGGTACAGATAGCTTCCACAACGCTCTCGCCCTTCAACATCCTCCGAGTGTCGTCTCGCCGTGAAGTCTACCTCCGGGTACTGACTCGTCGTGTAGTCCACCTCCGGGTACCGTCCAGTCCTCGAACACTCGGCCTTCATCAGCACTGTCGTCGTCTGCAACCAACACAACGAGGTGCGGGCATAACCCGTGCAGGGGTGAGTATAATGATACTCAGTAGGGACCCCGAGACCCTCAAGGTCTCACTAAAACCAACAAGGATAACCACAAATAAGATCTCAACAGATAACCTCTACTTAGGTATATGCCCATACATATACCTAAGTTATCAAGTAACCCATCTCAATCATGAGGAAACACAAGGATTGTGAAATCAACGGATAACCACTACCCAGGTATATGCCCATACATATACCTAAGTTATCAAGTGACCCATCTCAATCATGAGGTAACACAAGGATTGTGAAATCAACGGATAACCACTACCCAGGTATATGCCCATACATATACCTAAGTTATCAAGTGACCCATCTCAATCATGAGGTAAACACAAAGATCAAAAGTCTCAGCTCAAACCATGATTTTCATTATCGAAATCGTAACTGCTGAAGAGCTCCGTCTCTGGAGTGTACAGTGGTCCTGTCACGACTCCGAGGTACTGCTCACTAACCTAAGACTGCTGAGGTACTCCTCCTGTCGAGTACCACGGGTCAGCCACCCAAACACAGTAGTGCTTCCCGCCGAGGTATGTCACCCAAACACAGTAGTGCACACCCCCTAGTAGCCTGCTGAGGTACTCTCCGGACGAGTACCGCGGGTCTGCACTGTCACACAGGTAGTGCTCCATCTTCCATGGGTCTGTACCTCACAAAGTAGTGCTCTGTCCACTGGGCTAGTCGACTCACTCCAAGTCGAGTCAGTCAAGCAGTCGTCAGGTCTCAGTCGGCTACACGGTCTCCGTACTCTGCACGATCGTCTCCGGGAGGGTCCGCTCCACGAGCTACAGGTCGATACTCCAAGTATCTCAAAGTCCCACGAAGAAGTATCTCAAAGGACCGCCTCGTCATAGGGGTCTCAACGCAACAGATGGCGCGTCAATCGGACGCCCGGTCTGTGAGTTATTTGCCTTTCCGTCCCAGGGCCCCGGTTGGTTTCGTGAGCGAACCAACCCGGTCGTATCTCAACTGTACCCTGAACTATCATAGGGTATACTCATAGGGACTGTTTCTCAACGTGATCACCAACGTCGCTGACGGTTCGTCAAACGGACGTCCAGTCTGAAAGATATCAGCTTTTCCGTTCCAAGGGCCCGATTGGATTTCGGGTACAATCCAACCCGGACACTATCCAACAGCAACCGAAACTCGGGCGAAGAATACCAAAAGTTCCGTCTCATCATGAGTAATTCAACGAGACAGACGACACGTCTATCGGAAGCCCGGTCTATGAGTTATTGGCTTTTTCGTTCCAGGGGCCCGGTTGGTTTCGTGAGCGAACCAACCCGACCACACTCCGACGGAATCCAAACCTCGAGCGGAGTAAGCTAAAATATCCGTCTCACTTAGAGGAATCCATCAAAGTTGATGGCACGTCAATCGGACGTCCGGAGCTCAAGATATAAGCGTTTCCGCTTCGAGGGCCCGATTGGTTTCGTATCCGAACCAACCCGTCCGAACCCAAAGTATTCTGAAACCTTGAGTATAATATACCGAAATGACCGTCTCGTTCCAAGGATCGCTACGCAATTGACGGTACGTCGATCGGAGGTCCGTAGCCCAAGATATGGGCATTTGACCAAAGAGGGTCCGAAAGTAGGGGGTCTGGGCCCGACCCGGCCCGACCCAGTACCCCATGGATCGGCCAAACCGGGTCGACCCGGCCCGAGCAGTGACCCGGCCCGACGACCCGGCCCGGTCGGCGGCGCGGCCAGCGGGGCCAGCGCGCCGCGCGAGCGCGCCCAAGGGAGGGGCTACGCCCCTCCTTTAATTCAAAACGACGACCCCCTTTAAGGGCCCGCACCAAGTGTGCAACCCGGGGGGTGTAACCCCCCTGGCTTTTCCCCTGTAACGGCCGGCCAGCGCAGGGCCGGCCGGTTTCTCGTCGCGGGACCCCGCGGTCCCGCGCCTTCCGGCGCCGGCGGCCGGAGTTCCGGCCGCCTTCTTCGAATTCTCCAGTGGGGGGTTTTTCCGGCCGCTACTTCCAGGATGGCTGCAAATTCGTCCGGCGCGGCGTGACGACACCGCGTCCTTCCGCCGCGGCCCGACTCCGGCCGCGGCCTCATTCGTACCCTCGACGCAGCGCGACGGCGTCGCGTTTCTTCGTCGTGGCCCGCATCGTTCACGTCTCCTTTCGCTCAAGCGCGGTGCAACGATGCATTACCGTCTTCACTAATCAAAATGAAGAATAGCAAAGGGGGGAGGGGTATCAGACGTGTTTGTGCGGACTGATCCCCTCCCGTTATATCGATAGCAGTTGGCCGAAACGTAAAACGTTTAACCTTCACAATTTTTAATTTAAATAAAAATTGGAACATGCCCGTCAGATTTATCTTTCATATTTGAAGGAAAGAATCACCAACTTAAAATAGTCGAACCCCTACCTTGGGTATAAGCCGATTGGAAGGAGGCGTCGTCGTTCGAGGTTCGTCGCGGTATGGCGTCACGAGGATGACGACGTCGAAGGGGGACGTCGGCGTTCGTCCGACTCGAGGGAAGGCGAAGCCGTCGTCGCTCGCTTCCCGATTCCGTTTCCGAGCTTGTTCGTCGATCCGTTGACGATGAAGGGGAAGAAGAAGATCTGTTGAAGAGTTTCGTCGTGGAAGGGGAAAAATTACGTGGAAGGAAAATGAGCGTTCTTCATCAGAGGTGGCGCGTTCTTCGCGTTCTTCGCGTTTTCCGGTGAAGGAGGAGGAGGAGAGGAAAACTCAGCGCAACGCTTCCCAACCCAAAAATAAAATGAGGCTAAGGCCTTATTTTATTTCTTTCCGCCAACGATTTCAAATTTCAAACGACGTAACCCTCACAATTAATTTCAAGTGCGTTGAAAAAATTAATTGATGGGTTAGAGAAATTATGGGGAGAGTGGTGCTTTATGCAATAAAAGAGGGGGGTTTTAGAAAGTTGGAAAGGGTGAGGCTCGTGCGGGTCCCACCTAGTTAATCCTCCCGAGGGAGGTTATGCGGGGGTGGTTCCCACCAACATAACCTCTCTTGAGAGGTTATGGTGTGGTGGCCCCCACCTCAACCACCCTTTGGTGGTTTTAACTTCCACTTGGTGGTTTTAACCACCACCAATAAAATTGTTTCACAATTTTATTTATTCCTCAAAATTTAACTTCTCCACTCGAGAAAACGCAACAACGGTGAAGGTCCCCTAAAGTAATAACCGATGTTTCGAGTTCAACGGTGCTCTCAGAATTTGATTCCGAGCACCAGTTCAAAAGATAGAAATTCCCGCTCGTTCGTTCACTGAACGTACCCGAGCCAAACTTCGGAAAATAATTCCGGGCACACCGGGCCTCGGAATCAGGCGCCGTCAGAAACTGCGTTCTTGTAAAATCCCAAAGAAAATTAAGAAAAAATTTTCCTTGAAATTTCTAGGTCTTTACATCTAACCCTCATAGTGCCAACCTCCCACTCATCAACCACTCCAACCCCCGTGACATCCGAAGTCTCTATTCAATATTCAACCCTTCAAGCCTTCTCTCTCTCTCTCTAGTTAGTTATCCTCGACATGAGAAAGGGTTTTGGTTCACAGGAGAGTTTATGTTGGGGATAAGAGTATATCTTTTGGGTAATACATATAACATTTACTTTGGATGGTACTAGATGAAGGTCACCGATGCACGTTATGTTCTCACTCTCCTTAAGAGTAGACTCATCCCCACCAAATCAAAAGTACTACGGGTTGCTAACAAATCTTATTTTGGATACAAAAATGACTTGATACTCGACATAAATACTTTGTGGAGAGTATCCCTTAACGAAGCTTTGGAAACAAGAGAATAATAAAATAATTTTTTTTGTTGCGCACCAACAAAATTCATTTGATGCTTGTTGAAGGCTTTTAATTGAGTCTCATTTTGTATGAAGGATTGAAGCTCTTGAGAATGTTTGAAATTAATTTTCCCATCCAAAGAGGACTCCATTTTATAGGCATGGAACCACACATTCAGATAAAGCATCATACCCCTTGGAATTGGGTTGATACCTTTCCTGGAAAGACATGCATTTTTTAGATTTATTCTTATCCATTGGATTGCACATGATCAAATTACTAGACTAGATCTCACCCGCTAGCGAACATACGTGTCTGCTAGTGAATAGATGTGTCCATTACAACTCATTTTACAATGTGGGATTCCAATAAGGCCTCTCCCTTTTAAAAAACATAAAAAAAACAAATTAAATATTTTAAAAATATTAAAAATACAACAATCCCCTACCATTTTAAAATATTTAAATACCATTTTGAAAATCAAGAATCATACTCTCTTGGAATGAACTTGCATAAATAAAGGTATCAATTGATTTGAACTATTATATAGTAGAGACAAATCAAAGTTAAATATAGAAACAAGTGGACACTATCTTGAACATGTAACTCTTATTATCAACCAGATTCTTCCTACACAAGTTCATTCAAATTCCTTAGTTCTTCATCTATTCCTAGACACCATTATGCCCATGTGTCACTTATCATTTCATGAATGTTTGAGAACCAAAGTCATAAGCTCTTTGGGGTGGCCCCACTCCTACATTCACATAGGTGAACCAAAAAGTGTTCCCATGTTTCAAAACTTGTTTGAAATCCTTGGTTCATTATGAGTTTTAAAATTACTCTCCATTTTCCTCATGGGAACCAAACAACATTTTTTTGGCATGTAATATACCTTTGGTGTTTCCTTTACACATATTATAGAATTTCCTACAATTCACTTATACATGTGAAGTTATCACATGTTAAGTTGAGGTCCCATCATTGGTGATTTTTTATGAGGACTTTAAACCCATCCCTAAGGAATTTTTTCATACCAACTCCCTTGAAAGCCCCTTTGTTAGTGGGTCCACAAAATTTTGGATTGATATAACAAAGTCCACAATTATGATGTCATCCTGTATCAACTGTCTCACATAACTATGTCTGAGATCAATTTGTATTGATTTTCCATTATAAGTATTATTTTATGACCTAGCCAATGTTGCTTGAGTATCACAGTGTATAAAAATCAAAGATACCATCACATGGCATAATGTTAGATCCGATAAAAGAGATCTAATACATTCCTCTTAATTTTTAGTAGTTTCTAAAGCAACAAACTCAGATTCCATTATGGATTCTGTTGTATAAATTTGTTTATTTGAACCCCAATAGGTCACTCCACCTCCAAGCGTAAAAAAACCCAACCACTCATAGAAGAGTGATCTTCTAGATTAGTTATCCAGCTCGCATTGGAACAACCTTCCAATACCCTTAGGTTTCCACTATAACATATACAATGATCCATAGTACCCTTTAGATACTTGAGTACTCTTTAAACCACATCCTATTGTGCATAACCTGGATTACTCGTATACTTGCTCAAATTTCTAACATATGTAATGTCTATTCGTGTACATGTTATGGTATGCACGAGACACTCGATCGACCTAACATATTCAAATTAAGAAACTTACCTACTAGGATTTGGTATCATCCTACACCCAAAATCATATGGGGCCGAAGCTAGGGAATAATCAAATTTTTCGAACCACTTTAAGACTTTTTTCAATATATTGAGATTGAGAAAAAAGAATGAAATTATTATTTATAATAATCTTGATTCCCAAAATAACATCAGTGTCACTGAAGTCTTTTAAACCAAATTTTCTATATAAAATAGGCTTTTTCTCATTTATTTGATTCACATCAGTTCAAAAAATAAGCATGTCATCAACATATAAACAAATAACACCACCACAGTTATTATGGAACCTACTATAAACACATTTTTTAACTTGGTTAAATAAAAATCCATTTGATAAGATTATTTCATTAAATTTCTCATGCCATTATTTTGGATCTTGTTTTAAACCATAGAGGGAGTGTACCAATTTACAAACCTTCTTTTCTTTACCAGGTACTATGAATCCTTTTGGTTATTCTACATATATTTCTTCATCCAATTATCCATTTAAAAATGTTGTATTAACATTCATTTGGTGAATTTACAAATTATATAAGGAAGCGAAAGCTACAAGAGTTCTAATCGAAGAAGTAACAACCACAAGAGAATAAGTATCAAAATAATTGATTCCTTACTTTTGAGTAAACCCCTTGGCTACCAATTTGGAATTATATTTTTCAATTGTACCAGAAACTTTTTGTTTTCTTCTAAATACCCACTTACAACCTATAGGTTGTGAACCTTGAGGAAGATCAACTAATAGCCAAGTATTGTTCCCAGCAATAGAGTCTATTTCCTCATTTATGGCTTTCTTCCAAAGTGATGCATTAAAATATGACATATCCTCTTTGAAAGTTTTTAGATTAGACTCTATATTGAGTAAAACTAGAGTTTGTGTAACAATATTATCATTAGTTCCTTCCAACAAGCACATATTGAAATCAAATCCACACGTATTAGGTATTCAGGGTTGTTTACTTTTACGAACCTCATCAATCTATCTGTTTGAGATACTCTTTTATTTAATCCATATTCCTCTATTTGGACTTTCTTAGGTAAAGTGGTAAACCTAGATCCATTAAAAATTGCATCTCATGATCTAATAACTGTATTAATAGCTACTAAATCATTTTATTCTACAAACATGAATCTCTAAGCCTTTTAATACTCCACTTATCCAAGAAATATTCTATCAATAACTCTTTTACCAAATTTTCTCTTTTAGGTTTAGGTACTCTTATAATTTCATGAAAAACCCAAACCTTTAAATAATTTAGGTTTGGTTTCCTTTGATTATATAATTCATATAGATTCATAGCCTTCCCTTTTTTGGGAACCCGATTTAGGATGTGACACACTGTCAATAATGATACTCTCCAAAAACCTTTTGAGAGACCCAAGATAGACATCATGGAATTAACCATTTCTATAACATCACACCCCATCTCATTGGCTTGAGAGGACAGAGGAATGATACTGGGCCTTAAACGACGTTCCCAGGGCATCAAAGGCTGGCAATAAATGCCAATGGCTTCAAGAATAAATTGGAGAACGATTTTCCCTTAAGACAAAACCAACCAAACCATCCACTAACAACAAAACTATATGACACTACTACAAATATGCCCTTTATCAGCGCTAAAAATGGCCTTTAACAGTGCTAGAAAAGCGGTGTTAAAGACGGCGAAGATAAAGGGGGGGGGGGGTCCCCTTTATCAGTGCTAAAAAAACGCTAATAAAGACCCCTTTTATCAGCGCTCAAAAAAAGCGCTCATAAAAGTACCCCTTTATCAGCGCTTTTTTTAGCACTGATAAAGGGATCCTATATCAGCGCTTCCTTTATCAGCGCTTTCGTTTTAGCGCTGATAAAGGACCCTTTTGTCAGCGCTTTTAAAAAAGCGCTGATAAAAGTTAACAGAAATAAAAAAAAATTAAAAAAAAATTAAAAAAATTTAAAAAAAATTAAAAAAATCCTGCCAATCCAGGGGGGCTTTTATAGCGCTTGATCCCCCTTTTAACAGCGCTTTCTACCCCCTCCAGCGCCCCGCATGCACCCCCTCCACCCTTTATCAGCACTAGCCCCCCACATCCACCCCCATGCGCGCGCCTCTACCTCCACCAGGTTTTGAACTCGAGACCCCCCCTGCGCGCCTAAGCCCTTACCACTACTCTATTTTGATTTGTTTGCTATTTCATGATATCTCTATTTATATATATATATAGTTATATTAATATATATATATATATAGTTATATTAATATATATAGTTATATTAATATATATATATAGTTATATTAATATATATATATATAGTTATATTAATATATATATAGTTATATTAATATATATAGTTATATTAGTATATATATAGTTATATTAATATATATATAGTTATATTAATATATATATAGTTATATTAATATATATATAGTTACATTAATATATATATAGTTACATTAATATATATATAGTTATATTAATATATATATATATACCTATATTAATATATATCTCTATTTATATATATATATAGTTATATTTATTCGTATAGTAATATATATTTATATTAATATAGTTATATAGTTATATTAATATATCTATATATAGTTATATTATAACATATCTCTATTTATATATATATATATTTAATTATATTTATTCGTATAGTAATATATATTTATATTAATATATATATATATATATAGTTATATGAATATATATATTTATAGTGATATTAATATATATATATAGTAATATTAATATATATGTAGTTATATTAATATATATATATATAGCTAGATAAATATATATATATATATATAGTTATATTAATACATAGTAGTTATATAAATATTCATATATTGGTATTTTAAATAAAATGGATATTAGTTATTATTTATATAAAGCTAATATATTTTATATGTAAATATGTTTAATTATTTATTTTAAAAATTTAATTTTTAGGTGTGAATATATAAAAAATATGTACATATAGTTATATATTTGATTATAAATAGCAGTGCATTATAAAAAACGATAAAATTTCAAAAACATAATATCAATATGAATGTAATACCTTGGAATAAATTCAGTCCCCACCAAAAAAAGCCAATAATACCCCCTTAAACAAGGCTGAAAATCCACAAAATGTTAAAAAATCGGGGTACCCCGACTAAAAACTCAGTTTTGGAGGCCTTCTGGTCCTCTTTTAGCCTCTAAAATTCCTTGATCGAGGTTCTCCCTAATCATAGTGACGTAGAGCTCATCGCAGGCTTCGATTTGATATGTGGTAGAGCTCAAACGGACACCCGGATCAAAAGTTATGGCCGTTTGAAGTTTGAGTTGCGTTTTCAACATATTTTGGATCTTTTTTTAATTTTTTTTAATTTTTTTATTCTTCAAATTGTTATTAAATGACTATTACTCCATAATAATTATAAAATTATTAATTTTTTTTTAATTTTTTAAGAAGCCATTTTCACTAAATATCTTATATATTAAGTATATTAAGTGTAAATGTACATTTATACTTATCTAAAATATATTTAAAAATTATATATTATATTTATATATCAATATAACTATATTTATATATCAATATAACTATATTTATATATTAATATATTAATATATATATATATTTTTTGAATTCGACCCTTTATCAGCGCTTTTTCGTTAGCGGTGATAAAGGGGGGGTGCTGCGAAAAACTGTTTTTGTGGTAGTGTGATGCATGTCGATAAAACATTCAAACATGTATTACCAAAAAGACAACCAAGTTGTTCCATAATACAACATAAAAACCAATACAACCAAACATAATATCAGAGTACCATATGGAAGACTAAACAAGAGACCCAAAATAAACCAAGACACACTCCACAACTCCACACCAAGCTCCATGCTCTAAGCACCACCACGTCTCCCAAGCATCACTACGAGCCACTAGCAATGCGATACTTTACCTTTACCTGTGTCCTGGAATACGACATCTACAAAAGCACCAAATTTCCAAAGCAGGGGGTGAGTACTAATACGTAGTATGTTTTCCCCAAATGGATTCCCTACACACGCCACTAGGAAAGAACCATTAAAACATTTATATAAAGTAGTTTATATAAAGCATTAAATAGTGCAACCATTACCATAAGTCAAACATACACTTACCAAGCCATGATAAACAAGGGGAATCCACACTAAGCCATAATCCATATCACTATCACACATTAGCACAACCAATTTCCATCTTTCATAGAAACACAACAACCAAACAACCACAGTGGAACTTCCCATCCAAACTTGTTTACTTCATTCCCAAACCAGTGGTACTTCCCACCCACTTATACTTTGATGGTGGCCCTTCTGTCCACTTTCCATCCTCTTTTTATAGTGGTAATCCCGCCCACTTAACACACAATTAACGCAAGCCATAAAGCTTAAACCATGACCAAGAATATCACATCAAGGTCACCACATCATGAAAACAATTCATCTACAACCAAAAAATGCCTCAAGCACATCAACAATTTCAACACATGCCCATTCACTTCAATAAACCACTCATTTATTGAAAACACTATTTAACAATTTTCCATGCCAAAGCACATTTCAATAAACCACACTTTTATTGAAAACCATTTTCATAAACCATTTTCAAAAATCAACCCAAGAAACAGATTTTAAAATCTCCATTTTAAAATCAAACATCAAGAACATTACACGACAAAAACCCCCTTTTCCCAAAAATCCCCAAAACACTAAAAAAGGGATTTCTAACCAATTTCACACATCAAAATCACCAATTAATTTAAGCAAAACCAATTAATTGGAACAATCTTTATAGTTCTAACAAAGTGGAGTCGATAGAGAAGCCACCTACCTTTAGGGTTCCGGCGAAATCAACCCATGAACAATCGCACCACAAATCCAGCGAACGCACCACCAAAACTGCTCTAGATCCCCTTCCCTAACATCCACAAGCCTTAAAATCAACACCCAAGGCAACTCCAACCCTAGATCTGCATGAAATTGATGTAGATATAGAAAACCAAGAGAGAGGAAGATGTAGATCTAGAGGAAACCATAAAGAACCACGAGAGGAGACTTACCAGAGAAGAACTGACTTCAATCCACCAAGAAACCCCTTTGATTTTCTTCCAAAATGTGTGGGAGAGCCCCTAAAACCCCTGAGAACTGAAAATCCCAAGTGAGGCTTGAGTGGGAGAAGATTTGGAGTGTAATAGGTTAAGCCTGAGGGAGCCTGTATTTAAAAACCCTACTTTTAAGTGGCCACACGGTTAATCCACACGGTTTGGAAAACCGTGCGCTAACCGTGCGCTAACCGTGTGCATGCCACTGTCTCGAGAGGAGGGGTCTGCACGGTTTCCTCGCATGGTTTGACAAACTGTGTGTAGTCCGTGCGAAGCCTAATGTCTCCCCCTGCACGGTTTCCTAGAGAACCCGCACGATTTTCCCTAACTGTGCTCAAACTGTGCACCCTTAGAAAAGCCTCCAAACTTATTCAAAACCATTCAAAAGTCTCCCAACCTCTTCCCAAGTCATCCTAATCACTTTAAACACATAAAAAAAGGCATAAAAAGGGATACATACTACAAATCGGGGGTGATACAATTTCAATTAATCACTACTACAAATACGGAATTTGACAATGCTAAAATTGGCCATTGTCAGCGCAAAAAAGCACCGACTAACAAAGTGATTTTTTTTAAGAAAGATGGAGGCAGTGCCTCTTTTATTAAAAATAAGAAAAAATAGTAGCCCAATAGAGTATGGGAAGACACAACAAAATCCCAAGCAACAAACAATGAAGTGAGATTAAAATCCACAAGCTTTTATCAATGCTATAAAAGCATTGATAAAAGAAAACTTTATCAGCACTACGAAAAGAATGAATAAAAGGTACATTTATCAGCACTTAAATAAGAACTCATAAAGAACTACCTTTATCAGCACTATTGAAAGCATTGATAAAGAGTACTTTTATCAGTGCTAGAAAAAGTACTGATAAAGGGCCATACTACCATGGTGTGCTGTTAAAATTACAACACACTACATCAGCAAAAATAACAGTAAAAAAAAATACAGATTGAAAATATAGACTTTAAATGAAATAAAATTTACAACACAAATACAATAAAAAACACTATATTATAGACATTTAAAACATTGGTTTTTACAATTACATGAGTAAGTACAAATTATCACAGAAATTAAAAAACATCAATGTTCCTTGGTCTTTGGCCCTGACCCCTAGTCATGATATTGCTGAACAAACCACTCTAGCTTGAGCAAAATAATGAAACTGTATAAGAAAAAAATTCTTATGTTAGTAATACTATAAAGAAATAAATTAAACACAAAGTGTTAATTTTAAACTAAAAACATATACTTTGAGTCATACTAGGAACACCATGTATTGGATTGTGTTGTAGTTGATTCTTGCACATCACACCATTTATTTTTGTTCTCAAAAGTAGGTACTATTGAATTGACTCTCATTTGTGGTGATACAATATTCAAGATGACTTGCTTTTTGAGAACAAGCCTTAAACCATCATGCTATTTCTTTTTCGTCTTCAAGCATCATCTCTATGAAAATTAACTAAATATGTATAAGATAAAAATGATAAGGAAATTAATTAATTAATAGCATATAAAATTATAAAAAACAATCTGAGATTTTTTTCTCAGTTTCGGCAATGTGATACGCATTTTGAACTAAAATGAAACTTATTTATTAAAAACACACAATTTGAGTCATACCGACCACATTGTGTGTCATATTGATATGTGGTCAATTTATATATGCCAAAAATGAATTATGGATCATTTTCATAAATTATTAAGAAAATTTGAGTGCGTTTTCCCAGTTTTCAATGAGTGATACACGTTTTTAACTAAATTGTCAATTTTAAACTGACAACAGACAATTTGAGTCATATAATTATCACCGTGTATTAAATTAAGGTACAAATGATTCCTATATGTAAAAAATGACTAATAGATCATTTTCCTAAAGTATCAAAACAATTTGAATGTGTTTTATTAGTTTTGAGCATATCACTTGTCTTTTTTACTAAAATTAATGTCAATTTTAAATAAAAAGACACACTTGGAGTTATACTGGTCACAACGAGCATCAAATTGAGGTGAAAATGATTCCTACATGTCATAAATTAATTATAGATCATTATTATCAAAATGATATGAATGTTTTTTCTTGATTTTGAGTATGTCACGTTTTTTTACTAAAATGTCATTTTAAATTGGAAACACCCTCTTTGGGTCATACCAGTCACATCGTGTTTCAGTTTGACATGATACTGATTCCTAAACATAAAAAATGACTTTTATGAACCATTTTCTTAAATTATCATGAAAATAAAAGCGTGTTTTCTCAGTTTTCTTTGAGTGACATGCGTTTTGAACTAAAATGTCAATTTTAAACTGATAACAGACACTTTGAATCATACCGAGAACACCGTGTATCATATTGAGGCACAAATAATTCATACACATCAAAAATGACTTATGTATTGTTTTTATAAAGTATAAAAACAATATTAATGTGTTTCTTAGTTTTGAGTATGTCACTTGTCTTTTTTACTAAAATTAATGTCAATTTTAAATAAAAAGACACACTTAGAATCATACCGGTCACACCATGCATTGGATTGAGATGAAGATGATTCCTAAACATCAAAAAATGACTTATGGGTTGTTTTACTAAGTTATCAAAATAATCCAAATGTTTTTTCTTGGTTTTGAGTACGAAACTTGTGTTTTTTACTAAAATGTCATTTTAAACTAGAAACACACACTTCGAGTCATACCAACCACATTGTGTGTTAGATTGAAATGTGGTCAACTTCTATATATCAAATATGAATTATTCACCATTTTACTAAATTATCAAGACATTCTAAGTGTGTTTTATTGGTTTTCAGATAGTGACACACATTTTGAACTAAAATGTCAACTTTAAACTGACAACAAACACTTTGAATCATAAAAAGTACACTGTGTATAAGATTAAGGTGTGGTTGATTCATACACATCAAAAATGAATCATGGATCATTTTCATAAAGTATCAAAAGAATCTGAATTCATTTTCTCAATTTTGAGTATGTCACTTGTCTTTTCTACTAAAATTAATGTCAAATTTAAATAAAAAGACACAATTGAAGTCATACTGGTCACAACGTGCATCAGATTGAGGTGCAGATGATTACTATACATAAAAAATGACTTATGAATCATTTTGATAATGTATCAAAATAATCCAACTTATTTTTATCAGTTTTGAGTTTCCCACTTTCGTTTTTTACTAAAATGTCATTTTAAACTAGAAAAATGCACTTCGAGTCATACCAACCACATCACATGTCATATTGACATAAAATAAATTTCTATATGTGGAAAATTAATTATGGATTGTTTTCCTAAATTATCAAGAAAATTAAAGTGATTTTGATCAGTTTTCAGTGAGTGACACATGTTTTTAACTAAATTGTCAATTTTAAACTGATAACAGACACTTTGAGTCATACCGGGAACACCGTGTATCTTATTTAGGCATGGATGATTCTTAAACATAAAAAATAACTTATGGATTATTTTTCTAAAGTATAAAAACAATATAAATGCATTTTATCAGTTTTGAGTATGTCACTTGTCTTTTTTACTAAAATTGATGTCAATTTTAAATAAAAAGAAACACTTAAAGTCATACTAGTCACACCATGCATAAAATTGAGTTGAGGATTATTATTAAAAATAAAAAATTACATATGGATCATTTTAATAAAGCATCAAAACAATATGAATGCATTTTCTTGGTTCTGAGTATGTCACTTGTGTTTTTTACTTAAGTGTCATTTAAACTGGAAACACACACTTTGAGTCATACCGACCACACCATGTGTCAGATTGATATACGGTAAATATCTATATGAAAAAATGAATTATGTATTTTTTCCCTAAATTATCAAGATAATCTGAATATTTTTTTCTCAATTTTTAGTGAGTGACACATGTTTTTTAAATAAATTGTCAAATTTAAACTGATAACGGATACTTTGAGTCATATCAGAAACACCATGTATCAGATTAAGGTGTGGTTGATTCATACAGGTTAAAAATGACTTATTGATAATTTTAATAAAGTATCAAAATAATCCAAATGTGTTTTCTCAATTTTGAGTATGACACTTGTCCTTTTTTCTAAAATTAATGTCACTTTTAAATAAAATGACACACTTGGAGTCATACCGGTCACAACACATCTTGAATTGATGTGAGAATGATTCCTATAATACAAAAATGAATTATGGATCATTTTTCTAAAGTATCAATACAATATAAATGTGTTTTCACCATTTTGAGTATGTGATGAGTGTTTTAAACTAAAATGTAAATTATAAACTAAACACACACAGTTTGAGTTATACCAAGAACACTATGTATTGGATTAAGGTGTGGCTTATTGAGAATGTGATGTGTGTTTTTCTTTCAAATATTTAAAATAATCCAAAAAAGAGAGAACATGTTCCATTTAGATGGAAGAGGAAACCCCATTATGCCCAAAACACTTCACATTTCAAGTAGCATGAGGTTTCCTCTTCCATCCAAAAGGAACATGTTCTCTCTTTTCTAGATTTTTTGTAGATATTTGAAATCAAAATATGTCTTCCAAAAGTATTTTTGAAAAAAACTAAACAAGTATTAGATAAAAATGATAAGGAAATTAAATTAAAAATAACAGATAAAATGATGAAAAAATTAACTAAATAAGTAATAGGAATTAACCTTTATATGATATCTACATACATTCTTGACCCATTTTCTTGTTTCCATTATCTCAGTTGTTGCCTCAAAGTCTAATTTCTCATGAGAACAAGTAGCTTTAAACAAACCACTCTAACTTGAGAAAAATAATCCAACTTTATAAGAAAACAATTCTTATGTTAGTAATATTATAAAGAAAAAAAATTAAACATAAATATGAAACAAAACATTAATAAAATTTCAATTTTAAATTGAAACCACATGATTTGAGTCATACTGGGTACACCGAGTATCAGATTGAGGGATGGTTGATTCCACCATGTATTTTTATCCTATAATGCATTCTAAATTTTGGGTTATATTAAAATATTGTTGTTTGATAACCCATATTGTTGAATGCATTGGAGAATAAAAAGAAAATTACATCATCATGAGTGCACCATCCCTATTGAGTGCATGATCATAGTACATGAGTGAATCATCATTTGTTAAAGAAGTAATTTCTTTATGATATCTATAAAAATTAACAAAATAATTATAAGATAAAAATGATAAGGAAATTAACTAAAAAAGTAGATAAAATAATGATAAAATCAACTAAATAAGCATTAGGAAGTCACATTTTCATGATATATGTGTACAATCCAAGCTCGTTTGCTCAGTTTTGACAATTTGATGTATATTTTAAACTAAAATGACACTTTTGTATTGAAAACATGTACTTAGAGTCATACAAATCACATCAGGTGTCAGATTGATGTGTAGTCATTTTCTACACGTGAAAAATGAATTATGGATCGTTTTCCTAATTTTTAAAAACAACAAGATCTCATTTTCATAGTTTTTACTATTTGATGTATGTTTTAAACTAAAATGAAACCTTTTTATTGAAAAAAATCACTTTAAGTCAGACCGACCACATCAGGTTTTAGATTGACATGCCGTCAATTCCTACACCTCATAAATGACCTATAAATCATTGCTCTAAATTTTGAAAATAATCCAAGCTTATTTGATCAGTTTTGAGAACATGAAGTGTGTTTTAAACTAATGTGTAAATTTTAAAAAATAAGTATCAGATAAAAATGATAAGGCAATTAACTAAAAAAATTAAATAAAATTATGATAAAAATAACTAAATATGTAGTAAGAAGTCACCTCTTCATGTTGTCTGTATAAATTCTAACGCCATAAATTCTGTCCATTCATTTCAAAACAAATTTATTTCCTCCACTATACTTATACTTGATAAAAAAATAAAAAATAATATATAATAATTCTAATACTAATTTTGTACACCCCAAATATATTTCTAAGGTTATATCCCTTACAAGATCACAAACATAGTAGGTAATCACCTCTATTTGATGTCAAAAAACATTTTGACACCATGTACACTACCCAATAATCTCTAAAAAAATTTACTTCATCTTTTAAGTATGAAGGTTTTTGTTAATCTTGGTTTTATTGAGAAAATATAGATAAAAAAATGATTAATAAAGTTTTTTAATGAAATTGAAATTACCTTTTGAAATTACTTGTTTTGGATGCTGATCTTTCCATGGTTTATGATATCTCACATAAATTTGAAAACATAATATCCACAATCGTTGTTGTTATCTTGCTTCAAACATAGTATAAACATTGACCAAGATAAGTAAATTATTTTGAAATATGTTTTGATAGTTAAATATTTCTATATATACCTTAATCTTCTTCCATTTTAAGTAATCCATAGGCTTCTTATATTTAGTCATTGACTTCATACCATGATTTAGACTATATTTAGATACCACCCTATCATAACAAAATTCTTGTTAAAACAAAGAATGAGATATATAATTTTAATTTTATGTATAAAATGTTGATTGCAGTGCATTAAAAATTCATAATACACATCATGTGTGGTCGGTTTGATGGATATACATCCATTGGATCCAAAAAATAAATATTTGGGGTATCTAGATTGATTATGATCAATATATAGTGCTTAATAAAAAACAAATAAGTAATGAAAAAAATAAAAAATATTATATATGATTAGATTGCAGAGTTTCACCCCTGCATTGTAGGCATGAAAAAGAGGCTGTCATCTGTTATTTTCTTCTCAAACGCCTCATTTAACTCATCTTTTTTCTTATCAATTTCTTTAAATTCCAATTTAGTTTCTTCTGTAGAAATGATACATGTATTAATGAATCTAAATTGTGATTTGAAGAGTTTTCCCTTTATGTAGTAGTCATATAAACACCTATAAAAATATGAATATTTATTAACTTTAATAAACATATTAGATCATTTTTTGGATAGATGTATTATTAAAATGTACCTTATATATGTATTCATAATTAAGGCTCCCAACCATTCAATATTGAGAATCTTATTTATACTCTCGAGACTAACTGCACCTGTAATGATAGTTCTAAATATTTCTTCTTCATATAGAATTTAGTACATATCTCTATCTTTGAATGTGGTCTCTACATGGAGTTATAATGATAATAAAATTTTCAGTGGAACTAGTGGGGAGAAGGTACTCTTGGAAGGTCCTTTTGTTTTCTTGATTGATTCACTAGATTGTCTTGATCTGACCTTCTGTTTCTCCATTTCTTTATCCTTTAGTAATACCTTAGCTCACTTCAAACCATTTTCATCATTTTTATAGGTTTTTCATTTGATTTTTTTTGTTAAAGACATACATCATGTAACTATTGGAGTTGGTACCCTATAAACAAATTCTTTTGTACTTTATGATAACTTATATTCATGGTTTTGAATATTAATAAATTCCTTATCACATCATGATTGTTATTTTGTGTAACATTGTATATGATAATGTACCAAGAGTAGCTATCGCACTAAAAGGTCATAACAGTTCCCCGCTACGATGAGAACCTGGAAGTGCTATGACATTATTATTGAATATATGTTCTATGGCCAGATGATTTCATTTGAAGGGACACAAATTATATAGGCTACCAGGGGTTGAGACTCATAAGACTTTGAGTCACCTTCTCATGGTGTACGCCCTTGGTAATGTCTAGGAGGATATTATGAGAACAAGACTCACTAGTAGGAAATCCACATTTCTATGTGTCATTGTATGTTCCTATCTTTGGACATGTGTATTGGTCCTTAGACTTTAAGATTATTATTAATGAGTATTATGAGTCACACACTTAGATGTATTGATAAAAACCATGACAACAGATGTTCACAGAAAGTTAGGATATGTTGTGTGTGTCACGAGTAATATTGCATTAATAAATAATATGAGAAAGGATTTATCCCCTTTGTTCTTTAACAGAAGATAATATCTTAGAACCTTTAATGGAAATGATATATTCTAAATAAATCCATGTCCATGGTGATCAATGGGAAAGTTCTATTTTCTGAAAGTCAAATAAAGATATATCGAGCATATAGGTTAATGACCCTGGCATGAAACCTGCTCGATTAGAGATATTGCGATTAAGGGATTATATTACATGGTAAGCATTCTTATGAGGTGAAATTTCATTGCGATGTTAACTTCTTTCTATATGGGTGCCTTGGCGTGTTTCTAGATGCTAACACTGGACTTTATGCTGCTCCGCCTAATTCCACTGAGAAAGAAGCCTATAGGGTCACACACAAAGTGTATCTAGAATCTAAGCTAAATAATTTATTATTTAACAAGTTGAATAAATATTATTCTTGATCATGGTTTAATAATTATTCATGTATTCCTGATCTTATTTATTCCATCACTAGTTATTTGAGAGAATATATTATGGGTGGAACAATTAATAAATATTTATTTTCTATTTGGTGAATATAATATTTATTTATTTATCGGTTAATAATGCAGTGATATTTATTTAATAAATAAATAGTCATTATTCAAGGCATGATAAATATTGAGGAGGATTGGCAGACTAAGTTTAAGGGTCCAATGAGAAATAATAATATTGAATATTATTTGATTAAATAATATTTAATTATAACTCACAAGTTAAGCGCATGTCAGGAAATAATAATATAGCTGTAATTATTTGCATGAGGGTTTCGCTAGGATTAATGAAATAATTAAAGGAACTTGTGAAAATTATTTTATTATTAACCTAGTGCAATAAATTCCCAAATATATTATTCTCTCATTATCCAATGGCAAGCTAAGTGACGCCAATTGTGTTGTGCACAAAGAATTGGAGAAAAGCTCTCAAGCCTAGAGAGTTCTTTCTTCCCCAAGAATGCTCTCAAGAACGAGAGCGATCCTCCTCCACCGAATCAAGGAGAATTCTTTGGAAGCGGCTCTCAAGGTGATCGAAGGAGGATAACGCAAGTGCAAGGATTTTCCATGCTAGCACTCGAAGAATCCTTTGGCAAAGTATGGAGATTCATGGAACACGTGTGGATCACCGCTAGAGGAATCCTACACTTGGATTCTATAACACAATGGCAGTGTACTGCAGATCTGTGGCTGGATGCATCAATGAATAAAGAATAACCTTGGAGGTAATTTTTATTTAATTAAATTAATTATAAAGAACATGTGTTGATCTAATCTCTCTCGGTTCTGGGTTTTCTATCCCTTGATTGTTCTTTGATTCAATTTTGTTGGTCACGTTCTTCGTCGGAATAGAACTCATATTTATTATAAAAAATGGAAAAAAGAAAAATTAGGAACTTCCCCTCCCATGCTTCTGTTGTTCGCAGAGCCTACAAGTGGCATCAGAGGGGTCACATTGTTGTTTATATTTATTTATTTATTTTGATTATTTACACATTCATAATTTAGTTTTTAAATTCAAGTTAATTGTTCTTTAAATCTGAATTTGTGAGATTTATTTCTTCCTCTATCATTTTTTACAGATCTAACAAAAATGATTAATTTTATGATTAAAATAAAATCAAGGAACTCGTCTGGAGGTTCTAAGGATTCCAACTGAGTAACACAAGAGTATACGCCCTATAATCGACATTACAAATTGTGTACTCTTGTTCAATGCACTAAGAGTTAATTCATAAATTACTCAACCCATGTGAATTAATGACATGCTGTGTAGTTAATTCTTACACTGTTTGTTGACTGGGATAGACTGGCACACGGTCATTTGGACTATATGCTGTGTGTCCCACTAGATACGGTGTGTAGTCCCTTCAGGTCAGGGTCGGGATATGTATTCAATACATGGCCTACCAGATCAATGACTATGTAACACAAAGTCAACATGGTGTGTGTCCCACTGGACACATCGTGTAATCCAAGATTTATGAAGTACGCCCCATACACTGAGTCCCTAGGCATGTACTTCGGATACACGGTGAAGAATGTACACACCGTGTAGGTTAGATCAACATGCCGATTACTTTTACCAATTACACAGATTTAAATTTTATTATATTATGTAACCCTTGATACATGTACTTGAATGTGGGCATAAAGCCGGGACACACCATCTGATAGGCTTCGATATATATATATATATGTTTTATTTATATCTGCATAATATTGAATATCTTCACATCATGTATGATTTTTATTACAATTATTATTCTAGGTGCATGCTATATGTCACAAAGAATAAAGTGTATACAATTATAATAAATATTGGGTAGTTTTGGATGAGTATTCACCGGGTTACCTCCAAGGTACAAGTTATGTACACAGTTAATTTCAAAAAAAAATTATTAATTTATTTAAAATTATAATGGATGAGAATCTCAAGGAAATTCAAAAAAGGGTTAAGATAAAAGTATTGATTAATTAAAGATAATAATTAATCGATTCAAGCACAATTTATCTTAAACAAGAATGATTAAAGAACTGAATTCTAGCTTTATTAAATGCATAATTTGTTGCATGCATGTGGATGATAATGAGCTAGACCAAACCTTTATATGTGATTGGTTTCCTTTTAATTTATTATTAAATTAAATTGTTGGATTTAATGCCTTCTATCCTAATTAATATTTAGGGACTACGTGCTCATGGTTTCTTTTATGTAAATACCATTTTACCCCTCAATTGTGTGAGTAAAAACAATTGTAATGGATGAAGCTCCCAAGTTACTGGAGGTGGTTCAAGTTTGGAGCCGAGGTGAAACCAATCTAAGGAGATGCAAAGGTGGATAGGTGGAAATCTATAAATAAAAACCTTAAATGGTTCAAGGTGTTTCTCCCCTAGGTTAGCAGTTAGTTTATCAACCACTAGATAAACTAACCATTAGAACAAGATCATGATCATACCCTTTATTTTAATTTTACCAGTTGTATGGTTATTTCATTATGGATGTTTTATCGTGATCACATAATTAATGAATTAACAAGTATGTAAAGATGGAACTAAAATAGGTTGTCTTATGTGTAAATATTATATAAACACATGGTTAATCACTTAAGTAATCCCACTTAATATTAACAATAATGTGAAAATATAATAATTAAAAATTTATGAATAAAGGATAAAATCCCTCAATAAAATATTAAGTTGGTATAGCCTTCCATTAATTCTGTTAGAATTGAACCATAGTTCAAGGTGCTTAACCAACCAAAGTTGGGGTGCTTTCAATTATCGGGTAATTATAACATGAGGTTTTGGGTTGAGTTGACTTGGTTCACCTTAAGGGCTGACTGCCAAATCAAGACTTGGTGTAACTGAGAGGAAAAGGTTAAGGAAATCTAAATTAATGATTTCAAGATTGGGGAGTCCCCTCAACGGATCAAGGAACTGTGATATAATGCAGTTGAAATTTGGAATGCCTACCTAAAACCTTTAAAGTTACTTGACCAACCAAAGTTGGGGTAATGAGAAGGGGAATATGGATCCTTTCCACTTGAATGTCCAAGAAACAAGATATTTAGAAGCCAATGGTGAGAGATATTGGGTTTTGATAAAATAGTGGGAGACTAATAAATATAATACTTATTTATTTGTCTAAATTTTATCAGATAAAGTACTAAAATTTTACTCATCTTATTTTTAGAAACATAATAAAAAATGACATCAAACATATTTTTGCGATCTATACTTGAGAAGGAAAACTTTCTCACCAACACTAATTTCTAGGAGTGGAAAAGATGCCTATGGGTCATCCTTCACCATGAAAGGAAACTGTATGTGCTGGAAGAACCTTTACCAGTTGTGCCTGGAAATAAGAAGAGTGATGAAGAGCTCTCTCTATACTAGAAACATTTGAATGATGCTATAGATGTTTAGTACTTCATGCTATCATCCATGTCTAATGATCTCTTGAAGAAAAATGAGGAAATGGATGCTTATATTATGATGTATCACTTTCAGGATCTTTATCAAGAGAAGGAGAGACAAGAGAGGTATGATATCTCCAATAATTTGTTTATGGAAAATCTTGGAGAGTGTATTCCAGATGGACCTCATGTAGTCAATCTTATCAGCCACATTGAACATCTGGAAATATTAGGGATTAAATTTCTAGATGAGTTGTGTACAGATCTCATACTTTCATCACTAATCAAGAACTTATCTAGTTTTATTATGAATTATAATATGATAAATAATGATAAGAGTCTATTAGAACTTATGACCTTGATTCTCCAAGTGGATAAGAACACGGGGTTTGACAAACCCACAATCCTTATGGTGAATAGAAAGAGGAAGGACAAGGAAAAGGGGCCTAAGAATTATAAACATTATAATTCTCCCGAGCACCATACAACCAAGAAGAAGAAGATCCAAAGGCAAGGTAAGGAAAAGTAAGTGGTGTGTTTTTCACGTGGCAAGTCAGGCCACTAGAAGAGGAACTGCACCCATAGGAAAGGGGAAGCCGAAGGTGCATTCATTATCGAGTGAAATCTTTCAATTTTTACACATTGGGTATTAGATACAACTTGTGGTGCTCACATCTGTATTCAAATACAGTAACCAAGTATATTTCATAAAATTGCCAAAGGATAGGTGGATCTACGAGCTTCCAATGGTGTTAGGATAGATACTCTTTCTACTGGTGAATACCACCTTTCATTGCCGATGAGAATAATTTTGGTTTTACATGATTGTTATTATGTACCTACTATTACCAAAAACATAATTTATGTATCAAGTTTAGATACAAATGGTTTTATTTTCAAGTTCAGAAATAAAAGTTGTTTCTTTTATAAGGACAACATATGTTATGGTATGAAACATTTAAATAACGATCTGTTTGTATTAAATTATGAAAACCATGTGTTTTAAATTGATAAAGAATCAGGTTCACATGACTCATATAACACCCAGTTGTGGCATCAATGCTTTGGTCATGTAAACGAGAAGCGTTTGAAAAAGTTTTGTCAAGATGACTATTTAGAATATTCTGATCTAAAACCACTTGATAGATGTCATGATTTTTTACAAGGGAAAATTTTCACACCACCATTTGGTGGATAGGGTGAAAGGGCCACAAAGCTTCTAGTATTGGTACACACTAATGTATGTGGACTATTTTTAGTATAGGCTAGAGGTGGATATTCTTACTTCATAACTTTTATTGATGAATTGAGTAGATATGACTATATTTACTTAATAAGGTATAAGTCTGAGTCCATTGATAAATTCAAGGAATTCATGAATGAAGGAGAGAATCATCTTGGTAATAAGATAAAGAAGTTTCGATCGGATCAAGGTAGAGAATATCTTAATCAAGAGTTCATTGACTTTTTACAGGAGTTTGAGATTCTATTTTAACTCACTCCACCTTATACACCATAGTGGAATGGTGTTAGTGAAAGGAGTAACCATACCTTATTGGAAATGGTAAGGTCGATGGTGAGTCATGAAATTTTTTCATTATTCTTTTGGGGATATGCATTACAAATTATAGCATACACATTAAACTTAGTACTAACTGAAGTGGAAAATGGATTTTTTTAGAGCTACGGAGTGGAAAGAAACCCATTTTATTGCATACATGTGTATGGGGATGCAAGGCATTTGTTAAGTCTTTCTCACACAAAAAACTAGAACCTCAGGGCACGAATTGTATCTTTATAAGGTATCCCAAGGAAATAAAGAGATACTACCTATACAACCCCTCAGACCAGAAAGTGATTGTTGCCAGACAAGCCATCTTTCTTGAGAGGGAGAACATCCTAAAAAAGGATAGTGGGAGAAAGATTGACTTCAATGAAGTTGATGCTCAAGATACACATGAGTTGGTACCGGAACAAGTTCCATAGGTCCCCGTGGAAGAAGTAGTTCCTGAAACACAAGTAATATGTAGGAGCTCAAGAGAGGTTAGGGAACCAGAGAGATATGATTTTTTAGTTACCGGGGATGGTAACTCATTATTGTTGGAAAATGATGAACCTATCTCCTATAAGGATATAGTAGAGAGCTTAGAAGTTGAAATATGTCTAGAAGCTATGAATTCTGATATGTATTCCATGTATCAGAACCAAGTTTGGGTTTTGGTCGATGCGCCAGTTGATGTATAGCTTGTTGGGTGTAAATGGGTATTCAAGAGGAAACTGGAAATGGAAGGTAAATTATATACCTATAAAGAAAGGATAGTGGATAAAGGGTTTAAAAAACATCAAGCAATTGACTACGATGAATCATTTTCACCAGTTACCATGTTTAAATCCATCAGAATCATATTTTCCACAGTAGCTTACCATGACTATGAGATTTGGAAGATGGATGTCAAAACTGAATTCATTAACAGGAACCTTTAGGAAGATGGATATATGACACAACCAGAAGGGTTTTTGGCACCAGGTGATTCCAAAAGAATTTTCAAGTTATAGAGATCCATTTATGGACTAAATCAAGCATCTATGCCATGGGAAATTCGATTGTATGAATCCATAAAATATTTTAGTTTTGTTAAGAATGAGTGTGAGCTATGTATTTACAAAAGGTTTAATGAGAATGCGGTCATTGTCCTAGTAGTACATGTTGATGACATACTAATTATTGGAAATGAAATACCAGTCTTACAATCTGTTAAGGACTGGTCGAACAAGTGCTTCTCCATAAAGGAATTAGGTGAAGAAGCCTATATCCTAGGGATCAATATCATTATTGATATATTCAATAGGATACTTGGACTAAGACAAAGTACATATATTGACCATATACTAAAGAGATTTATAATGGAACAATCCATAAGGGGATTGATTCCAGTTTCGCATGGTTTACATATTTCTAAGAAAATGTGTCCCCAGACACAACAAGAGAAAGATATAATGAGTAAGATCTCATACACTTTAGTGATAGGATCAATCTTGTATTCTATGTTATGTACTAGACTTGATGTTTCCTATGCATTGATAATGGTAGGAAAATATCAATAAGATTCAGGAGAACAACATTGGAATGCTGTTAAGACTATCCTTGAGTATTTGAGAAGAACTAAGGATATGTTCCTGGTGTATGGAGGAGATGAGGTACTTTTTATTAGAGGGTATGCTGATGCTGATTTTCAAATAGATTATAATGATCTAAAATTGTAATTAAGATATGTTTTCAGTATTAATGGAGGATTTGTGAGCTGGAAGAATTCAAAGCATCCAATTGTAGCTGATTCTACAGTGGAGTCCGAGTACAGTGATTCTTCTAATGTATCCAAGGAATCCATCTGGTTTCAGAACTTTTTCCAGGATCTTTATGTGGTACCTAGTAGTAAAGACCCTATCACATTGTATTGTGATAATAATGCAGTAGAGTCTCTTGCAAAATAGACAAGGTCACATCAATGAAAAAAACACATACTTCAGAAGTATCACCTCTTGAGGGATTTTTATCAAAGGGGTGAAGTTACAGTGATCAGAGTATCCATGGAAGAGAATGTGGTGGACCCCTTGACTAAAGGCCTATCTTAGTAGAAGAATGAGTATCATGTGAGAGCTAGCAAACTCTAGGTTGTTAGTAGTTTTCTCTAGTACAAGTGGGAGTCTGTTGGAGTTGGTTCCCTAGAAACAACTTATTTTGTACTCTATGATAACTTATATTCATGGTTTTGAATATTAATAAATTCCTTATCACATCATGGTTGTTGTTCTATGTAACATTGTATATGATAATGTTCCAAGATTAGCTATCACACTAAAAGGTTATAGAAGTTCCCCACTATGATGAGAACCCAATACTGCTATGACACTATTCTTGAATATATGTTCTATGGTCGGATGATATAATTTTAAGGGATAAAAATGATATAGGCTATCAGGGGTGGAGACTCATAGTACTTTGAGGCACCTTCTCATGGTGTATGCCCTTGGTAATGTCCAGGAGGATATTATGAGAACGAGACCCGTGAGTAGGAAATCCACATTTATCCGTGTCATCGGATGTTCCTATCTGCAAACATGTGTATTGTTCCTTAGACTTTAAGATTATTATTAATGAGTATTATGATTCATGCACTTAGATGTATTGATGAAAACTGTGACGATAGATGTTCACGGTGAGGTAAGATATACTGGGTACGTCATGAGTAATATTGCATTAATGAATAACACAAGAAAGGATTTATCCCTTATGTTCTTTAACGAAAGATAATATCTCAGGACCTTTTATGGAAATGATATAGCCTAAATATATCCATGGCCATGGTGATCAAAAGGCAAGTTCTATTTTTAGAAAGTCAAAGAAAGAGATATCAAGCATACATGTTGATGACACTGGCATGCAACCTACTCAATTAGAGATATTATGATAAAGGGATTATATTACATGGTAAACATTCACATGAGGTGACATGTTGTTATGGAATTAAATTTTTTCTATAAGGTTGACTTGGTATGTTTCTAGATACTAACCTTGGACTTTAGGCTACTCCGCCTAATGCCACTGAGAAAGAGGCCTAGAGGTTCACACACTAAGTGTATCTGGAATGTCAGTTAAAAAATTTATCATTTAACAAGTTGAATAAGTATTATTACCATTCATGGTTTAATAATTATTCATGTATGACTGATCTCATTTATTCCATTAATAGTTATTTGAGATAATATATTGTGGGTGGAATAATTAATAAATATTTATTTTCTATTTGATGAATATAATATTTATTTATTTATCAAATAATAATGCAGTGATATTTATTTAATAAATAAATAGTCATTACTCAAGGCATGATAAATATTGAGGATGATTGGAAGAACAAATTTAAGGTTCCAGTGAGAAATAATAATAATGAATATTATTTAATTAAATAATATTTAATTATAACTTTCAAGTTAAGTGCATGTCAGGAAATAATAATATTGCTGTTATTATTTGACATGGGGGTTTTTCTAGGATTAATGAAATAATTAAAGGAACTTGTGAAAATTATTTTATTATTACCCTAGTGAAATAAATTCCTAGATATATTATTCTCTCATTAGACAAGGGAAAGATAAATGACATTAATTGTGTTGTACACAAATAATTAGAGAAAATATCTCAAGCCTAGAGAGTTATTTATTATCCAAGAACACTCTCAAGAAAAAGAGCGATCCTTGTCCACCAGATCAAGGATAATACTTTGGAAATGGTTCTCAAGGCGATCGAAGGCGGATGACTCAAGCATAAGGATCTTCTATACTAGCACCTAGAGACTCCTTCGGTGATGTCCAAAGATTCGTGGAACACATGTGTATCACCACTAGAGGAATCCTACACTTAGATTATATAATGCAATGGCGGCACACTGCAGATCTATGGCCAGAGGCATCAATGAAGAAAGAATAACCTTGGAGGTAATTCTTATTTAATTAAATTAATTGTAAACAACATGCGTTGATCTACTCTCTATTGGTTCCAGTTTTTCTATCCATTTCTTTTTCTTTGATTCAATTCCATTGGTCATGACGTTCTTCATCAAAATAGACCTCAAATTGATTATAAGTAATGGAAAAAAGAAAATTTGGGAACTGCCCCTCCCACACTTCCGTTGCACCCAGAACCTATAAAATCTTTATAAGATTAGACAATCATGCTATAAATGTTTCAATAGCATAATTTACCATTGTAATATCTGGATCATCAAGTGGAATAGGAAACTCAATGGTTAGATCTTGAGCTACCTCAATCCCCACTCTCATGTGATATTTTGGGGGTTCTTTATTGTGCAACATGTCTCTAGGGATATTATACATCATACCCCTTGCAACAAGGCAGTTTGTGGGTGTTAATAGATAAAAAACCACATATAAATTTACCCTGGAGAATTTTAATAATATAAAGTTATTCGAAGTTATTTGATTTACATTTAGGAGAAAGAATAATTAAAAAATTTATTACCTCAGGTAAGATATGTGGTTGAGGGTAATGACTAGCCTCAAATCTAGCAGGGTCATTTGGTTGTTCACATGATGATCTTTGTTCCACCACAAGTTCTCTTTGATCTTTTCACATATATTGGTTTAAAAAACTATATTGAACAATAATATCTTGAAAAAAAAACTATTTATTACTATAATAATTTCATCATATTATATGTATCTTCTTGTGTTTTCTTCTTCTTGAAATATGTTTGAGGAGACACTCTAAAACCTACACCTTTAACGTGATCATATTTTTATAGCTACTTCAAAGCTACTAGAAGTATTTTTTCTTCCGATATGGCCTTTTTCATTTCTTGTGTATAAACTGTATAAAAATAATATAAACATAAATAGATATTTTTATGTAATACTATTATAAAGCATAATTAATTACTATTATGTCACACATACACATGTTTTCCATACTGTTTTTGTGTTTTCATCAAATAGTTTACCCTTCTTATTTACATGAGCCTCCTTCTATAGCACATGACATGGGATGAAAGTGGATTCAAATTTTGATTCATCAATATGAATATAAAAAATGAACATATGCTGTTTCATATTGTTGGGAAAAAATCCCTCGAGGTATCATTGAAGCATTTTTTAGGTGATTGTGTTTGTTGAAAAAGTGGGCCTTTGTGTTGTGTTTGTTGACAAAGCAAACCATGACGTACAAATTTGTTGACAAAGGAGATTTTATGGTGGCATGTCGAGTTCAAGGGGTGTGGTTAACGATCCATTTTTGATTCAAGAACGTCGAAAAAGGAACAGTCGATCTGGAGGTGGTTCAAAAAGAGCATATACAAGGTGGCGTCGTTTTCCTGTGTTTGGCAAATTTTTGGACCTCCAAATCGACAAATGAAGAAAAGTGTTTTTTGAAAAGGGACTTGCGCGCCAGTGTCTTGGAGGCTTGGAAACTTGCACGTTATATGTTTTTCAAGATCAGAACATCAAAAATATGTCAAAGGAAAAAGGGGCGCTCAAGTTTTGGGTTTGGTCATGTAAGTGACTTGCGCGATAGAGACTAGGGCGGCTGGACTTGTGCACCGAGAGGAAACTTGAGTTCCAGCGCTCAGGGTGTCCAAATGACTATAAATAGAGGTCGACCCCTCCTCATTCTATGTGAGTTCAACACTTGGAGAAAATTACAGCTCCCGTCACACAGGTGTAGTGGTCGCACAAGTGGTGGTGTGGTCGCGTAAGTATAAAGATATTCAGAAGTTGCGTGCCAGTTGATAGTTGCACACCCAAAGTGGTTTGGGAAAGAAAGGTTGTGAGTTTCCCAAGTTTATATTTGAAGAAGGGGGCATCACACAAGTGGTTTGGTGACACTTGTGTTCCAGGTTTTGAAGAATCACGACAGTTGATAGTTTCACGCCAAAATTGGTTTGGGCGTTGAAGGGTGTGAGTCGCGCAAGTTTGGAGTTGAAGAAGAGAGCGATGCACAAGTGGTTTAGGTGAACTTGCGTGCCGGCTTGGAGAAGCGTGCCAGTTATGGTTTAATCACCCCAGTCATTTTAGGGCTATGCAAAAGCTGGAAGATTGCCCGATACCTTCGGTGCAAAGTGAGATTCATCTACAGGTGAAATTTGGACTTCAACAGAGCATCTACATACAAAAGAGGATGCATTCATTAGTGATAATGAAGAGACCTACAGGTCTATAAAATGTGAGTGGATTATTTCCAGAGAAGTGAGCAAAGAAAGAGGAAGAAGGTGATCCTCTCCACCAGCAGTGAGCTAGAGAGAGAGAAAACAGGGAGCGACCCTTGGGAAAGCAGCGAACTGACCCTAAACATTGTAAAGGCAGTGAGCCTGGGAATAGAAGTGATCTATCCCAAACTTTGTAAACAACAGTGTGATTTTAGTGGATTTGGTACATCGGCACATCGCCGGTGTATGATCCTTGGATGTAGCCCAGTGAGGGTGAACCAAGTAAAAATCGATGTGTCATGTGCATGCTTTAGTTTTTGTTTATACCGTGCTAAAAAAAGAGAGAGAATAGAGTCTTGCTTAACAGCAAGAAAAGATCAATAGGGGCAGTTGTTTTAATCTGTCATACCCTGATTCACCCCCCTCTCAGGGTATCTAACCTAGTGTACCTAACACATATCACATATTTTTTTTGATTTAAAATACATACCAATTTATCCGCTAGTGAAGTATACCCATACTTACTTTGTAATAGGGGTACATTGGTTTTTATGCATGTTCATTATTTTCAGCACTTTTTTACTATTTCATAAATTAACAATTTCAAATCAAATTGGATAAAATAAATAATTCCAAATAACATATTATCAACTAAAATTCACCTGAAATGATTTCTTATCATGAAGAATGATGAAAGCATTCCATGTTTACTTCTTTATAATGTATGTATAAGTAATTGGTGGGTGGGGATTTAATTTTCCATCATCATCCCTAAGACGAAACTTGGTAAGAAGAGTCCAGAAGCCTCTATGGAATTTTACAGTGGCCATTAAGACATATTTCTCATTGAAATTGTCTAAAATAAAAAAACACTACAAGGAATAATGAAAATTCATTATATTTTTTTCCTGTAAAATAAAGAAAGTTTATCATAACATTAAATTTATATCTTACCAAAGGGTTTTCTTCATTACATGATAAACATGGTGCCATGAATCTATATTAATAAAAACATTCATCCTTGTTGTGACCCCAACATAAATGATGAACATTGACTTGTTGGGGTCAATAGGTTGGTTGTGTTGATTCCATCCAACCTCAAATTTTATACCCTTACTTCTTACCTTGATAATTTTATTCAACACTTTGATACTAAATCATTCTTGTTTTTTTTCATAAACATGCTATTGATCCCTTAATAATTCTATATTTTCTGCATCAACTGCCTGTTCTTCCCCAGGATTGGTAACATCATCATGTATAAAAGATATTGTCTGCATGAGTAGTCAAACATTTAATTTAGATTTTTTTAATATAGTAGAGAATAAATAATATTATAAGGAAACGAATAGTATATTAAAAACACCTTAACCTTCTCATTGAAATCTCTTTCTTTTTTTGAATATTGAAGGGATTTGGATCCTCTGTCAAGAATCCAAATACCTTCTTTATGTTACCCTCTAACATACAAAACATTATCTATATTGGTACTGCTATGAAATAATTACAATTCCATAATGAAAGGTTCATCCACAATTGAATTTCCATATGACCCTATAGCTATTTTAGTCTCCAGTAGGACAATCAACCAATTATTGTTTACTAGATCTGAGACATAAAAAACATGCATTCCTTGTGATGCAATTATGAACGACTCGTCCTTTTCCCCTTCCACACCGAAATCCACCTTCATGAATCCCATTTCATTAAATTTAAATGCACTCCTATTGTCAACCCATTTGTAATGGAAAATCATAACTTGAAATGTTGTATAATCCAACTCATATATCTATTCGATAATATTGAAAATTACATATTCTCATAAATAATATTTCTATCCTTGGAACCAGATATGTGAATCGCTTCTGGAATAATCATAACTTCGCTTTTTTGCATCATACTTTAGCCATAATGTTATTTTATATAGAACATATAACCATTGATTACAAAACTATTGCAATATATAACATTTTCATTTGGTCCCCCAGATATCCATTGAAGTCATTAGATAATTGAATTTTGGATTTTCAAATAACTCTTTATAAATATGATCTCAGAACCATTCTATGAACTATTTATTATGTGTATTTGATATCCATCCTTCATCCCTTGATGGATTCAAATATCTAAGAATTTCTTTGTGGGATTTAGTGTATGGATCAACATCTTCATTATTATGTAAAATGTAAAGGTGATCTTGCTCCTACTCTATGATGGAAATTGTAACAAAATATCTTCCAAAAATCCCTTTACCCATAATGTGTCCACTATGATGAGACTTTGGGAGACCGATGCTATCAACATTTGATAAGTAATCAGTACAAAATTCAATATCTTCTTTAACAATATGTTGTTCTACAATACAACCTTCTGGCCGACAACGATTCTTGACACACCCTTTAAAAATCTTCATATACCATTCAATGGGGTACATCCCTCAGTATTGGACAGGACCACATAGTCGAATCTATCTAACCAAGTGAACCATCAGGTGGACCATTATATCAAAGAATCATGGTGGTAATAAAATATATAATTCCCATAATATGGCTGCAACCTCCTTATTCATGATTGGAAATTTTTTTGGGTCTATAAATTTATTGCATATGGATTTAAAACAGAAGCATAGTCTGGTTAATATATGTCACACATTTATTGGTAGAATGCAACATAAAGAAAAGAACATAAAATATTGCATCAAAATATGAAATTCACATGATTTTATTCCTTATAACTTCAAATTAGTCATTGAAACGACATTATTTATATTTGATGAATACCCCTATCAAACTTTTACAACATTAAGGAGAATGGAAAATTAAAAAGTTTCCTATCTGGATAGAGTGTAAGATGTTAGAGGAGGAAAAGTACACCCTTTACCATTTACCCATTCCAACTATTCCCTTATCCCCATGTTAATCATGTCCAACCTAGACTTGATTCCATATTTTTTTCCAATAACATTTAGTCACATGCCAATAAAACTATAAAATATATTTTTTTGTACATGAATGACATCAATAAAATATCTGACGTATAAAAAATCCAATACAATAATTCGAATAAAATTGATCTCTTTTTCCAACCCAATTTTGTAAGGTTTTTCAAAAATGGTTTTCCAAAAATAGTGTTAATATCTTTTACTTTATCGAACAGTTGATCACCCATTAGTGGAGACAGTGTTATACCTTGTTCGGTATTCCCATTGAATGTTGTCGTCCAAGATTAGTGTTTATGTCACCGAGATAAAAATTTCCGATGTCCTAAAAACATAGTCTTAGAGTAATGTTTCAACTAAACTAAGTGTGTTAATTCTTTACAAATGGGACACCCCAACATTCCTTTAATGCTATAACCTGAAAAATTTCCACATGCAGAAAATTCATTTATCATCCTATACAACATGGACCTCAATGTGAATTATTCACTTATATGAGTATCATACATTATAACACTTTTATCTCACATAAATTTAAGATCTTTGATCAATGGATCCAAATAGACATCAATATAATTTATGGGTTGCTTTGGTCCAAATATAAGTAGATACAATATAATGTATTTACAATTCATGCATAACCATGATGGAAAGTTATAATTTACCAACATGATGGGCCATGTACTATGAGTACAACTTTGTACACCAAAAATATTTATTCCATCTGTAAATAGCGCAATATAGAAGTTTCTAGAAACATTTCCAAATACATGATACTCATAATCAATTTTCATTCATTGAGGAGAATCCACTAGATTACAAAGTTTCCCATTTTGATTATTGAATATTCATTCCATGTAAATTTTATTGTGGTTTCCTAACATCCATATAGTCTTCTATACCATGGAATGAGAGGGCAGTACCATAAAACTTTCTAAGGACTTGATTCATCTTTCTTGTATTGATTTGTGCCACACTTAGGGAGTTTTATGAGTTATTCATAGTCCTTGCGAAACAATATTCAATCATTTGAAAAATCATGTATTTTTTAGAGATCGTGACCATTGAACATAACATTAGTTTAGCATAATATTATCAATAAGGAAGTTCATTTTCTTCTATATAATATCACTCAGGAGACCAATTAGTTCTATAAAGTTGGTGTCACTCCATCCGCTGCGAGATTTCAAATTATATAACTTTAATATAGTTGAAAATGTTGTGTATTTATTACAATTGATATACAATGGTCTCTTAGCATGGTTATTTGACTTCTCAAAAAACTTTGGACAATCATGATGGTCATATTCAATTTCCATTATCATTTCTTCCATGTGATCTCCATCATCATTTATAATGGTATTCACATCAAATGATCCATAAACCACAGTATCATCTCAATCAGTATGCACATTTAGTTTTCCCCATTTTAGTCCAATATTTATAGCTCTGATCTATTACATGAAAAATCAAATGTTCTTATAACTCTTATGGATTAATTTTTCTTTAATGACAACAATGTAAACATAGACAAAGGATTTGAGAAGGGTCATATGCACGCTCTATTGAAAACTTGATGAACTCTTTAATTCCATCTTCATACTATTTTTTCATAAAATTTTCATGCATCTATTTTTGATTCATATCCATCCTATTAGGATCATAAAATATTAATTTTTTATAAAAAAATAAATAAATACACATAAAATATTCACAATCAAATGAGAAAACTATATATAATTCTAATAAGGGGAACCCAACATTTGATTGTTTCAAATAATTTAAGTATTCTTTGAAGGAAATGAGTAGTTGAATTTAAGAAAATAATTACTCCCCTCGTGGTAGGTGTTATCCTCTAAATTCATCCAAAATAATCATCGGTAAGTGATATAGGATAAATACTACTCAAAGTAGTTTAAGCAACATAGGTTCATGTCCAGAAGAGATGGAGGATAATTTTCATAAAACAAAATGAAATAATAACAATTTGGGATATGAAGTTGATGAAGATGATAGCTGTATCCATAAATCTAAATGTTCCTAGGCTAGGAGTTGTTGAAGCACTAGACAACATTTCTTAGTTTATTTCCTAAAGATGAAAAAAGCAGCAACAACAGTCTGATCTCTACAAGGGGATCCTTGGGTGTGATTGTGAGAAGGCTTAACTAGATGGTCTTACAAACATTCATTCTGAGACATTTTTTTAGCTTCAAAATTCAAATAAAGCCTTCAATTACTCCTTGAAAAGAAAAATACCTTTGGTTTGAGGATTTAATTTCAAAAGTACTTAGCTTCCCATGAAAAAAAAAATAAAAAATTCTAGGAAAGTTTCTATAACCTTTCTAGGTGGGAGTCCAGTAAATGAGAGGAGTTGATGTTTATTCATTTCTTCACTTAGTATGTGGTAGGATAGGTGGTGTTTTATTGAAATTGTAAGTGGAACTTTAAAGGAGTGAGAAAGTTTAGTCAACCATTTTATTTTTATCAATATTTTAATTTTTAATCATTTTATAACTTAAATATAGCTATCCTTAGTATTAAATTATTATGAATTTGAATCCATGATATTAATAATATTCATATAAGTAAAAAATGACTCTTCATGTATTATCCATGACTTGAATACCCATTCGACACTTTATTCACATTCACTACTACCCCAAGAGCGCTCCTTGGTCCCCAAAAACTGATGGTTAGTGTTGTGAGTCTCAAATTATAGTTTGGGAATTAATTACCCATTTTTATATAGATATATTTCATGGTTATTCTTTACATAAAATTCAAAACGAATCATCAGTAGGTCAAACCTTTCAAGAATAACACATTAACCAAAAAGGAAATACGAAGAAAGAAAAATAATTTAAACCACCCATAACTCTTTACAGAAATCAAAACACAACTAAAAACATGAAACTCATAGTATAAAATAATTCTAGAATAAAATTCAAACCAAATGTAGCCTAATATTGAGAAAAAACTAAGAGGAATTAGAGAATATCCAAACAAGATTGTTGATAACCTCCAGTAGCTCATACTCTGATGTAGGAACTAATTCATCTTCTATAACAAACATAAATGAACCTCTCGAGTGATATTATGGTTACTATTAACCCTAAGTACATGGAAATTAGTATAATAGAGGTTGTATTTATGCCGAGGTGTCCATGTAGGTTTTGAGAAAAAAATACATGGTAGGAAACCACCAATGGTGTCTTAACATAGTAGAGAAAAAGGTTGTGAGAATAAAAATATCTACCAATTTACAAAGATATAGAGTAAAATTGTTTTAACAGTTAAACTTGAGTATTCCAGTGGTAGTCATTGGGATGAAATGGAAAATTATAAATTCAAAACAATGTTATAAGTTTATAATAGACTATCATTATTAATTTTTTAGGATTTTTTAGGTTCAATGTTACACTTCTTAACTCAATAATCAATAAAATACTTATAATCGACACTAGATATAACCACATTTCATTTAAGTGTGCATGTTTTAGAAGGGAAATGTGAGTAGTAATTGAAAAAAATGCATAAAACCTTTTGAAGAAGAATTAAAGATCGAAATGAGAAAAAATTAAAGCATATCCTAAGAGAAACCATTTCTATAATAAGGTTTTCATAAAACTTTCCACACTTTATCTCTTATGAAACCATTATAGTTGTCAAGTTTTATGTTTGGGTGTATATATATATATATTAGTTTTTTATAATAAATCAATTCTTCTTACCTATTAAACTCAAATTCCAAATCACCATTGAAACACTCTTTGCCACAGGTCAAGTGTGGTTTGTTGAATGTTAATTTATTCAAGTTCAAGTGTGAATAAGTGAATCTAATTATTGAATTTTGTTGAGGTTAATAAAAGTCCACTATATTTATATGAAAATTAACCAAGGTGATAAGTCAAGTGAAGGTCTTTAGATACAAGTTGTCTATAAAATATAATGACTTAGAAAAATACCAAAGGGTTTCATTTCTGCCCAAGTATAAGTCAAGAGAAAGTGTGTGACACTTTAAGAGTATGGGGTTATGTGACAAGATCTAATATGAGAAATTATATTTTAATTTCAAGAAATAGTCTATAAAATTATGATATAGGTTTGTAGGGGATCACTAAAGTAGAATTTGTAAAGTATAGTTCACCCCAAATAAGCAAGTGAGAGTGATGATATATACATACAATCCTATGGAACCATTGAATAAATTTAATCCTTTATATAAAAATATAACTGAAAACCATCCATTGATATTTTTAAAATATAATATGAGTTTTATAAAAATATTTTGAAAATAGAGGGAAAACAGGTTATAGGCATAGCCTTAGAATCACATGGTGAGTTGAGACCACCTACAAATATTAATAGAGATATTTTAAAATTATAAATGATCATTAGAATCCCCTAAAACCATATAACTAAAATTTCATAAGAAAAGAAACCAAATCACAAAAACCACTACAATTGATGATAAAAAAATACCATTGAAACAAGATCCCAAATAATCAACCCATAGCCATTTTTCCAATATATAACTAAAAAACACACCATGAATTATACCACAAATCATTAATCATATTTATAATTCAAAACCCTCATAACTGACCCAAATCAATAAATACCACAAAAAATTTGGACATCTATAACTACCCCATTAAAATTCAAACTAATTACAGAATCTATAACCATAAAACCAAAATAGATACCAATAAAAAATACATACCAATAACTAACAATCAAATATATCCACAAATAGAACCTAAACACCCAATGGATTGAGACATTACAAAGTGAGAACCTGAACCCAACTAGGGTTCAGACAATAGCATGAAGTAGCGAGGGAAGAGAAATAAGAACATGGATGGAGGATAAAATGAAGGAGATGGAAATCGTGGAACTCACAAGAGCACCGAGAAAAGAAAATGCTGCACCAAGGCACATCATATAACCCGAACAAGCAAGCAATGAGAGAGGAAGAGAAAAAATAACATACCTTAGATTTGAGGTTTGATTCACCCGAGAGAAGGTTGAGAAGGAGTGATGATGGTACTCGATTTCCACAAGAGCTTGAGAGGTGCGACTGAAATTTGTTCAGTTAGGGTTCTTTTAAATAGGTCGGGAAGATTTTTATCAACACTACCAAAAAAGGGATGATAACGAGGGGTTTTATCAGTGCTAAATTAATAGGTGCTGATAAAAGACATCTTTATTAGTGCTTATTTGACACTCATAAAAGGTATCTTTATCAGTGCTAAAACATTAGCGCTGATAAAAATGGATTTTAAATATTTATAATTATATTTATAAATAAATATATTTATAAATATTTTTATAAATATTTTTATATAATTATAATTATATTTATATCATTATTTATATTTATATAATTATATATGTATTTAATAAATATATATAATTAAAAATATAAATCTATTAAATCTATTCATTATTTAAATATAATTATTATAATTTTATAGTTATTTAAATATGTAATTATTTATTTATAATTATATAAAAACTTTTTAAAAAAAATTATATTTATTTATTTATAATTATAAATATATAATTTTATAAATATATATGTAAATATATTTATAATTATTTATTTATAATTATATATATTTAATAAATAAATATAAATATAAATATTAAAAATATATTCATTATTTAAATATATTTATTATAATTTTATAATTATAAATATATTTATATCATTATATATTTATATAATTATATATATATTTAATAAATAAATATAAATATAAATATAAATATAAATATAGTAAATATATTCATCATTTAAATATATTTATTATAATTTTATAGTTATTTAAATATAATTATTTATTTTTAATTATATAAATACTTTTTCAAAAAATTATATTTATTTATTTAAAATTATAAATATATAATTTTATAAATATAGTAAATATACATTTATAAATATATTTATTTATAAATATTTATGTACACATATATTTTTAACATTATTAATGAATATATAATCTTAAATGCATGAATGTTAAAAATGAGTGAAATTGAATAATTAAAAACGCGTAGACTTAAAAAATATTGAAAAAATGGATAAGTTTTATTAATTATACTAATTATTAAAAAAAATATGGATATATATTGAAATAAAGATGAATACATATGATATTGAAAATATTAAAACACAGTAAATAAATATGTATAAATAAATATTAGAAAATGCTTAAATTCCAAAAAAATGAAAAATAAAAAATATTAAAAATGAATAAATAATACCATCTGTAATAATATTAAAAATAAATAAATAAATTTTTTGATTAAAAACATAATATATTAAATATATTATGTTACAAAATGAAATTACAAAATGAATATTCGAGTTTAAATAAACTAAATAAATATTAAGTGTATGTGAATCTATATAAGATTTAATTAATTACATAATTTTTTGTATGTGTGAAATTAATGTGTGTATGTATATATATACACAATTTTGATATATGTTAAATTAAACAATGAAATTATATAATATTTAGCATATATTAATGAAATAAATAATAATATGAATGAATAAATTTTAAAAAATAATAACCGTTACTAATTAAGTAAATAATTTAAAAAAATTAAAAATGAATATTTATATATGTTAATGAATACGTGTCAATTATATAAAATATAACCATATTAAAAACATTAAATGTTAATGAATATACATGTATAAATAAATATTGAAAATGGAAAAATTACAAACATATTGAACAATGAAAAATTGAAAATGAATAAATTACAGAAATATTTTTAAAAAAATTAAGATTATTAATGAATAAATGATATTAAAAATGAAAAAATTTGAAAAAAATATTAAAAAGTAATAAATAGTATATATTGAATAAAAATATAAAAATGATAAAATTAACCAATTAGAAACATAATATATACTAAATATATTATGTTAATAAATATAATTCTAAAATGAATATTAAAAATTGAATAAATTACAAAAATGTTATGTGTGTGTGTGCGCTATATATAAAAATGCATTAATTATGTATATGTATGTGTGAAATCAATGTAACACACATTTGATATATGTTAAATTGAAAAATAAAATAACATTCAATTAAATATCCATTACTCAATACAATTAGTCAATATTTTTAATTAATATTATTTTTAATTATAAACCATTTTCACTAAACATATGTAAGCATAAATATTTTTTATTATATAAATCATATTTTTGGGAATAATATATATATTGATATATATATAGAAATATATATTAATATATTTCTAAAATAAAAATATTAATTATATTAATGAATAATTATGTATAAAAACCATTAAAAATTAACGACATTAATATATTTTTAATTATTACATTTTATTCATTTTTTATATTTATATTTAATATATATTATTTATTATTATTTATATTGTATATATATAAATATATTAAATTAATTCATTTTTATTAATAATTGTTTCATTGATAATTTTTTAAATAATTTTATAATTTATTCATTTTTAATTTTTTGTTTAATTATTTAAATTTAGTAATTTTATATATCTATATTTAATATATACTATTTATTAATATTTATAATATATATATATATATATGTATATTAAATTTATTCATTTTTATTAATAATTATTTAATTAATAAAAAATTTTATACTTTTTTTTAATTTACTCATTTTTAATTTTTATTTGTTTAATTATTTCAATTTATTCATTTTATTTATCTATATTTAATATATAATATTTATTAATATTAATAATATATATATATGTATTAAATTTATTCACAATTATTTAATTAAAAAAAGCAATAATTTTTTTAAAATTTATTCATTTTTAATCTTTATTTGTTTAATTACTATAATTTTTTAATATTTTTAATTATTTAAAAAAATTAGGGAATGGGTCGGGCTATGTAGGACACGGTTGGGTGTATGACAATAGACCAAGACCCGAGGGATGCAAAGGGTGGGCCAAGGCCCGGGTTGGCCTGTGATCGGGCCCATATATGTGTGTGGACTATATGCAGGAGCCTATCCTTATAGTAGGCTTCTAAAGTTGGAATATGACAAAATGATAAACAAAGAAGCAACCTCCCTTGTGCTATTTTGATGTTGGACTCACACGTGTGATTGAGACCTTTATCAATGCTTTTTTCTAGCATTGATAAAGTCCAATGCTATATATAACATATTTTGCAGTAGTGAATGCTCAATTCTTTCTATTATCCACACCATTTTGTTGAGGTGTATCAGGAGATATCGCTTCATGTATGATTCCTAGGGATTCAAGCAATGAAGGACTATAGTATTCACCTCCTCTATTAGATATGAGGAATTTAATCGTAAGCCCACACTGGTTTTCAACATCATTTTTATATATAATAAATTTATATATAACTTCATATTTATCATGCAAAATATAGAAATGAAAAAATGTAGAATAATCATCAATAAAAGTTACAAAGTACCTTTTATTACCTATGGAAGGTGTAACATTCAAATCACATACAATACTATGTATTAATTCTATAAAGTTATTTTTTCCTTTATATAGTTGGAAATGGTTTCCTAACTATTTTAGTTTTCATGAAATTTTAACATTTATTATCATTTTTATCCATTCTAGATAATAATTCCATTTTTTACATGTCATGCATTTTATTAAAATTAATGTGACCTAAACAATTATACCATAAATCAAAAGCCTTTAGGAAGAAAGCAGAAATAATATTTGTATTCAATTTGAATAATATATCATACAAGTGACCCTTTACAACATATATCCCTCTTTTAGATAGAATAAATTTATCCACCTCAAATACAAGCTTAAACCTATGCTTGTTTAACAAACTCCCCAAGATGAAGTTTCTATGAACTTTGGAAACATACAAAACATCATTGAAGGAAGGCATCATTCTCAAGGTAAACTTAAGTTGAACCACTCCCTTCCCTTGTATTTTTATGCTTGTAGAGTTCCCCATAAAGAGATATATCTCATCTTTTATTGATTCTATCATATTGAAGAGATATTTTTTATTGCACACATATCATGTAACATCGAAATCAATCCACCAAGAAGAGTTATCCTCGATCACATTTGCCTCAAAGATCATGCTCAAAAAGTTCTCTTTTGAAGCATTATTTCCATTTTTATTTTTATGGAGATGAAATTCTCATTTGAAGTGTCTCGGCTTTCCACAAAAGTAACATTCCCCTTTCTTCTTCTTGTATTACACCTTTCCTTTTGAAGGATGGTTTGATATTTTTTCTCCTTTGAGGACCTAGATAGATCCATTGCCTTCACCATAAGGACCTTTTATTTATCATCCTTAATCTCATTTATCTCCTTATGTTTTTTATATCCCTCCTAAATTTGTAGGTAGTTTAATAACTCATTAAGGGAAACATCTTCCTTATTATGCGTTAGAGCATGTTTAACATTCTTTCAAGAAGGATGGAGCTTATCGATGATAGATGTGAGGCTGATAACATCATCCATTTTTATCTTGTTTTTCTTAACATTTTGTAAGATGCATTATATTTCATAAAATTATTCTATTATAGATATATTATCTACCATTTTTATGAAATAAAATTTCTTATTAGGGATTTATTTCTAACCGCATCCTCGATGATGTAATTTTTATCCAAGGCATATCATATCTCCTATACGGTTGGAATATGTTGATATACGTCGAAGAGGTCATGAGTATGTACCATAAACACATGAGATCATCATTATCCCATTTTTTTCTTTTGTGGGAAATTTAAATCATCCCATATTTGGATGTGGGGGACTTTGTAGTTGAGATCATACACACCACTTTGAGAGTTGTAAGTAACAAGTGTATCCTCATTTTCTGCCTCTTGAAGCTATTGCCATAGAATTTCCCCAACTTCATAATATTTTTGAGCATCACCATATCCATATTTATAGGATCTACTATTAATATTATTGGGTATATATCAATGGGTAATGGATATAGCCTTTACCTTGGATGATAGTAGATGGATCTAGCACATTACGTTGTTTCTCTCCTTAAGAGAAGATTCACCCCCACCAAATCGGTAGTACTATGGGTTGGAAATGAATCCTATTTTGGATACAATGGTGTATAGATACTCAAAATAAGTACTTGTGTGGATAACGTTCCTTGAATAAGCTTTTGAAACAAGAGAGTAATAAAAAGATTTTTTTTGTTGTGCACTAACAAAATTTCTTCGATGCTTCTTGAAGGATTTTAGAGGATTCTCATTTTATAGTAAGGATTGGAGCACTTTATAATGTTTGAAATTAATTTTCCTAATAAATGGTGACTTCATTTTATAGGAATGGAAACAAATATTCAAATAAGGAAACATACCCCTTAGAATTGGGTTGATACCTTTCCTGGAAAGGCATGTCTTTTCTATATTTATTCTTATCAACTGCATCACACTAAATCAAATAAGTGGACCATATTGCACCAACTAATGGAAATATTCATCTTCTAGTGAATATACATGTCCATTATAACCCATTTTACAATGTGATATTCTAATAAGGCCTTTACCTTAAAAAAAACAAAAAAAAAACAAATTAAATAATTTAAAAATATTAAAAAACCAATAGTTTCTCTCATGTGTTCGCTAGATTTTTTGTCTCAACCCCATTTCATTTTGGGGATTCTATAATAGAGAAACCAAATAATATCACCTCAACCACCAAATCCAGTGTTTTTCTCATTTTTTTCATTGTATGTGTTTTTTTTATTTTTTTATTTAATTATTTTTATGAAATATTTTTTGTTGAGCTTTAAAGAATCATCAATAAGTTGACAACTGTTTGAACTAAGGACTATTAAGGAAGTTATTTCAATGGATAAAGATTTCATGGAAGTTTTTGGATGGGGAATTGATGGAGAATAATATCCTATTACTATGAAACATATATTTAAATGTGAAAGTCCAAACATAAATAAAGCAGAGGTATAAATAAGAGCATTTATTTTTGGAAAGATATTTTTAGAAAAAGTAAAATATTTTTATTCCATGATCACTAGTTTTGAAATTTTCATTAGGATACCTTAATGTTGTTGAACTTAAAAATTTTTGATAACAATTTGGATTTGAAAAATAGTATAACTATATAAATTTAAATGGTATTAAATTATTTGGTTTGGATTGGTTATATATTGACTTATAGTTAAGCTATATATGATACATCATTTGTTTTTTTGGATAATGGTTAGATGGAACATCTTTTAAAATGGTAAATTAAACTAAGACTAAATAATGAGCCCTTCGTATGGTTTATATAAATGGTTAATTACTTCAAGCCTTCAATTAGGATTTGATGTTCTAGATTAATATTGTGATGCATTATAAATTTTTTATTTAATAAGAAATAATGTTATGAATGCATGTTTCTAAATATTCCTTAACAATATTAAAGATAAAAAATTTCATAAACCAATTATTTGGAGTAATGAATTACGCATGTGTTATGAATTTAAGTTAGTGGGAGTATGGGGTTTTCTAATAATTGACTTACACAAGCTATCTATGAATTTGTTAAGGTATGAAATTATGTAAACTTTTGAAATTTATTATTGTTGGTTATAATTTGAAATGGTTTGAAAATACATAATTTTAATTTTCCATGTGATACTATATAAAATACAAACCCAAACCATTGGATTGGGTAGGACTAGAGTGCCACTAACCTTAGGTGGCATCCCCTAGACACCAAAGGATTTTAATAAATTCCAAGGTTATATGTAATCATTGGGGGATGGTTTACCCTAAAAAAATACAACCTACAATAGAAAAAATCAATAGATTAAAAATAACATGACTCATGATATAAAAAACAACATAAATCCAATTACATAAGAAAACAAAATCATAACTAGAGTCACAATAGTAAAATAGACACTAATAAGTATACATCAAAAAAATAACCAAAGACACCAAGAGAAACCAAGGAACCGATGTGGAACCATAACCAACTCCACAACAAGAAATCTCTAAGCTCTAACTCCCAACTAACAAGACAACAACATCAAGGTGCTCCGCTAGTAATGTATGAAATCTTCTCCTTACCCATATCATGGTTAAAAACATCTGTATACCCACCAAGGTGAATATATAGGTGTGAGTATACAACCTAGTAGGTAATCACCAAGACTTACCACACATGACACTAGGAAAAGAAAAAGTTATCTAACATTTAATATAAAACATGAGTGAGAAATATATAATAGTTGTGCAAGATATACATGAACATTAATAGTGATAATAACTCACACTATGAAGGTCACCCAAGCCATTCACACACACACACACACATGAAAATGACCAACCAATGGGATAATATCCCATATGCCCACTAAATAGTCCTAAATCATGAGAAAAACCTATCCCTCCAAGCCCATTCCGTCACTTGGCGTAATAATCCAAAGTGCCACCAAATCGGCATGACAGTCAAGTTTGATCCTACAAGGAATTGATATGCATTATAAACTTACACACCCATTTCCATGATAAATTATCACATGTAAAAATATTTTTAAAATAAATAAATCATTCATGAATTTTATCAAATATGTTGTGGGTGATACCCACAACCTTTATTTTCTAATCCAAAACATAAGGCGGTTTTCCAAAATAGGTTTTTCCAAAAATCCCATTTGCCAAACTATATCAAGATTTAGAAAATCAATTCCTGTTAGTTCTAGAAAAAGTAGAGTGTGAGAGAATCCACCTACCTCAACACATTCATTTCCAATAATTTCTTCACAATCTAACCAATCCAAACTCCCCTCACCTTCTATTTATTGAATCATAGGAAAATCCTATAAAAATACATTAAAAAATATAGATCCAGGCATAAAATACATGGTCTATGTTTAATTACAAGATAGAATGAGAATATACTAAAGGATATTGAGTAATAGGACCCTTACCTTTGATTACCCAGGTTCAACACCAAATGATCCACTCAAATAAACTTCTGAAGCAAAGAAAATTTTCAAAATTATGCAAAGGAACCTTAGAAGTTGAAATCCCTAATAACATGAGGAATGATGAGGGTTTTGAGGCTTAAACCAAATTAAAAATGTAATTTTAATACTTAATTAATTAAATTACATAGTTAGACCATATGGTTTGAAAAACCATGCACCAACCTTGCAGGTTCTATTGGAAGATACCCATGTCTGCATGGTTTGGTTGCAAGGTTTGAAAAACTATGCACCAACTATGAAAATTTTCACCATCCAAGTTTTTTTTATAAGGAATCATGGTTACCTCATAGTTTACCCAAACTATATTCCAACTGTGCACCATCCCTTGGGTCCCATTTTCAAGTCGCATGATTACCTTGGGAAAACTGCATGGTTTCACCTAACCATGCACCAACCGTGAACCCTCGAAAAATCCACCAAAAATCATGAAACATATTGAAACTTCTCAAAACCCAACCCAATACCTTTCATGCCTCAAAATTATAGTAAGGAATAATCAAGTACCTTAAAATGTGGGTGTTATATTCTCCCCACCATTGGGATTTACATCACTGAAAATCATGAGGCTATCAAAGTTATAGAATAGATTCGAACATTACTCTGTCATAAGATTCTCCCATTCCAAAGTCTCTTCTTACATCCAACCATGTTGACATAATACTTACAGTAATTATATCTATATACCATTCTAGACCTTATATTACCTATACATAATGTGAATTAGGGTGTGAATAAATGTTGTAATAGGATTAATAGTCACATGATCCCAACTAATCACAAAGAATGGAATAATTGGGATACATGGAAATCATTATAAACCAAACTGAATCTTAATGGCAGATCTAGATGATAATAAACCTCAACCACCCATTTAAGAATTTAAAAATGTCTAATATACTGAGGAGATAACTTCCCTTGTTTTCATAAACAATGATGCACTAACCTCAAAGAAACACAAAAGAATACTTGATCGACCACTTCAAAAGAAAAAGGACACCTTCAATGATCTATATAGGATTTATAATGGATATGAGCTATCTCAATACTTTTCCTGATCATCTGTATCCTCTTATAAGTCTTATTTATAAGACTTGGTTTAATCAGTGAAGTTTCCTCAGTCCATACCTAACAAAGTGGAGATTAACATGGGTACCCATACAATGCCTTATATATATATATTGTGGAATGATAAATTTTGTTATAAGAAAACTCCACCAAATGCATATGGTCTTCCCATTAACCACCAATGTCCATCACATAAGCTCTGAGAATATACTCTAACATTTAAATCGTATACTATGACTGACCATCCATTTGGGGATAATATGTCATGATCATGGTCAACTTGGTTCCAAAGTTATATAACAAGGACTTTTAAAACTATGAGGTAAATATTGGGTCATGGTTGGATACAATATAAACTGATACCCCATAAAATTTGACCATTTCCTGAATATAGATATTTTCAAGTCATCCAATGAATGCATCTCCCAGATTGGAATGAATTGTGATGACTTCATGAGTTAGTCCACAATCACCCCAATGGAATCATTATTTCAAAGAATTATTGGCAGACCATTAAAAAATTCCCTGATTTTTTCCCATTTTCACACTGGTATTGCTAATGACTGCAACATGCCTGTTGGTCACTAATTTTCAGCCTTGAACTATTGGTAGGTGAGACATCTCAGAATATACTTAGTTGGTTGTCACTTCATACTTGACCACTAGAAATGGTACTTTATTACCCTCTACATTTTTTTAATTCCTAGGTGGATAACCTACTTATAATATTGATAATCAAAAATCATTTGGTCTTAGAAATATGGAGGAACGAAAATCCGATCTCAAAAGTGAAACACTGAATTTTCATATTTTGTACATCCATTAATGGTCATCCCACCATTGAGGTTTGACCAATTTGTAAGATAATCAAGATCCGACTATTGAGACACATTGAATTTTTCAACCATGTTAGGAATACAAGTGTCTAGAAAGAAAACCACAACATCATCTTGTTCAACACATTCTAAGTGAAATTCAACAATTAATCTCATTAGATTCAATTGGTTGTGAGTCTCTATAACCACTTGGTTATACTAATTACGACTTAATGCATTGAACACTGAATTTACTTTCCTATAAGTATACACCAAGACAAAGTAGAACATCTAGAGATATTCCATCATACATCTTTTCCTCAAGTTCAAATCCTATTGTGATAAAATGTGTTTCAAGATTTTGTGATCTTTTAAAACAATGAACTTTTCACCAAATAGATAGTGAGGCTATATTTTTAAGTCCTATACCACTACAACTAGTTTCAGATCATGGTTTGGATAGTTATTTTCATATATCCTCAATTTTTATGAGTTATAAGATACAACATGATATATATATATGAGTACACAACCCTATCCAGATCCAAAAACATCAAAAAAGGAAACATAGCCCTCAACTAGTTATTATAAGACAAGGATATGTGCCAAAGTGATCTGATCCTTTAGTTATTAGAAATATTTCTAGAAATCATCACTTTAGAAAAATTGAAATTCCCTTCATTATAACACATTAATTAGATAAGAAATACATAAGAAACCTAAAACAAAGTGATGATAATTGCCTACTAATCCCAGAAAATTATGTATATCAAAGAAATTATTAGGTGTTTTCTAAGAAATAAGGATGCAAATTTTATTAGGATCAAATGATATTCCTTTTTCTAAGATGATTTTTCCAAGGAAGTGAACTTCAAGTATCCATAATTCATACTTCAAAAAATTGGAATAAATATGGTGGTATCATAATGCACTAAACATGATCTCTAAGTGCCTCTCAATATCATCCTTCTTCCAAGAATATACTAAGATGTCATTAATGAATTCCAAAATGAAAGAATAAAAGTATCTTTGAAAGATATGTTTCATCAATTCCATTAAAATTATTGGTTCATTAGTGAGACACAAGTGCATAAAAAAGTATTCATAGTGGCTATAAAAACTTCTAAAAACTATCTTGGGAAAATCCGCTTCTGAATTCAATATTGGTGGTACCCTAATTGGATATCAATTTTGGAGAAACATTTGGATCCATTCAAATGATCAAATAAATCAACAATTTTAGGTAATAGATATTTTTTCTTTATTTTAACTTGATTCAAATAATGACAATCAACACAATTTCATAGTGTACCATTTGATTTCTTAACAAATAGAATAAGAGCATCCCAAGGTGACATACTTGGTCTTATAAAGCTCATGATTTATAATTCCTCTAATTGGATCTTTAATTATCATAATTATATTAGTGTTATTATATATTATGTATGTGAAATGTGATTTGTTCCTGGTAGTATATAGATAGAAAATTCAACTTCCCTTTTAGGCAGTAGACTAGAGATATTATCCATAAATACTTAAGGGTATTGATATAATATTCTAAGAAAATATATATGTTTGGATAAATCAATAGTTCCTAAGGTGTTCACTACTAATTGGTATGATACAGTTCCAAAAAATATCACTAAAGGTATATCTCTACCTACATTTACATCTCATTCCCCTTTGAATAACTGAACAAATCCTTTTAGGGATGTAAAAGTCACTTACCATGCGTAGTGTCAATATAAGTCTGGAATGATACCAGTCACTTTATTCCCAATATGAGATCAAAATTTCCTTTTCTAATATAGTGAACTCCCACAAAAACTAGACCGAATGAATGGTTTTGGGACATGATGAACATTAAAATCCGATGCATTCTCATTTCCTGCGTGGTGTCTTGATGCTCATAATATGAGGTATTATTTATATAGGAAAGACTAATTTATTTACCACACAATAAGTGATAAAATAATGGGAAGAACCAGTGTAAAAAAATGCATTTGGGTAGAGTTTAGGAGAATGGTACCTCACACCATCAATGGACCTATGTATTCATTTGGCATACTCTGCTCAACTCCAAAGAGTTTTTGTTCCACTCCCCTAGACTAATTATAGCTCCCCTACCAAGGAAATGTCTACTGAGGTTTCAAGATATTTCTAGAATCACCCAGAGTACCTAAATTATGAGGGTGATAACTACTCTAGAGAGAATCCTAGCTGTGAATTATAAGCCTATGATATGGTACCTCCCCACCATTTATATTCAATAGATTTGTATAATAGCACTTTAGATTCCCCTTTTGACTATAATTATGACTATGTTGAGGTGGTTCCATGAATTCCCTCTTTATGTGTTCCAATGAACCATATTAAAAACAACCAGAATGGTTATTGTGGTGTGGAGGGAAATAAACTGATTTGGTGGACCAGTTCTTTGGTGCTCTGCTACCCTAAGAGTATCTCTCCCTTTATCACTTATTCCCTTCACTAGAGTTCCCAACTATTTTTTGGAGGAAAAATGTGTTCCCTTCACTGAGGATCTTAAATAAATCTTTCTCTACCACCATAGCCTTGTTCACCATGTTTCTGTAATCCTCAATGTAAAGCATCACCACTGGGGAATGAATGCCCGATCATAGACATGATTTGAACATCCATGCCTTGAGTGAATACCTGGCTACTAATTATGGTGAAAAAAATGAGCAAGTTATGTAAATTAGGATCTATATTTCATAAACAAGGGGTTTCCTTTAGTTGGAATAATTTTTTTGTTTGTGACATTTGGAAGGATTATATGTAGAATTTTTTATTAGACAATGCCTCAAATTAATCACAAGTGAGGACTTAGTTAGATTTAGCTTCAACCTCTAGGTCCCTCCACTATAATTCTATATACAAAAACATATACACAAAGCACTTTACTTTGATTTCTACTAGGATCATTAAGAAATCAAATATTCTATTCATCCTTCCAAGACTTACTTTCAACTTCTTGGGTCCTGAGTCACCCTGAAAGATCGGTGGGTTCTACCATTGTAATTATAGTGAGTGATCCACATAATGTGGTTTATTTAGTCAATTCATACAATGACCCTATCCTTTTATACATATTATTACATGAATTTAAGCATAATTAACTTTCAAATACAAACCACATATCGAAAATTCTTGTTTCTTTGGAAGACTAGGTACATTATTAGAAACCATGAAGCTATAATAAAACATATTTGTTTTAATTTCCATAATAATCACCTAACTACCTTTGATATCCTAAAAATATATATGATAACCTGAGGAGTACATAGACAAAAGGGATGATCTAAAAATCCTAGTAGGGGAATAAACATAGAAAATAATAATAGAACATGAGTTAGAAGGCATAATATGATAACATAAAAGACATGGATCATGAATAAACATATAGAGGCATAAAAAATAGAACCTATAATAATATGATCATGGAAATATAGGAATGATTAATCAATATATATCATGACATAAACATAATTTAAGGCTAACTTCCAAGATGATATCACATGGTGGACTGAGTCCCATAATGGATTAGGTTTACTCCATAATCCCATACATAACATCTCATGAGACTAAAACATTACCCAATTCATTATATAACTATTTTTATGAACCAATAATAACATGTACATGCACATTTGTTCTATTTAAAGAAATCAAACTTAAGGAATAAACCTAAGTGTTACCCATGGAAGGAAATGCGTTTTATAATCATGTCATAAGGCATAACCAAAGGGCGTATCATAATGGAATCCATAAAATAAGGAATCTAAGTCATTCTTGTATATTCATAAAGGTAATATAATAATATTTAATTAATAATTAAGTCCAAATAAAATGAAAATATTAAAAATAGCGGTTAGGTAACTTTAGAAATGTGCCACTTAAGCAAAGTTTTATGGAAAAGAATGAAGAGTCTTTAAAGAGGATAAAAGCATAATTATTTCCATAAAACTAGAAATGAAATAAAATATTTTTTCATAATAAAATGATTGATTTTATAAAATATAGATGGCTTAAAATATTTTATGTATTATGCTTTAAAATGGATAAGAAACATATAAGTTCCCTTTAATCGGGTTTTTCTTAAAGAGAGGAATTGAGAAGGGAACGTTTTAAAATATGTATTATCACATCAAAGAAAGATGAATTGGGATGGATATATATCTTTGTAAAATATATATAGAATATAGTTTAAGTATATAAGAATAATAAAAAGATAAATTTAGGTAAAGGGAGATAAAACGTTACCCAAAGGAAATATAGAGGTTTGGTGATATCCCTTATCTTATGTCCAAATGTGTTATGCACTTGCATTTAATGTCATAGATTATAAAATCAGATTCATTAATTTTTTAATTAATAAAATCTTACACATATATTTTATTTATTATAATTTTATTAAGTTCATTTATAGTCATTTTGATGAGTTATAAGGTTCAATTTCATTGTTCTGAGAGTGTTCATTTCATGGTTTCATGGTCGGTTCACTTGTGTATAATTATGGAAGTTCTTATCAAATGGAAATAAAAATACAAAAGTGAAATAAAGTGTTATTAATAAAATTACATAAGTTTAAATAGTCCCATATATCTTTTTTTTGACATGTATATGATTCATTTAATAAAATTTTAATGATAAATGGTTAGTTTATTTTGACAGTTTTTCCGACTATCTCAAAGTATTTTTGTTTTATTTAATTATATATATATATATATATTAGTTATTGAACATTAAATAAGTTATAATAATATTATTAAAATATTATTTAATCATAATAATATTTTTATGACCCTCCTTGAAGGCGGTAATGGAAAACAAAAACCCATTATCCATGAAGACAGTTATCCGCTATAATTTGGATAACGGTTTTGTTTCTTTGAATAAGAGGATATGAGAAAAGGGATGTATAAAATATATTCCATTAGAAATATAAAATTCAAGTATATACATGATAATGGAGTTATTATGCTTTTATGTATGAATTATGTGAGGATAAGATTGAAGAAGAAAAGAAATTAAAAGAGGTAGTTTGAGAATGTTACCTCTTAAATATCACCTCCTTGAAGGACCCCTTGAGGAACTTGGAATTGGTCTTTTGGTGAGACCAGAAGCACTTGGACTTGGGGAGAGTTGGAAATATAGGTTTTTAAGATATTTTTAAATCTTAAATTCTTATAAGGTGTGAGGAGAATGGATGGTATTTATAAGGGGAGGAGATAAGTGTTTTTTATTATGATATTGATTAGTTTATAATTTTGGATCAAGAATATAAATAGTATTTATTATTATGAATATATATAGTAAATGGTGATTGTGAGTTCTAAATAATGGGAGATCACATCATGCATGACTCAAAAATTAATTAATTTGTCTTATAATGTTAAATACAATAAATTACCGTATTTCACTATTCACCCAAAATTCATCTATTTTAAAAAAATTACAAAAATTCACCCTAACCATTTACTGATGTGTAAATTTTAAAAATAGAATCCATTTTATTAAAATAATTTTCTAGATATGATAAATTTAGTTTTTAAAAGAATCTCGATTTATTCGAAAAATAATGATTTTAATATTATAATATATTTTATGACCCCTTAAAAATTACTTATGGTCTCATAAAATTATATTATAATTATAATAAAACATAATTTTAATTTATGAATACATTTTATGAAAATAAATTTTCTTTTAAACCATTATATTCATTATAAAATTGCAAATAAAATAGTTACGTTTTACAAACATACCAACACTTAATTTATCATTTTTAAAATATTTATTTACTTATACAATGATATAAATATATCATATTTTCATTTTATAAGATACCTAAATGTTATTTTATATTTCCTTAGGTGAGGTTACTATTCTAGTAGTCATATTACTTTTCCTAACAGTTAGATTACCATACCAATGATCAGATTTATAACGGTCATATAGGTTCACTACTTCCCATATATACCTATTATTCCATTAACTATTCATTCAATTCTATTTCTATCATGTTTATATATACTTTCATATTCAAAATTAATATTGTATTATTAACATTATGTTTTATTTCTAGATCTTTGTTCGTGAGTGCGGTCATTTTGATCGATTGAGCAGATCAAAATTATCCTATTCTTATTCTCTTATTTTATATTTATTATCCTGATGTAATATTTGGAATTATTATTGGTTGGTTTTATAACTAATGTATCATTATTAATTTATTAGAATAATGTTTTTTTGTTTCTCTATGTGATTTATGTAATTTATACTACATGACATAACTATAAGAAGGGAAATTTCATTGATAAAATTTTGGGTCATTAAATTCTTCCCCCTTATGAAATTTCTCCCTTGATTTTTTTACATACTAAGGTGAAAACAGGTTAGGGTGATTCTCCTTGATCGCTTTTTATAGCTTCAATGTCACCTTTTCATACTTATGGTTTCACCATAGTACTTATACTTGGGGAGTTGTCTTATTTCCTATAACTTTATCTTCATGATCTAAGATCTTCATCGACTGCTCTTTATACGAGAGATCATTTTCTATATATACCACCTATGAATTTAGTACATGTTATTAATATGGTACTTACTTCCTCAATAAGTATATTTGAGATTCATCATGTACTTAAGGAATGGTTTTTGGAAGTTCTAGTTGATATGCCATATCTTCGATGCAATCAGGAATCTCTAATGGGATGATATACCTTTGACTTAATTTTCCCTTCTTTCCAAATATCATTTCTCTCTTCCATGGAGATATGTGGAGGAATAAATTATCTCCAAACTCAAACTCTATTCCCCATTAATGATTGTCTTCATAGATCTTCTATCGTTATTGGGTATCCATGATGTGCTGCTGAATTTTCTTCACCTTTCCTTCCATTTCCTCGACCATATTAGGTCCTAGAAGCTTATGTTGACCAGATTTATCCCAGCATGCAGGTGTTCTACATATTTTCCCATAAATGGTTTCATATGGATCCATTTGGATACTTGATTAGAAACTGTATTTTTAAGACAATTCAACTAGAGGAATATGTTTCTATCCTCCTCCTTTGAAGTCTAATGAGCATTTTCTCAACATGTCTTCCAGTGTTTGAATAGTTTGCTAATATTGACCATTAGTTTGATGGTGATAAGCCGTACTGAAGTTTTTATCGGTTTTTAGATAATGTTTAATACTTTTATAGAACTTGGAGGTAAATCTTGGATATCCATTAGATATAATTGATAATAGTACTCCATATAGCCTCACCACTTCTCTGATGTATATCCATACAGGTTGGTCAAGTGAGAAGTCCACTCAAATTTCAATAAAGTGAGTAGTTTTTGTAATATTATCTAAAACAACCCATATAAAATTATTTCCTTTAGATGTCTTCATAAGTCTAGTGAAAAAGTCCATGGTGGTGTTTTCCCATTTCCATATAGGTATGGGTAATAGTTTCATCATCCACTTAGAATTTTTCCTTTCTTCCTTAACTTGCTAACATACTAGGAACTTTGATGTATATTTAGTGATATCCTTCTTCATATTGTCCCATCAATAGCGCTCTTAGAGATCTCAATACATCTTTGTGCTACCTAGGTGGATGGAGAAGTTCGAGCTATGTGCATCATTCAAAATATCCCTCTTTATCTTAGGATTTTATGGTGCACATAGTTGTGACCCAAATCTTATCACTCCTTCCTCATAAATTTTTAACTTTGTGTATTTTACATTTTTTATAGCTTCCAAATTATTCTAAATTTCCACATAATCTCTTTGAGCATCCTTTATATTATCTGAAATGGATGGTTCAGTAATCATTTGAAAAAGGAATGATGATGTTCCTAACTTTATGATTCCCATGTCTATAATTTTCAATTATAAGAAAATTGAATCCTTCACAATTCTTATCATTGATAATATTATAGGATCCTTTCTACTTAGATAATCAACCACTTATTTGCTTTATTAGGATGATAGTGGATTGAGTAGTCATAATACTTGATATTCTCTAATTATCTTCAATAGTTCATATTTATCTCCTTCCATGTGAATATATATTTGAGGATGTTATGATCAGTACGTATATCACACTTCTCCCCATAGAGATAATGCTGCTAGATTTTCAATGTGAAGATCATAGCCTCCAACTTCAGATCATGCATGGGATAATTTTTCTCATGAACTTTCACCATCCTTGAGTCATAGGCTATCAATTTATCATTTCTTATCAGTATATATCCTAAGAACATCTTTGATGCATCACTGTATACCACAAAGAGTTCCCCACTTGTGGGTACTGTAAGTACTGGTGCAGTGATAAGACTCTTCTTCAACTATTTGAAGAAATATTCACATTCACTGGTCTAGAGAAATTTTACTCCCTTCTGAATTAGCTTGGTTAGTGGGTTTGAAAATTACGATAAGTTCCTAAAAAATCATTGGTAATACCCAACTTGACCAAGGAAATTACATATCTCTATTATAGATGCTAGACTAGGCCACTCCTCAATTGCCTTTATCTTATAAGGGTCTATAGATATCCCTATATTGATGATAAAATTCCACAAGAATGATACTTCCTCTATCCATAACTCATATTTACTACACTTTTCATGTAGTTTATCCCTTTGAAAAGTCTTTAGCACAGTATTAAAATGCTCCTCATTCCCCTCCTTTCTCTTAGAGTATATCAAAATATCATCTATAAATACTACCACAATTTTTTTGTGGTAATATATAAAAAATATATTCATTAGGTGTAAAGACCCGTAAAATTCAAGGGAAATTTTTTTCTTATTTTTCTTTAGAATTTTACAAGAGCGCGGTTTCTGACGGCACCTGATTCCGAGGCCCGGAGTGCCCGGAATTAATTTCCGAAGTTTGGCTCGGGTACGTTCAGTGAACGAACGAGCGGGAATTCCTAACTTTTGATCCGGTGCTCGGAATTGAAATCCGAGGGCACCGATGAACTCGCAGCGCCGATATTCGCTTAAAGAGTCCTTTTCGGGAGTTGCGTTTGTTGCGGGTTGAGAGTTTCGTTTTGGGGTTTTTAGTTTGAGTTAAATAAAATTGTGTAGAACAATTTTATTTTTAACTTGTTAAAACCTATCTAAGGTGGTTGGGAGTGGGACCCACACCCACTTAACCTCCCTTGGGAGGATTAAGTGTGGTGGGGCCCACACGAACCCCCACCTTTTCAACTCCCCACTCTCCCTCTTAATGGCTTGACAAGTTAACTTATATTTAATTATACAATTCATGTATATTAAATAAGTGAGTTAAATGTGGAGTTATCTCTTTTGAATTTCAAACTTTTGAAATCCTTTTGAGTTGTGTGTTAATAAAATAAGTGGTATTCTTATTTTATTGAGAGTTATTTGTTTGTCTTTGGAGAGATTTCCCTTCATCTCCAAGCTTTGACGAAGAACCTTCGAAGAACGAAGAACGCGAAGAACGTCGTTCTTCAACGAAGAATTTCTTCGCCGAAGAACGCGGACTTTCCGCGACGCCTTATCCGCGACGTGACGTTCTTCTTCCGTATCATCTTTTCCACGACTCCGTCAACGTGCGACTATCGAGGTAAGGGTTCTTGAGATCGTTGCTTTCTTTATATCTTGACTTTCCTCAAGACTTGACGAGGAACGCTCTCTTTTCCGACGAAGAACGCCGCAACTCCTTTCTTCGTTCACCGTGACAACGAAGGGGACGCCATCTCTTCTTCGGACAACCTTCGTCGGCAAACGAAGATCCGCCATCGTCGTGTCTCTTCGGGCATAGCACTTCGTCAACGGATTTGACGAACGACGACCGCGACGCCCGACTTCCGCGACGCCGTCTTCCGCGGTCGTTTCGATATATCGCACTCAAGGATTCGGGTTACTTTGAGTTCGGCCGGGTTGGTTCGTTCACGAAACCAACCGGGCCTTCGGAGCGGAAACGCTCATATCTTGAGCCACGAACGTCCGATTGACGCGCCGTCAGTCGCGTTGTGTTCCTCTTAGTGAATCGGATCTTTTGGCATACTCCGCCCGAGGTTCGGACGCAGGTGGAGTACGGTCGGGTTGGTTTTTCCTTAAAAACCAACCGGGCCCCGGAGACGAAAATGCCAATAACTCACAGACCGGGCGTCCGATTGACGCGCCGTCTGTTTCGTTGACTTCCTCTTGACGATACGAAACTTTTGGCACCCTCCGCCCGAGTTTTGGATGCAGTTGGATAGTGGCCGGGTTGGATCGCACCGAAATCCAACCGGGCCCCTGGAACGGGAAAAGCTGTTATCTTTCAGACAGGACGTCCGTCTGACGAACCGTCAGCGGCGTTGATGATCACGAGGAGAAACGGTCCCTATGAGTATACCCTATGAGAGTTCGGGGTACAGTTGAGATACGGCCGGGTTTGGTTCGCTCACGAAACCAACCGGGCCCCTGGGACGAAAAGGCTAATAACTCACAGACCGGGCGTCCGATCGACGCGCCGTCTGTTGCGTTGAGACCCCTGTGACGAGACGGACTTTTGAGACACTTCTTCGTGGGACCTTGTGATACTTGGAGTATCGACCAGTAGCTCGTGGAGCGGACCCTCCCGAAGACGAGCGTGCAGAGTACGGAGACCGTGTAACTAGCTGAGACCTGACGACTGCTTGACCGACTCGACTTGGAGTGAGTCGACTAGCCCAGTGGACGGAGCACTACTTTCTGAGGTGCAGACCCATGGCGGACGGAGTACGTGTGTGACAGTGCAGACCCGCGGTACTCGTCCGGAGAGTACCTCAGCAGGCTAACTGGGTAGCGCCCGGTATTTGGCGACAGACCCGCAGCGGACGGAGCGCCAGGTAGTTGGCCGCAAACCCGCAGTACTCGACAGGAGGAGTACCTCAGCAGTCTTAGGTTAGTGAGCAGTACCTCGGAGTCGTGACAGGACTACTGCACACTTCAGAGACGGGGCTCTTCAGCAGTTACGGTTTCGATAATGAAAATCCTGGTTTGAGCTGAGACTTTTGACCTTGTGTTTACTTCATGATTGAGATGGGTCACTTGCTAACTTTGGTATATGTATGGGCATATACCCGGGTAGTGGTTATCCGTCGATTTCACAATTCTTGTGTTTCCTCATGATTGAGATGGGTTACTTGATAACTTAGGTATATGTATGGGCATATACCTAAGTAGAGTTTATCTGTTGAGATCTTCTTGTGTTTATCCTTGTTGGTTTTTGTGAGACCTTGAGGGTCTCGGGGTCCCTACTGAGTATCGTTATACTCACCCCTGCACGGGCTATGCCCGCACCTCGTTGTGTTGGTTGCAGACGACGGCCAGTACTGGCAGAGGCCGAGTGTTCGAGGACTGGACGGTACCTGGAGGTGGACTATACGACGAGGCGGTACCCAGAGGCAGACCACTGGGCGGGTCATACTTGGAGCAGACGGTGGGACCCGAGGAGCAGAAGAGCTATCTGTACCCACCCTTCAGGTGGGATTTCCAGTGGACATCTCAGCGTAGCAGCTTTACTTTTCAGTCGCTGTTTTCCCTTTCGAGTTGTACTTTACAGTTGGGCTTGTATTTCCGGCCCCTTTTACTTTTCAGCTCTTCTTTTTGTACTTAGTGTTTTACTTCCGCTTGTACTCTGTGGTGCTTGTTTTCTTTATAAAGGCAATGCCTTCCCAGTTATCGGGATTTTACGCCTTTGGTGCTAGTCGCCAGCCCCTGGCCTATGGAAGGCGGGCTTGGGGTAGTCACGGCACGGGCCCCGAGGACGGGTCGTGACAAATTGGTATCAGAGGAGTTCGGTTCTACCGCAGAACTTATAACTCTGATGTTTCTTTCTGTGAAGCAATAGTGTTGAGAGTACCGAGTGTGGTTTTCAGTTCAGGGAGTCCAGTGTTGGTGCGGGCGGCCGACGTATCCATACACCAGGACCCTGACAACTGATTTCCGACTTTGTGCACGAAAACACTGATTGCGTGTATGTTTTCAAAAGTTTTTCCCCTTAAAACAGCTCAAACCAGGTCAGCTCACCAGGTACAATCGTTTGATCGTGTTACGTTGTTTCTTTCAGGATGGCCCCACGACGACAGCCAGCTAGGGTTCCGAGAAACGAACGTGACGACGGCCCACCGAGCGACGAAGCCTCGGTGCAGGGCCCTTTGTCAGCAGTGGCACCGGCGGGAGCTCTACCCGCCGAGCCCCCGATGCTTCCAGCAGCAGCCGCTGACGATGCACGTCACCTCAGCGCACTGCATGAGTTTCAGCGCCAGCGACCGCCCAGGTTTCGCGGGGAGACGGATCCCCAGGCTGCAGAGGACTGGCTGGAGGCAGTGGTACGAGTGTTTAGGCTAGTGAGGACACCAGCAGACCTCATGGTGATCCTCGCTGCGAGCCTACTACACGCAGCAGCAGGTAGGTGGTGGAGCCACTTGTTTCAGTTTTGCGATGAGATGGACTTCGCATGGGAAGACTTCGAGACCTTCTTCAGGGTGGAGTTTGTGCCAGTATCTCTACACCCCGAGCGTGTACAGGAGTTTCTGCCTTTGCCACGTGTTTTTTGATCAGAAGCCGAGTCATCTGTGGGCAGTAGACAGATGATGCAGAGGTCCAGGAGGACCAGACCAGCAGTTGGGCGATCTCGGGTTTTAGGACCGGTGGTGCGGGGCACCCGAGGTGGGATCAGGGCCAGGCGTGCCAGAAACGGACAATGTTACTCCTGTGGCGGAAAGGGTCACCTAGCACGTGACTGTCCGACTCCTCGATCCGCAGGCTTGGAGGGAGCCACCGAGGTTGAGGCAGCGACAAATGCTGGAGCTCTGGGAGCAGGTGGACAGGAGCGGAACTAGTGGATACGTCTCTTGTACTTCTAGTTCCATGTTGATGTTACTTTTGTGTAGCGTCTTGTATTATGAGCTGCAGTAATAAAAAGACGCATTCTTTTGTGATGTTTTCTTTCCTGTCCTCTTTTGTGATGTTACTAAGAGGTTCCAGTTGACTGTTGACTTGACCCTCACTTGTGAGACATCTACTGGAGGAGACCAGTTACCACACACTGATGCCGACAGTGTGACTCAACCCTTGGAGGCGAGAGTAACGGTTGGATCTCTTAGTAGTAGCGTCGAGGCCTTACGACGTCATCCTTGGTATGGATTAATATCATCCATGTTAGGATTGACTGTTTTAGGCAAAGAATGTGGTTCATCCAGGGGATGAGACCAGGTTTCTCTTTTCGGCAAAGAAGAAATCTTGCAGCTCTTGTGGGACCAGAGATGGTCCGGGCCACGTCAAAAGAGGTCCATGTCATCCAGGAGCGGGTCCTACATGGACGATCGATTCCTCTTGTGCGCAACAGATGGCAGCACGGGAATCTCCAGGAGAGCACTTGGGAGCGGGAGGCTCAGATGCGTGCTCAGTATCCTCTTTTGTTTCCCTAGTTTTTGATGTAGCTTTACGGGGACGTAAAGCCCTGAGGTGGGAGTAATGTAAAGACCCGTAAAATTCAAGGGAAATTTTTTTCTTATTTTTCTTTAGAATTTTACAAGAGCGCGGTTTCTGACGGCACCTGATTCCGAGGCCCGGAGTGCCCGGAATTAATTTCCGAAGTTTGGCTCGGGTACGTTCAGTGAACGAACGAGCGGGAATTCCTAACTTTTGATCCGGTGCTCGGAATTGAAATCCGAGGGCACCGATGAACTCGCAGCGCCGATATTCGCTTAAAGAGTCCTTTTCGGGAGTTGCGTTTGTTGCGGGTTGAGAGTTTCGTTTTGGGGTTTTTAGTTTGAGTTAAATAAAATTGTGTAGAATAATTTTATTTTTAACTTGTTAAAACCTATCTAAGGTGGTTGGGAGTGGGACCCACACCCACTTAACCTCCCTTGGGAGGATTAAGTGTGGTGGGGCCCACACGAACCCCCACCTTTTCAACTCCCCACTCTCCCTCTTAATGGCTTGACAAGTTAACTTATATTTAATTATACAATTCATGTATATTAAATAAGTGAGTTAAATGTGGAGTTATCTCTTTTGAATTTCAAACTTTTGAAATCCTTTTGAGTTGTGTGTTAATAAAATAAGTGGTATTCTTATTTTATTGAGAGTTCTTTGTTTGTCTTTGGAGAGCTTTCCCTTCATCTCCAAGCTTTGACGAAGAACCTTCGAAGAACGAAGAACGCGAAGAACGTCGTTCTTCAACGAAGAATTTCTTCGCCGAAGAACGCGGACTTTCCGCGACGCCTTATCCGCGACGTGACGTTCTTCTTCCGTATCATCTTTTCCACGACTCCGTCAACGTGCGACTATCGAGGTAAGGGTTCTTGAGATCGTTGCTTTCTTTATATCTTGACTTTCCTCAAGACTTGACGAGGAACGCTCTCTTTTCCGACGAAGAACGCCGCAACTCCTTTCTTCGTTCACCGTGACAACGAAGGGGACGCCATCTCTTCTTCGGACAACCTTCGTCGGCAAACGAAGATCCGCCATCGTCGTGTCTCTTCGGGCATAGCACTTCGTCAACGGATTTGACGAACGACGACCGCGACGCCCGACTTCCGCGACGCCGTCTTCCGCGGATCGTAGACGATTCTTCGAATCTTAAAACCGAGGTAGGGGATGTTATTTTTTGATTATTTTATTCCATTCTTGAATCATGGATTTTAGCATGACTAAACGTGAGGCTTTTGGATATTCTTTAGTTATGTTATTATTTAACGTGAGAGGGGTCGGACCGCATGAACACGGCCGAACCCCCCCTCCTTAGTTCTCGTTTTATTCATGCGGGTGGAAGCAAGTGGCGTGGTGCCGTCGCACCACGCGGATGAACATGCTTATAATTTTCCGCAACGCCGCCGCGCTACGCCGATGAGAGTCTTGAAGAACGCGACGCCGTCGCGCCGCGTTGGAAGGATTCATGGCACGACGAAAGGGGCGCGGTGCCGTCGCACCGCGCCGGACGACGAACACCGCGGCCGGTTCCGGGCCGCGGCGGGACGAGAAGACCGCGGCCGGTTCCGGGCCGCGGCGGAAGAGGAGACCGGCGGCCGGGCCGCCGGCGTCGGAAGTCGAGGGCGGGACCGGAAATTCCGGTCCCGTTGGTAAAAACCGGCCGGCCAGCTGGCCGGCCGGATGTCATAAAACCCGGGGGAAAAACCCCCCCGGCCGGTTCAACAAACCCCCCTCTTAATGAGGGGGGCGGTTCATTAAAGGAGGGGGGGGCAAAGCCCCCCCGGTTCGTCCAGCCGGCCCCCACTTGCGGGGGCCGTTTTTTTGGCAAAGGCACGGCAATAAGCCGTGCCGCCTTTTTAAATCAGCGGGGGCAATCAAGCCCCCCGCGTGACCACCCCGTGCGGCGCCCGCCGCCGCCAGCGCGGCCCCCCGCCGCCGCCAGCGCGGCCCGCCGCCGCCGCCGCCGCCAGCGCGGCCCGCCGCCGCCGCCGCCGCCAGCGCGGCCCGCCGCCGCCGCCGCCAGCGCGGCCCGCCGCCGCCGCCGCCGCGCCGCCCGCCGTCGCCGCCCGCCGCCGCCGTCCGCCGCCGCCGCCGGCCGCCGCGCCGCCGCCGCACCGCCCCGGGGGGGGGGGGGGGGGGGGTCGGGCCGGGTCGGCCCGGACCCGGACCCCCCCGTTTCGAACCTGATTTGGTTTTTGGCTCATAACTTGAGCCTCGGACCTCCGAATGACGAACCGTCTGGGGCAACGCGATCCTTGGATCGAGACGGTCGTTTCGATATATCGCACTCAAGGATTCGGGTTACTTTGAGTTCGGCCGGGTTGGTTCGTTCACGAAACCAACCGGGCCTTCGGAGCGGAAACGCTCATATCTTGAGCCACGAACGTCCGATTGACGCGCCGTCAGTCGCGTTGTGTTCCTCTTAGTGAATCGGATCTTTTGGCATACTCCGCCCGAGGTTCGGACGCAGGTGGAGTACGGTCGGGTTGGTTTTTCCTTAAAAACCAACCGGGCCCCGGAGACGAAAATGCCAATAACTCACAGACCGGGCGTCCGATTGACGCGCCGTCTGTTTCGTTGACTTCCTCTTGACGATACGAAACTTTTGGCACCCTCCGCCCGAGTTTTGGATGCAGTTGGATAGTGGCCGGGTTGGATCGCACCGAAATCCAACCGGGCCCCTGGAACGGGAAAAGCTGTTATCTTTCAGACAGGACGTCCGTCTGACGAACCGTCAGCGGCGTTGATGATCACGAGGAGAAACGGTCCCTATGAGTATACCCTATGAGAGTTCGGGGTACAGTTGAGATACGGCCGGGTTTGGTTCGCTCACGAAACCAACCGGGCCCCTGGGACGAAAAGGCTAATAACTCACAGACCGGGCGTCCGATCGACGCGCCGTCTGTTGCGTTGAGACCCCTGTGACGAGACGGACTTTTGAGACACTTCTTCGTGGGACCTTGTGATACTTGGAGTATCGACCAGTAGCTCGTGGAGCGGACCCTCCCGAAGACGAGCGTGCAGAGTACGGAGACCGTGTAACTAGCTGAGACCTGACGACTGCTTGACCGACTCGACTTGGAGTGAGTCGACTAGCCCAGTGGACGGAGCACTACTTTCTGAGGTGCAGACCCATGGCGGACGGAGTACGTGTGTGACAGTGCAGACCCGCGGTACTCGTCCGGAGAGTACCTCAGCAGGCTAACTGGGTAGCGCCCGGTATTTGGCGACAGACCCGCAGCGGACGGAGCGCCAGGTAGTTGGCCGCAAACCCGCAGTACTCGACAGGAGGAGTACCTCAGCAGTCTTAGGTTAGTGAGCAGTACCTCGGAGTCGTGACAGGACTACTGCACACTTCAGAGACGGGGCTCTTCAGCAGTTACGGTTTCGATAATGAAAATCCTGGTTTGAGCTGAGACTTTTGACCTTGTGTTTACTTCATGATTGAGATGGGTCACTTGCTAACTTTGGTATATGTATGGGCATATACCCGGGTAGTGGTTATCCGTCGATTTCACAATTCTTGTGTTTCCTCATGATTGAGATGGGTTACTTGATAACTTAGGTATATGTATGGGCATATACCTAAGTAGAGTTTATCTGTTGAGATCTTCTTGTGTTTATCCTTGTTGGTTTTTGTGAGACCTTGAGGGTCTCGGGGTCCCTACTGAGTATCGTTATACTCACCCCTGCACGGGCTATGCCCGCACCTCGTTGTGTTGGTTGCAGACGACGGCCAGTACTGGCAGAGGCCGAGTGTTCGAGGACTGGACGGTACCTGGAGGTGGACTATACGACGAGGCGGTACCCAGAGGCAGACCACTGGGCGGGTCATACTTGGAGCAGACGGTGGGACCCGAGGAGCAGAAGAGCTATCTGTACCCACCCTTCAGGTGGGATTTCCAGTGGACATCTCAGCGTAGCAGCTTTACTTTTCAGTCGCTGTTTTCCCTTTCGAGTTGTACTTTACAGTTGGGCTTGTATTTCCGGCCCCTTTTACTTTTCAGCTCTTCTTTTTGTACTTAGTGTTTTACTTCCGCTTGTACTCTGTGGTGCTTGTTTTCTTTATAAAGGCAATGCCTTCCCAGTTATCGGGATTTTACGCCTTTGGTGCTAGTCGCCAGCCCCTGGCCTATGGAAGGCGGGCTTGGGGTAGTCACGGCACGGGCCCCGAGGACGGGTCGTGACAAATTGGTATCAGAGGAGTTCGGTTCTACCGCAGAACTTATAACTCTGATGTTTCTTTCTGTGAAGCAATAGTGTTGAGAGTACCGAGTGTGGTTTTCAGTTCAGGGAGTCCAGTGTTGGTGCGGGCGGCCGACGTATCCATACACCAGGACCCTGACAACTGATTTCCGACTTTGTGCACGAAAACACTGATTGTGTGTATGTTTTCAAAAGTTTTTCCCCTTAAAACAGCTCAAACCAGGTCATCTCACCAGGTACAATCGTTTGATCGTGTTACGTTGTTTCTTTCAGGATGGCCCCACGACGACAGCCAGCTAGGGTTCCGAGAAACGAACGTGACGACGGCCCACCGAGCGACGAAGCCTCGGTGCAGGGCCCTTTGTCAGCAGTGGCACCGGCGGGAGCTCTACCCGCCGAGCCCCCGATGCTTCCAGCAGCAGCCGCTGACGATGCACGTCGCCTCAGCGCACTGCATGAGTTTCAGCGCCAGCGACCGCCCAGGTTTCGCGGGGAGACGGATCCCCAGGCTGCAGAGGACTGGCTGGAGGCAGTGGTACGAGTGTTTAGGCTAGTGAGGACACCAGCAGACCTCATGGTGATCCTCGCTGCGAGCCTACTACACGCAGCAGCAGGTAGGTGGTGGAGCCACTTGTTTCAGTTTTGCGATGAGATGGACTTCGCATGGGAAGACTTCGAGACCTTCTTCAGGGTGGAGTTTGTGCCAGTATCTCTACACCCCGAGCGTGTACAGGAGTTTCTGCCTTTGCCACGTGTTTTTTGATCAGAAGCCGAGTCATCTATGGGCAGTAGACAGATGATGCAGAGGTCCAGGAGGACCAGACCAGCAGTTGGGCGATCTCGGGTTTTAGGACCGGTGGTGCGGGGCACCCGAGGTGGGATCAGGGCCAGGCGTGCCAGAAACGGACAATGTTACTCCTGTGGCGGAAAGGGTCACCTAGCACGTGACTGTCCGACTCCTCGATCCGCAGGCTTGGAGGGAGCCACCGAGGTTGAGGCAGCGACAAATGCTGGAGCTCTGGGAGCAGGTGGACAGGAGCGGAACTAGTGGATACGTCTCTTGTACTTCTAGTTCCATGTTGATGTTACTTTTGTGTAGCGTCTTGTATTATGAGCTGCAGTAATAAAAAGACGCATTCTTTTGTGATGTTTTCTTTCCTGTCCTCTTTTGTGATGTTACTAAGAGGTTCCAGTTGACTGTTGACTTGACCCTCACTTGTGAGACATCTACTGGAGGAGACCAGTTACCACACACTGATGCCGACAGTGTGACTCAACCCTTGGAGGCGAGAGTAACGGTTGGATCTCTTAGTAGTAGCGTCGAGGCCTTACGACGTCATCCTTGGTATGGATTAATATCATCCATGTTAGGATTGACTGTTTTAGGCAAAGAATGTGGTTCATCCAGGGGATGAGACCAGGTTTCTCTTTTCGGCAAAGAAGAAATCTTGCAGCTCTTGTGGGACCAGAGATGGTCCGGGCCACGTCAAAAGAGGTCCATGTCATCCAGGAGCGGGTCCTACATGGACGATCGATTCCTCTTGTGCGCAACAGATGGCAGCACGGGAATCTCCAGGAGAGCACTTGGGAGCGGGAGGCTCAGATGCGTGCTCAGTATCCTCTTTTGTTTCCCTAGTTTTTGATGTAGCTTTACGGGGACGTAAAGCCCTGAGGTGGGAGTAATGTAAAGACCCGTAAAATTCAAGGGAAATTTTTTTCTTATTTTTCTTTAGAATTTTACAAGAGCGCGGTTTCTGACGGCACCTGATTCCGAGGCCCGGAGTGCCCGGAATTAATTTCCGAAGTTTGGCTCGGGTACGTTCAGTGAACGAACGAGCGGGAATTCCTAACTTTTGATCCGGTGCTCGGAATTGAAATCCGAGGGCACCGATGAACTCGCAGCGCCGATATTCGCTTAAAGAGTCCTTTTCGGGAGTTGCGTTTGTTGCGGGTTGAGAGTTTCGTTTTGGGGTTTTTAGTTTGAGTTAAATAAAATTGTGTAGAACAATTTTATTTTTAACTTGTTAAAACCTATCTAAGGTGGTTGGGAGTGGGACCCACACCCACTTAACCTCCCTTGGGAGGATTAAGTGTGGTGGGGCCCACACGAACCCCCACCTTTTCAACTCCCCACTCTCCCTCTTAATGGCTTGACAAGTTAACTTATATTTAATTATACAATTCATGTATATTAAATAAGTGAGTTAAATGTGGAGTTATCTCTTTTGAATTTCAAACTTTTGAAATCCTTTTGAGTTGTGTGTTAATAAAATAAGTGGTATTCTTATTTTATTGAGAGTTCTTTGTTTGTCTTTGGAGAGCTTTCCCTTCATCTCCAAGCTTTGACGAAGAACCTTCGAAGAACGAAGAACGCGAAGAACGTCGTTCTTCAACGAAGAATTTCTTCGCCGAAGAACGCGGACTTTCCGCGACGCCTTATCCGCGACGTGACGTTCTTCTTCCGTATCATCTTTTCCACGACTCCGTCAACGTGCGACTATCGAGGTAAGGGTTCTTGAGATCGTTGCTTTCTTTATATCTTGACTTTCCTCAAGACTTGACGAGGAACGCTCTCTTTTCCGACGAAGAACGCCGCAACTCCTTTCTTCGTTCACCGTGACAACGAAGGGGACGCCATCTCTTCTTCGGACAACCTTCGTCGGCAAACGAAGATCCGCCATCGTCGTGTCTCTTCGGGCATAGCACTTCGTCAACGGATTTGACGAACGACGACCGCGGCGCCCGACTTCCGCGACGCCGTCTTCCGCGGATCGTAGACGATTCTTCGAATCTTAAAACCGAGGTAGGGGATGTTATTTTTTGATTATTTTATTCCATTCTTGAATCATGGATTTTAGCATGACTAAACGTGAGGCTTTTGGATATTCTTTAGTTATGTTATTATTTAACGTGAGAGGGGTCGGACCGCATGAACACGGCCGAACCCCCCCTCCTTAGTTCTCGTTTTATTCATGCGGGTGGAAGCAAGTGGCGTGGTGCCGTCGCACCACGCGGATGAACATGCTTATAATTTTCCGCAACGCCGCCGCGCTACGCCGAGGAGAGTCTTGAAGAACGCGACGCCGTCGCGCCGCGTTGGAAGGATTCATGGCACGACGAAAGGGGCGCGGTGCCGTCGCACCGCGCCGGACGACGAACACCGCGGCCGGTTCCGGGCCGCGGCGGGACGAGAAGACCGCGGCCGGTTCCGGGCCGCGGCGGAAGAGGAGACCGGCGGCCGGGCCGCCGGCGTCGGAAGTCGAGGGCGGGACCGGAAATTCCGGTCCCGTTGGTAAAAACCGGCCGGCCAGCTGGCCGGCCGGATGTCATAAAACCCGGGGGAAAAACCCCCCCGGCCGGTTCAACAAACCCCCCTCTTAATGAGGGGGGCGGTTCATTAAAGGAGGGGGGGGCAAAGCCCCCCCGGTTCGTCCAGCCGGCCCCCACTTGCGGGGGCCGTTTTTTTGGCAAAGGCACGGCAATAAGCCGTGCCGCCTTTTTAAATCAGCGGGGGCAATCAAGCCCCCCGCGTGACCACCCCGTGCGGCGCCCGCCGCCGCCAGCGCGGCCCCCCGCCGCCGCCGCCGCCAGCGCGGCCCGCCGCCGCCGCCGCCAGCGCGGCCCGCCGCCGCCGCCGCCGCCAGCGCGGCCCGCCGCCGCCGCCGCCAGCGCGGCCCGCCGCCGCCGCCGCCAGCGCGGCCCGCCGCCGCCGCCGCCGGCGCGGCCCGCCGCCGCCGCCGCCGGCGCGGCCCGCCGCCGCCGCCGCCGCGCCGCCCGCCGCCGCCGCCCGCCGCCGCACCGCCCCGGGGGGGGGGGGGGGGGGGTCGGGCCGGGTCGGCCCGGACCCGGACCCCCCCGTTTCGAACCTGATTTGGTTTTTGGCTCATAACTTGAGCCTCGGACCTCCGAATGACGAACCGTCTGCGGCAACGCGATCCTTGGATCGAGACGGTCGTTTCGATATATCGCACTCAAGGATTCGGGTTACTTTGAGTTCGGCCGGGTTGGTTCGTTCACGAAACCAACCGGGCCTTCGGAGCGGAAACGCTCATATCTTGAGCCACGAACGTCCGATTGACGCGCCGTCAGTCGCGTTGTGTTCCTCTTAGTGAATCGGATCTTTTGGCATACTCCGCCCGAGGTTCGGACGCAGGTGGAGTACGGTCGGGTTGGTTTTTCCTTAAAAACCAACCGGGCCCCGGAGACGAAAATGCCAATAACTCACAGACCGGGCGTCCGATTGACGCGCCGTCTGTTTCGTTGACTTCCTCTTGACGATACGAAACTTTTGGCACCCTCCGCCCGAGTTTTGGATGCAGTTGGATAGTGGCCGGGTTGGATCGCACCGAAATCCAACCGGGCCCCTGGAACGGGAAAAGCTGTTATCTTTCAGACAGGACGTCCGTCTGACGAACCGTCAGCGGCGTTGATGATCACGAGGAGAAACGGTCCCTATGAGTATACCCTATGAGAGTTCGGGGTACAGTTGAGATACGGCCGGGTTTGGTTCGCTCACGAAACCAACCGGGCCCCTGGGACGAAAAGGCTAATAACTCACAGACCGGGCGTCCGATCGACGCGCCGTCTGTTGCGTTGAGACCCCTGTGACGAGACGGACTTTTGAGACACTTCTTCGTGGGACCTTGTGATACTTGGAGTATCGACCAGTAGCTCGTGGAGCGGACCCTCCCGAAGACGAGCGTGCAGAGTACGGAGACCGTGTAACTAGCTGAGACCTGACGACTGCTTGACCGACTCGACTTGGAGTGAGTCGACTAGCCCAGTGGACGGAGCACTACTTTCTGAGGTGCAGACCCATGGCGGACGGAGTACGTGTGTGACAGTGCAGACCCGCGGTACTCGTCCGGAGAGTACCTCAGCAGGCTAACTGGGTAGCGCCCGGTATTTGGCGACAGACCCGCAGCGGACGGAGCGCCAGGTAGTTGGCCGCAAACCCGCAGTACTCGACAGGAGGAGTACCTCAGCAGTCTTAGGTTAGTGAGCAGTACCTCGGAGTCGTGACAGGACTACTGCACACTTCAGAGACGGGGCTCTTCAGCAGTTACGGTTTCGATAATGAAAATCCTGGTTTGAGCTGAGACTTTTGACCTTGTGTTTACTTCATGATTGAGATGGGTCACTTGCTAACTTTGGTATATGTATGGGCATATACCCGGGTAGTGGTTATCCGTCGATTTCACAATTCTTGTGTTTCCTCATGATTGAGATGGGTTACTTGATAACTTAGGTATATGTATGGGCATATACCTAAGTAGAGTTTATCTGTTGAGATCTTCTTGTGTTTATCCTTGTTGGTTTTTGTGAGACCTTGAGGGTCTCGGGGTCCCTACTGAGTATCGTTATACTCACCCCTGCACGGGCTATGCCCGCACCTCGTTGTGTTGGTTGCAGACGACGGCCAGTACTGGCAGAGGCCGAGTGTTCGAGGACTGGACGGTACCTGGAGGTGGACTATACGACGAGGCGGTACCCAGAGGCAGACCACTGGGCGGGTCATACTTGGAGCAGACGGTGGGACCCGAGGAGCAGAAGAGCTATCTGTACCCACCCTTCAGGTGGGATTTCCAGTGGACATCTCAGCGTAGCAGCTTTACTTTTCAGTCGCTGTTTTCCCTTTCGAGTTGTACTTTACAGTTGGGCTTGTATTTCCGGCCCCTTTTACTTTTCAGCTCTTCTTTTTGTACTTAGTGTTTTACTTCCGCTTGTACTCTGTGGTGCTTGTTTTCTTTATAAAGGCAATGCCTTCCCAGTTATCGGGATTTTACGCCTTTGGTGCTAGTCGCCAGCCCCTGGCCTATGGAAGGCGGGCTTGGGGTAGTCACGGCACGGGCCCCGAGGACGGGTCGTGACATTAGGCCCATGAAAATTTCTGGATCATTAGTGATTCTGAAGTGAACCACTATGAACTTTTCATGTCCATACCTCATTTGAGAGTTAGTCTTGGGAATATCTTCCTTATTTATCTTTAATTAGTGATATCTCGACCAAATTCCCACCTTAGAGAAATAATTAGCCCCATGTAGTTAATAAAACAATTCATCTATCCATGGTAGGGGATAATTTTTCTTTATCATGATTTTTTGAGATCATGATAATCAATGCCGAGGTTCATTGATCCATCCTTCTTTTTTGATTAATAGGACTGGTGTACCCCAAGGTGAAGAACTTAGTCATATAAAACCCTTTTCCATATTATCTTGTAACTAATTTATTAGTTATTCCAAATCAATGATGGCCATACTGTAAGGGGTTTTTGATATGGTTAGAGATCTAGGTTTAAGTTTAATTGAGAACTCAACCTCTTGGTCAAGAGGAAGACCGAAAAATTCTTTAGGGAACACATCAGTTTATTCCCTCATAATGGGAATGTATTAAAGCATAATCCTCTCCTTTGTCTCAATAATTTGAGTTAGATATGATTAATGATAAGGAAATAGTATCCATTCTTGAGAAGAATATTCCAAAGGATATTCACCTTTTTCCTTACATTTTTATAGAATTGGAGGATGTCTCAGGATGTGTAGAGTGATATCCCTCTCCCAACAGTTGATTTTGGATTTATATAAATAAAGCCAATCCATGCCCAATATAACATCAAAATCCACTAAAGAAAGTAAGATAAGATTTTATGGGAGGTTCAATCCAAAAAACATTGACCGGGGAGGAGTTATATACTTTGGATGAAATAATTTCCCCATTTTCTGTTCTCATAGATAAATCAACCTTTATATTTTGTGGTTTTGTTTGAATAGTTATACTAAAATTGAAAGACATGAAAGAATGTGTAGAACCAAAATCAAAAAGTACATTTTCTATTCTTAAATGAATAACTAATGTACCTATCACCACATCATTTTCAGGAACCACCTCAGTAGCAGTGATAGAATATGCCCTTCCTTACTACCTTGGAGGTTGTTTTCATTGATTGTCTCTGACAACCCTTCTCTTAGGGAATTGGATCACATAATGTCTATGTTCTTTATAGTTGAAACACTGTACTACATGTTGAGTGTTTATATGAACCTTCCATTATTACTCTATATTAGTGGGATTTTTCATATCCCTTCAGTAATTATCAGCCTGATGTCTCTCTTTTTCACATTTGAAGTATCTCCCAGTTCCCTTTAGATAGTTCTCAAGATGCTTCTTCCCACACTTTTAACAAGTGGGATGCTAGGTTTTCTTTCCTCTATGAGATTTATTTTTTGATCTTCCCATATTAAAATCCATTTACCTATTTTTATCTCTGAGACCATGAGACTAATGGGAGTCTCCAATATCTATCTCAACCTTAAGGGAATGACGAAAAATATCCTCATAGCCGTGAAATTCTCTAATCGTTAAGGATTTTCAAAGACTTAGATTTAATCCACTAAAAAAGCGATCCACCCTAGTTTTAGTGTTCACGAAAAAGATAGAGGTATATCATGCAAGGCTTTTAAAATTTTCCTTGTATGCCCCAATAGGCTCATTTTCCTTTTTCTTCAACCTAAGGAACTCCCTCTCCATCTTAAGATGGAGAGTTTGGGGAAAATATTTATTGAAAAATATTTTCTTGAATCCTTTCCATTCAATGGAATAAATTTCCTCTTTAGACTTAATGTTCTTTATCAGTTTCCACCACTGATAAGCTTCCTAATAAAAATGATAGACTGCTAGCATGAATTTCTCTTCTCTTGATCACTGGAGGATAGATATTATCTTCTCAATGGAGTTAATCCACTATTCTATGATGAGGGGATGGAAATTTCCACTAAAGGAAGGAGGAATTTTATGTATAAAGGATTCAACCATAACTTGATATTTAATAGGAGAAGGAGGTAGTTCCACATGATTCAAGTTATTATTCATAACTTAATCTAGTTGAGCTAGTACTATCATAAATTTCTGATATTCTATTCCCATAAAATTTTGTATCTCATTAGGGAAATCATCATATTTCCTATCACATTGGTTATTAGTACAAGTTATCATATTCCCATACATTAACTAAAAAATAGGGTTCTTGAATATTTAACTAATTATAATATAAAAATTAAACTATAAAAATATAAGGAATAACTTAAAAATGAAAATTATATCCTAACTTATGATTCCTTAAGTTTCAATCTAGGTTATCCATGGAAATTTTTCCAATACATAAACTTATCCATAGTGTTATTACTAAAATTTTCTAGTCCTAATCCCAAAAAATAACTAGACCATCCTATGATACCAAATATAGTGTCCCTAGCCTTTTATATATATTATTATATGAATTTAATCATAATTAACCTTCAAATACAAACCGAGGATTGAAAATCCTAGTGTCTTTAGAAGACTAGGTACATAATTATAAACCATGAAACTAGAATAAAACATATTTTTGTTAATATCAATAATGATAACATAACTTCCTTTGAGCTTCTACAACTGCATAGGATAACCTGGGGAATACATAGATAAAAGGGATGAACTAAAAATCTAAATAAGGGAATAAAAATTGAAAATAAGCATAACACATGAGATAGAAGTCATAACATGATAACATAAAAGGAATGGATCATGAATAAACATATAGAGGAATAACATATTGAACATGGAATCATATGATCAGGTAAATATAAGAATGTGGTGAAAATATATATCATGACATAAACATGAGTCAATGATAACTTCCAAGATGATATCACATAGTGGAAAGAGTCCCATAATGTATTAAGTTTACTCCCTAATACCATACATAATGTCTCATGATACTAAAACATTACCCAATGCATTGGAGTGATATCTAAGCTCACCCATAATAACATGTACATGTACATGTGTTCCACTTAAATAAATCAAATATAAGGAAAAAATATAAGGGTTACCCATGGAAAGAAATGGGTTTTGCAATGATTCCATAAAGCATAACCAAAGGAAGTATCATAATGGTATCCATGAAATAAGGATTTAAATAATTCTTGGACATTAATAAAGGTAAGATATGAATATTTCATGAATAATGAAGTCTAAATGAAGTGAAAACATTAAAAGGAGTGGTTAGGTAACCTTATAAATATACCACTTAAGCATAGTTTTAGGGAAAACAATGAAGAGTATTTAAAGAGGATAAAGGAATAATTATTTATATAAAAACATAAATTAAATAAAATAGTTTTTCATGATAAAATGAGATATTTTATAAAATATGGATGTCTTAAAAAATTTTATAGAGTAAATGGGAAATAAATAGAGAAGTTCCCTTTAATTGGGTTTTCTTACTGAGAGAAATTTAGAAGGGAACATTTTAAAACATGTATTTCCCCATAAAAGAAAGATGAATTGAGTTGGTTATATATGTGTGTAATATATATACAAAATAAAATATAAGTATATAAGAATAACAAAGAGATAAATTGAGGTAAAGGGAGATAGAGAATTACCCAAAGGAAGTATGGATGTTCAGAGAGATCCCTGACCTTATGTCTGAATTCATTTTTCACTTGAACTTAATGTCCTGAATAATAAAATTATATTCATTAATTGATTAATTATGTAAGTTCCCAATCAAGATAATTGTATCAATAAGGGAGAGGGGGTGGATTAGTGATATCTTTTCTTTAAGTTTCCTTAGAAAATGAAACAACCATTGCCTCTTATTAAAGGTTACTTTCCCTACTAAAAAAAATTAAAACACACATCCACAGGAACACAAAAATTTACATAGTTCACTATTCAATAATAATATCTATGTCTATGGTATGGTTTGTAAATAATACAAGACCACACAATCCAATATAAAACAATCATTTTATGTGGAATACAATGAGTAGGATATGCCCTTTCACTTGTGTAGCACTATGTAAACAATCCAATAGTGCATGTGCACCTTCTAGAACAAATGATGCAATACAAAGTTTTTGTAAGAAAAAATGTTATAGTGCTTCTTTATAAACTTTCAAAAATATAAACTTTCAAATAAATTCTTCATTTTCTTACCGAGAAGTTGGTAAGAACTTCCTGGACTTTTTAATAAAACTATATCTTATTTTAAAGTCTGATTTTTCCCAGTCTGATTGCTCAATATGGAAATATATCTCTAAAGAATAAAATTTAGATAATTCTAAACACTTTATGCTTCAGTATGAAAATCCCGATATGAAAAAACTTCCCAATACGATAACCAACTGAATATGATAATCATGGACAATACGATCACCAACTGAATACTATAATCATCTGAATACGATGATCAACTAAATATATTGCAATCTTGTCTCTTCTCCCTTCTCTTCTTTTCATCACAATTTCTTCAATAAAAAAAATCCATAAACCACTTCTTATCTCTATAATTTCTTCAATTATACACCTTATCTCTACCTCTCATGAACAATACTTCCATATAAAAAATACAATGTACTTTTCTCCTTTTATAATCACCCCAAATGTGGTTTGGATGGGATTTCTAAAAAATTTTCTGCTCAACTAAATTACTTGAATTTGAATGTTTCCTTGAATTTTGGGTGTATCTTGACTTCGTCAACTTTTTTAAACTCTTCTCGTTTCTTCTCAATCATTCTCGAATATTCTAAAAACTTTAGTTCTCTTCTGAATCTCTTCAAAAACACCAGTATGATTCTAATTTCCCATTTCAATTCACTCAGTATGATTTCTTCATTACGATGCTCTGTACTAGTTTCATATATGAATAAGTAGACACTATTCTGATTACCTCGATACCACATCTTCATTACGATGCTTTATACCAACTGATGAAAACAAACATCTTCTTATAACTCCAATCTCCCCTTTTTTGACAACACATCCAACAATATCTAAGCAGGCTTGTTCTTATTCATTACACTCATCAGTCCTAAACATTTATTCCTTTGATGATTATGATGGAATACCGAGTCTGATGGGGAAACTTATTTCTATTATGAATACAATACCATTGACTTTTCTTGCACAAACAATTATTCCTTTGATGAATATGATGGACCAATGTCAGAAGCTTCAAATTTAGAAACTTCTTTCTTTTCCAAACATTATCTTGTATCATTAATTCCTTCATAACTTTGATTATGCCGAAGATCAACTACAACATCTTCTAAATTACTTAGGAAATTTTTGTAACTTCCATATCTTTCATCCATATATTTCTTTCCTTCTCAGTATGAATACTATTGGCATGATTTCAATCACACTAAATATGATTTCCAACAACTTTTCTTTCTTTCCAATCAAATATGATTAATATGAATAAAATTTTCTTGAATTCAATTAGCATGATTACAATTAGAATGGATACGATTAGCTTCATCTCTTTCACTCCCCTTTTCTTTCATCAAGCTTACATCAGAAGTTTTACCTCCTGATTATGATTTATGATAACTCCAAGATTAGTAAAGCATCACTATTTTTGTATCATAGTCATGAAGACTCTGATTCTGCCCCATTACAATCTCTTCTTCTAGTATGGACCTGAGGTGAGTCTAATGATTCCTGTCAATCAAAAAATAATTTCTCAATACGATGTACTTTATCAACCATTGTGAGTACAAATTTCTTGAATACGTTGGTTATTCCGATTGTCACCAAAAACAAAGTGAGGTGATTTCTTTTCTTCTTAAACTTCCTTTTCTTCTTAAACTCCATTGACAAAAAAAGACAACACCTGAATATGATCATCATTATCATTTTGGTCCTAAAAATTCCCCCTTTGTATTTTGTTGTCAACCAAGATTCATAAAATGCTGAACTTTGTATCCTCAAGATATGAATTACTTATCAACAATTCTAAGCCTATGTGAGCGAACTCATTGTAGGAAACAAAAATCATTGAGAACAAAACCATGCTATCCAAAAGTAGAAATCCGGAAAGCTCTTCAACTTTTCTTCAAAACTTTTTTCCTCAACTTTCTCCACTTCTTAAAATTCTTTGAAATACAAAAAAATTTGTTTCCTATATCCACTCAAACAAACAATCAGAATAGTTCACAGACATAAAATGCTAGATTCACATCTTACCCACAACCCCTACTTATATGATTCTATAAGGATTGATTTATGAAAAAATTACCCCCCTTTACAACACTACCCAAAGGTAATATGAGAGAGGGTATAAAAAAACATACCACAACCTTGATGAGAAATAGGCTGGATTCCCAATTTCAACCTCATTTTAGAAAAGGATTCCTTTGGTAAAGGTTTTATGAAAATGTTATCAACTTATTTCGATATAGTAATATAATACTTATTTAATTAATTATTCTCCACATTATCTTTAATGAAATGATATTTTATATCAATATGTTATGAATGAGAATTTTGTACCGAATTCCTGGTGAGATTGATTTCACTTTGATTATCACAACCCAAGAGCAAGGGTAAATTTACTTCAACAAGTAAATCTTATAACTGAGTCTTCATACATATAAGTTGGGTAGCATCTTGAGTAGCAACAACATACTTAGCTTTAGCCATACTAAGAGTTACTGAATTATTTTTATTTGTATGATAACTAACACAACTTTTCATAAGAAAGAATACTCCACCATATGCGGATATTTTATCATCAACATTTCCTGCCCAATCAGCATCTGAATACCCAAATAAATGAATTATTTTTGAGCTATCACACCTGATTCCTAAATTTATTATGCCTTTTATGTATTTAATAATTCTTTTTCTAGCAATTAGATGTGATTATTTAGGAGCACTTTTAAATCTTTTACATAAGGTAACAACATAAACAATGTTGGGTCTTGATGTATTCAAATATAACAAACTTCCAATCAGCTTCCAAAATTATTTCTGATCAACTTCCTTACCATATCCATATTTAGAAAAAAAATTTCCCACTGAAATTAGTGTAGAAATAGGTTTTGATTTTTCCATGTTGAAATTATTAAGAAGTTCCTTAACATAGTTTTCTTAAGAAAGAAAGATGTGTTTCTTATTTTGAAAAATTTGTAACCCAAGAAAGCATTTCATTTCCCCCAGCATGGACATCTCAAACAAACTTTTCATTTATTTAGAAAATATTTCGCAATATATTTCATAATTCCTAGTAAAGATAATTTCATCAATATAAACAATTATTATGAGGAAATACTCTTGACTTTATTTGATGTAAATATTGATATAAACTCTTACTTTCTTAAAACTAATCTTCCTTAAGCAAGTATATAATTTGGAATATCATTCTCTCGGAGCTGGTTTCATCCCATACAAGAATTTATTCAATATGAAAACATAACTTTCATATTTCCCAACAAAAAAACCATATGGTTGTTCAATGTAAACTTCCTCATAAAGATCTATATTTAGAAATGTAGACTTTACATCCATTTGAAAAAATTTGTAACTTCATTGTGCAGCAATAGAAAGAAAAATTTGGATTGTTTCTAACCTTGGTACCTGAGAAAAAGTTTCATCAAAATCAACACCTTAAGCTTGTGAGTAACCTTTTTATACTAATCTTTCTTTGTTTCTAATCACTTCACCTTCTTCATTAAGCTTATTCCTAAAAATACACTTTGCACCAATAACATTTTTGTTATCTGATTTAGGAACAAGTTTCCTTGTACCATTATTTTCTATTTGATCCAACTCTTCATTCATAGTCTGAACCCATTATAGATACTAAAAATCTTATTCCATGTCATTTGGATTAACTTTTGAATACAAGGAATTATCTTTAATAACATTTTTTGTTCTTCTTGTTTGAACCCTTTAATGTTGATCCCCAATAATATTCTAAGATTCCACTTGTTTTCTCAGCCTAGGATGAGATTTTTGTGATTCTTCCTCATCACTAGAAATAACTGAGTCTAATTCTTATCTTTATTGAGTTGTATTTTAATTGTATGTATCCTAATTAGAATTATTAACAAAAATTTCCTTATCATGCTCAACTTACTTATCTGCATGAGTCTATATATCCTTCTAGATTTTTCAATAAATTTCACTTCAATAGAATAAAAAATCATTCCTATTTATTTTTTTGAAACATATATATCCTATTCCTTTTAGATAATATCTAAGAAAAATTCCATATTCACCTTTCTGGTCAAGCTTTCCAAAGTTTCCACCTTTCTTATTTATAATACATGTACTCCCAAAAACTCTTAAGTGTTTTAAACTTGAAGTTTTTCCATAAAACAATTCAAATGGAGTCTTATCATATCTTGGCCTATAGATTCATTGATTTTGAATGTATACAATAATACTCATAGATTTCCTCTAATAGTAATGATAAATACCATGTTCAAGTAACATATCTCTCCCCATTTCCACCAAACTTATATTCTATCCTTCAGCTACCCCATTTTTTGGGGAGTATATGGGGAACTATACTCATGTCGAATTCCATGCTTCTCAGGATAACTTTCAAATTATTCATTTATTTATTCACCACAATTTTAAGTTCTCAACTTTTTCACTAAATACTCACATTCTTTCTCACCTTTCCTCCTAAAACTTTTAAACATTATTAGAGCATCTGATTTATGTTTCATATTCATGACATAAGTACTATGAGTAAAATCATAAATGAAAGTGATGAAATAATTATCTCAGTTTTTTGATTTTTTTCTCATGGGCCAACAGATGTTGGAATGTATAAGTTCTAGGGTTTTTTTAACAAATATCAACTTTCTTATGCACTGAATTTGTAATATTTCCTTTCTAAAAAATAATGAAACACCAATCTCATATTCTTGGAAAATCAAGGATGTCTTGAACACTGTTTATTTTATATAAATTTCCAATGTTTCTCTGAAACATGTATCCTAGAATTTTATTCCACAATTGATTCTGTTACACCATACTCAGGTAACAAGAGTTTTGTATTTCACCAATTTGAAATAAGTTTCCTTTCGTACATTGGCCTTTTGTAACAATTTTTCCATCTTCCTCACTTTTCAAAACAAACCCATCTTTTTTGAAGAAAACTTTGTTACCCTCATCACAAAGTTGTAAAACACTTAGTGATATTACATATTCATTCATGATTTTAAATTACTTCCATCATATAATTTTCATTTAAAAATGATCAATTTCCAATTAATGTCCATGTTTTGATCATAAACACATAAGAAGAGCATTGTTTGAGTTTTTTTTTTGAGAAAAGTGAGCTTAAAGTCTCTTGCAATATGATAAAAATGTTACAAAAGTCTGAAGGAGGGGATTTTACATTTGTCCCATAGAAAGATAGGGAGCATATCATTGGGAAGGGTATAAGAGAGAATGCAATACTCATCAGAAACTCCTTTTGTTGCAAGGCTATCTACAAGTTGATTGTCTTCGAAAAAGATATGTATGATAATATAGTTCATTGAAGCAAGCTTGTTGAGATAGTTGGACCATTTTACTATCAACCTTCATAAAAGGTGAGTCTTTCCCAGTTTGATTGCTTTAATTATGGTGGTGGAGTCTCTCTCAAACCAGATATTATTCCAATTATGTTGTTGCGCAACCAAAACAACATTTATAAGTCCCATAATCTCTACCTCAAGAGTAGTGACCTGACCATATGGTCTATGAATGCATTCCATAAACTCACTATTCATGTCTTTAAACATGATCCCAAAACTAGTCAGTCCTAGATTCCCCCACGAAGCACCGTTAGAGTTCCACTTAATCCATACCACAATTGGGGGAATCCAGAAAACTTCAAGAGTTCTAAGAGGTTTAGGATAATTACCACTGATGTTGAGTTTTTTCAAAACAACGAAATCACTAACCGAATTATTACAGCGTGCCTCATGAAGTAGGTTGGCACTTTAAACTGCATTTAGGATAGAATACAATTCATCTTGGATAAAAATTTCAAGTCCCTAATCCACCAAAAAGGGGCCCAACTGATATTTTTAAGTCTATACCACCATTATGTTAGGGATTTAAAATAAGAACACAATCATTAACATTTCTCCTGATATAGACATCCAATTGATCTAAAATTTTGTAGTGTTAAATCAAATATATATTCAGATTACTTTTTAGAATAAATGGTTCATATTTGAGGGCATATTCCTATTCAAAAACCCATTCATATTTTTTCCTTCCAAAAAGTTTTGATAAAAATGGACACCTTCACATTGTTTAGTAAAACTACTATAACTTTGGCTAAAAAACTCCAATAGACACCAAATTTTGAGGTTGTACTATAAAAATCTATATATACAACTTTTAAGAATAATATTTCTCCATATTCATCCTTTTAAATTAACAAATTATTGATCCAACTTTAGGGTAAGATTTGGAATGAAAAAATTCTACCACCTTGGTATATAAATACATCCCCCTCTTCTCCTTGCAATGGGGTAAAATTTTAGAGAAAAGGAGGAGATTTGGCATGACCATATCCTTTCCAAGGTAATGGGAGGACTTTCCTTGATATTTTTTTAACACGATATACCTCTCCTCCACTTTTATTTTCATGTTCATTTATGTTTGTTTTTAATTGTAATAGTGTAAGTTTATTTTCATTTCAATCGAATTTTAATGCATGTTATTTCTTAATTATATATCATACTCATCAAAATTTTTCTGTGTAATGTTAATGGTCTTAAATTTTTTTAAATAAATTATAAAACCCCTTCCATTTTCTCACTTTCTCATTCAATCGAAAGTCTATATTTAATTATCTTCACAGTTTGTGTGTGTGTTCGGCGCACTACTCTTATCTTGTACCTTTATTTTTATTATATTTTTAACTAATAAACCTTAAAAACTTAAACCATATTAATAACCATCTCAATTGTTGAGTAAATATACTATTGGGGTGAGTCATTATTTGGGGATATTAAGTGATTGAGATATTTTTCTCATTGAGTATTCTTTAGGTTAACATTGTGTATGTTGAACTTAAAATGTCATGGATTATTGACATATTTTTTTAATATGTGGATTCCATGGATTATTGGAACCATAAATACACTACCATAAACAAGTTCTGATTCATATTAGAACCCTAAGTTAAGTTAAGGCTTGGACTAAAGACTCAACACTTGGGAATTCCGATCAAAATCATCGTGTGAAGTGGGTGTTAATTTAATGAAATATGAAGCAAAGATCATTGATATAATAAGATTAAAATACATAATAATTAATTCACCCCAATACCTATAAAATTATTAAATCAAACACCAAACATAAATCAATTTAATTGAGCTCTGAAAAAACCCCCATTAAAAAGAGAAAAAAAATAGAAACAATCGACTCTAAATTTGTACCATCATCGAGGATTTTACCTGAGTGGCTCTATAAAAATTAGTAGAGCACCGAACCTTTGAATGATCGATAGGAGAAAATTGTCCGTGCATTAAATGGCACTATTTCTGGGGATGGTACAATTAGTAGTCATTAGTTTTTTAGTTTAGAAAAAATAAAACAAAAAATAAAATCAAAAAAATAAAATAAACAAAAAAATCTAAAACAAAACACAAAAAAACCCACCTTTATCATCCTTTCCAAACCTCTATGAATTCCCCATATTCTCCCAAACAATCCATTAGATTTTTTAACCCAAAAATTGAGAGAAATCTTAACCAACTTGGTAGGAACATTAAATATAATCAAATCACTCTAAACCCATTCATTTACCATCCAGTTTTTTGAGATATGGCTAATTATAGGGAACAAACCCTTAAATAACTCACTACCCCTGATATTAATTATCACCCCCTTGGTATTTAATATCCAAACATAGAGTCTGATCTCAAACTCAAATTGGGTTTGATTCATCTTCTATCTCATTTCCATGGGCTAGATGATGAGGATCCTCATCTTCACCTCAAAGAGTTCCAAGTGGCATGCTCTACCATGAATCCTCAAGGGGTTTCTAAAGAAAAATTAAACTTAAATAATTCCCTTTCTCCCTAGATGACTCTTCTAAGTCATGTCTCTACTACCTCCCTCTTGGTTCCATAACCACATGGAATTACATGAGGTGACTCTTCTTAGAGAAATTCTTTCCTGATTATCATACTACTTTTATCTAAAAGGAAATAAGTGTTATTTTTCAATTACCTAATTAATCACTCCATGAGTATTGGGAGAGGTTCAAAAATCTTTTGGAACCCTACCCACATCATGAAATACCTGACCAAATCTTGATCCAATACTTCTATGAGGGTTTATTGCCTATGTAAAGAACTCTCATTGATGCCACAAGTGGCAGTGCTCTGGCAGAAAAAACTCTTATAACTGTACAATATCTTATAATAAACATGTATGAAAACACGTAGAACTTACATACTAGAGCAAATGATCAAGTCAAACAAGTCCAAGAGAATCAATCCATAGAGCCCAACAAGATGATCGAGTGAATGAGTGAACTTACAGGTCTTGTGAGACATTTATTAGTGGCTACCAAAGACCCAACCTTATCTTATTAACAATCTTTTTTCCCTGGACCTATCAAGAATTATGAAATCTGCAGCTTAGCATCTCATCCAAATGACACATGTCCATAACTTCAAGAGGATCCATCTGATTCATTTGGACCTATGGGGATCATTGAAGCATATTCTCAGAGTAACACCAACCCTAAAAAATCAGGTTAGTTCATTAGAAACTTCAACCAACCCAACTATGATCCCTTTTCTTATACCTTTTACCCTAGCTTGAGGTATGGTAATCCTATTTATCATCTCCCTCAGTTACCTCCTCAAAATACAAACCAGTTCCAATACGGTCAAGGTGGTGTTAACTTTCAACAACCTTATCTTTTTGTTCCTAAATTTTAAAGGATAAATCCTCCTCTTTCTCCACCTAGATTCCACTATCCTAATGAGCCTTCCCAATTCCCAAACCAATACAAGAACTTTCCCAAGAACCAAAATCAAGGTAATCCCAATACGGGACATGCCTCTTCATCAAAGAAACCATGGGAAATCACTATGAATGATCTTTCCTCCTTTACCCGTTCTAGCCTTAAAAACATTGAAACCAAAATTAGTCAACTTTAATAACACCTTATCTAGTAGCAAAAATCCAATTATTCCCAACTCCTAGCTCAACCATTGCCCAAACCCAAGGGTAATGTAAGTGTAACTTTGCTTAGATTGGTAAAACAAATTTCCAAGCCTCATGCTGAATCCTCAAATGAACATTTGAATATTGATCTTGAAAATGAAAAGAACAAAAATCTAGAAAATGAACCTAAGTCCACTGCCTCACCTCCTTTCATTACTCTAAGGAACCTAATTCATTTTCCTCAAGCTATCTCTAAGCGAATAGATTCCACTGAACCTGATCCTAAAATGCTCGACATGTTTAGATTTGTTGAAGTCAACATTACCCTCTTAGACACCATAAAAAAATTCCTAAGTATGATAGGTTTATTAAGGAATTATGAAACCATAAGAGACAACTTAGGACTATTGAGAATGTTTCAACCCAGCAGTCTATACCCATGAAGTGCAAAGAATCAGGAACCTTTACAGTTCTATGCTAGATAGGGAGTTCTAACTTTGATGATGCACTCATTGACCTAAGATCCTTGATAAATTTCATTCCCAAATCCATATTTTATAACCTTGGTCTAGGTCCTATGCACCCAATGAGTGTTTTCATCCAATTATCCAATCAAAGCACAACCAATACTGAGGGAATAATTGAGGATTTCCTTGTTTGAGTTAATGATCTTATCTTCCCAGCTGATTTGTATATCCTTGACATGGAAGGTGAGAAAAAATCTTCTTGATATCCCTTGATTCTAGGAAGACCATTCCTCCTGATAGTTAGAACTAAGATTGATGTCTATGAAGGAATCTTATCCATAGAATTTAGTGACCAACTGTTCAAGTTCAACATTTTTCAAGCCATGTGATACCCATATGAGGATCACTCTACCTTCTCAATCCATGCTTCTGAGAACACTTATGAGAGTCAATTGAACCCCATTCCATCATGATCATCATTTTAAATGAGAGTGGAGATTTTGAAATTTTCACCATGATTAACCAAGTCATAAATGGGAAAGTTGATGTTGACCTCTCATTCATAGACTCCATAAATCTAGAGGATCTTGAAAACTCTCTTGAATCCCATCTCAACTCTGATCTCTACAGTTAAAATTTGGATAGTATTAAGGAAAGTTAATCAAAACCAATTGAAGTTCCTTTCTCCATTCCAGAGTTGTATAGCCCACAAATGAAAGATGAGACTGATATAAAACCTCTTCCTTCACACCTAAAATGTGCATTCATTTTCCATGATCACTCTCATCCTATCATTGTATTTTTCACACTTACTGAAATCAAAGAGTCCAAACTTGTTCAGGTGTTATAGGAAAATAAAAAGGCATTAGGTTGGAACCTAGATGACATACCAAGAATCAACCCTACCCTTTTCACAATCACATCTATCTTGAGGAATCATCCAAACCAATCATACAACCACAAAAAATACTCAATCCACTCATACTTGAAGTAGTTATGAAAGATATCACTAAGGTTATTCAAGCTGATATTATCTACCCAATTTAAAATAGTGAATGGGTTAGTCTAATTCAAGTGGTACCTAAGAAGGGTGGGATAAATGTTTTCACAAACGAACATGGAGAGGTGGTCACAACTCGAGTGAAAAAAATGGTGTGTGTGCATAGATTATCAGAAATTAAATGCTTAAACATGAAAAGATCACTACCCTCTTCATTTCCTTGATCAAATTCTAGAACTATTAGTTGTAAAGTCACATTATTGCTTTCTTGATGGATACACCGGGTACTTACAAATGCCAATAGCACCTCAGGACCAAGAAGAGACTACTTTCACTTCCCCCTTTAGAATATATGCATATAGGAGAATTAATTTTGGATTTTTATTGCTCTTACAACATTCTATAGGTGTATGATGAGTATATTTTCTGAATCCATTTAGCATTGCATGGAGGTCTTCATGGACTAATTTACCATTTATGGTGAGTCATTTGAATCATACTTGAATTTACTCTCTCCAGTCGTTAAAAAATGTTTCAAATGTAACCTTGTTATGAATTATGAAAAATGTAAATTCATGGCTACTAATGGGATTTCTCTAGGGAACGTAATTTAAAAATATGGTACTCAAGTTCATCCTTACAAAATTTAGGTGATCTAATCAATTACTAAACCCACAATAGTTCGATACATCCATTCATTCCTTAGTCACATTGGTTTCTATTGGTGATTCATCCATAAATTCAGTAAGATTTCCCTCCCACTCACTTGTCTACTCCAAAATTATGTTACATTTCATTTAAATGAGTCTTGCAATAGAGACATCATCGAACTCAAAGTTTTTATTACATCTACCCCAATAATCCAACCCCCAGATTGGTCCTTACCCAATGAATTGATGTGCGATGATTATGATAGGTCCATTGGGGTTATTCTTGTTAAAATAATAGAAAATTTCCCTTATTTCATCTATTATTCCTCAAAAATATTGGATTAAAGTCAATCTCACTACACTATCACTGAAAAGAAACTTTTAGCAGTGGTTTTTGCCTTATATAAATTATGGCCCTATCTCTTAGGTGTAAAAAAAACCATCTTCATAGACCATTCTGCTATAAAGTTCTTACTCAAGAAAATTGATTTCAAAATAAGGATAATAAGATGGATCTTAATGCTCCAAGAGTTTGACATTGTGATTAAAGATAGACCTGGAAAAGAAAACCCTATGGCTGATCATCTAAGTAGAATTTCTAATTCTTATAATTTCCAAATAATTAATCCTAAATTTCTAACTGAATACCTATCATATCTCACTCCAATGTTACCATGGTATCCCCTAATTGTAAACTACTTGGTTTCTAGAGTTTTTCATTATTTTTTTTGAAAATAATAAAAAGTGAAGCTGAAAAGTAATTCAAAATTCTATTTTTAGGAAGATAATAAACTTTGGAAAACTGGGGATGACATGGTAAGTAAGAGATGTGTTGATGAAGATGAACATTCCTGCATCTTGTAATTTGGTCACTCAATGACTGGTTGTAGACACTTTAGACCAAAAAGGACCTCCCAAAAATTCCTTGACCCAGGATTATTTTGGCATTCACTCTTTAAGGACTCACATAAGTTCTGTAAATCATGTATCACTTGCCAAAATTTTGGCACAATTTTCAAAAGAAATGAAATGACTCAAAAGACTTTAATTTTCTATAAGATATTCGATTTTTGAGGCATCGATTTCATGGGACCATTTCCCCCTTCTAATGGATTATCATATATTATTTTTTGGAGTCAATTATGTTTCTAGGTGGGTTGACTCCAAACCCACTAGAAAGGATTATTCTAATCAGACCATGGAGTATATTATGAAAAATAATGGGGTTATACATAAAACTTTAACTACACATCACTCCTAAAAAATGTCATGGCTTAACTTTCTAATAGATAAGTGAAAATAGTTCTTTAGAGAATTGTAAAGATCACCGGAAAAGACTGGCCTGAAAAACTTGGTGAAGCATTTTGGGCTTATAGATATACATATAAAACACAAATTGGGATGTCTCCTTTTAGGCTAGTTTTTGGTATAGTGTTTCAGTTACCAGTTGAAATCCAACATAAGTCATTTAGGGCTGTGAAAACATTTAATTTTGATTTTTAAAAATCTGGTGAAGAGAGATTATTGCAGTTGAATGAATTAGAGGACCTTCATCTAGATTCTTATGAGAATTACAATCTCTAAAAAGAAAAGGATAAGGCACTCCCTGAAAAACACATCCTACAAAAGGTATTCCATGAAGGTGAAAAGGTAATTCTCTTCAATTCTCGATTTCGATTTTATCCATATAAGCTTAATCATCATTAGGAAGGTCCTTTTATTATTACTAATATTTACCCATTTGGTACAGTGAAATTCTAAGACACCACTTACAAAAGGACATTCACGGTTAATGGAAATCAGTTAAAGCATCTCCATGAGAATATACAAATCACAGGAACCACATAAACTTCCATCGAACCCCCAACCACTGTAGCAGAACCACCACTAGATGGAGATTACTACCCACCAAATACAAACTAGGGGGCACCTCTTTAACTTTAACTATCTCTCTCTCTCCACCTCTCCCTCTCTCCCTCTCTTTATCTCTTTCTTCTTCTTTGACCCTCTTATCATTTTTTTACAAATTTCTTCATCAAGAATTTTTTTTTCTTTACTCTTTCTCTTTTGTGTGTATGTGTATTATAAAAACACTAAAAAAAATAAAAAAAATAAAAAATTAAATACAAGAAAATAAAAAGAGTCATAATTAATCACCATTAAATTTTGAAAATTTTTCCATCCATTTTTGGGAGTCAAAAGAAATGTTTTCATCTCAAAAATTTTATATTTTCATAAAATATTTGGATAAATATTATTATATCAAAACAAATTATTTTTGAATGGCCAATTTTTGATTTGGAAAATGATTCTTCCCCAACCCTGAGGAACAACATCATATTTTATGCTAAGGACACCTATATAAATCTTTTCCAAATGTGTGTTTTTCACCCCCAATTTTGAGTCTTGATTTTGTAGACCTTTGAGATAAATTTCCTACTTTAGTGTACATTAATATTATTGAGGCATTTTTAAACCACATGATAACAAAAATATTCATATTTCCCCCCATTACTCTTACATTAATCTTCCTTTTGAAACCCCCTTCGAGCACATGAATACTTTTTTTTGATATCCACATTACAAGACCAACACCTTATACCACACAACATCTACATGGATTTTCATTTCATAATTTATTGAAATTTCAGTGTGGGGGACTGGATTTCATTTTGGGAACCATTTCCTTGTTTTAAACATGTCATCATATGCCTGAGGGAAAGCATATATTTAAGTGTGGGGAGATGTTTTCACTTAGTGAGTTTTGGGAATGGATTATCATTTATGTAATTTTTTACATGTTGTTAAAAAGTGTTCAAAAAACTAAAAAATTTAAAAAAAATCAAAAGAAAAATGGAAAAAAAGAATGGGTCGTGTATTGTTCAGGTCAAAATCACTCTCCGTCAACCTTTTATCATGTTATAAATATTAAAATTAGTGTTTCTAGGAGATCAAAAATAAGTTTGGAGATGAGTGTGCGATCTGTTTCAAGTTAAACTTTCGAAATAATTCAAAAAGAAAAAATGAAAAAAAATGAAAAAAACGCCTGCAACATCTTTTCTTGTGTCATTGGGAAAAGATTTTTATTTTGAAAAAATTTCATCTTTTCCTTCATCTCAATTGTCTTTCTTGAAAAATAATATCCTTGTAAATATGTGTTTTAATAACCTTCCATGTATTATTTCAAAAAATTGTGTATTTCTTTTTCCATGTTGGTGTTTTACCCCTCTTTTCCTATCTTTTGTCCATTATATTCCCACCATCCCATAACCACTAAAAAATCCATAAAAAATACCTGTTGATTCTTGTACGCATTAGGATATGGAATGGAAGCTAAGATCTATTTCAAAATATATGATTTTCACTTTTGGTTGGTGAATGAGTGAACCTCTTGGAATAAATTTTTATCATCTTGAGAGGAGTAAGTTCTGAGTGCCTACATTTTCCATTTCTAATTTTGATCATGAAAAATGAATTGTTTTTGGAACATTATTTTTTTAACAATTCTTGGTGGAATTCATTATGGATGAGTGAACTAGTATAAACCCCATTGATTGATGAATTTTTTTTTAATATTTATTGGTGAGTGAAAATGATTTAGTTATGTTTTTATATTTATTTTACATGAAGAAATTCACAATCCTAAGTGTGGGGGATTTTATATTACATATTAATTCATGATTTTACACTACTCCCATCATATAATTTTCACTTAAAAAATGATTAATTTCCAAACAATGTTCATGTTTTGATCATAAACACATAAGAAGAGCATTGTTTAAGTTTATTTAATTAAAATTCAGTTTAATGTTTTGATCATATATTTCAATATACTAATAAAAATCATTTTATTCTTCTTTTTTAATATTCCTGATCAAAATTACAATATATCATTAGAAGTTACCTTTTTCCAATTCTTCCATTTGAAGGGTCATATGGAGCACACAAAAAGGCCCAACAAATCTGTTGAGAAAACAGGACAATCCATAAAGATATAATTTTTGGGCTCAATCTAGAAGTCCAAATTATTTTATTCTACACAAAAAGTTGGGAGAAAATAAAATTCATTTTTCATAAAAATTTCAAGGCCCAAATCCACTAAAAGGGTCCCAAATGATGTTTTTAAGTCCACCCCACCATTCTATCAAGGAGTTAAAATAAGAACACAATCCTTAACTTTTCTCCTGATATATACATCCAATTGATCTGATATTTTTTAGTGTGAAATAAAATATATATTCATCCAAATTTCTATAATAAATGATTTAGATTTGAGGCCATATTATTAATCAAAAACCAATTCACATTTCGACCTTCTAAAAAGTGTTGATAAAAATGGGCAGCTACATATTATTTAGTAAAACAACCATAAATTTGGGTAAACAATTCCTATGGATCCAAAGTTTGAGGGTGTACTATAAAAATATATATTAACAACTTTTAGGAAGAATATTTCTCCATATTTATCTGTTTTATTTATCAAATTGTCAATCCAACTTGAGGGGAAGGTTTGGAATGAAACAATTCTACCACCTTGACCTATAAATACATCCCCCTATTCTCCTTGAAAGGGGTTGGAATTTTAGAGTAGAGAAAGAGATTTGACATGAACATAGCCTTTCCAAGGGAATGTGAGGAATTTCCTTGATCTTGTTTTAACAAAAGACACCTCTCCTCCAGTTTTATTTTCATGTTAATTTACATTTGTTTTCAATTGTAATCATGTAAGTTTATTTTAATTTCAATCGAATTTTAATGCATGTTAATTATTAATTATATATCATCCTTATAAAACTTCTGTTGTGTAATGTTCATGGTCTTAAAATAGTTTAAATCAAGTAGAAAACCCCTTACCTTTTTTCACTTTCTCATTCAATCAAAATTCTGTATTTAATTCTCTTCACATTTTGTGTGTGTGTTCGACGCACTACTCTTATCTTGTCCCTTTAATTTTTCTTATCATTTTAACTAATAACACTTAACAACATAAACCATATTAATAACCATTTCAATTTTTGAGTAAATCTATTATTTTTATGAGTCATAATTTAGGGATATTAAGTGATTTAGGGATTTTTCTCATTGATTATTATTTTGGTTAACATTGTGTTTGTTGAACTTAAAATGTCAAGGATTAATGAAATGTTTTATTTAACATGTGGATTCCATGGATTATTGGAACCGTAAATACAATACCATAAACAAGTGGTTATTTATATTAGAACCCTAAGTTAAGTTAAGTCTTGAACTAAAGCCTCAACACTTGGGAATTCCGATCAAAATCATCTTATGAGGTGGGTGTCAATTTAAAGAAATATAAAGAAAATAACATGGATATCATAAGCTTAAAATACCTAATAATGAACTCACACTAATATTTATAAAATTTTTAAATAAAAAATTAACTATAAATCAATTTAATTAAGCTATGAAAACAAACCCCCCATTAAAAAGACAAACAAAACCGATAAAATCGTCTCTAAATTTTTACCATCATCGTGGATTCGACCAGAGTGTCACTATACACATTAGAAAAGCACTAGACCTTTGAACAGTCAATAAGAGACAATCATCCATGCTTCACTTAGAAATTTTTATTTCATCCCATCAAAATATAAAGCTTTCCTGGATTGTATCCTTTCTTTCTAATAACGATTAAACCAACACCTTTGATTTTCAATGATTCATCATTACCAAATGTACGCGTTTCTTATTTCAAGTCTTTCAAATTATTCATGAACCTTAAGTCTCCTGTCATATGAGAATATCACTCACTATCAAGAATCCATGGTCATTATCCTTTTATATCTTTTATAGCGATTTCAACAACAAGAGATTTTTCTTCTCCATTTTCTTTCTTCACCTATGGTTTCTAAGAATTGTTAAGAAACACTTGTTGTGATGGTAAAAAAACAATACAAACCTTAGAAAGATGTTAAATTTGTTCACATATTTCAAAAATAGTTTCTAGGGATCAGAACTTATTTTCAATCTTTACTCCAACCTTCTTAGGTTTCTTCAAAACAGATTTCTATGACTTCTTTCTTTGAGGAGATTGAATCCCCTCAAGCTTTTCCTTCCATAACTTGTGTAATAATAGTAATGTTGTTAATTTAACCAAGACATATTTTCCATGTGTCTGAATCCACCAAAATACCAGAAGTATCCATAGAAAGAGTATTTTCCTCTAAAACTTCCATACTAATCAAAGTTGTGAACATGTTTCTCATAAACCTTCTTGTTTTTCTTATTTAAACCATAAACCTTAATATTATTAACCATAATATTATTTTCATTCTCAGACTTATCATAACCAAAATTAATAGAAACATTTCTATATTCATCATGTTTAGAAACATTTTTGGAACTAGGATTTTTAGAAACTTTTGAATTCCAAACTTTTATAGTCTTGGACACATACATAACATTCCCAACACTCTTCTTTTCAGAAACAATTATATAATTATTCTCAACATTTTAAGGTAACTTTAGTTGATCCTTCTTAGGTTTCTTCTTATTAGAACTTTCCCCAACTTCAGAGATAGAGTTTTTGAAACTTTTATTTCTCTCTTCAGCTTTAGAAAGTTTTTGTTGGAAAAGTTCCAACTCTTCTTCTTTTTCCTTCAGCTTCACTTCTACATGTTCATTACGATTATTTTCTTCCTCAAGATATTCTTTCAAATCTTTAATTTCCACCAGCATCTTGTTTTTATCTTTTAAAAAACTTTCTTTAATTTTTGTAGATTAAGATTCATATTCCGACTTTATATTTTTCTTTTCAGGACTTCTAATATTTTTCAGGCATTATTTAAAATATTATTTCAAATGAAGTTAAAGTTGAGTTTATTAATCATTATAACTAATAATTTTGAATTATTAATCAATCACTATTGTAATAAAATTATTCTCACCAACATACTCGGTATACTTTTCAAATTAACTTTACTATCTTATTCTTATTCATATTTAGATAAGAAAATTCTTATTATGGTTTTGAAAAACTTCTTATCTTTACCTCTAGAAAAATATTAATCTTTATCACACTATTTCTTACATGATATTCTTGGGATTATTTCCTCATTATCACTATCCACTTCTTTCTTTCTTTGAGGAAAATTGGTGTCAAAGTTCCCAATGGATACAAATTCAAAATATTTCAAGGTAAGTTTCCCTTTTTTATTTACTTGTACCTATTATCACATTTATAGTAAATAAGGATAAAGTATCATTAATATTTTTGCATACATCATTTTTAGAATCACACTAGTTTCTTCTTCAATAAGGATGTTCTATGAATTCTCTTTCTTGGCGGCCTTGAAAGACATTCATCTATCAACTTTTGTTTTTATTTTCATAAATTTATTCCTTCTCATTTAATAAGTTATGAGAGTGGTATTTAAATCATTGAGATATAAAGTTTTAGGATATCTATATTCTAATTAAGAAACTTTAGCATCAAAATTGTCGGGAAGGAATCTTAATATATCTTCAAAAACTATAGAATCTTATAACTTTTCACCAAGACATCTGATAGTGCTGAAAATGTCATTCACCCTGGTAAAGAAGTCCCCAACAGATTCACACACACCCATTTTAAAATCTTCATACTTCAGCCTCCAAATTTTTAATTTTTCCTTATTCACTTTTTTATTGCCTTTGTATATGTTTTTTTAACTTGTTTTATATACCTTTGGATATGGAAACACATTTAAAACTTAGAAATTCACTTTCATAAAGTGATGATAGTAAAGCATTCTTGGACCTTCCATCATTCTTAAGATTCTTCTTATCAACAGATGTAAGAGGAACTTTATCATCAATAGGAGGGAATCCATCTGTTACAGATTCAAGAACATCATAACCAATAGACATAAGATAAGGAAACATTTTGTATTTCCAGATATGATAGTATTTTCAATAAATAACTAGGATACCTTTATTTTTCACACAATTCAAATTCTCTTTAAAATTCTTTTCAAAACTACTGTAAAAAAAACAAATATAAACTTCCCTATCATACTAATTATAAGTTCTTAGTCAGGACAATTATATCACTAAGAGGGGGAGGGGGTGAATTAGTGATATATTTTCTTTTATGTTTCCTTAAAAAACTAAAAAACTTTCTCCTCCTATTAAATATTACTTTCCCTATTGAAGACAAGTCAAACACACATTCACTAGAACACAAGAATTTACAAGGTTCACTATTAAATAAGAATAGCTACATCCTTGGTATATTTTAGAAATAATCCAAGACCACACAATACACTAGAAAAAATCCTTTTATGTGGAATACAATGAGTAGGATATTCCCTTTCACTTGTGTAGCACTATGTAAATAATATAATAGTATTTGTTCTCCTTCTAGAACAAATGATGTGTCATGAACCAGATATGGTCACCATCAAAACCGGCACCCAACCCGGCCCATGGAAAGGCCCAAAGGGAGTTCCTGATCTCCATGGGATGGAACAAGTTCCCGGGTATCAATAATTAGAATTTGGGACCAATTTAACCAAGTTTATAAACATAAAACAACAAACAAATCCAATATAACAAATCGAACTAACCATCTTTTACAAAAATTCAGAATTAAATTACATAATTTAAAACAATTCTCAAAGACTATAACAAATGAAGAAACCCAAAATGGAAAGCCCAAGAACCTACTCATGGAAAGAGGCACCGCCCTCAAGCCATCTCCATGACTCTTCACCAAGAAGGACCAATAGAAACCCAAACCATCAGCACTAAAAGCTTTACCAAAACCTGAGAAAAAATAACCAAGTCTACTTACACCCAAAGGTGTAAGTAGGGTGTGAGACAAATCCTAGTAGGATTCCACCACTAAAATATTCCATGTGATAAACATTCAAATACAAAAATCTTGCAAGTTATCATAAACATGAAATGCTAATAATAATTTTAAAAAGATGCAACTTTAAATAAAAATAGTTTTCAAGTGGGATACTTTAAAGAATCAAAATTTTAAATATAATGCCAAAGATACTGAATTTCCCAGACAAACATACCATATGATGATGGTAAGAATAAAGTATCTAATGCGCACAAGAAATGGTAAATAAGCCCTTGACACTAGCTTGCTATGGGTCCTAAGTACCATGTATCTCGGTGAAAGTAACCATATAAATATCCGCTCTCGTGCACACAAGACACTAGTAGGGATCATACCCATAACTGAGTGGTCCCCCAAAATCATCATCACCATCATCATCATAGTTAATTAGTGTTTTCATCATCAAACTTTCTATGTAAAACTGGGGCCAAACCCCACGGGATCAGTAGCATATTAGCATAGGTCCACCCACCTAGATACCCAGGTTTTCCCTCTTGTGCTCAAACAAGTTCCACAAGACATGAAATAACTTTTTTCACATGAAAATACCACTTCCAAATCACACACACACCAAACATCCCCCACACACATCACATAATACTCTTTTCAAAAACAAATATTCATTTTTCACATCATACTCACACAAAACAGCCCACAAATGTGTTTCACACCTTTATTGCGATTTGATAAATCATTTCAGAAATTTATAAAACATTCTAAAAATGTTTGACATCTTAAATCACCACTTTACCTTTCAAAAACCCTTCCTAAGTGAACAAACTCACCAAAAAAGTACATGTACATCCTTTTACCACTTTTTTTAACTTAATAAATCACTTAAAATTTTCATAAAACAATCCCAAGGGGTATAACCTTGTTTTGTACACAAAACCCATTTTAAAACCCTCTTTCAAGGCCAAAATCACCCCAATACCAATAAAAAATAGAGTTGGAAGTCGTATCAACATTTATTAAACCACTTTCAAATGTTATCAAATTACCTCAAATGATACAACAAAAGATAAACATGGAAAACAAACATTTTCAAACAAATATGAAACTTTGAAACTAAAAACTTAATCAATACTACCAAAAATGTTTCCTGAACAAAAAATAATGTAAGAGGAGAATTATAGAAATTTTAATGAAGCAAAGCTAACTCATCTTAGGATACTTACACATGGAACCACCTACCTTTTGTATAAAAACACCAATTCATTGTGTGAAACTTCAACCCCACCATCGCCACACCACAAGGGTGTGAAATCAAGACCTAATCCACAATATTTCAGAAAAAAGACACCAAATAAAACCCTAGGTATGAACCCTAACTACTAGAAATTTTAGAACCTCAATAAAAGTGGAAGAAACCCCAAGAAAATGGGAGGAAGATGAGAGGAAACTCACTTAATTGAGAGATATTGAATAAAAAGCCCTAAATACCCCAATAGATGAATTTCCAAACAGCCAAAAATTAAAGTGAGAATTGAATAAGGCTGAGTAGGTCAAGTGAGAACTGAAATGGAGGGAAAAGAGTAAAAATTGAAGGAATTATGAAAGAAACAATTTACCTCTTCAAATCTGTATGATTTGAGACATATAGAGAAGTGTTGCCCTAATTCACGATGAATATGAGCTCCCAAGAGGTAGAGGAGAGCATGGGAGTGCATCTTGGGTAAGTGGCCTCAGTTGAGAGGTATAATCACTAAAAAAATTTAAAAATTGAATGATATATTAAAGTAAAAAAAAATTAAAGCAGGAAATGGGCTTTCGGGCTGGCCCAAAACCTTAATAAAAAACCCAAATCCATTATTAGAATGGATTTCTATGGTGCCCAAATTGATATAGTGGTTTCAATATTCCAGGGGATTCCAATTGGGAAGTGGAATGAGTCTAAAATGTTGAAAAATTAAAGAGTTATAAAAGAAACAATATTTATTTTTAAATCTAGAAATGAGCTCATGGTTTGGACCAATTTTGAAAACGAACCACTTCCACCAAAATGAATGGGAAACCCCTAAAACAAAGCAAGAATGGAAATTAAATGAAAAATACCTTTAAAATAATTCATGGATGTGACAGTTCTCCCCACCATAAAACTTTCTGCCCTCATAAAGCCACAACAAGGCCAAAATCAAAAACCAAACCCAACCGAAAGGCTGAAATGGACTCCTTTTCCATGTTTCTCCCACCCCTGAAAGGCCAAAACACCTACAATGATCAATTAAGGAAGAAATACTCTCAAAAACAAAAAATGACACCACATTCCTGAAATTATCAAGCAGATTTAGACTTTATCCCAAAGGAAAACTCCTCAAACACTATTCAAACAAGACTCGATCAATTTACCTAAATGAACAACAACAACGAACAATGTTACACTTACCTTGCTATAACTAAACCACTGGCCACTCTACAATCCCAACGTTTACCCAATGAAGATGTTGGTAGTTAGATATCTCCAAATGATACTACCTATAACCAAGATATGACCATGGAAAAATCTGAGTTACGAGTACAAGGAGACACAAATGGGCTCCCCACCATAATAGATAACTTAAATTTTCCTGAGACAGAATCAAGACCCTAACAGGGGGAGGCTCGAATGGACTCCCCCGTACAAGGGGTAGACTTCCATTCAAAACTTCCAAAGGAACTTACATGAGAATCATAGTGGGTCTCCCCACCATAAGAACCAACCATCTTAACCAAACAACATGGGCCGATACAGAAATACCCCAAATTAAAAGAGTTGGGATGACCGCATGGTGAGTCCACACAGTTTGGGAAATCGTGTGCTAACTATGGGGATCCTTCTATCTGTATAGTTTTCTAGGGAATGGTTACTACTAACTCTGTGCTCAACCTGTCTAGCTAAATTTCAAATCTTTCTCCAAAAACTCCCAAAGTGGTAAGAAATGACATTGGGCGATAACATGGACACGAGGTCCTCCCACCTATTTCCATCGAATGGGAACAAAAAAAGAAAGATGACAACACCAGAGGTTTAAACTACTACCATCATTCATAATGAGTATAGGAATTTGTACAACGGTTTAAATGACCCTGGGATTTCCCCAGACTATGCGCCGACTTCTCTCTGAGACCTATGGTTGGAGCTCAATGGATTGAAGCCTCTTCGGCCTCACAATTAGGCTTTGGAAACCTCTGAATAGAACTCCTTCATCCGATGCTACAAAAAACTACAACGCAATCCCATATGGGTTCTACAATACATAACACACTCTAAAACTCACTCTACCAAAGCCTGACATTTTTTTGAAATAATGGCTTATAAGATGCACACACATAACCCCTTGTTTTCACTAGAGGAGAAACGGAAGGAGAAAAAGATATATAGAAACACATTCCTAAAAACAAAGGTTGTCAAGATTTACTGAAAGGAGACACACTTCTAACAAAACTAGGACTCACAAAATATTGTACAACTTCACCTTTACAGTCAAATGAGCACACGACATCACAAGGCATCACTGAACATGAACATTGTGACTGATAGAATCATTACATGGAGATGGAACTTATGCAATGTTCCCAAATATCACACAATTATAGAAATTGAAAATAACATCCTCTCATGACCATATTTACCACACTAGTGGTTTAACATGAACCCTTGCTTTAAAGAGACTATGAAGGACCCAGAGACCCTCTAAGACACCATCCACACTAACAACCCCAAACCAATTCCACCTTCGACGAATCAGGTAATTTAAGAAACTAAGGTCTCTTTCAACCATCCACGATAGCTCTACCACTACAAGAGGATCCACAAAACCAATAAGGGAAAGGGTGTAGACTAAATCTACAAATCTTGAGAAAAAGATTCCTTATATTGATCAACTAGAGGATTTTCCAACGACAAACCAATCTAGGATGCACTTCAGTCTTGCATTAACTCTTAGTGGGGGCGTACCTTACCCAATGAGAGAACACAAGGACCCAACAAAGATGGTAAATTGGTCAAAACGTGCCACAAACTAGATCCAAACACATGAAGGGAACCACCCTAAAGGCATCTCGAAACATTTTTCATAAGGAGACCACTAACCAGCCCTTCAACCCAGCTTACCAAAGAAACACAAACCCAAAACATTGTTCAAACAAGAGGGGTTCTTTGACTCAAAACATCCCACAATAACAACATTTCCAAAAACATATAATACACACCATCCTAAACCACTCATCAAGACATCATGTTTTACTTTAAAATAATCTCTTTGAAAATAAATGGTTTATCGGTTAGCGTATCCACCAATGGTACCCCATGGGCCTCACACATGCATGTTTCCATGCCACACTGGGCACCCTCCTCATATCCATATCGGCACTCATCCATCCATTCCATTAAACATACATCATCCCATGTAACCCCATGCATGTGGTCACCCATGGAAATACCAAAGTATAAAACAAAAATTCTTTCCACTTTTCAAAACCAAAACAGTCAACCAATACTTACTTTTTTTTCTCAATAATTCTATCTACGAAATCAAAATCCCAATTTACATCTTACCAATTTTTTTTTCTTGAAATTACCAATCAATAAAATAAGGACTCATTTTTAAGTCATACACATTAATTTCAAAACATCTCATCCCATTTCAAAACACTACCAGTTTTATGAAAAATATCTTCCATCAACCTCCATTCCTTTGAAAACTCATCTCTTCTTATTTAAAACAGGGTTCCAATGATTCATAAAACTTTTCAAAATATCACCAATCATTCATTAAAAACTCACTTTAAATTCATGTACATTAATTTCAAAACATTTTATCCCGTTTCAAAACACTTCTAATTTCATGAAAAACTCCATTTCATAAATCCCTATTAAATTAGGAACACAACTCTTCTCATTACAAAACAAGATTCCAAAATTTCCTAAAATTTTTCAAATGATCTCTAGTTACCAAATCAAAATAACTTTCCAAACTCCACACATGACCTCCAAAACATTCCATCCCATTAAAACACCTTTCAGTAGTTTAGAAAACTCTATTGGAAACAATTTTTCAAAACCAACTTTAACATAATTTCCTACTTTCAAAAGAGGTGTAAACAAACCATTTTCCATTTCAAAAAAATTCTGAAAATTCAGTTACACCATTTCAAAAATCAAACCATTCCCTATTTATTAGAAAATCATTTCACAAAAACTTTTCACTTCATAAAACCATGCCATTTTTTTTCTTTAAAACCAAACTACCAGGATTTCAAAAATAAAGAACACAAGAAAATGGGAGGGGAAACTAGTTTCAGTGGGTGACTTAGACATATGATTGGTGGACATATTCCAATAACTTCACAACTATAGATAGTGTTCTAGGGAAATATCCACAACTCTACATGGATTTCCAGGCCCTATGAGCTTAGTGAGACCATTAACCCAACTCTCTTTTCATTTCCCCTAATCATCATCAAACCAAGAAAACTAAAGAACTCAGATAAATCCTGACTTCCCATGGTCACTCGAATCCCATCACGAGGTGTGCTGGGCAGGAACACTACCCATAACCAGAATGTTAAGTCCCGAAAATCTTAGCTCTATACTATCCCGACTCTTCCCTAGTTAACATTACCCAAAGAAAGCGAACCTAACCTCCTCTGATACTATTTTGTCACGAACCAGATCTGGTCGCCATCAAAACTGGCACTCGACCCAGCCTGTGGTAAGGGCCAAAGGGCTTTCCCGATCCCCATGGGCTAGAACAAGTTCCCAGGTATCACAAAATAGAATTTGGGAATGATTTACCCAAGTTTATTAACATAAAAAAAATGCAATATAACAAATCTGGATTTTTCAAAACTAACCATCATTTACAAAAATTCAGAATTTTATTATATAATTTAAAACAATTATCAAAGACTTTAAAAAATTAACAAACCCAAAATGGGAACCCTAAGAACCTACTCATGGAAAGAGGCATCGTCCTTAATCCATCTCCACGTCTCTACACCAAGAAGGACCGATAGAAACCCGAACCATGGGCACTAAAAGCTTTACCCATACCTGAGAAAAAATAACCAAGTCTACTTATACCCAAAGGTGTAAGTAGGGTGTGAGAAAAATCCTAGTAGGATTCCACCACTAAAAGATTCCATGTGATAAACATTCAATGACAATAAGCTTGCAAGTTATCATAAACATGAAATGATAATAAGAATTTTAAAAAGATGCAACTTTAAATAAAAATAGTTTTCAAGTGGGCTACTTTACAAAATCAAAATTTTAAATAGAATGACTAAGATACTGAATTTTCCAGCCAAACATACCATATGATAATGGTAAGAATCAAGTATCTAATGAGCACAAGCAATGAAAAATAACCCCTTGGCACTAGCTTGCTGTGGGTCCCAGGTACCTTGTATCTCGGTGAAAGTAACCATACAAATATTCATTCTCGTGCACATGAGCCACTAGTATGGATCATAACCATAACCTAGTGGTCCCCCAACATCATCATCATAATCATCATCATCATCATAGCTAATTAGTTTTTTCATCATCAAAATTTCTACATGAAACTGGGGCCAAACCCCACGAGATCACTAGCATACTAGTACACGTCCACCCACCTAGATACCCAAGTTTTCCCTCTTGTTCTCAAACAAGTTCCAAAAGCCATGAAATTAAATTTTCACATGAAAATACCACTTCCAAGTCACCCACACACCAAAAATCCCACACACATATCACATAATACTTCTTTCAAAAAAAAATATTCATTTTTCACATCATACTCCCACAAAACAGCCCACAAATTTGTTTTTCACCCTTATTGCGATTTGATAAATCATTTAAAAAATTTATAAAACATTCTAAAAATGTTTGACATCTTAAATCACCACTTTACCTTTCAAAAACCTAACTTAAGTGAACAAAATCACCAAAATAGTACATGTACATCCTTTTTCCACTTTATTTAACTCAATAAACCACTTACAATTTTCATAAAACAATCCCAAGGGGTATAACCATGTTTTTCACTCAAAACCCATTTTAAAACCCTCTTTCAAGGCCAAAATCACCCCAATACCAATAAAAAACAGAGTTTTCGTCCCTATCAACATTTATTAAACCACTTTCAAATGTTATCAAATTACCTCAAATGATACAACAAAAGATAAACATGTAAAACAGAAATTTTCAAACAAATATGCAACTTTGAAACTAAAAAATTAATCAATACTACCGAAAATGGTTCCCGAAACAAACATAATGTAATATGAGAATGATATAAATTTTAATGAAGCAAAACTAACTCATCTTAGGATACTTACACATGGAACCACCTACCTTTTGTGTCAAAACACCAATTTGTTGTGGAAAACTTCAACCGCACCATCGCCACACCAAAAGGGTGTGAAATCAAGACCTAATCCACAATATTTCAGCAAAAAGACACAAAATAAAACCCTAGGTATGAACCCTAACTACTGAAAATTTTAGAACCTCAAGAAAAGTGGAAGAAACCCTAAGAAAATGGGAGCAACATGAGAGAAAACTCACTTAATTGAGAGATCTTCAATAAAACACCCTAAATACCCCAGTAATGAATTTAAAAATAGCCAAAAATTAAAGTGAGGTTTGAATAAGGATAATTAGGTAATGTGAGAAATAAAATGGAGGGAAAAGAGTAAAAATTGAAGGATTTATGAAAGAAACAATTTACCTCTTTAAATCTGTATGATTTGAGACATCTAGAGAATTATTGCCCTAATTCGCAATGAATATGAGCTCCCAAGAGGGGGAGGAGAGCATGTGAGTGCGCCTTGGGTATGTGGGATCTATGGAGAGGTATAATTAATAAAAAACTTAAAAATTGAATGTGATATTAAAGAAAAAAAATTTAAAGCAGGAAATGGGATTTCGGACTGGCCCAACACCATAATAAAAAACACAAATCCATTATTAGAATGAATTACTATAGGGTCCAAATTGATATGGTGGTTTTAATATACCAGGAGATGCTAATTGGGAAGTGTAATGAGTGTAAAATGTAAAAAATTAAGGGGTTATAAAAGAAAAAAAAATTATTTTTAAATCTAGAAATGGACTCATGGTTTGGCCCAAATTTTGAAAACCCACCATTTCCAAAAAAATGCATGGGAAACCCCTAAAACAAAGAAAGAATGGAAATTAAATGAAAAATACCTTTAAAATAAGTCATGGATGTGACAGTTCCCTCCACCATAAAACTTTCTATCCTCAGAAATCCACAACAAGGCCAAAATCAAAAATCAAACCCAATCGAAAGGATGAAATGGACTCCTTTGCCATGTTTCGCCCACCCCTGAAAGACCAAAACACCTACAATGATCAATTAAGGAAGAAATACTCTCAAAAACCAAAACTTACACCAAATTCCTGAAATTATCAAGCACATTAAGACTTTATCCCAAAGAAAAACTCCTCAAACACTATCCGAATAAGACTCGATCAATTTACCCAAACGAACAACAACAACGAACAATGTTACACTTACCTTGCTATAACTAAACCGTTAGGCGCTATCCAATCCCAAAATTTACCCAATGAAGATGTTGGTAGTTAGATATATCCGAAGAAGAATACCTACACCAAGCCATGACCATGGATAAATCTGAGTTACCAGTTCAAGGAGACACAAATGGGCTCCCCACCATAAGAGACAACTTAAATTTTCTTGAGACATAATCAAGACACTAACAGATGGAGGCTCGAACGGACTCTCCGGTACAAGGGGTAGAATTCCATTTGAAACTTCCAAAGGAACTTACATGAGAATCATAGTGGGTCTCCCCACTATAAGAACCAACCATCTTAACCGACCAACATGGGCCGACATAGAAAGAACCCAAATTAAAAGAGTTGGGACGAGCGCATGGTTAGTCCACACGATTTGGGAAACCGTGTGCTAACTGTGGGGATCCTTTAATCTGCATGGTTTTCTGGGGAATGGTTACTACTAACTGTGTGCTCAACCTGCCTCACCAAATTTCAAGTCTTTCTCCAAAAACTACCAAAGGGGGAAGGGATGACATTGGGTGATTACATGGACACGAGGTCCTCCCACCTCTTTCCATCAAACGGGAACAACAAAAGAAAGATGATAAAACCAGAGTTTTAAACTACTCCCATAATTCATAATGAGTATAAGAATTTGTAAAAGGGTTTAAACGACCCTGGGATTTCCCATGACTACACACCAGCTTCCCTCCGAGACCTATGGCTGGAGCTCAAAGGATTTAAGCATCTTCAGCCTCGCAGTTAGGATTTAGAAACCCCTGAATGGAACTTCTTCATTCGATGATACAAAAAACTACACCGCAATCCCATATGGGTTCTACAAGACATAACACACTCCAAAACTCACTCTACCAAAACCTGACATTTTTCTGAAATAAGGTCTTAGAAGATGCACACAAATCACCCCTAGTTTTCAACAGATGAGAAATGGAAGGAGAAAAAGATATATAGAAAAACCTTCCTATAAACAAAGGTTGTCGAGATTTCCTGAAATAATACACACTTATAACAAAACTAGGACTCACAAAATATTGTACAACTTCACCTTTAGAGTCAAATGAGCACATGACATCACAAGGCGTCACCGAACATGACCATTGTGACTGATAGAAGAATTACATGGAAATGGACCTTATGCAACATTACCAAACATCAAAATATTATATAAAGTGAACATAACATCCTCTCATGACCAAATTTACCACACTGGTGGTTTAACGTGAACCCCTTCTTCGAAGAGACTATGAAGGACCCAAAGGCCCTCTCAGACACCATCCACACTAACAACCCCAGACCACTTCCACCTTCAACGAATCAGGTAAATTAAGAAACTAAGGCCTCTTTAAACCTTCTAGGAGAACTCTACCACTACAAGAGGATCCAAAAAACCAAGAAGGGAAAGTGTATAGACTAAATCTACAAATCTTGAGAAAAATATTCCTTATTTTGATCAACTGGAGGATTTTCCAACAGTAAAACAGTCTAGGATGCACTTCAGTCGTGCATTAACTCTTAGTGGGGGCATACCTTACCCAATGAAAGATCCCAAGGACCCAAACAAAATGGCACATTGGTCAAAACGTTCCACAAACTAGATCCAAAAACATAAAGGTAACCACTGTAAAGGCATCTCGAAACATTTTTCTTAAGGAGACCACTAACCAGCCCTTTAACCCAACTTCCAAAGAAACAAAAACCCAAAATACTATTCAAACAAGAGGGGTTATTTGACTCAACAAATCCCAAAATAACAACATTTACAAAAACACATAAGACACACCATCCCAAACCAATCATCAAGAGATCATGTTTTACTTTAAAGTCATCTCTTTGAAAATAAATGGTTTATCGGTTAGCATATCCACCAATGGTACCCCATGGGCCTCACACATGCATGTTTCCATGCCACATTGGGCACCCTCATAATATCCATATTGGAACTCATCCATCCATTCCATTAACCTTTCATCATCCCATGTAACCCCATGCATGTGGTTACCCATGGAAATACCAAAGTTTAAAACAAAAATTCTTTTCACTTTTCAAAACCAAAATAGTCAACCAATACTTAATTTTTTTCTCAAGACTGATAACCACGAAATCAAAATCCCAATTTACATCTTACCAATTTTTTTCTTGAAATGACCAATTGTTAAAATAAGAACTCATTTTTAAGTCATACACATTAATTTAAAAAAATATCATCCCATTTCAAAACACTCCCAGTTTTATGAAAACTCTCTTCCATCAACTTCCATTCCTTTGAAAACTCATCTCTTCTTATTTAAAGTAGGGTTCCAATGATTCATAAAACTTTTCAAAATATCACCAATAATTCAGTAAAAACTCACTTTCAATTCATGTACATTAATTTTAAAACATTTCATCCCATTTCAAAACACTTATAATTTCATGACAAACTCCATTTTATAAATCCCAATTAAATTGGGAACTCAAATCTTCTCATTTCAAAACAAGATTCCAAAATTTCACAAAAATTTTCAAATGACCTCTAGTTTCAAAATAAAAATACCTTTCCAAACTCCACACAATACCTCAAAAATATTCCATCCCATTAAAACACCTTTCAATAGTTTAGAAAACTCTATTGGAAACACTTTTTAAAAATCAAATTTAACATAATTTTCTGCTTTCAAAAGAGGCGTAAACACACCATTTTCCATTTCAAAAAAAATTCTGAAAATTCAGTTACACCATTTCACAAATCAAACCATTCCCTATTTATTAGAAAATCATTTCACAAAAACTTTGCGCTTCTTAAAACCATGCCATTTTTTTCTTTAAAACCAAACTACCAAGATTTCAAAACTAAAGGACACAAGGCAATGCAAGGGGAAACTAGTTTCAGTGGGTGACTTGGACATATGATTGGTGGACATATTCCAATCACTTAACCACCATAGATGGAGTTATAGAGAGATACCCCCAACTCCACATGGCTTTCTAGGCCCTGCGAGCTCACTGAGACCATTAACCTAACTCTCTTTTAATTTCCCCTAATCATCATCAAACCAAGAAAACTAAAGGACTCAGATAAATCCTGACTTACCATGGTAACTTGAATCCCCTCATGAGGTGTACTGTCCAGGCACACTACCCATAACCGTTATGTCAAGTCCCTACAATCCTATCTCTAGACTATCCTGACTCTTCCCCAGTTAACATAACCCAAAGAGAGCAAACCTAACCTCCTATAATACCATTTTTTCACGAACCAGATTTGGTCTTCATCAAAACCGGCACCCGACCTAGCCTGTGGCAAGGCCCAAAGGGCTTTCCCAATCCCCATGGGCTAGCACAAGTGCCCTGGTATCACAAAATAGAATTTGGGAATGATTTACCCGAGTTTATTAACATAAAACAACAAAAAAAATCCAATATAACAAATCTGGTTTATTCAAAACTAACCATCTTTTACAAAAATTCAGAATTGAATTACATAATTTAAAACAATTGTCAAAGACTATAACAAATGAAGAAACCCAAAATGTAAATCCCAAGAACCTACTCATGGAAAGAGGTACTACCCTCAAGCCATGTCCATGTCTCTACACCAAGGACTGATAGAAACCCGAACCATCGACACTAAAAACTTTACCCAAACCTGAGAAAAAATAACCAAGTATACTTACACCCAAAGGTGTAAGTAGGGTGTGAGAAAAATCCCAGTAGGATTCCACCACTAAAATATTTTATGTGATAAACATTCTAAGACAAAAAACTTGCAAGTTTTCCTAAACATGAAATGCTAATAATAATTTTAAAAAGATGCAACTTTAAATAAAAATAGTTTTCAAGTGGGATAATTTAAAGAATAAAAACTTTTAAATAGAATGAAAAAGATACTGAATTTTCAAAAAAAATATACCATATGATGATGGTAAGTATAAAGTATCTAATGAGCACAAGTAATGAGAAATAATCCCTAGGCACTAGCTCGCTCTGGGTCCTAGTTACCACGTATCTCGGTGAAATTAACCATACACATATCCATTCTCATGTACACAAGCCACTAGTAGGGATTATACCCATAAACTAGTGGTCCTACATCATCATCATAATAAAAATCATCATTATCATAGTTTAGTTAGTGTTGTCATCATCAAACTTGATACATGAAACTGTGGACAAACCCCATGGGATCACTAGCATACTAGTACAGGTCCACCCACCTAGATACCCAGATTTTCCCTCTTGTTATCAAAAAAGTTCCAAAAGCCATGAAATACAATTTTCACATGAAAATTATAGTTCCAAGTCACACACACACCAAACAGCCCACACACATGTCACATAATACTCCTTTCACACACAAATATTCATTTTTCACATCATACTCACACAAAATAGCCCAAAAATGTGTTTAGTGCCTTTCTTGCAATTTGATAAATCATTTAAAAAATTTATAAAAACATTCCAAAAATGTTTGGCATCTTAAATCACCACTTTAACTTTCAAAAACCAATCTTAAGTGAACACACTCAACAAAATAGTATATGTACATCCTTTTCACACTTTGTTTAACTCAATAAATCACTTACAATTTTTATAAAACAATCCCAAGGGGTATAACCATGTTTTACACACAAAACCCATTTCAAAACCATCTTTCAAGAAAAAAATCACCCCAATACTAATAAAAAACAGAGTTGGCATCCCTCAAAATATTTATTAAACCACTATCAAATGTTATCAAATTACCGCAAATGATACAACAAAAGATACACATAGAAAACACACATTTTCAAACAAATATGCAAATTTGAAACTAAAAGATTAATAAATACTACCAAAAAATGGTTCACGAACCAAACATAATGTAAGAGGATAATGATAAAAATATGAATGAAGCAAATCTAACTCATCTTAGGATGCTTACACATGGAACCACCTACCTTTGTGTCAAAACACCAAATAGTTGTGCGAAACTTCAACTGCACTACCGTCGCACCACGAGGGAGTAAAATCAAGACATAATCCACAATATTTCATAAAAAAGACACAAAATAAAACCCTTGTCATAAAACCTAGCTTCTATACATTTTAGAATCTCAAGAAAAGTGGAAGAAACCTTAAGCAAATAGGAGGAACATGAGAGGAAACTCACTTAATTGAGATATCTTGAATAAAACTCCCCAAATACACTAGTAGATGAATTTACAAATATTAAAAAATTAAAGTGAGGTTCTAATAAGTCTGAGTAGGTCACGTGAGAACTTAAATGGAGGGAAAAGAGTAAAAATTGAAGGAGTTATGAAAGAAACAACTTACCTCTTCAAATATGGACAATTTGGGACATCCAAAGAAGTTTTTCCCAAATTCGTGATGAATATGAGCTCCCAAGAGGGAGAGGAGATAATGGGAGCGTTCCTTGGGTAAGTGGTCTCAGGTGAGGGTTGGAATCACATAAAAAAACTTAAAAATTTAATGATATATTAAATAAAAAAATTTAAAGCAGGAAATGGGCTTTCGGGATGGCCCAACACCTTAATAAAAAACTCAAATCCATCATTATTATAGATTCTTATAGGGTCCAAGTTGATATGGTAGTTTTAATATACCAGGAGATTGCAATTGGGAAGCGGAATGAGTGTAAAATTTTGAAAAATGAAGGATTTATAAAAGAAAAAAAAATTATTTTTAATTCTGGAAATGGGCTCACGGTTTGGACCAAATTTTGAAAACCCACCTTTTCCAGAAAAATGCATAATAAACCCCAAAAACAAAGAAATAATGAGAATTAAATGAAAAATAACTTTAAAATAAGTCATTTATGTGAAATTATGTAATACAATTTTTTTGTAACAAAACATGGTATAATGATTCTTTATCAACTTTCACAAATATAAAATTTCAAATCAATTCTTCACTTTATTACCCAGAAGTTGGTAAGACCTTCCTGGACTTTGTAATAAAAATCATCCTAATTTCCCAGTCCAATTTTTCCTAGTCCAATTTCTCAATATGAAAAATATATATCTACAAAATACAATTGAGAAAATTCTGAACACTTTCTACTTTAGTCCAAAAATCCTGATATGTTAATCATGCCCAATATGATAACCAGCTGAATTTGATATTCCCTACCAGTATGATCACCGATTGAATATGATAATCAGATTAATATGATGACTATATTAATATGTTTCAATATTTAATTTTCTCTTTTCTCTTTTGTCCGACATGATTTCTTCAAGAAAAATAATCCGAAAACCACTTATTCTCTCTAGAATTTCTTCAGTGCTCTACCTTCTCTCTACCTCTCATAAGTAGTACTTCCATTAGAAAAGTACAATGTACTTTTCACCTTTTATACTCACCCCAAATTTGGTTTGGGAGGGATTCCATAAAACTTTACCTCTCAACCAAATTACTTGAATTTTCATGTTTCCTTGAATTTCAGGTGTATCCTAACTTCATCAATGTTTCTCAACTCTTCTCATTTCTTCTCGATCCTTATCAAATCTTCTTAAAACTTCATACCCCTTCTGAGGATCTTCACAAACAACAGTCTGACTCTGATTTCCTATTTAGATTTGCTCAGTATGATTTCTTCATTATAATGATCTCTACCAGTTTCATATATGAATAAGTAGACATTATTCTGATTTCCCCAATATGACTTCTTCATTACGATGCTTTATACCAACTGATGAAAACAAACATCTTATTCTAACTTTGGGATCCCCTTTTTAACAAGATATCCAACAATCTCTAAGTAGGTTTGCTCTTCTTCATTACATTCATCAGTCCCAAACACTTCTTACTTTGATGATTACAATGGAATACTGAGTTTGATGGAGAAGATTATTTCTCTTCTAAATATGATACCACTAAATTTTCTTACACAAAAAATTCTGCCTTTGATGAATATGATTGACCAGTGTTAGCAGATTCAACTTTTGTAACTTATTTATTTTCCAAACTTCATCTTGTATCATGACTTACTTCATAACTTTGATTATATTGAAGATAAGCTTCAAAATCATCTGAATTACCAAGTAAAGTATTGTAACTTCCCTATCTTTCATCAACATATTTCTTTCCTTATCAGTCTGAATACGATTGGAATGATTTCAATCTTACTGAATACGATTTCCATCACCTTTTATTTCTTTCCAATGAGATATGATTAATATAAATATGATTTTCCTGAATAATATTGGCATTAATATGATCAGACTAGATACGATTAGCTGCATATATTTCACTCTACCTTTATTTTATTAAGATTTCATCATAAGTTTTATCGCCTACTTATGATTTATGATAACTCTAAGATCAAAAAAGCATCATCACATTTTTATCATAATCATACAGACTCCGATTCTCCCCATTATGATCTCTTCTTCCAATCCGGAACTAAGGAGAGTTCGATGATTCTTTTCATAAAAAAAAACTTCTTAATACGATGGAATTTCTCAACCATTATGAGTCCATTTTTTTTGAATATGATGGTCAGTCCGATTATCACAAATAACAAAGTGAGGTGATTTATTTTATTCTTAAACTTCTTTTTCTTCTTAAAAATTTTTGACAACAAAAGAAAACACTTGAATATGATCATAATTATCAGCTTGTTCCTAACAAATTAAGAATCTATGCCACATATATTTGATTTATTAAAATTTTATTAAGATTATTTATGTCCATTTTTTATGAGTTATAAGGTTCAATTTAGTTGTTCTAGGAGCGTTTGTTTTAAGGTTTAATGGTCGATTCACTTGTGTATAATTATGAAAGTTATTTTCAAATGGAAATAAAACTCTAGAATTGAAATGAAATTATATTCATGAAATTATAGAAGTTTAAATAGTTCCACATGTCATTTTTTTTTCTGACATGTGTATGATTCATCTAATAAAATGTTAATGTAAATAGTTAGTTTATTTTGGTAGTTTTTCTGACCATCTCAAACTAGTTTATTTTTATTTAATATTATTTATATATATTAGTGATAGAATATAAAATAATTCATAATATTCTTATTAAAATATAATTTAAAAATAATACTAGTTTTATGACATTCCTTGAAGGTGGTAATGGAAAAGAAACTCATTATCCACAGGAACAATTATCCACCATAATTTGGACAATGGTTTCATATCTTTGAATAAGAAGAGATGAGAAAAGGGATGAATAAAAGATATTACATTATCAGTATAAAATTATAGTATATACATGATACTAGATTTATTATGATTTGATGGATGAATTATGTGAGGATAAGGTAGAAGAAGAAAATAAATCAAAAGCGGTAGTTTGAGAATGTTACCTCTTGAATATCACCTCCTTGATGGTCCCCTTGAGAAACCTGAAATTGGTATTTTTGTGAGACCAAAAGCACTTGGATGTGAGGAGAGTAGGTATGATAGGGTTTGGTAGATATTTGGAAATCTTTAAGGCTTATAAGGTGTAAGGAGAAGGGGTAGCGAGGGGTGGTATTTGTAAGGGGAGGAGAGAGTTGTTTTTGATTACTATATTCATTAGTTTATTATTTTGGATCAATACTATAAATATTATTGATTATTGTGACTATATATAATAAATTGTGTATGTGAGTTAAAAATAATGGGTTATTACATCATCTATGATTAAAAAATTCATGTATTTGGCTTATAATGTTAAATACCAGAAATTACCATATTTCAATAATCACTCAAAATTAAACTATTTTAGAAAAATTCCAAAAGTTCACCCTAACCATTTTTTGATGTGCATATTTAAAAATGGAATCCATTTTATTAAAATATTTTTATAAATATTATAAATTTAATTTTTAAATAAAATTTCCATTTTTTCAAAGAATACATATTTTAATATTATAATCTATATTATGAACCTTTAAAAATTACTCATGGTCTCATAAAATTATCTTATAATTATAATAAAACATAATATTAATTTATGAATCCATTTTATGAAAATAAATTTTCTTTTCAATTAATATATTTATTATAAAATTGCAAATAAAATAGTTACATGTTACAAAAACACAAACACTTAATTTATCATTTTTTTAAAAATTTATTTAATTTTACCATGATATAAATATATCATGTTTTCACTTTATAAGACACCTAAATATTATTTTACATTTACATAGGTGATTTTACTATTCTAATAGTCAGATTACTATTCCTAATGATCACATTACTATTCTAATAGTTAGATTTATAATGGTCATATGGGTTCACTAATTCCTATAAATACCTATTATTCCATTAATTATTCATTCACTTATATTTTCTCCCAAGTTTATATATAATTTAATATTCAAAATGAATGTTTTATTATTAATATTATGTTTTATTTCTATAACTTTGTTCATGAGTGCGATCATTCTGGTGGATCGAGCAGATCCAAATTATCCTATTCTTATTATATTATTTTATATTTATTATCCCAATGTAATATTTATAATTCTTATTGGTTTAGTTGTTGACTAATTTATCATTATAAATTCACGAGAATAATGTTTTGTTGGTTTCTCTATGTAATGTATGTGCTTTTTACTATATGGTATAATTATAAGAATGGAAATTTCATTGATAAAATTATTGTTCATTGCAATCCCCCCTTTAAATAGCCTGGAATAATTCCATGATGCTTATGAAAAATTTCTAATTAACCCGTGGTTCAGGTGGAACCATGTTCTTAATAGAATCCTCTTACTAGTTTCTAAGTTTCCTGGCCAATGGAATATTCCTATAGTTATAACATCACCACCACTCAGTCATACTTAAAACTTTAATCACATTTCTTTTACCATATACCAAAACATAACAAGAAACATCATTAAATAATATATGAATGATGTAGTCATCATGGGAAGTTAGAAACTAATGCATGGAACTGGGCTCTCTTTAGATTAACACATAAAGATGAGGTGACAACAATCCTGTAAGTTCTTATGAACACTTTTTATACCTAAAACACCATGGTAACTTAAAGATAAGAGTAAATAAGTTATCTATACCATTTTATGATCTAAATTTCATGTACTGATACATCCTATCTATATTCCTACCATTACCAAATGATGGACCATACCAAGCTAATACTATTTATAATATCTTGACCTAACCCATTTATTTGGGAAGAATAAGAGTGAACTAACCTTAAGCGGCATCCCATAAACACCAAAGTCTAGTAATAAATTTCATGTATATCTATAATCATCAGGGTATGATTTAACATAAAATAGTATAACCCATAATATACTAACTTAACAGAATAAAAATAACACGATGCATGATATAAAAACCAATATAAATCCAATGAAATAAGAAAATAGAATCATAATCAGAGTCACAATAGTAAAAAAAAACCAATATTTCTATATATAAAAAGACCCAAATACACCAAGAAAAACCATGACACTAATGTGGCACCATGACCAATTCCACAGTAAGAAATCTATAAGATCCAACTCCCAAATGACAAGACTGCGACATTAAGGTGCTCTACTATTTAAGTATGAAAATGTACCCTTATTTATATCATGGTAAACAACATCTACATATGCACCAAGGTGTATATGCATGGGGGTGAGTATACAACCTAGTAAGTAATCTCTAAGACTTCCCACACATTCTACTAGGATAAGAACAAGTTAACTAACACTTAATATAAAACATGAATGAAAAATATAAAAAAATTCAAAATATATACTTGTACATAAGCTATGATAAAAAATAAAACTATGAAGGCTACAAATTCCATGAATGCACACAAAAATTCAAATTCCCAAAAAATGGGATCCCATCCCATATGTCCACTAAATGGTTTTAACTTGTAATCGGAACCCATCTCTCTAGACTCAACTCTTAAATTAGCATTATAATCCAGATTACCCCTAAATCAACATTAAAACCAAGTCCAATACAATAAGGACGCAATATTAATTATGTAATCACACACCCATGTCTAATCTAAGTTATCAAACAAAAAAATAATATTAAAATAAATAAATCATTCAATCATTTTATCAAATATGTTTTTGGAAACTACCACAACATTAATTTTCAACTCCACACAATAAGGTGGGGTTTTTAAAATATTTTTTTCTAAAAATAAAATTTACCAAAAAATATCAAGATTTATAAAACCAAAGACTTATAGTTCCAGAACAAGTATAGTGGGAGAGAATCCACCTACCTCAAATCATTCATTTTTAGGAATTTTTCCTGATATCACTGATTTAGACTCTCCTCACTTCCCTTTAATGAATCATAGGAAAATCCTATCAAAATCCATCAAAATACATAGACCAGGGAATAAAAGACATAAACTATGGTTCCTTATAAGAGATAATGAGAATATCTCAAATGAAAAGGGGAAAAAGACCCTTAACTTTGATTTACTAGGTCCAACTCCCAATGATCTACTAAAATCGACCTCTGGAGCAAAGAGAATCCCAAAAATTTCTGAAAGGAACCTTGGAATATGAGATACATAATCACATAAGGAAGGATGTGGGTTTCATGGATTAAACTAGATTAAAAATATAATTTTAGGACTTAATTAATTATATCACATGGTTGGGCCACATGGTTTGGAAAACCCTACACCAACATTTCTGGTGATACTAGAAAAAACCCCAAGGATACATGGTTTGGAAATCCATTTTATAATTGTAAAAATCATCACTATCCATTTTTTATAAGGATTCATGGTTATCACATGGTTTAACCAAACCATGCACCAATTTTCCACCATACCCAAAGTCCCATTTTCAAGTCACACAATTAGTTGGGAAAAACCACATGGTTTACCCTTACTATTCACCAACTGTGCACTGTCAAAAAATCCTCCACAAAACCCTAAACCCCAAGAAACTTTACAAAACTCAACCCACACCCTTTCATGTATTAAAAATAAAACAAGGAACAATAAAGTAACTTAAACTAGGGGTGTCACTTACGACATTATATCATTGTCTAGTGGAAAGAAACCCTATAATCCTGCATCAAATTCTAGGTTAGAGTCTTAGAAGTAGAGAATTTATGGGGGAGTATATCTAGCATGGGCTGGTCTAGGATTGTGGCCCAAGGAGGACAATAGTTTGGGTATGCATTGAGATCAGCATGCATTGAATTTGGTGGGTTCAGTAGTATGGGCATCAATGGCCTTATCGGTGATGGATTGTAGTTTTGGAGGGATGAAGACCACTCAATGTTGATGGGGATGGTGGGAAGTGTTTTTTCAGAGGAGATGAGATGCAACAACAGGACAATGTTTTGTGTGCGACTAAATCAATGACTATGAAGGGTGGTGATAACATGTCCAACATTATGGTACAGTCAACAACACACATAACAACTCCAACAAAAAAAATGTGGGCCTCCTTCTCAAGTGAAGAGTATATGAGTTTGCATAGATATTAGAACTGACCTTAAAGGGCTTCCATATTGGGAAGAACAAGAGGGTATGGAATCACCATCAGTACCAGACATCGTGTACTATGTATGAGGAAATGCTATCTATGTATCCCTGTAAGGTTGGGTGATATGTAAAAAAATTTCCATTATGCTCAGGAGGGTTTATTCTGGTGGTGTCAGGTCTTTGGGACCATCAAGGGTCATGTACTTAGCCCATGTGCCTATGGAGACTATGGGCCATGTAAGGGTTCCCCATCAACCCAATTTTAAAGTGGATTATCCAAAAAATTAATAAAAATTTATAGCCTTTAGGCCTTCAGGAGTGTATCAAATACCTTTAAAATTAAACTTTGATATGTTTTTTTGTTTCAAAATTTTTATAATCATTTGAATTTAAATATATAAAATTGTAATTAAGTGACCTTTCAAAAAAAATCTTAATAAATAAGTGTTTTGTCAAAATTTTGAGTATAGTGATTCAATTTATTGTGTTTATGATGATACTCAAAATTTTTAAGAATCATGATGTTTATGTTGTAACTATGCTTAAACTATTATTCAAACTATTCCGTTAGGATAAAAAAATTAGTTTTTATAGGTTATACTTTTTTCTCTATGAGGGGATATATTCACTCTCCTTGATATATTTTTTTTGAAAAAAAAAACAAATTCATAACCATTAACTATGTCATCAATTTTATTTTATACTTTTGTATTATTATCATATAAACTAGGTGTGTACAAAATCATTTTTAATGGGTTAAGGACACTGATTTTAACCAACTAACTGTAAACTGGTTACCTTAAGATAAATATGTAAATCTATCGATGATCAACCAAAACCATATTAAACAAAATAGATTGGTTTATATTAGTTATATTTAATTTAAATTAGCTAAAAAATATATATCATCTAAACATTGAAGTCAAGCTAAGTCATTAATTGAAAAAAATTCAAGAAAAAAAATGTTCATGTACCATATGTGCTAAAAAAACACGTAAATGAGGCCAAAAATCACAAAAATAAAAAAAGCCGCAAAATATAAAGAAAACAATTATCATAGAAAAATAAATGATAAAAAATTTAAATAAGGCAAAAAAATATAAAAAATAGGTAACACTATAATTCTATTAATCAAACAAATATATTCAAAAGATAGTAAAGTGAAAATAAAGGATAGTGAGAAATATAATGTGAAACAAAATAGAGGAACCACCATTTCCTCGGATGTATAAAATTTATTAAACTCAACATGAATGCCAGGAAATGGCGTGAACAATCATTTTTAACATGTTATGGACAAAAATTTGAACCAATATATTTTTAACCAATTACCTTAAGATAAAAACTAAAACTAATCAATGATCAATATAAAACCACATTAAACTAAACTGATATATTTATATTGGTTCTGGGTAGTTTTAATCAGTTAATAAAATAAATATTAATTAAACATTGAAGCTATATTAAGTCATTAATTGAAAAAAATAAATGTCAAAAAAATTTATAACACTATATGTACACGAAAATGATGTAAATAAGGATAATAATCAAAAAATAAAAACAATAATTAATAAAAAAATAGATTATCAGAGAATAATCAATGAAAAAAATGTGTAAATAAAGTCAACAAATACAAATAAAATTCACTAATCATAAAATAAAAATTCACTAATTACCTTAGTTTTTACTATACGATAAAAAAATAAAAATAAAAAATTTAAACTAAAAAAATGGGCATGGGTTTGTATTTTTTAATATTACATGATGACTAGTTTTCACTTAAATTTAGCATCAATCCATCATTTTACACTATAATAAAAAATTTAATAAGGATTTATACAATGTTTTACTTCAATCAATGGATAATAATCCTATCTTCCAAATTTAATAAATATTTATACACTTGAATTAATTGGTTTATTTTGGTTAAGAAAGGTTAAGAACAGTAAAGCTGATAAAAACCAAACTAAACTAAAAACCTAAATTATACAATATTCACTAACAATTTTTAAACGATTAACTGAATTTAACAAAATTTTACTAATTTATATTGGTTTTTTTGGATCAGTTTTGGTCATTTTGTTTTAACCTACACCTTCATAATGTCATGTATTTATATAACCACTAAAATATAACATTAATTATAAATAAAAATATCACAAAGATGAAAAAAATACAAGGTTGATCACCTACACTCTAACTTAAATGAAAAATAAAATGAAGACTAGAAGAAGAAGAAAATATATAACTACTCAAAATAAAGGATTCATATAGAGAAACTATGTATGGGAACTTCTTGCATTAATTAATAGCTACTCTTCTAGTTAAAATGTTTTATTTTATTCTAGTTATGTTGTACAAAATGGTTTCCTAAAAGAATTATTTTCCACTAAAAAGATAATTTTCTACATTAAATGAACTCTATGTGATTTTCTATCCTCTAATCTAGTAAACCATAATTAAAATCCTTTGATTACATTACTATTAATGACTCTTGATTTTCTAGAAATGATTTTGTAAATTTAGAAAAAACAAGGGATATTTTATTTGAATAAGTTGAGAACATGAAATTTACTAAACCACTTATTAAATTTGTCTTTTATTTTTTCTATATTGATTAAAATATGTTTATATGCACCCAAAAGTTCAAATACAGTTTTATAGAAGTCATTAGACATAATATTTTTCCATAAGTATCTTATTTATCTTTTTGTGTCCTCTATAAAAGGCACTATTTGATAATATTTATTGAAAATTTCTTATAGAACTTATCACTTATGATAAATATATTGAACAGATGGATTTTTATGTTTTTGGAAAAAAACTTACACATGAATTTTAAAATAAAAACACTTAAATAAGTGGTAAAAAAATAATTATAGTTATTATTTGATGACATTTATAGAAATATTTTAATAGAATTTTGTCTCTCATTAAAAAAACTTATGTAAAATTTATCAGAGAACTTATAAATTATGATTAATGTTCATTTTTATAAGAGTTTCCAAATCACATAGTAATTTTTTTCACTTTATTAAGTAATTTCTGAAAACAATTACTTGTTTTCTTAAACAACTTATTATAAGTGGTAAGTAATGATGAGGACCATATGATTGAAAATTTCTTAAATTAACTATTTAATAGTTTTTAAGATATCTAAAATTCTTAAAAATAGTGTAAAGAAACCAAACAAAAAAAATGCTCCAGGAGAGGTTTAGAATAAATGAAGAATAAGTAAAGAACAAGTGTAAGTGTGTATGTTCTCTCACTATTTTTCAACGTCTATCTTTTATGAACATAATGAAGATCATTAGGAAAGATAAAAAAAGTTATTTCCTTTTTATTTTTTCCACTTACTAACTACATGAATCATGAATAACATTGTATAATAAATCATCTGATTATGATATGTGAGTACCATGTTGCATAAGGGAGAGAGAGAAGATGGAAAGTTATTTAACCAAGGTGATCAATCCCTATACACCCATTACAATGTGGATTAAATATTATTTTATAGACCTCTATAAATAAATAAAGGATTTTTTAATGAGATGCATCATTAAATGTTTCATAAATGTTATCCTTAAAAAACCTATATGTTATATATTATTATAACATGGAAAATAAATTTATTATTTTATTATTTAATAGTTTAGTATTTAAATTATTTAATAAAACATGCTATAATTCAATCATACACAACATAAAATTATTCATTTTCCTAGATAATGATAACATATATGGAAAATGTAACCCATAAAATACTCATGAAATATATTATATTGTATATATAATCATGTGTATTCCTCCAAGTGATATATCACACATCCCTCCATAAAATATGTCTAATTTATTGAAATTTTCTTTAAATAACCCACTTGTGAAATTTTTTTATAAACATTGTGTATATTTCACTACAATTTTAAAATCATACCCAAACTTATTTTAGATAAAACTAGAAACTCACTTAGACAAGATATCATATAAAATCTCTCAGTTTTTAGAATTTGTTTTATACTAAAATAAATAATCATTTGAGAGGACTTTATCCGTGACCCTATGGGACTTTGTATCGTTGATAATGAATATGAATTCCTAATTCATAACCATAGGAAAACAATGAGATATATAAAAAATTTATTTATATTTAATCTATAAATGAATTTGGTATAATTTCCATAAAACAAACACATATATATACAAGAATACAAAGAATGTTTCTCTATACACCATGTATTATTATAAAATCATTTTGTATAAGGAATCAGGTATACTCATGTGACACAGAACATGTCAATCCTATATAGGCCAAATTATTATTTCATGATTCTCCAAGTTTGAATGATCAAGATAGATTAATATATGACATGTTATTCATCCAAGTAGATGAATAAATCACATGTCCCTTAACTAGATATATACACACACTTCCTTATACTTAATCAATTTAGAACCTAGATATCATAATTATTATGCAAGATGATAAATCTCATCTTGTTTAATAAAAATCCACTGTATGATAAAAACATACCCAAACACACCTGATTAGATCAATCATTCATATTTGTGTTTAAAGATATTGAAGTATTAAGGTTCACATGTATGGTACATTATTAACCTCGTGTATTTGGGATTACTATGAAACATGAACCTTGATTATATGAATGAAATTATGTATGAAATTACATGTAGTAAACTTAAAGGAGAAAATCTAGACAAAAAGTCACACATGTTTTTCATGATTCAACTCTATATCTCTATACAATCTCTCACTCATGTTAATTTTATCATGTCACTATAGCTTATGTATTTCTATAATGATCATCAATTAAGGAAAACACATAGATTTATTCTTTATGGGTTATTTATCATTAAAATTTCATGTTATAAATGTAATTTATAAGAGTGGATAATAATCTATAAAATTCATTCTTAAAAATAGTATACATTTAAATATTCACAATCCTTTTAGGATATGCCAACAAATCTAGATACATTAAAACCAATCCAATCAAAAAAATATATAAGGAATTTAAATGAATTAATTTATTTCCTATGTTATAAATCTTGTTAAATAACACAATACATAAACATGTAACACATACTAAATCCATATGTAGTCACCAAATATAATTACATAAATACTCCCACAAAAATATTTAATAATATGATATCTTTAATGGATATATTTGGATTTAATTATTTGATTATATTTTTTATCCTATATTAAGAATAAAAAATACCAACTTCTAAATCCATAAAATACCCTTCAACATAGTATTTAATAATTTTTATAGAAATAATAAATTTACAAAACTATTCAAATGAATTATTTCAACTTTCAAGTAAAACATAAACCCCAACTGAGATCATTTATCATCACTAAAAGAATACGCCTTCAATTATTCTCTAGTGTTTAAGAATATTCTTGGACATTATGTTGTGAAAATCACTATAATTTGGTTGGTACCTAAATATTTATAATACTCATATCATTTAATAAATATAATTACACTCCCACTAGACTTATTATATATATAACCTTTTGTTTAGAATGATTTAATTCATTTTTTCAAAATATATATGTGAGAATAACTCATATTCCAACTTGAGAAAATTTCCCATTTTTTAGAATTGAACTTTATGATTTAAAATTCATCCCACTAGTTTCTTGAAAGAAATATTCCCTTGAAAGAAATATAATAAATAATCCCAAAAACAATTTATGATCTAAAGGGTTATTCAAATAATTGGTTATTGGTACGTTGAGAAATCAAAAAAATAAACATATTTTATTTTAAGGTAAAGTTAAACATTTTATGCATGTTTCACAACCTAAAATCCTTATAAAAGAAAAATCAAGACATTATTAATCTATATCTATATGGTTTCAAATAAGTATTTTATGAGACATTGTTTAGAATGAGTACATATAATTATTGAATAAATTATAAAACTATTCCATATTTTTGATAGATTAGTAAATCATTGGATTAATTATTTGCTACATCAATCTAATAAAAGTATCTTAATACTATTACCAAATTAATTATATATATTATTTTTTTTCATATTGAAAATTTAATTTTTTTAAAATATAATCACTAGTTAAATTCATATTCGTTAAACCACATACTTCAATATGTATTAGTTTTAATAGTCTATAAACTAGTTATTCTTTTCACCACAATGAACTTAAGCGATTTTGGAATTGAAAATCTTGAACTTTATTATTTTGTATTTTATATAATAGATTATATAAGTCTAGAATAAATAAAAAATTAATCATATAACAAATTTTATTAAATATATCATTCACATATACAAATTATATCTTTATCTTAAACATGAAAAAGAATCCCATTTTTTAGATAATAATTTTTTTTTCTATTTATGAAAATTCTCATGGGTTTTGATGGACACCTTCGTATCTAAAACAATATAAAAAACTTATAAAATCCCAATTCATAAATATCTAATATGAGAGGCTTAAAATAATAAAACAAAAAATATGATGACCATACCTTATGTTGATGTTGAATCTTTACTACAATGGTTATGAAATAACCATTAGTGATAAGAAATTACTTGTCATCTATATTGGAATCCAATGGTTATATGAATCACCAAGAACAAATTTTAGTATGATTTATATCACTTCATGACCTTTTATAACATTGGTGTTAAAATAGAGGGGAAAAAGAGAGCTTTAACTATAAGATGCATCAAAATCCAATGTTATCACCACTGATATAGCCTCATTTATATAGTCGTACCTTTAATTCTCCAAGGGTTGAATGTTTAAGTAAATAATTTAGTGTTTTACCTATTATATCAATTTGAAAACTTTTCAATGTAAACTATATAACTTGATATAAAATTTTAATTCTTAATCATTCATTTTGATATGATTTAAACTCTATAAATATATTCTATTGATATTTATTTGAATATTGGATACCCTTAGGTGGAATAATAGAGATGAAAATACATGATATCTTATATCATATGCATATCACACTATATTATATGTATATATCACTCCAAAAAATAGATACCTTATAAGCATATAACTCTAAATGACATGTCTTTGTCACTCCTAGTATAGAAACCACACCCAAATATCACTCCAATAGATTTATGTATACCACATACCCAAATTATATCACATAATATCATATCAAAAACCATGACATGCCTTTAGTATATACATATATTTTTAAATATTTAAATAACCTATTAAGAATATATAGAATGTATTTAATAACCTTAATATAAAATCCCTCTACTTCATTTAAAATATGGAGATCTAAATTTATATAAAATATAATTATTAATAATCATAACACTTATACGGGAAAATTTTTATAGGTTTACAATACCAATCCATGAGGATATCTCTTTAAGTTATCCTTTTTAAGAATATATATCAGTTATATATATAGTTTTTAATTCTTTTAACAAGATATATATATTTTTTGATGCGTATCATGAATTATAAGAACTTAATAATTACTTTTATTCATGTAGTTTCATTAAAATTATGGCCCAATTCATCATATCTATTAGTGATCTAAGAAACATATTTCATTATGATTTCATTTATATTAAGTGTTTATACCATAACATGGCTATTTAGGTGGATCATTATGTCAGTTATATCATTTACAACACTTAAATATCCAAGTGGAAAATATCTTGCCCAAATTCTTTGAATGAATTATCCTACCTGCATTATTTTGGTTACTAAATTGGTGGGGTTACCTAAATAGTTTATCTAAAAGTTTATGACTAGTATAAGAGTCTAATATTTAGGGTAACCTATATTTTTCTTGCATTATAAAATATAATCTATGGATAGTAAACTTAATTTTTAGGGTCACCAGTACTAATGATAAAGGTGTTGATGATTATTTACTTTATAATGAATTTAACACTCAGTATTTCAAGGGGAATTATAGATCTCACAATTTATTTTCTATATGAATATCATGTATAAAATATGTCACATATTACCTTTATATATGTATGATTCTAATGATTTAATTTATATATATTTTACTTTTCAAATAAATTAATCTATTTCATTCACATTAATAAATGTATATTAAACAAGTAATGATTTGCGTTACTTATATAAAGTAAAAATATTTATTTTAATTTTCAAAACATACCCAAACGAATCACATGAAAATAATATATGAAACTCCTTTCATGAAAAATATCAAAATGATAGAAACCAAAATACTACTCTTGATCATGTATGTTATGACAAGCAACTGACCTTCACTTTTATAAGAAGTTCCTAATCTCCCATGAGAGTGAGGAGATTGACACAAATTCCAATTATCCATATATGGTTATTCCAAAGTGATTTAAAGTTTTAAAAGTGGGTTTAAATCCAAATATGAAAGAATAATATCAATAAATCCTAACTTTTAAATTATAATAAACAAATCACTAATCCCGATTGAACTAAATTAAATCATTTATTATACCTTGCATGAAAATTTATAAATTCATGGTATGACATATATAGAATAAATTTAAAAACTTTAAATAAATCATAGAAACTTTTATATATTAAAAATTCGCATATTTAAAATAGGTTATTAAATAAATAAATGAAAAAAAATCATAAATATAAAAAAAATCATAAATTTAACCATGAGTCATGTAAATTATTTATAATCTAAAGATACCACATATGGAAATTTTATATATCATGAATATAAAAAATTTACAATTCAAAATAAAAATTCACATAGTCATTCCATATATTAAACATACATATCATATTTTCATATTTATAAAATAATATAATTAATTTAAAATATAAATTATTTATATATCATTAATTGTTATACATGAACACTACTTATATTATAATGTAAAAATTTACATTATTTAAAATATTATATATTTTAATAATGATTTCCATGTAAATGTATAATTTAAAAAATTATAAAATCTTTTAAAAACACTTTTGGTATGGTCTAAAGTCACATGGATTTTTTTATTATGAAAAAATAATACCTATTAAATATTTAATACTTAACATATGAAAAAATAACAATTTAAATGTAAATATTTTATATTATCGTAATTTTATAATTAAAAAACAATTTATAAATTATAATTTCATTTCATGAAATAGTTTTTCAAAAATATACTATATCTCAGCATATTATATACACTACATTGTTATCTATGATATATGAGAAACCTATATTATGAAGCAAAAATATATAGTGATATACCAAATCATGATTCTATATCACAGACATTGATATCATATATCACTTTATATGATATAATATGTAATTAATATCATGTCTTTGAATATTTGTAATGTTTGATTCATTTTATATTGTTTATGGGGATATATCTATATCAGTAATAGTGATATCTTGAAAATGGAGGATTACATTGCATCATAGTTTTCAACATCTTCATATCACATCAATAAAATAGGACTTTGTTCTGAAGAGGCATATTGAAAATAATTATATTTTATATCAATTTTCTTGATATGTAATACAATGAAAAAAATTGTACCATGAAAATAATAACCATTTCATTATAAAATCCTATATTATTTTTCAGAACAACTTAGATTTTGTTGATAATTTATCTTTTATTTTGAATTTTTTGGATTTGTTGGTTCCCATATTTACTAAATTGAGATTTTAAAAATTTTAATGAAGCACCATGAGAAGTTTGGAGTGAAAATATGAAAAATAAAATTTTGAAGAAGAAGGGAACCTGGTGAAATAATAAAAATACCTTCCAATAAAGACATAAATGTGAAATTTATTCAGTTTAGTATTGGTTGGACTAACGTGTTTCGCTTATAAGTGAGGTATTTTTAGATTTTGGATACCCAATGTACCAATTTTTCTATAAATGGACCAAAATACATCCTTTAAGAACATTATATAATATAATTTGTGGTAGAATATATTCTAGTGGGAGAGGAGGAGAAGGTGGTCCCCCTGAGGTAGGATATTGAACTCACCTTCTCTATTTTCATACATGAATTTTAATCAATGTAATTTTTCATTAAGTATAGTTAATTATTTATTCATAAAAAACTTATAATAATAGTACAATAATAAATATTTTTATGGTATGACCAACATTATCAAGCTATATACCTTCATTTAATTCTGTGACTGTTAGATCGTGAGCATCCACCATGCCTGAAACATCAGTCACCGACCACATGGGCCATTGAGTTGCAATTCCTCCACCCCAATGATGGTGAATAGAATATATAACCATGAAGGTTAAATGACCATAGTTTCTAAACATATACCTCCCTATTTAACATTTATTATATCCTATAAGTGGGAGATTCAAGACCTAAAAATGATGGATCAATATTCACTATGAATAAAAAAATATGTTAATGGTGGTTATAGTGCCTATAGGATGAGAGAATTTTGTGTTATGGTAATTTGGGTGTGTATATGAACTAGGTTTCCAGTGATGGAAAGTATTGGGAAAAAAATATCATGGTTGTTGTATCATCTAAGGTATCTAGTATTGGTTGTAGAAATTTGGGGTCATGTGGAACCCTGGGAGACATATGATCTGAAATTTCCAAATGATCCATGTTTTTCACATATAAATATTATGAGTGGAATGGGAATTAAATGTATGGGTTATAATCATGGCTCGTGGCCTGTCCCATGTTGTGTGGGGTGGGTGGACCCATCCAATTTAGGATAGAGTATGGGGAAAAATACCATGCATTGGGATTATGGAGAAAGGTTAGCCACATGAGACTAGAATGGATTGAAAAATAAATATCCTAAAATGGTGTGCACTGGGTGAAATAGACTAGCCTAAGCTACCACCTAAATCAGCACATATCCTAGTCCACCACTAGATCGAAGGGAATTCCTAATCCCTATGGGCTGGAAAAGCGTGTTTGATCATCACAAAACACTAAATTGGGAATGATTTCTCCATCAAAAAATAAATTAACAAAATAAGAATGGAAAGAATAAATAAACATACAATACATCACATAAACAAATGTATATAGATTATGCAGAAATAGATACAATATGAAGAATAAAAGAAATAGAAATATAATAATAATAAAATATAAAACAAAACCTAAACCATATTGCATGACCGCTTCTATGAAACCCAAATTTTCTCACCACATTACAACTCACCATTTGTGGACTAATAAGAAAAATCCAATCCATTTTTGAAACCCAAAACCTATAATATATAAATAGAAATGGGCTATACCACTCAATTGGTTTCCACCAGTAGAGTCTATTCAATTCATTTTACTAAGAAATTCATGAATTCTAGTTTTAGATACAATGTTTTACAATCTTAATTTCCTGAGTAAAATAAAACTATATTCCTTTAATAACATTAAAGAAATAATTTCTTTATGTAAAACCTGTTTTAAAATACAAGGAAAACTAGAACCTCTTTTTTTCCCAAAAAAAAACCATATTACCAAAATGGTATAAAAATATCCCTTTAAAACTATGTTTGAAAACCAATTAAAATAAAGGAAAAAACACAAATGTTAAAGAATGATATATTTTAGGAACCACCAATCAAGGAATAATAATCAAGAAATAAGATAAAGGGGTTCCATAAGAAAAACAATCAGAGGGAAAATACCAACAAGCATGAGAAGGGAATCCCCTATATAAAACCACATATCAAGGAACAAGTGTCATAGGATAGACTCTAGGTTCTAACTAGAATGACACTAGACTTGGTTCTCAGATTCACTGGGTCACTATGTGTATCTTAAAAAAATATCCCATCCATCACATCCTCCAATAAGTGCCAGGGACTAAACCAAAACTGATAAATAGGACGGTGAAACTCTCTAGGTAAGTATAAATTTTACACACACTATAATTGTGCAACATGGACCCATAACTACTATTAGTTACCCAAGGTTCCCACGATGTCAATAAAATGGAGGCGATAAATCAACCAAATAGAAAATGCATCAATATAGTACAATCAATATCTATCACCTCACCTCCATCTCCCTCATAAACAACAACCCCTTCATTCAACATCAAAACAATACATTTTCAATGCACCACCTATTAAAGGAAATATAACACATATAAATGGGATTTATGAGGGTCCCACACATGTCAAAATAATACATTTTTAAAAGTTCCAAACGAGCCTTTATAATCTAAACGTGGCTTGGGATGCATAGGCTTTTTTTTTCATTTTATAAACTTCACTTTAAATATCCTTTAGAATCCCTTAAAACCACACACCATTTAAAAGTAAAATATACCATTTTTAAAACAAAAACTTAGTTTTGAATATCTTTATAGGAAATTTAACAAGGTTTTATAACATATAAACATTTATTTAAAAAACATTTAAAATTCATATGTGGGACCATTTATGCCAAGCCAAAGTTCATGGAACCAACTTAAAAAACCGTAGAAATATACCTATATTCATAATTTCAATAAAAATTAATTTATAAAAATCAATCACACCATGAAATAAAAAATAAAGGAAGAATACAAAAATATCTAACTCAAATAGACCGGGATTGAGACCCAATGCATCACCTTCCATGGAAAACTCCAAATCGAGTAAATAATTTCCCTCTAAATGACTTGAATGACCAAAATAAAATGAATAGATGAACTTATAACTTAAATAAAATTTTCATAGTGATTATGGTTATTGGGGAAATGGAAAATTGGATGGAACAAGTGAGGGAATAGGAGAGGATATGAGAGGAGGAAGAGAAGATGGTTTCCTTGAAAAATCCCTGTAAAATTAAATAAAGGAGGCCAAGAATCAATGGTTGAGGAAGAGAAAACTATTCCTTGATCTCATAAGGAGTTAGAAACATGATAATAATAAATATAGGGGTGAGGGATAGTTTAAACTAAGGGGGAAGATGGTAAATTCCCAACATGTTAATGAATGGGAAAATCACATAGTTTGGGCGCACAATTTTCCAAACCATGCCCCAACTATGCAGAAGACACTTACTAACACACCACACCCCACATGATTTTCATAAAAACCATGTAAGGTTATAGATCTTGGGAATTTATTATGTATACAGGTGGTTCCAAAATTTTCCCTACCAGGACACTTTATATCCTTAAAAAGTATTATGTAAAAGTAGAATACAATAAGAACCACTAAACACAATCCATTATACAAAACCAAATTCACTCCATTCCCAAACAATAAAAATTGATTCCTCATACAAAACCCACGTCTCCAAACATAGATAAACCTCAAACAACAATAAGGAGTCCTAAGAAATAGACGACTAGTTTATGGTCTCCCCACCATTTAGAATTTGTCTAAACGGGTCGAAAAGGATACAACACTCCTATAAGGAGAAAACCACCACTAAGAAGTAATTAAACACCATATGTTTTCTATAAAAATATTATTTTTTATTTTTTTACTCAATATAAGGTACTATTTGATAATATTTATTGAAAATTTCTTATATCACTTATCACTAATGATAATTTTTTAAAAAAAGTGATTTTTTTTATTTTTGAAAAAACACTTACATATGCTATAAGGCCCCAGTATTAAACATTAAATAATGTTGAGTTAAGTCTGGAATTTCCATTGAGGTTATTTTTAGGTTTATAGTTTTAGAGAATTAGGACATAACTAATACATAATAACTAAAATTTAAACATAGTGGATACCACTACAATAGTATCCATTTCTTATACAATATAAAACTTTTAATAGTAAATATAATTTATTTTTCTTGATAAAAATCTTCTTGACTTCTTACTTTCTCTTACCCATCCTTATACCCTGTGAAAACATTTTAAAAACTCAATATGAGAACAAAACTCTCAGTAAGGGATATAAAATATGGAAAGAAAACGTCAGTACATAAATATTTATAAACCCATGAAATGATATGAATCCTAAAAAACATCATATCAATCATAAATCATAAAGGTAACTTGTTGAATCAATATCGTACTTACATTTTAGCTTTCAAAACTATATAGGGAGTAAACTTTATGGTTACATTTGGAATACCCATCACAGTATATTACCTACATCCCTTAGGAAAAACCTTATTGTTTGACTCCATATCATTACCAAATGCATTGGAGAGATATCATGGGATCACCTTCCATCGGTTTATTATGGAACCACCTGTATACATAAGAAATTCCCAAGATCTATAACATAATCATAACACATAAAACATGCATGAAGAGAAAATAACATTTCTACATTGAAATCATAAGATATCGTTTCAAGATATTGATATAATCAATCCATTCTCAAAACCATTTTCAATACCAAAATACCTAGAAAGGGAATATGGTATTTATTTTTATTTTAAAAAAAATTACTACTTGTAGAGGAAGAAAAATACCAAATAATGGTCATGACAAAGAAAATATCATTGTTTCCACATATATTAAAAAAACATTCCTTTTGTTATTTAGTAAAATGTTTTGTATAAAAAATATTACATTTGAAAACTATTTAATGAAACTAAAATTAAAAGGGGTTGATTATACACTGTATAAAAAAGGTGGTGTATATTATCGAAATATGGCTCAATGAAAGGAGATTGAGATGAAGTCACTAACCTTGAGTCTGACTCGTCATGTATAATCGTTATGTTCCTAAATAATAAAATTAGGTTAATTTTACTTTCTTGATAATATTTTTCAAGTTTATTATTTATTTTATATCACTTATTACCATGTTATAAAAATTATATGATTATTTAAGTTTATATCAGATGTTTTGTCGATATTCGGTACTTGAGTCAAAAATGAACATAGTTTTGATGTCACTAGTATATGTGGTCATAATTATATCATATTCAGAATAGTATTCTTGAAATAATAATTTCTTTTATACATTAATCATACTTGTTAAATCAAATCATTAATTATGGTTATGAAAAATGAATAATGTTATATTCATGGAGACGGTAGGCCGCACATACGCATGAGTAACGTTTTAATTTTTCATTGAACATTATGGAAATATGATAATTATTATTTTAACTTTAGATAATTATCATAATATTATTAACATCATATAAATTATTTAAATATACTTATACATATATCATACAGGTGATGTGGTGAAGAAAAATGATTACATCACTTCATGGAGGTGATAGTTCACACGTACGCACAAACGATGTTAGTGTTTTTTTGTGAATATAATGTAAGAACATAATTGAAATATTATTATTTTAAAATGCTAAATATTTCATGAATATCACATATTAATATTAATTCCATCTTTATAACTGATCTTGATATATGGAAATGGAAAACCAACTAAATCGGTTCGTGGAGGTGATAATTCACACGTACGCACAAAAGATTAATTCCATTCCCATTTTGTGGAAGTAATGATGGATTTATGGGATGATATTAACATAATAACATATCATTATATTTAAAATACTATATTTGTTATTTTATCTTTAATAAGAATATTTAAAGGAAGTGGAAGAAGAAATAAAATAGAAACCCTTAAAAAAATGATACCTCTTCTTCGGTTGATCCAAACACCTTAACACCTCTAAGAAGGGTGTTCTACCTAAAATAAGGCCTCAAGAATGTGGGGGGGGGGGGATTATAGAAAGTGGTTTGGGTATATCTTTTATGAACAAAAAGGCTTTGGAAGTGTGAGTATTAGAGAATATATGGTACCTTTTTATAGGAAAGGGGAGGGGCACACTAGGAAATTATTAAAATATAAAATTAATATAAATTAAATTTTTAATCCAAAAGATTCCAAATTGAAATATATAGAATATAATATTAGGATAGTTTGAAATCATCTCATAAAATATTTTTTTACTTGTATATATTTTATTTTAAACCTTATCTTTTCAGTTTACCCTTAATTATCCTCTTTTAATTTTAAAAGTTGTAAAAACATTTTAATTACAAAGAGGCTATTAATTTTACTTATATGAGATAAATTTACCATAATTAGACACAAAATGAACCTTTAGACCTTATTATAGTCACTTTATGATTTTAAAATATTTTTAAAGTTTTTAAATAATTTAATAAATTACTTTTTTTATTAAACATCAATTATATCAATTTTTATACTATTCATTTTATTGAATTTAAATAAAATCTAAAAATAGAGATAACTTCTTAAAAAACCATTAAATAGTCTTATAACATGTCATATTAACCTATAAAAATCATGGATGATGTAAATTATATTATATAATATTTATTTTAATATTTATAATATCATTTATTTGATTCCTTCATCAATAAAGCAATCACTGCTTCATGATTGTGCCATAATAAAATTTAATTATTTAATGTATAAAAATTATTATAAAATAACATGATGTAGGAAATCATTTTATCTTTCTAATGAAAATTTATAGTCTAATAAATCACTTATATAAACCTATATTAATTTTTTTTAGTAATACGAAATATGTTTATAACATATTTTCCTTTAAATTAAAAGTTATTAGTGTCATAATAACACCCAAGTGGATTCCAAAGGCCAAATTTTCATCCCAAGGGTTGTATTGGTCAGAAATATCTCATCCAATAGGATTAGGACAAGTGTTATGGTAGTTTTATATTATTATAATTTTATATTTACCCTTATTTACCTGATTTACCCTTTAATCATGGTAAATAAAAATAATTACTAAAGTTACTATTCATAAAGTACAAAAATAAAAGGGAAATATTTTAATAATTTGGACCTTATGATTCCAAATATGGAATCCATTTTTACAAATTAAAAACACACAAGTTTTAGTAATTAATTTAAAATTAATTCCCATTGTCAAAACGATAAAATGGGTTTTTTTAAAAGTAAAAACCTTTAAAAGATTGACATGTGTTTATATCAGATTTCAATGTGAAATTATCTCCAATGAAAAAAATTGGATTAAATTATAAAAATATAATCTAAATATACTTTAAAACTAATTCAAATATAATCTATCAATACAAATAAATTATATGAAAAGGTAGTCTTGAATTAAAATGCAGTATTTTTTACTATTCATTAAAATATGAATTTTATCAGAAACATACCAAAATTACAACCACCCATATACATAAGCAATTACCAAGAACCATTACATAATCATAACACATAAAACAAGAATAAATATAAAATAAAATTTCTACATTGTAATCATAAGATATCATTTTAAGATATTGATATAGTCAATCCATTTTCAAAACCATTTTCAATACCAAAATACCTAAAGGGAATATGGTATTTACATTTCCTTTTTAAAAATATTATTACTTGTAGAGGAAGTTAAATACCAAATAATGTTCATGAATATGGAAAGGTCATTGTTGCAGCATATGTTAAAAAGCATTCCTTTTTTCATTTAGTAAAATGCTTCGTATAAAAAATATTTCTTTTGAAAACCATTGACTGAAATTAAAAGTCATAGGGGTTGTTTATAAACCATATAAAATAAGGTGGTGTATATTATTGAAATACGCCTCAATAAAAGGAGATTGAGATGAAGTCCATTACCTTGTGTCCGACTCATCACATACAATCGTTATGTTCCTAAATAATAAAGTTAGGTTAATTTATTCTTTGTTGAGAACCTTTTTCAAGTTTATTATTTATTTTATATCATTTATTACCATGTTATAAAAATTATATAATTATTTAAGTTCATATTGGATGTTTTGTCGATATTCGGTACTTGAGTTGAAAATGAACATGGTTTTGATGTCACTAGTCCATGTGGCCATAAGTCCATCATCTCCAGAATAGTATTCATGAAATAATCATCACTTTTATAGATTAATCATACTTGTTAAATAAAACCATTAACTATGGTTATAAAAAATGAACAAATTTATATTCATGGAGATGGTAGGTCGTACGTACGCATGAGTAACATTTTCATTTTTTATTGATCATTATGGAAATAAGTTAATTGTTATTTTATCTTTATAGAATGATCATAATATTATTAAAATCATAATAATAATTTAAATATATTTATATATATCATACAAGTGATGTGGTGAATAAAAACAATTCACATCACTTTGTGGAGGTGATAGTTCACACGTACGCGTGAACGACGTTATTGTTTTTATGTGCATGAAACTTAAGAACATAATTGAAATATTATTCTTTTAAAATGATAAATACGTAATGAATATCACATATGAATATTAATTCCAATATTATAAATGATATTGATAGATTGTAATGGAAAACAAACTAAATTGGTTCGTGGAGGTGATAATTCAGACGTACGTATGAACAATTAATTCCTTTCTCATTTGATGGAATTAGAGATGGATTTAGAGGATGATATTAATATAATAACATCATGATATATTGAGTATATTGGAGTTATTATTTCATTTTTCAAGAAGAATATTTATAGGAAGTGGAAGAATAAATAAAATAAAAACTCTTAAAAAACAATACCTCTTCTTCGGTTGATCACCTTTGAAGAACACCTTAACACCTCTAAGAAGGGTTTTCTGCCTAAAATAAGGCATAAAAAATGAATGTAGGGATCATAGGAAGAGTTTTGGGCAGATATTGGCCTAAAATAAGTCTTTAGAAGTGTGATTATTAGAGAAGAGAGAGTACCTTTTTATAGGAGAGGGGAGAGACACCCTTGGAAATTCTTAAAATATTAAATTAATATAAATTAATTTTTTAATAAATAATATTGCAAATTTAAATATGTCTAAGATAAGATGAGGATATTTTGAGATCCTCTCATAACATAATATTTATACATGTATTAATTTTATTTTAAACCTTATCTTTTTGGTTTACCCTTAATTATTCTCTTTTAATTTTAAAAGTGGTAACAATATTTTAATTATTAAGAGGCTATTAAATTTACTTATATAAGATAAATTTCTTATAATTGGATATAAAATGAATTTTTAGACCTTATCATAATCACTTTATAATTTTAAAATATTTTTAGTATTTTTAAATAATTTAATAAATTACTATATTTATAAAACATCAATTATGTCAATTCTTACACTATTCATTTTATTATATTTAAATAAAATTTAAACAGAGAGATAAATTCAAACCAGACCATTTAATAGTCTTATAAAATGTTATATTCATCTGGAAAAATAATTTATGGCATAAATTATGTCAAATAATATTTACTTAAATATTTATAATATATTTTATTTTATTCCTTCATTAATAAAGTAATCACTGCATCATCATTGTGTCATAATTAAATTTAATTATTTAATTTCTAAAAATTATAAATAAAATACCATGATGTAGGAAAATTTTTTATATTTATAATTACTATTTATAGTCTAATATATAACTTATATTAACCCATATTAAAATTGTTTTAGTAAGAAGATAATTTTTAAAACATATTTTTCTTTACTTTAAATTAAAAGTTATAAGTGTCATAATCACACCCAAGTGGCTTCCAAAGGCTAAATTTTCATCCCAAGGGTTTTATTGTTTGGAAATATCTCATAATATAGGATTAGTCCAAGTATTTGGGTAGTTTTATATTATTACAATATTATATTTACCCTTATTTACCAGATTTACCCTTTAAATGTGGTAAATAAAAATAATTACTAAAGTTACTGTTCATAATGTCCAAAAATAAAAGGGAAATATTTAAATAATTTGGACCTTATGATTCCAAATATGGAATCCATTTTTTCAAATTCAAAACATATCAGTTTCATTAATTAATTTAAAATTAATTCCCATTGTCAAAACAAGAAAACAAGTTTTTTAAAAGTAAAAACCATCAAAAGATTGACATGTGTTTATATCAAATTTCAATGTGAAATTACCTAAAATGACAAAAAATGGATTAAATGATAAAAAAATAATCTAAATATACTTTAAAACTAATTCAAAATATAATCTATCAATACAAAAAATTAGACGAAAATACAGTTTTGAATTAAAATGCAGTATTTTTCACTATTCATTAAAATATGAATTTTATCAAAAAAATACCAAAATTTCAACCAAAGTAAAATTTTGATGCCCCTCTTCCAAATAAGAAGTTTATTTTGTGAAATATAACATATAAAAGTGGAAAAACTAGATTTATAAAGGGTTCTCCATCAAAAGGCTGTAAAACTACCTTTTAAAAATATTAGAGTAATTTATGCTTAATAATGGATTTATTCTTATTTTAAGCCTCTAAAATTTATTAGATGAAAGTAAAAACATTTAACAAACATGTGTAAACATAATATAGTTAGTTATATTCATTATTTCCAATACAATGGCTAGGTGTTAACTACCAATTAAAATATTAATATCAATAATGTATTATTTTTTGGTATAACTCAGTCTTGTGTGCAACGTTAGATTTTAGAGAAACTTGTTGTTGCGTGTTGAGTACGCTATTGTACATAGCATCCCGTTTTAAATAAAATTAATACACAATTCATAAATATTAATAGGTATGAATTTTTTTTAATTTATAATTACCTGAGATGTTACATCCTTCCCCCTTTTGGAAATTATGTCATTATAATTTTATTCACTTATCAAATAAGTGGGGGTATTTCTCTCTCATAGAAATTTCAGATTCTCATGTTACCTCTTCATACATATGGTTTTTCAACAAAACCTTACCCTAATGAATCAACTTATTCTACAACACCTTCTCTCTACGTTCAAGAATCTGGACTAACTATTCTTCATAAGAAAGATTCTCTTCCAATTGAACTACTTCTAGAATCAAAACATGATATGCATCCGATAAATAATTTCTCAACATTGAAACATGAAAAAATTGTGTACCTAGGATAAAATAAGATGTATAACCACTTTGTAAGCAACTTATCCAACTTTCTCTAGGATTTCATAAGGTCCAATGAACCATCGACTCGACTTTCCCTTATTACCAAAACACATCACACTTTTCCATTGTGAAACTTTGAGAAAGACATGATCACATACATCAAAATAAATACCCTTCATCTAGTTATTCACATAACTTTTATTCATGCTCTGATATTTCCTCATGTGTTTCTGAATCAAATAAACCTTTTCTACCATATCTTCTACGAATTTTGGTCCCATTAACTTTATTTCACCTACTTCATCCCAAAAATCTTGAGTTCGACACCACTTTCCATATAATTCCTCAAATTGTACCATATGTATACTTGAATGAAAACTGTTATTATAAGAAAACTCAACCAAATAAATATATTGGTCCCAACTTCCCCAGTAATACATTGAACAAACACATGGAATATCCTCCAATGTCTAAATTGTTCGTTTTGTCTGCCCATCAGATTGAGGATGAAAATCTGTACTAAAATTTAATTCAGTACCCAATGAATTATGAAGGCCTTTAAAAAAGTTATAAGTGAACATGAGATCACGATCATGTATAATGGAGAGTGGAACTCCATGTAAACTGATTATATCCTTAATATAAAACTGAGAAATTTGATCTAGAGATAGTGTATCTCGAATAGGAAGAAATTGAGAAGATTTAGTCAATATATCAATAATAACCCAAATCGTATCATTACCTTGAGAATTATTTGGTAATCACACTATTAAATCCATAGATACATTTTTCCATTTACAGTCTGGTACTGGAAAATACTAAAGAATCCCTTTTGGAAGCTGTCATTCAACTTTCACCTGTCGACAATTAAAACACTTTACAGTAAAGTCCGAAATATCACTTTTCATTCCACCCCACAAGTAATACTCTCGAAGGTCTATATACATCTTAGTAATTCTAGGATGAAATGAAAACAAATAAATATGAGCTTCACATAATAACTCTTTCTTAAATTGTGAATCAAAATACACACATAACCTCTTCCCAAATCTCAAAACAAAATCCTTATCAATGTTAAATTCAGGCAACTTACCCTTCTAAATCAATTCTACCTTTTTCTGCAACTCACTATCTTCCTTCTTCACTTGCATAATTATGTTTGATATAGATGATTTGACTGACACCTGAAACAAAATAGTGGAATTACCTTCACCAAAAACTTCAAAGAATAAAGTCATCAAATCATTAACCAAAGGATCACGTTCTAAATGTAGCATGGTTAATGTAGCATTACTTTTCTCACTCAAAGCATTGGCCACTTTGTTTGATTTTCTGGGATGGTAATGAATCATGCAATCATAATCCTTGATTAGTTACAACCATCTTCTCCATATCATTTTCAATTCTTTCTAAGTGAATATATACTTTAAACTTTTTTATCAGTATATATTTCACATTTTACTCCATACAAATTATGCCTCTAAATTTTTAAATCAAAAACTAGAGTAGCTAATTCAAAATCATGAGTAAGATAATTTAACTCCTAAGATTTCAACTGACGTTAAGCATAAACAATTACCTGATCATTCTGAATTATAAAACAACCAAGTCCTTTCAATAAAGTATCATTATATATAAGAAATTCACCATTCCTGGAAGTTAATGCCAAAATTGGAGCATTCACCAAATTTTTATCCCAAGGGTTTTCTTGGTCGACCATATATAATACTATAGGATTATACCATGTGTTCAGGTAGTTTTATATTATTATAATATTATATTTACCCTTATTTACCTGATTTACCCTTTAACTTTCATAAATTAAAATAATTATTAAATTTACTATTTATAATGTTAAAAAATAAAAGGGAACTATTTACATAATTTGGATCTTCTGATTCTAAATATGGAATGAATTTTTTCAAATTCAAAAACATATAATTTTCATTAATTAATTTAAAATTAATTCTTCTTGTCAAAACGAGAAAACAAGTTTTTTAAAAGTAAAAACCATCAAAATATTGACTTGTTTTTATATCAAAATTTAATGTGAAATTATCTCCAATGAACAATATTGGATTAAATGATAAAAACATAATCTAAATATACATTAAAACCAATTCAAAAGATAATCTATCAATACAAATAAATTATACCAAAATCCATTTTTGAATTAAAACGCAGTATTTTTCACTATTCATTAAAATATGAATTTTATCAGAAAAATACCAAAATTTCAACCAAAGTAAAATTTTGATGTCCCAATTCCAAAGAAGAAGTTTATTTTGTAAAATAGAACATATAAAAGTGGAAAACCATATTTAAAAAGGGTTCACTATCAAAAGGTGGTAAAACTATCTTTTAAAAATATTAGAGTATTTTATGCTTAAAACTAGATTTATTCTCATTTTAATCCTATAAAATTTATTAGATGAAAGTAAAAACATTTAATAAACATATATAAATATAATATAGTTATTTATATTTATTCCTGCTAATAAAATGACTATTCATTAACTACCATTTAAAATAATAATATTAATAATGTATTATTTTTGGTATAACTCAGTCTTGTATGCAACGTAATATTTCGAAGAAACCTGTTGTTGCGTGTCGATTACACTTTCATACATAGAATACCCTTTAAAGTAAACTTAATATCTAATTCATAAATATTAATAGATATGAAAATTTATTATTTTAAAATTATCTGGGATGTTACATATATGTTTTAGAATAAAAAACACTTAAATAAGTGGTAAAAAATAATTATAATTTTCATTTGATAATATTTATAGAAAAAATTTGATAGATATTTTTCTCTGGTTGAAAAAAATTATTGAAAGTTTCTCAAATCATTTATCAATTATGATAAATGGTCATTTGTATAAGGGTTTTCAAATTACATAGATATTTTTTCCCTTCATAAATTTATGGAAAACAAATTTCTCATTTTTTAAAACTACTTATTATAACCGATAAGTATTATCAGGGTACGTATGATTGAAAGCTGATTGGATTACTTATTTATGGGTTTTTAGGATATCTATAACTCCTAAAAATAGTGTAAAAAACCAATCCCAAAAAATAATCTCAGATAGGTTTGGAAGAAATGAAGAATAAGTAAAGAATAGGTGCAAGTGTGTATGTTTTCTCACTATTAGTTCAATGTATATCTTTTAAAAACATAATCAAGATCCCTAGGAAATATAAAAAAGGATATTTTGTTTTTATATTTTCTACTTACTGACTACATGAATCATGAATCACATTGTAGAATAAATCATCTCATTATGACATGTGAGTACCTTATTGCATAAGGGAGAGAGAAGATGGATTTTTTTTCAACCAAGGAAATCAATCCTTTTATACCCATTACAATGTAGCCTAAATATTATTTTATATACATTTATAAATAAATAAATTAGGTTCTAATGAGATATATCATTAAATGTTTCATAAATGTTATTTTTTAAAAAAAATGTATGTTATAACTTATTATAACATGGATAATAAATTTATTATTTTGTTATTTAATAGTTTAACATTTATATTATTTAATAAAACATGATAGAATTCAATCATACACAACATAAAATGTTGCGTTGTCAAAGATTATGATAACATACATAGAAAATAGAACCCATAAAATACTCCTGCAATATATTATATTTTATACATAATTATGCACATTTCTACAAGATATATAACACACATAACCCCATAAAATATCTATAATTTAGTGAAATTTTCTTTAAATATCCCACTTATACTAAATTATTATATACTTTGTGTATATCTCACTCCATTTTTAAATCATACCCAAAATTATTTTGGATAAAACTAAAAACTCCTTTTTATAATCTATCATATAAACTCTCTCAATTTTTCAAAAAATATTTTATACCAAAATAAATAATCATTTGTGAGGACTTTATTTGTGGCTCTCTGGGAATTTGTATCATTGATAATGATTATGGTTTCTTAATGAACTACTATAGTGAAACAACAATCTCTAGAAAAAACTCATTACTACTCAAGTTATAAAGGAATTTGGTGTAATATATATCAAACAAACACACATATATATAAGAATCCACATAATGTATATCCATACATCATGTATAATTATAAAATCCTTTTGTATAATTCATCAGGTATAATCATGATACATCAAACATGTCAATCCTATATAGGCCAAATTATTACTTCATGATTCTCTAATTTTTATTGATCAAGATAGATTAATACATGATATGTTATTCATAAAAGTAGATGAATAAATCATATATCACTCAAATAGGTATGTACATACATATCCTTATACTTACTCAACTGAGAAACTAGATATAATACTCATTACAAAAGATGATAAATCTCATCTTATTTAATAGAAACCAACTGCATGATAAAAAAACCCAAACACACATGGTTAGTTCAATCATTCTTATTTGTGTTTCAGTATATTTAAGTATGAAGGATCACATATAGGATACCTTATTAACCTTAGGAATTTTGGATTACTATGAAACATACACCTCGAGTATACTAATGACATTATGTATGCAATTCCATGTATTATACTCAAATGACTCAATATAAAAAATAATTCACACATGTGTTTCATAAGTGAACTCTATATCTCTATATGATCTATCAATCATGTTAATTTTAACATATCTCTATAGTTCATGTCTTTACACAATGACCATCAATTAAGGAAAACTCATAGATTTATCCTTTAGGTATTATTTATAATTCGAATTTCACGTTTTAATTTTAATATACATGAATGGATAATAATGTGTAAATTTACTTTCTAAAAATATTATACATTTAAATATTCATAAGACTTTTTGGATATACCAACAAAGATAGATAACTTAAAACCAATCCTATCACATCAAATATATACTGAATTTAAATGGTTCAATGTCTTTCCTATATTAGAAATATTTTTAAATAACATGATACATCAACATGTAACATAGACTAAATCAATATGTTGAGATTAGATTTTTTATTATATATTGAGAATAACAAAAAAATCACAACTTCTAAATCCATATAATCCCATCCAACATTGTATTTAATATTTTTTTATAGAAATAATAAATTTAAAAAACTATTAAAACTCATCATTTTAACTTACAAGGATAACAAAAACCCCATTGGGACTATTTATCACTACTTCAATTATACACCCTTAATTATTCTATAGAGTTTAAGCATATTATTGAACATTATCTAGAGAAAAGAACTATAATTTTTTTGTCACTTGAATATTTATAATAATTATATCATTTAATAAATATAATTACACTCCCACTAGACTAATTGTATCCACAACCTCTTTCATACCATTATTTAATTCATTTATTCACTATATAGATTCGATACTAGCTCATCTTCTATCTAGAGAAAATTTCCCATTTTTTTGAATTGAAATTTATAATTTCAAGTTCATCCCAAAATTTTCTCAAAATATATATTCCATTATAAGTAATACAATAAATCAGCCCACAAACAATATTTTCTCTAACTTTTTATTCAAATAATTTTTTATTGGTACTTTTAGAAATCCAAAAAATAAAAAAAAATATTTAAAGGTAAAGTTGAACATTGTATTCATGATTCAAAACCTCAAAATCTTATAAAATAAAAATCAATATGTTATTAATCCATATCTATATGGTGCCATATAAGTTTTTTTGATGATACATTTTTTAGTGTGAGTGTATAAAATTACTAAAAAAAATATATAACTATTCCATATTTTTGATAGATCACTGAACCATTGGATTAAGTATTGCATACATCAGTCTAATTTGAGTATCTTTACACTCTTAAAAATTTAATTATATATATTATTTAGGTTATCTTGAAAATTTAAAATATTTCAAAATATATTCACTACTTACATGTATTCTCATTAAACCACATACGTCAATATATATTAGTTTTAATAGTTCATAAACTAGTTATTCTTTTCAACAAAATGAACTTAAGTGATTTTGGAATTGACAATCTTGAAATTTAATATTTTTTATATTATAGAACAAATTATTTATTTCTAGAATGTATAAAATATTAATCATATCACAAATTCCATAAAATATATCATTCACATATACAAATTATATCTTGATCTTAAACATGAAAAACAATCCCATATTTTAAGATAATAATAAAAAAAGTTTCTATTTATGAAAATTCTCAAGGGCTTTGATGGACACCTTCATATCCAAAAATAAAATAAAAAACTTAACAATTCCAAATTCCAAAATATCTACCACGAGAGGCTAAATTATTAAAATATAAAAGATATTGAACATAACTTCCGTTAATTTTGAACCTTTACTATAGTTTTTAATAAATACCCCTTAGTGACAAGAAGTGAATTCTCATCTATATAGGTATCCAATGGTTGTATGAATTAACAAGAACACATTTTAATATGATTTTTATTACTCCATAACCTTCTATAACCTTGGTGTTAAAATATAAGGAAAAAATAGGGCCTCAACTATAATATGCTTCAAATAAAATGTTACCATAATTGATCTAGCCTCCTTTATTTAGTCATCCCTTCAACACTCGAAGGGTTTAATGTTCAAGTAAATACTCAAGTTTTTTACCAATTCTCCCAATGTAAAACCATTTTCAATATACATTATATACCGTGATATACATTTTTAATTCTTAAACATTCATTGTGATTTGATTGAAACCCTATAAATATATTCTTATGAAATTTAGTTGAATATTTTATAGATTTAGGTGGAATAATCAAGATGAAAGTACATGATATCTTATATCATATGCATATTATATGTTTATATTTCTCTAAAAAATAGATACATTATAACCATATCACTCTAAATGATATTTCTTTCTCACTCTTAGCATAGAAACTGCACACATATCTTAGTCCAAGCAATTTAATTATATCACATACCCATTTTTTCACTAGAATGAGGACATATCCAAAAGGAAAATCCTCCTATATTAAAATAAAATAAAGTTACAAAAGTCTAAATTGTGTCTTTTTACAATAGTCATTATTCCAAAAAGAAAAAAGATATTCTGGAGCATCATCGAGCCAAGTCAATCTACTGGTCCTCACCCCTTTTTATCCAAGCTATTAGACACAAAATTTGATTCATGAAAGACACATGTAATAATGTAATACATTGTTGAAAGAGATTCCAAGCAGCTAATCTAGCTGGCAGTAAGTTTCCTAGACAAATGAATTATACCATTTTTAATTAATTGAACCACCATAATAAAGTCTCATTATAGCCATATATTTCTCTATACTTGTTGTTATTACACTTCAAACTCATTGATAATACCAATTATTTTAGTATCTAAGGAAGTGGAAAAGCCATATGGGCCATAGAGGCAACCTCTTATACTGCCTTTGTGGTCTATGAAAATAGAACCATATCTAGAGTGACCTGGATTACCTCTTGAAGAACCATCCATGATATATTTGATCCAACCAATAAATAAAGGGGTCCATATTACTCACAATGTTCTACAAGGAGGGTTATAATTACCTATAATTCCAAAACATTTATGAACAAAAAAACATGTAAATAGTTATCACATTTACTCTTTTGAATGGAATTCACCCCTTTTACTGTTCTAATGAAACACATTAAAGATAATTATAGAAATAAAGGTATTCCATAGTGTATTAGGTGATTTTTACTACTCCAAATAACATGAAGAAATTTTAGGAAGGTTGAATGCATCAAATTATGCGTTTTCTTTGATAATTACACCTGCAAACAAGAAACCTGGTGGTCTCTAATCAAGAAACTATATTGAAGCTGAACCTCAAAACAAATCTATAATAGCAGTTCAAAGGGTAAAAAATGTAACACAACTAAGGAAGAGATAATCAATGTCTTCTCTATAATGATTAAAAAACACATTTAGAGAAAATATTAATACCAAAAATTTGAAGGAAATAATTAGTGGGAAGTTTAGAATAAAACACTCTCTAGGAAAGAGTAAATATGGATGGTAGAATCCAAATATTATTGAGGATTTTTCCCAAATTTTAATCAATTAAAGGTTTTCCATATATTAGAAGGCCTTTGAGTATGGCATTCCATTTGTGGCATGATCCAAAATAAGAATGTCATCACTACGAGTAAAATTTAAATTTAAAACAGTTTCTTTAATCTTAGCAGGAAAAGTATCAAGAGTAGTCTCTAATTTCTCTTTAATTGAGACATTGGTGTATAAAGATATGTATTGTGAAATAAGGTTGTGGATGAGATAAGTACCTGTCTAGTTTTCCATCCAGAAGTTGATATCAGAATTAATGTTAACAATCCAACCGGAGTCAATCATTATTGTGGAATATGTCTTCTTAAAAGTAGGCCATTTAGAGGATTCCACATAATTTACATACCCAACATTTAGTTTTCCAATGAATCTTTCTATGAGAAAAGTAAGGTAATCATATTTCTTAGTGACGAGTCTCTACCCAAAAATATCGTGCAAAGCATGATTAAACTTAATGAGTTTCTTAATTTCTATCCCTTCACAATCAATTGATTGTAAGACTTATTTATAGGGAATAGTGGATTTTTTTTGAGGATTCTTCCACTCTAAATATTTTTATATAGAAGTACTGATAATTTTTATGAGATCATATGACCATTTTTAAACCATAAAATAGTGAACAAATTTGGAAAGAATTGAAATCATTTTTCCTTTCCATGAAGAGAGATGACTCCTAATTTAACTCACAATATGAGAGATGTGGATGGCTTGATGTTTTCCAAAGAACATGGGGATACCAAGATAAATAAAGGTAATATTACCTTCTATAATCCCTAACTCAATGGCGATGCTCTCCCTTATGGCTATAAATATCTTTTTAACAAAGTAGAGAAATAATATGTTCTAACTAATTTCTTGATTCGAGACCTTTTCATAGTGAAGAAGATAATTTTTCAAGTTTCTAATGTTTCTTTTATCCCCCTCAACGAAAAGAATGATATTTTCAGCATATAAAAGATGATTTAGAGCAAAAAGACCTATACTAGCCCTGATGGGAGTAATCTTGTCCTCCTTTACTTAATTGCGAAGAAGCCTACTCAAGTAGTACTCAAAAATAGAGAAAATAATTTATGAATGGGGATCATATTTTCTAACACCTCTTGAGTATGGAAAATATCCCTTAGGAGAACCATTTATCAATATTGAAATATGGTCTGAGCTCAGGCGAATTTTAACCGAGTTGACTAAGGTATCATTGAAGACAAACCTGGTTAAGACATCAAAAATGAATCTCCATTCAAGAGTGTCAGATGATTTCTTGAAATCTAATTTAATAGCAATGTTACCTCCTATAGTAGGTTTACTGATAAGATTAACACATTCATATTCCATAACAAGACAATCCTATAGTTCCTACCTTTAATGGATCCAAATTTATTAGTAGACACAATCTTGTTGGAAATTACTACTAATTTGTTAGTAATAATTTCTTCAATAATTTTATAAATGGTATTGATAAAAGAAACAAGCCTAAGAAGATGCATCTTGTTTTCTTTCTCAACTTTAGGGATGAGGGAAAGGAATTGATCATTTATAGAATGAGTGAGATGACCACCTTTGAAAAAATGATCAACCAGTCTACAAATGTCATTGTGAATGATATCCCAATATGTTTTAAATAAGGAGTTTTTAAAACCATATGGTCTAGGAGAACTCCCATAATTGATACCAAATAATTCCCCTCTAATCTGAAAAGAAATAGGAATGTAAGAGAGGTTAGAATTATCCTCTTGGGTGATAATATTAGTTATGATATCTTCTAAGATTTCAAATGGGGTGATGGAGGTATCAATTAGATTCATATAATAGGAGACAACATTTTACACCAAGTCTCCTCTTTTTTCAAAGAAGTTTCCATTATCACTAAGAATAGAAAAATGTCTATTAATTTTCCTAACCCCTTGAAGAGAATTAATGAACTTAGTGTTTCTGTGACCACCCTTTAGCCATTTTATCTTGAAGTTATCCCTCTGCACGTGTTCCTTAAGATTAATAAGAACATTCACATCATGTGCGACCTTATTTTCCTATTCAAGGACAACAAAAAAATTATTCCCAATATCTATCTCTTGAATAGAAAGGACTAAAGAATCAATATAGGAAATATTTTCATCAATGTGACTGAAGAAATTTTTACTCTAAGTTTTCATATTTTTCTTTAGGATTTTTTTCTTTAAAACACAAGCAAGATCATCATCCCTAAAGTTAAAGGAATTCCATGTTTATTGGAAAAGATGTTTAAAGCTAGGGTGTGAAGTCCAAGAATTGTTAAATATAATCGGAAATGGTGTATTATATTCTTTATAAATAAATTTATCTAAATTAGGGTGGTGGTCAGAGTTAAATTTTGAAAGGGTGGAACAAGAGATAGAGGACCAAAAATTAATGGATGAATCATTCAAAAAATTTCTATCCAATTTACTTGAAACAAAATAATGAAGGTGTATTCTATACCAAGTATATTTAGCACCATTTCATATAAAATACTATCTTCAACACATGCCTTGAAATATTTGGTTGAGGAAGAATAATTAACAATTATAAGTCTCTCATCAGGATTAAGAATATCATTAAAATCACCCATGAGAGTCCATGGGCAATTTATAATTCTACTGATATCAAAAATGTTCTTCCATACACATCTTCTTTGCCGACAAACATTATTGGAATAAACTATTGAGAAACATTGTTGAATTCTATAATAAAATTAATTTAAAGTGACCATTTTATCATGTAAAATAATGGAAGAGATTCCCACCAGTCTATGGTGAATGAGGAACCAAATCCTCTTAGTGTCATTATTGGAATTTCTTTCTAATAAATTGATAACCCAATTTATCAAATGAAGTAATATCCTCTAAGAGAGACCTTTTAGGTTCATAGAGGCTTAAAATATCTAGATTATGATTTATTAGAAAGAATTTAAGGGCACTAATTGTCTCAAGATTGGATATCCCTTGATAGTTCCAAAACATGATCTTCATTTAAACCTTGTCTTGGAGAAAAATCCCCCTTTTTCACATACCCAAGTTATATCACATAATATCATATAAAAAATCATGACATTACTTTAATCCAAACAATATATTTTAAATTCTTGAACTAACATATTATGAATATATAGAATTCATTTCATCATCTGAATATAAAATCAATTTACTTCATTGATAACATGTAGATCTACATTTCTATGAAATAAAATTCTTAATAATCATAAAACTTATATTGGATAATTTTCATAGGTTTATTATACCAATCCATGAATCTATATTTATATATTTTCCTATTCGAGAAAATATATCAGTTATATATATATATATATTACCATTTTTAACAAGATAAATATATTTTTTAGATGAGTATAATGCATTATAGGTATTTAATAAGTACTTTTATTCATGTAGTTTCATTAAAATGATGGCTAATTTCATCATTTATTTTAGTGATATAACACACATATTTCACTAAGATTTGGTTTAGATCAGGTGTTTATACCATCACATAGCTATTTAGGTGGACCATTATGCTAGTTATGTTATTTATAACTCTTGTATAATTTAGTAGAAAATATCTTTCCCAAATTCATCTAATGAATTATCCTATATGAATTCTTTTGGTTAGCTAATTAGAGGGGTTTCTAAAATAGTGTATCAAAAATTTTATGTTTGGTAGAGGCATCTAATTATTAGGGTCACCTATATTCTTCTCTATTTAAAAAAATAATCCATTAGAAGTTAACTTAATTTTTAGGATCAATGGTAATAATGATCAAGGTGTTAATGACTATTTACATTATAAGGAATTTAACGCTTATTATTTCAAGGGGCATTATATATCTCACCATGTATTTTCTATATCAAGATCATGTATTCCTTATATATATGTATGATTCTAAAGATTTAATTTATATATATTTTACTTTTCAAATAAATTAACTTGTTTCAATCCCTTTAATATATGGATCTTATACAGCTAATAATTTGCATTGCTTATCTAAAAATAAATTATTTTAATTTTCAAAACATACAAAAATTCATCACATGAAAACAATATTTGAAACTCCTTTCATGAAAAAGAAAAAAATTATAATAAACCAAAATACTACTCACGATCATGTACTGTATGAAAATAAGCAAACCTTCACTTTTAAAAGAAGTTCCTAAGCTCCCATGATAGTGATAATCTTAACCCAATGTCTCATTATCCATAGATTATTATTCCAAGGTGTTTTAATGTTTTAATAGCAGTTTTAACTCCGAATATGAAATAATAATAACAATAAATCCTCAATTTTAAATTATAATAAAATAACCACTAATCATGGTTTAACTAAATTAAACCTTTTATTATTCCTTGCATGAAAATCTATAAATTCATGGTATGACATATATAGAATCAATTTAAAAAATTTAAATAAATCATAGATACATTCATATATTAAACACTCACATATTTAAAATAGAGAATTAAATAAATAAATGAAAATTCATAAATCTAAAAAATCATAAATTTCAACATGATTCCTGAAAATAATTTTCAATCTAAACATAAACCATATGAACATTTCATATAACATTAATATAAAAAATTTATAATTCAGAACAAAAATTCACATGGAAATTCCATAGATATAACATAAATATGAAAAATTCATATTTATAATTACAAGATAAATATTATATTTTTATATTTATTAATAATATAATAAATTTTAAATATAATTTTTTTATCTCATACCTTTTTATAAACAAGCAGTACATATATTATAATGTATAAAATTTACATTATTTAAAATATTATATATTTTTATAATGCTTTCCATGTAAATCTATAATTTAGAAAATTATAATATCTTTTACAAACACTTTTGGTATGGCCTAAAGTCACATGGATTTGGTTCCCATGAAAAAATGATATCTATTAAATATTTAATAATTAAATTATGAAAAAATAATAATTTAAATATGAATTTTTTATATTACCATAATTTTATAATTTAGAAACAATTTATATGTTATAATTTCATTTCTTGTTTTTTTAAAAATACTCTATATCTCATCCAATTATATATATACCACATTATTATCTAGGATATATGAAAAACTTATATTATGGGGTAAAAATATATAGTGATATTTTAAATCACTATTATATATAATAGTCACTGATATCATCTATCATTTTCTATGATATAATATATAATTAATATTTCATATTTGAAGATTTTTAATGTTTATTCATTTTATATTGTGTATAGAAATATCTTTATACCACTCATAGTGATATATTGAAAATGGAGGATTAAATTACATCACAATTCTCAACATCTTCATATCACATTAATACGAAAATGCATTTTTCTAAAGAGGAATACACAAAATAATGATATTGTATATCTATTTTCATGATATGTAAAATAATGACCAATATTATACCATGAAAAAATAACAATGTCATTATAACAACCCATTTTTTTTGAGAAAAACTTAACTTTTTTTTGATAATCTAACTTTAATTTTGATTTTTTTGGATTTCTTGGTTCCCATATTTACTAAATTGATATTTTAAAATTTTTAATAAAGAACCATGATAGGTTTGGAGTGAAAATGTGATATCCTGATCCTGGGTGCCACTCAAAGGTTCCTCGAGTCTGGTTGGACACATGGCCTCAATCACATCTCATTGAACGCCAGAGGGTGACGACTAGTAGCGAGGGCATAAGGTGTGTCCATGGGAATACTATTTCATCATTACTAGAGTGAAACATTGAAGATAATTAATATAGTAGTAGGTAAATATAGGAAATAGAATATAAGGGAATAAAAACTCATGAAATAGATAATAATCAACTATAACTGGAAGTTTAATCATATACAAAATGATGATGATATATGTCATGTCTCTAAAAAACTAGGAAGTAGGTATATATAGCAGTAGGTAATACATGCTATAAAAAAGAATCCAAAAACTATCCAAGCATCCTGAGATCCATCTCCGTCATCTACTACCAAGATTCATCCTAAGAAGGAAAGAAATATCAAGTGTCCAAGACAGGATGCTTCCCTTTTTCAACACCTATATACATGTAATCTTCCCAGGTACCAATGGAGACCCTAATAGTGTGTGAGATAAATCCTTGTAGGCCAACACCAATAGTGTCTATAACATCCAATCCATTTTAATATAAACTAAAATAGTGTGTAGTTAAGAATATATGAAACTAAAGCAGTACAGTAATGTAAATACCCAATTATTTTCTCTAGCCTCATTTGGTGTCTGAACACGTAACCATTTCATTTATTAATTATCTTCTACTTTATATAAGTAAGCCATGTGAGGTATAACCATCACTGACATCACCTCATGATAATAATAATAATAATAAAGGATCCAAGTTATAACAAGGAATCATGTAACGATTATAATAATGAAAGGGATCCTAGGTAAAAACCAAGGAATCCTTTACCTCAATGGTCAATCCAACTTAGTAATAATCTATAGCCTTGATATAAAGGGTTTTCATGTAATTTAAGGGGAAATGACCAAGGCATTCCACTATAATATGTGTCTAACCAAGTCTAAGGATCTCATCCAAGGTAAAATGGGATAAGAAATGAATGGGTTGAAAGGTGTAACCAAGGCGCCTTATGTTTGTATATGTCACACTGGATCTAATAAGTGTACCCAAGGAATCCTATAATAATAATGTAGGGATCCTATAGTGTTATACCAGGCATCCTCTAATAGAGAAAGATCAGGTTCCAAGGTTTGTATCACCCTTGGAAACCGGTATCCCTGAATCAAAATGGTATCCATGAGTGCTTAATGCATTCCCTCAGGAATCGAAGGCAAGATTGAGTATAACCATTCCTATAATGATAATCAGATATGTATGTGATAGGAACCTTATACTTGATTCATTAATTAATTAGGCCATGTAAAACTCATGCCTCTTATTAATCTATTTGGTTCATTCCATACATTTCTTTAGTGTGATAAGGCTAAATTACATACAACCATTTATTAATTCTTATAAGTCATACTCAATTCATTTGGTTCACTCCCCTACCTCACATAATAATGCAAAGGTGTGCTACAGATGTGAAACTAAGTCATTCTATTACATTTAATTAGGCCAAGTAATATATATAATATACTTTCCATTCATAATTAAGATTCATTAATTATTTCAAAACACTTATATTAGGAGGTTCAAGTGGTAAATACAAGGTGTTATCCACTAGAAATTTATAATTCCTTTAGTTGGAGGGGGATTAACGTTAGGAGGGTCAAGCATCACACCCAAACGGTGGATACAAATCTCCATAACAAACCATTAAATAATAACTAAGGAAAACACCCTAATTTTGGTGGTCATCATTGAGAATGCAACCTCCAATGATAATGAACATATATAATAAGAGTCCTAGAATAACATTCTAATGACTATAAGTAGTACATATGAGTTTAATTAGATTTACCTGATGAAATTGGGAGGCGCACATAATAAAATTTTTTATAAAATAGAGTGTCTTGAGGGATTAGTCATAGACCATGTAATAACCCGGTTCTTTTCTTGAGGTATGAGTTTATTCTTTTCCTTTTTCCTTAAGTATTTTTGAGAAAATAAGGAAAATGGAAAAAAATCCAAAATTTTGTGGGTACACGCCGTGTACTTTTCCACACGCTGTGTACTTTGTCCGTGTGGAAAGAGTACATAGGGCGTGTAGGACTGCCGACAATGTAGGGTGTACAAACTAACTACACACCGTGTACTTAGTATTTACCTGCCGTGTAATCAGTCGGCTGGTGAACAATAAGGCGGTGGAAGTAGATGCCAGCTGAGCGAAAGTACACGCCATGTATTCCGAAATACACGTCGTGTACTTATGTCGGCAAGTGAACAGTTCAGCGGTGAAAAGTAGATTCCATAGGAACAATTAAATAATGAAAGTACATGCCGTGTACTTGAGAGTACATGACGTGTAGTTTATTTTTTTTTTTCTTAAAACGGGCAGTTGCCTCCTCATTTGGCAGAGGAGGCAGAATCACCGTTTGGAGCTCGGGAGGATGACCAGAGCTTTAGAGATCTTCTAACCTCACATCAAGAACCCGATTCCTGCGCCGTCAAGCTCCTTTGAACTGCACGAGTAAGACCTTCCTTCTCCTTGAGTAGTTCTTGCCAATTCCTTCCAGAGGGAAAGTTATTTGAGTTTGAATGAGTGAACATTTATCCTAGATCTATGTCGTTCTTGGACGTTTTGGGAGGCATCGTTCACGTATACCGATCAGGGGCGATCGAGGTAGGTGGTCTGATGTTCCTTTCAACTGTTGTGTTGAAATTATGTACCATTGTGCTACGTGCCCTTGGTTGGGGTGTCGTATGGATGAGGCCTTTGCTGAAAATATATCTAGAATTGTATAGATAATCCAATGATAAATTAAAACTGTTGTTTGGGATCATTGCTTGGATCCAAGGCCACCCTAGGGGTGCATTCTTATGTTTAGCCATTTTTCCTGGATACCTGAGGTTATACCATGATTATTACCTATTTAAAGTTTTCTTGAGAGGAAATTTTGTATAAAATTTCTTGTTATTCATTGGGCTCGGTCCGATTATATTTAGCCTGAGGGCGTGGTTATATTTAGCCTGAGGGCGTGGTTATATTTAGCCTAAGGGCGTGGTTATATTAGCCTGAGGTCATAGTTATATTTAGCCTGAGGGTGTGGTTATATTAGCCTGAGGGAAAGGTGATATTTATCCTGAGGGCATGGTGATATTTTTCCTGAGGGAATGACTATATTAGCCTGAGGAAATGGTTACATTTATCCTAAGGGCAAGGTTATGATTAGCCTGCGGGCATGGATTATGATTAGCTCAGAATTAAATTATGTTGAATTGTTAAAAGAATATTAAAATGGAAATGTAACTGGTGGTGATAGTTACTTTGAGTACTTACTAGTTTACTGCATTTTAATATTGCACACTGTTGTTGCACATTTTCACTGACAATTGGGCATAGGACTTTGGTGGTTGCCTATTGGGATTTATTTATCACACCCTATTTAGGTCATGTATTCGGCCCAAATAGACTATATTTCTGCAGGTATTGATAGGGGCAAGGGTCCCTATATAGGTATATGATTGTAGTTGAGGAGTAGGAGAGCATGGGACCGAGCTTTGGCTTACGATGCTGCTGCGTTTTGTTTACTCTGATTTGTTTTGTTTGGATGTACCTTGTACTTTGAGTTGTATTGTATTGTATTACAGTGTATCCTGTTCTGACTACTTTCATATAATTAGTGACATGCTACATCTTTATATATGTGACTGCTGGTTCTCTTTTACTTAAGTTGTCCATTTCAGTTGTATATTGGTTACTACTTCCGCTGTTGTATGTTATTTATCTTTTCCGCTGTACTACACTTTGAAAAATGAGGGCATAGTTTCCCCACTATCATACCTGGGCCCTCGCTGCTAGTGGGCAGCCTCTGGCATTTGGGGAAATGCGCTTGAGGTCATGTGACCAACCGGGTTCGGGGCACCCGTTGAGTGGCTCCCGGATCCGGGACGTTACAAAGTGGTATCAGAGGGTTTATTTTCTCTTGACTTACTATTTAGTGCCTATAGCCATGGATAGAATGGAATAGGTATTTGGTAATAAGCTATGACCGGGATTAGCTAACCCATGTACAGGGAAAATCCAATTTTCCTCGAGTTTCAATTTTTCTTCTTTTGCAATTTTACTGTTGGTTTTATTTTCACCGTTAGGTGACGCACTTGTGGTGTGCTGTTTATATGTTATACTTGGGTTCTATTTACTTACAACCGGATGAGATGAGGGTATTCCATCTCATGCATCATTTAGACACATGCTAGAAATCACATGTCATGCATTCCTTCCATGCCATGTAGGTACATTAGAAATTGCATGTTGTTGTGATAGTTGTTGTGCTAGAAAAGCATGATGTTGTAAGAGATGATTTGATAAATACCTGCTATTTGATAGGGTATTGTTGTGTGATATTGTTGGTAGAATGAATTCCAAACTTTGGTTATTGGGGAGTATAACCCCTCAATAACCGGAATCTGGTGGATCATTGACAAGTTTACTTTCTTATAACATGTATAAGATTCCAAGCTTTGATTCGCGGGGAGTATGGCCCCTCACAGATCAGAATTTTGAACTTAGATGTTTGTTTTAGTGTTTTTCTAGGTTATGGAGTAGTTTCTGAGGCTTACTGTCCAGAAAAACTAAGATACACGCCGTGTAGTTCTATGGACACACGCGGTGTGTTCTTCTATTTGGGAAGAAATGAAAACTTTTTAAGTACACTTTGTGTACACTCAGTACACGCTGTGTAGTCTCTTCCCATGTCATAGGCCGTGTGGGTAGGGACACGAGGTAGGGAATGGATTTGGGGAACACGTCGTGTACTGGCTGTACACTCCGTGTAGTGTCTACCTGGTGTCCACCCGTGTAACTAACAATACGGATGGAGGAAACCTTAAGACGTACACGCTGTGTCTACCCTGAACCTGCCGTGTAGTATGACCCAGGTACCTGACCGTGTCACGAACAACCCAGGTCGATGTTATCTTTCCTAGTACATGCCATGTCTGCCTGGAACATTCCATGTAGTGTCAGTCATGTTGCTGGCCATTTAGCAAGGAACACGGGTCGGTCTGGGGATTCTTTGAACACGCCGTGTCTTTTTAGAACATGTCGTGTAGTGTGACCTGGGTACACAGGCCGTGTGACAAACAACATGGGCCGGTGAAAGCCTGTCAGGTGCACGCCGTGTGCCAGTGGGACACGCCATGTAGTCTTGTTTTAGGAGAGCCAAGTGTCTTATCCATGTAGAAGGACTTGGGTAGGGAAGGAGGATTCAAGTACACACCGTGTATTCAGAAGACACGCCGTGTGTCTGGGGTGTTACACGAACAGTTTAAGCTGGGGTATACGCCCATGTAGATGGATTGTAAGAACACATCGTGTAGTTTATATACATGCCATGTAGTCAAGTTTTTTAAATCTTTAATGCTTTCTTTCTTCTGTTCCCTTCTTGGCATCCTCATTTTCGGTCTTTGATAATTTTGATCTAAGGTGTGCATTTGACCTTGTAGAGTCTTGCCGCTGAGACGAACATCGGTTGTTCTCCAGAAGAGAGGCAACAATTTTACTCAAGAGGTGGTAGGCCATGGGCTACCGATGGAACCTCCAGCAGAGCTAGATGTGGTTACAACTATTATACTGGACACAGGCGCTGATGTGTAGTTCCGTGAAGGATTCATGCGGTTTATGAAGACCTTCCAGGGAGCACTGCCGACTACTACATCTATGGAAGAGCTGATGCATATATTCCAGCAATAGCATCCGCCTATGTTTTCAGAGGATGGCAGACCACAGGCTATGGAGTCATGGTTGGGTTCGATGTAGATGATATTTGAGCATTTGGAGATGCCTCCAGGGAAGAGGGTCAAGCTCGCTACATACATGCTGCGTGATTCTGCCAAGAAATGGGGGATGTTACCACCTAGTTTGAGCATCACTATGACATGGCGTGGGAAGATTTTCAAGCAGTATTCTATGAATTTTTCTTTTCGAAGATGCTGAGGGTAGATCAAGCTCGAGAGTTCATGAATCTGCAGCATGGCTCCATGTTAGTGATGGATTATTCTGATCGCTTCACCGAGATTCAGTGTTTTGCACCTGTTTTGGTGGGTGACGAGATGTTGAGGGCTAGACACTTTGAGGATGGTCTTCAATATGACATCCAAGCATTGGTAAATGTTTTCAGGTTTCCTACAGTACATGCTATTGTGAATCAGGCACTCATTTCTGAGCAGAACCTGCGGAAAGCTAGTGGTGTGGGCCAGGGTGGTTCAACACCAATTTCTGTTACTATTTCTACTGGTAAGAGGAAGATACATATGGGTTTCTCTCATGGTGGGAGTACTATCTAGAAGAATTCTATAGGAGGACTCTTTATTTGCTACCAGTGTGGTGGAGAGGGGAACAAGCGACCTCAGTATCCCGGAGACCCAGTGGAGTGCCGAGCTTGTAGCAAGATGGGTCATCTGCAGCGCTTTTGTAGGGCGTTTCTACTAGTGGCTAGTGAGAGGGGTTTTGTGTAGAATCCATGTGCGGGAGTAGAAATACCATCTTCTTACTAGTCGGGTAACTGGAATACGTCAGGGCGTGCATGCAGAGATGGTGGTCGTGGTTGTGGTAGCCAGACACCAGGAACTCCGAGGCAGTAGGGTGGGTCAGCTCAGGGTATCCATGCTATGTCGTAGGGCCGTGACACTGAGCATGCATATGCAGTGCAACAGACCCAACATGAGTAGGATCTGGGATCTTCTATTGTCAGAGGTACTATTCTAGTTTCCTCTATTTTATCTTCTACACTTTTCGATACTCGAGCTACACATAGTTTTATATTTATGGCTGTTGTGGAGAGCCTTGGGATTTGTGTTTCTTCTTCTTCTTCTGATATCATAACGCTAGACAGACCGTTGGGAGTAAGGACGGTAGGTGCACATCATTGCAAAGAGTACCCCCTTGAGGTTGGTGGGTGTCACTTTCTATGGGACCTCTATGTCTTAGATATGACAGCTTATGATGTCATTCTCAGGATGGAATGGTTGGTACCCTATTGAGCCTTTGCGGATTGCTATTGTTGTAGGGTGAGTTTCACATCACCAGAGGGCAGAGAGTTTCTATACAAGGGCGAATGGAATGTCCAGGTGAGCCGAGCTGGACCTAAGCATCGTGGGTGAGGTGGAGTGACATACCAGATTGTGAGTTTATATCTGGATGATCAGGGGACTTTTCAGAAGGATTTTCTCTCCGGTAGTTTATCATTTCAGGGATGTCTTCTTGGAAGACTTTTCAGGTCTTCCTCAAGAGCGAGAGTTTATTTCTCTATTTATCTTGTGCCAGGAGATGCACCTGTGTCCATTCCTCCTTATAGGATGGCTACAACTGAGTTGCAATAGCTCAAGAGGTAGTTAGAGGAGATACAAGTAAAGAGTTTTATCTGACCCAGTACTTCTCCTTGGGGTTCGCCGGTCCATTTTGCGAATAAGGCAGACGATACCCTCAGACTCTGTGTAGATTATCAGAAGCTGAACCAGTTGACGGTTAAGAACCGATATCCCTTACCGCGGATTGAAAATCTTTTTGATAAACTTCGAGGTGCACGAGTGTTCTCAAAGATTGACTTGAGATCCGGATATCATCAGTTACACGTTAGACCATCGAACGTACCACTTACAACTTTTTGGAGTAGATATGGTCTATACGAGTACTTGGTTATGCCGTTCGGACTCACGAACGCGCCAACATTTTTCATGGGCCTGATGAATCGTGTGTTCCTTCCTTATTTGGATTCTTTTTTGGTAGTCTTCATGGATGATATCTTGGTGTACTCTCATAGTCGACACGACCATGCCACCCATCTTGATATCGTACTGAGTACACTGTGAGAGCATAGACTATATGCTAAGCTCTCAAAGTGCCACTTTTATATGGACCAGATACACTTCCTGGGTCATATCATCTTAGAGGAAGGAGATGCAGTGGACCCAGAGAAAGTGAGAGCAGTAGTTTCCTGGGATCATCCTAAGAACATGTTTGTGATACATAGTTTCTTGGGGCTGGATGGTTACTACATGCGTTTTATACATGACTTCTCCAGCTTAGTAGTGCCGTTGACAGGTTTGACTAAGAAGGGTGTGAAGTTCCTTTGGTTAGAAGCTTTCGAGATATCCCTTCATGAGCTAAAGGGAAGGTTTACATCAGCACCAATCCTGATACTTCCAGAGCAAGGGAAGAGCTATACAGTTTACTGTGATGCATCAGGTATTGGGCTGGGAGCAATGTTAATGTAGGGAGATCGAGTAGTTGTGTATGGGTCTTGGAAGTTGAGGTCGCATGAGAGGAATTACCCAACACATGATCTCGATTTGGCTGCAGTTGTTCATGCATTATGATATTGGAGAAATTATCTCTTAGGAGAGCATTTTTTGGTGATTACGGACCACAAAAGTCTCAAGTACATCTTTATTCAGTGTGAATTGAATTTGAGACAGTGAAGGTGGGTTGAATACCTACAGTCCTTTGACTTCGAGCTTGCCTATACACCTAGTAAGGGTAACGTAGTTGCTGATGCACTGAGCAGGAAGACTCAGATATAGGTAGTTCATGAGGCCAGTGGTGAGTGGCAGCATATGGCTTTACTCTCTGAGATGCATTTGGAGGTGCATGATGGTCAGGGGAGAGCCTATCTTTCATCCTTAGCTATGAATTCTACCCTCATGGATAAAGTGAGGATGAGACAACTATCAGATGTATAAGGCCTAGTTCTACGGGAGTTGGTGGAAGCTGAGGACCCTCCTCCTAGTTGGATGATGGGTGATGATGAGGTACTACGTATCCATGGATGAGTGTGGGTTCCATGGGATATACGCGAGGAGTTGATGTGGGAGTTTCATGCTTCAGCTTGGGAAGATCATCCTGGAGTTACCAAAATGTACCGTGACTTGAGAGGTCAGTATTGGTGGCCGGGTATGAAGAGAGAGGTACCTGGTTTTGTTACGATATTTTCCACCTGTCAGCAGGTGAAGGTGGAGCATCAGAGGCCAACTGGACTGTTAAAATAGTTACCCATCCCAGAGTGGAAATAAGATGATGTCATGATGGACTTCGTGACTGGGTTTCTGAGGTCACCGCGAGGTAGTGACGCCCTTGTGGGTTGTAGTGGATATACTTACAAAGGTAACTCACTTTTTCCCATCAAGGAGACCTTTGGGGTTGACGAGCTTGGGAATTTGTATATCCGAGAGGTAGTACATATTCATGGGGTCCCTCATTCTATCGTTTCTGATAGGGATGCCCGCTTTACATCTCATTTCCTGAAGATTTTTTAGAGGGAACTGGGTACACAAGTGCTTTTGAGCACAGCTTACCACCATCAGACCGATGGCCAGTCAGAGCATACGATACAGGTGCTTGAGGACATGCTACGTGCATGTGTCTTAGAATTTTGGGGCTCTTGGGAGAGGCACATACCCCTGGTTGAGTTTTCCTACAATAATAGTTTTCAGGCAACTATTGAGATGGAACCTTACGAGGATTTAAATGGTAGGTCATAACGATCACCATTGTTTTGGTTGGGGGAAGGTGGGACAACTTTACTGGGACCACATCTCATGAAGGAGACTTCAGAGAAGGTCCAATTGATTCAGAAGTGGATGGCTACTGCGCAGTCTTGTCAGAAATCTTATGCTGATCACCGCAGACGACCCTTCGAGTTCGTGGGTGGGGATCAGGTTTTCTTACGTGTTTCACCGAGGTTGGGTCACAAGCGGATCAAGAGATAGGGTAAACTTTCACTGAGGTATGTAAGGCCATTTGATATTCTGGAGAGAGTCGAGTCGGTTGCCTATCGATTGCATTTACGACAAAGGTACAGGGACATGCACAATATCTTCCAGGTATCTCAGCTGCGCCGTTATCATTCAGACCCATCTTACATCTTTCAGCTCGAGGAGGTTGAGATTCAGGTCGATGCATCCTTTTAGGAGTATCTAATTTGTATTGTTGATAGGAGAACGAAGGTTCTCTGAGGCCGGTCAGTTCCTCTTGTATGGGTGCTATGGCAGCATGGCCAAGTGCAGGACGAAACCTGGGAGCGGGAGACCGATGTACATGCTCAGTGGATGGAGTTGTTCATGGATTTATCTTCACCACCCTTGGAAGGGAAATTCGGGGACGAATTGCTTTAAGGGGGGAAGTTTATAAGAACCCAATTCTTTTATTGAGGTACAAGTTTCTTATTTTCCTTTTTCCTTCAGTTTTTTTTGAGAAAATAAGGAAAATGGGGAAAAATACCAAATTTTGTGGGTACACGCCATGTACTTTTCCACACACCATGTACTTTGGCCGTGTAGAAAGAGTACACAGGGCGTGTAGGACTTCCGGCGATGTAAGGTGTAAAAACTGACTACACGCTGTGTACTTAGTATTTACCCGCCATGTAATCAGTCGGCAGGTGAACAGTAAGGTGGTGAAAGTATCCACCAGCTGAGTGATAGTACATGCCATGTATTCCTAAATACACACCATGTACTCATGTCAGCAAGTGAACAGTTTGGCGGTGAAAAGTAGGCTCCAGAGGAATAGTTAAATGATCAAAGTACACACCGTGTACTTGAGAGTACCCTCCATGTAGTTTGTTTTTTCACTTAAAACGGGCAGTAGCCTCCTAATTTGGTAGAGGAGGATGAATTTCCATTTGGATATCAGGAAGACGGCTGGAGATTTTGAGATCTTCCGACCGCACATTGGGAACCTGATTCTTGCGCCATCCATCTCCTTTGAACCGCATGGGTAAGCCCTTCCTTCTCCTTGAGTAGTTCTTTCCAATTCCTTCCCGAGGGAAAGTAATTTGAGTTTGAATGAGTGAACTTTTATCCCAGATCTACTTCATTCTTGGACGTTTCGGGAGGTGTCGTTCATGTATACCGATCAGGGGCGATCAAGGTAGGCGGTCTGATGTTCCTTTCAACTATTTTGTTGAAATTATGTACCGTTATGCTATGCGCCCATGGTTGGGGTGTCGTATGGATGAGGCCTTTGCTGAAAATACATCTAGAATTGTATAGATAATCTAATGATAAATTAAAAATGATATTTGGGATCCCTACTTTTTTCCAGGGTGACCCCAGGGGTGCGTTCCTCTGTTTAGCTATTTGGCATGGATACCCGAGGGTATACCGTGATTATTACCTGTTTATAGTTTTCTTGAGAGGAAATTTGGTATAAAATTGCTTGTTATGCATTGGGCTCGACCCAGTTATATTTAGCCCGAGGGCATGGTTATATTTAGCCTAAGGTCATGGTTATATTTAGCATGAGGGTGTGGTTATATTATCCTGAGGGAAAGGTGATATTTAGCATGAGGGCATGGTGATATTTTCCCTGAGGGAATGACTATATTATCCCGAGGGCATGGTTACATTTAGCCTGAGGGAAAGGTTCTGATTAGCCTGAGGGCATGGATTCTGATGATCTCAGAATTAAATTATGTTGAATTGTTAAACAAATATTAAAATGTCAATGTAACTGGTGGTGACAGTTACTTTGAGCACTTACTAGTTTACTACATTTTAATATTACACACTGTTGTTGCACATTTTCACTGACAGTTGGGCATGGGCCTTTGGTGGTTGCCTACTGGGATTTATTTCTCACACCCTGTTTGGGTCATGAATTCATCCCAAATAGAATATATTGCTATAGGTATCGACAGGGGCAAGGGTCCCTATACAGGTACATGATTGTAGCAGAGGAGTAGGAGAGAATGGGTCCGATCTTTGGCTTGCGATGTTACTGCGTTTTGTTTACTCTGCTTTGTTTTGTTTGGATGTACCTTGTACTTTGAGTTGTATTGTATTGTATTACAATGTATCCTATTCTGAATGCTTTTATTAAATTAGTTCCATGCTGCATCTTTATATATATGACTTTTGGTTCTCTTTTACTTCAGTTGTCCATTTCAATTGTATATTGGTTACTACTTCCACTGTTATATTTTATTTATCTTTTCCACTATTCTACACTTTGACAAATGAGGGCATAGTTTCCCCACTATCAGACCTGGGACCTCGCTACTAGTCGGTAGCCTCTGACGTTTGGAGAAATGTGCTTGAGGTCATGTGACCAATCGGGTTCGAGGCACCCATTGAGTGGCACCCGGATTCGGGACGTTACAGACCACTTACCTTATACCCATAAAACTCTCCTCATCTATTTTTAGCCATTAATTTGGCTTGGATCAGAATAAATCTAAGGAAAGAAATCAATTCCCTAAAAATAGGGTATATGAGCCTACATCTAAATAACTATATTGAGGAGAAGAGAAATGAAGAATGACTCAAGATGATTAAATTACTTACCAATGCACATCCTTCGCGATGAATAAGGATAAAATCGGACTTTGTATTGAAGCTCGGGATCAAAACCTATGCAAGAGGCACTTGGGAGCTCAAATAGGGAGAGTGGAAGAATTTTTTTCCACATGAGAAGACATGAAAGGAGGGATTAAACATAAGGGTCATTAAGCTAAATTTGGGAAATTTAACCAAAATATATATGTCGTATGGGTTGGATACACAGCTGGCCAAACCCTTAACCAACTATGCGCCTACCACTACTTAAGGAGGTAACCCACATGGTTAGGCTGTATGGTTAGGGAAACTGTGTGACAACCGTGTGCTAACCACGTGAATCTCCTATTCTAAAATCCGTAAAAAAATTGCATTGTTTGTGGACCCTAGCACATGGTTAGGGAAAACCATGTTCCCTGCTTTCTCCTATATCTATCACTGCATGGTTAAGAGAGACCATGCGAGCAAGGTTGCATAGTTTTTACTAACCATGTGGCCCGATGTTTTTTCTCCACCGGTCGGGGTTCCGAGATTTGAACAAGCCTCGATCACCCCCAAAACCTTTATAACCTCATTATTCATCTATAATAGGCCCATAAAAAATAATTATAAAAAATTTAAAAGTATCCATACCTGAGATAAAAACTAGGTTCTTACAGTGTTCCCCCCTTAACAGTACTCATCCTTGAGTTCACCTTCTAAGGGTAGTAAAACAATGTCTAAGAACCACTCCTACCACTGGGCATGTACGTCAGCTTCCCACTCCTAAGTCTCATCCTCTACATGGCCATGCCACCATAACACCCATAATAGAGGAACAAACCATCCTCATAGATCCATCATGATTCAGTAAAAAATGCATATGGGATACTCCTAAAAAGAAGAAACCACATCTAAATCAACTTCCTCAGTATCAAAATTATGATACAGTTTGGCATGATACTAGAAAATCTATGAAATTTGGAATATTTCATGCAAGGAACAATTCCTCTAAGGTAGTAAAAACCAATAGGCTATTGGCCCAAATCTCTATAAAATCTCAAACGACCCTACATAAAAAGGTGACAACTACCCTTTCCTTCTTTCCATTTATTCCCAAGCCTAGGTGATACCCATAGGAAAACACGATCCTTGACCTTGAACTCTAGAGGTCGTCGATGGTGATCAACATAAGATTTATTCCAAGAATGAGTAGTAGAAAAAAGCTTCCTGATTTTATAAAACTACTCCTAATTCTCATGCATGAGACAAGGACCTAATAGGGATGCCTCTCCTACCTCTAGCTAGCACAAGGGTGAATGACACGACCTACCATAAATAGCCTCATAGGGAGACATTTGAACTATCACATGAGAGATATTATTATAGATGAAATAAATGGGAGGGATATGCATCTCCCAAGAACCTATGAAATCATAGAAGTATTCTCAGAGCATGTCCTCTAACACCTATATTGTTCATTCCAACTATCTATCAGTTTGAGGGTGAAATTCTACGCTCAAAAGATCCTATAGACCCACAAACTACTATAACCCCTACCATAACCATGATGTGAAATGAGCATCCCTATCATAAAAGATAGTAATAGGGAACCTGTTTAGTTGTATGATCTCATATAAATAAATTATTCCCAAATCATCAACTGATAAAGTCTCCTAGATAGGAAGGAAGCAGGATACTTTTGTCAGTATGTCAATGACAACCAAAACTTCTCGCTACCTCAAGGAGACTTTGACAAGACAACTATATATTCCATGGAAAATTTTTCTAATTTCCATTCTAGGACTGGAAGAGGATGTAATAAGCCTAAAGGCCATTGGTTCTCTACCTTTACCTGCTTATATGATGAAAACCTAGTGACAAAACCTATTATTTGACATTTCATCTCATGCCACTAATACTGGCGTCACATATATCGATACATATTTGATATTACTGGATGAACCACCCACTGAGAAGCATGGGACTCGCACATCAGTTCCTCTCTCATATCATAAAGAACCCAGATATTCCCATTAACATGTAGTATGTCATCTGTTCCAACAAACCAATCCGTAGGTGGGTCCTCACTGACAATACTCTCTCAAAGAACCAAGCCTTTTGAATCTAAAAACTGCATGGTATTAACCTTCTCAATTAGGGATGTGGTAACTGTTAAGTATGAGAGATAAGTTTTATCATGACTGTCATGAAACTCTATATGGATCTCATAAAATTGGGCTATCAATTTCCATTCATCACTGGATTCCCTTATGGACTATTCCAAAGTTCTCTAACTCAGTACATAAACTATTTCACCTCCTTTTCTAGGCATATAGTCAAGCTAAAAATTGAAGGACTGAAGATATTAAACCCATATTTTCTATCTAAGATTCAAGTCACACTGTATAAAGATATATTTGAGGTGCTTATATTCCATATACTCCACAAAGTTATGACTTCATCAGATAGTGTCTCCAGCACCGTAAGGCATGGAAAACCACCGCTAGATCGAGGTGATGTGTTGAGTAGTTTCTGTCACGAGACCTCAACTGCTGAGATCCATACATAATGACTATATCCTCCTAAATCATCACTTCTCCCAAGACAATGCCTGATGAATCACAAAACACCATATATCCTCTATAAGGATTTGGAAGAATCAAAATTGGTTCTGAGACAAGCCTTCTTTTCAGCTCTTGAAAGGATTTATCACACTCTTCTGACCATAGGAACTTAAAACCCTTATTTTTAAGACCAATAATAGGTGAAGAGAGGTGTGATAATTCCTTTATGAAATATTTTTAATATCCATCCATCCCCAATAAACTTCTTATATCAAACACGTTCTTGGAATTATCCCAGGAAACCACAACACTCACCTTCTTTGGGTCAATAGATACTCCTGACTATGAGATAATATGATCCAAGAAGTGAACTTTTTAAATCTAGAAGATGTACTTAGAAATCTTGGAATAAAGATGATTCTCTCTCAATATATTTATAAGTGGTACTTAGAAATATTTTATGATCAAAATGATTATCATGTTTGATTCAAGTGTGAGAATACACCAAGATGTCATCCAAAAACACCATGACAAAAGAATATAGATAGGTATGAAAAACCTATTTCATAAAATTCATGAAAATGGTGGGTGTGTTCATAATACCTAATGGCATAATAAGGTACTCATATAGACCATAATTTCTATGAAAAGCTATACGAGGTATGTTTGAAGGTCTAACTCACACCTAATGATAAGTTGATCTCAGGTCGATCTTAGAGAATACCCTAGATCCTCATATCTAGTTAAAGAGATAAAATATTTGAGTTAGTCGATACCAGTTCTTGAATGTAATCTAGTTCAACTATTTTTAATCTACATGTAAATGAAGGGTCCCATCCACATTCTTGGTGAGAATCATGGTAAAACCCCAAGAGGAAGTGATAGACTGTATAAAACATTTGGTAACTAGATCCTACAACTGTTTCTTGAGCTCCTAGAGCTTAGTAGGTTCTATCATGCATAGAGGAATAGACATTATAGCTTGTCTTGAAATGAGTTCAATCACAAAATCTATCTATCTCTTAGAAGATAAGCTAGAAAAATCATTGGGAAATATGTCCCTGAAATGTTCTGCTGTCGAAGGGAATTCATCCTGATGTAAACCCGATCCTCTATAAAGAGATCAATAATCTGAGCAGTCACTCCCCCAATTACATGATTCTTTAGTCCATATCTACTAGCCTATACATTCTTCTCTCCCTTGTGTAGATAACTGCTTCCCTATAGTGATGTAAATGATACCTTATGATTATAATAGTCTCTAAAGGGGTGATACAGGGCTAACCAATTCATCTTAAGAATGACATAAAAGCCTTTCATCTCAAGAATAAAGAGGTTGTATAAGATTGGGTAACTTCCTACCTCAAGGGTAAGTCCCTACATTGGAATATTCCATATTACTATATACCCAACGGTGTATCGAGGGTCATTACACCAAAAAAATATGGTATTTCCATCCCTAGACATCCCACGATAGATAACGAGATAAAGGAGTGTGAATCACCAATATCAAATAAGGAAGATACTATAGTGGAGGGTACTAGAATAGTGCCTCATATTATAGACAGTTCTATACTTTGATCCTTGGGTATCAACTGTAAAGAATGCATCTAGCCCAATCTATAGACCTATGATACAACCATACTACCCTAAGTATGACCACTCTATTGGAACTATTGGTCAAGAGTATGGCTTCCATGTCCATGAACTCCTCCTCATCCAGTCTTGCCGGTGCAACTCTAAATCCCTGCCTGATGGGACATAAAAGAACCTACCCCTGGAAGTGGAGCTAATATGGAGCCTCTTCCACAAGACGTAGATGGAAAGGTCTAACATAATTTATAAATATTACCCATACGACCACAATCCCAACAATCCATAATATATCTATCACATTGATGCTTTAGATTCCCCTTCCTTCCACACTGATGGTATACAATAGATATTCTAGTGAGTTTACTCTAATTTACACTACTCTAACTTGAAACCTCAGGGGAACGTTTCTTACTACCAAAAGAACTACTATACCACCTCATCATTGGTCCTCTATGCCTTGTACTATTTCCTTCTGTCATGTTTCACTCATTGATAAGAGCTTGATTAACAATCTCAAAGAAGGTTGGTAGGTAAAATACATTCACCTGAGTATGGATGGCATACATGATACCATCCTCAAGTCATATAGAATGTGAATGATCATCACCGACTAGAAGCGGTGAAGAGCACTGTAACTAAGTAAAACACATTGAATACTCCATAAATGACATTACACCTTACTCCAAATGAAAAAACTCTCTAGTTCGATCAGTTCTCAGTTTCTAAGGAATGAAGTGATCATAAAAGGTAGTCTGAAAATCAATTGAGACCATGCCTTGATGATGACCAATTTGGGTAATCACATCCCACAATAACTTGGATGAATCATGTAGCAAGTACATATAAAGATTGACCCTATGATTTGGATGCATCTCTATATGATCAAAGATATATAGGGTGGCCTCTAGCTAATCCCTAGGCACTTAGGAACCGCCATCCCCCAAGAAGGTGGGAGGATGTTGATGCTGGAACTCACATCTTAGACCAACTATCTTAGGTACAAGTTACAGATCACCTTGCATGGATTACATCAGATATAGGAAACTCTCAAAAAACCGAGTGTCGGTTCCCAGATTAGGTGTAGCAAGTAGTGTCTCAAGTGGAAATCCTGGCAGTAAGACTGGAAACTTAGGGCCTACCACGTCTGGAACATGGTCATCACTACTCTCTTGGCACATGACATGAAGACTTCATGGAGATATAGGTCTACGAATTCCAAGATCACACCTCAAAAAAAGTTTTTCTAAGCATAAAAAAGCACTAGTAGAAGAAGAACATAAGGAAAGGGTTCACTTATCAAGGTACTACCCCAACTACCTAATTAGAAGTTCAGATATTGGTAAGTGTTCAGGTTTAGATTACTGAGGTTTTATTAGATGAAGTGTCAATAACATCTTGCCTCTTAATTTAATTGGAAAAACTTATTTTTAAGTCATGTTTCACATGTTTAAGTTTTATTTTATTATATAGACATATCAAGAATTAATAATAATGGATTTTCATTCCCAATGAATCAGTACCCATACACATTATCACTAAAATTGATACCCATTTAATTTTTATTAAAACCCTATATAAATTTGGTCTCAAAATGTAATAGGTTATATATTATGGATTGAATTGGTAAACTACAAATTCTAACCCATGAGGGCCCATACACCTCATGAATTAAAACTGAAAATCATTCAATCACAACTAAAAATTATCACAAGAATATATATAACCAAGGATCACTCAACAATCATAAGCATATCATGAAAATGAAAGCAGTGAAATGCACCTATATGGAATGTAATATGCATGACATGTAAATTCCAGGTGCCTAAGATGATGCTTGTAACGATGATCCTTTACCTCATATCATCATTAAAAGTATAAAAGAAACCCCTTAATACTACTACTACTAATAATAATAATCACAAAACATTATTTGAGTCACCCAATGGTGAAGGGATAACAATTTTACTAAGAAAAATACAAAGTAATAATTCTTATTTAAGGAAACTCAGTATTTAGCCTAAATGTGGGGTAGCTACGCCTAAGAAAAACTTATAACCTAGTTCTAATGATTATTAATATCCTATATATTGTCTCTAAAAATTAAATAAAGAAAGAAACCTTTATGATACCACTTTGTGATATCTCAAAACTGGGTTCCACTCAGAGTTTCCCTAAGCCTGGTTGGCCACATGGCCTCAAGTGCATCACCCCAAACACAAGAGGCTGATGACTAGCAACAAGGGATATGGTGTGTCCATAGGGAGACTATTCCCTCACTACCGCAATGTAGCATAACAGATAAGTAATATAACAACCATTAAATAGTAAAAGTGGTATAAGAGTGAATAAACACTCATGAAATAGATAATAATAAACTATAATTGGGATCCAAATCATATAAAAAATGATGATGATACATGTCATGTCTCTACAAAACTATCCAAGAATCCAAATCTCAAGCTCGGTCATATGTTACCAAGATCCATCATATGTAGGAAAGCAATATTAGGTTTCCAACATGGGATGATTCCCTTTGTAAACACCTTCATACATGTAATATTCCCAGGTACCAATGGTGTGTTAGATAGGGTGTGAGATAAATCTTAGTAGGCCACCACAAATGGAATCTCTAACATCTAGTACGTGTAATATAAACTGAAATAGTGTTAAATTAAGAATATATGAAAATAAATTAGCAAATTAATGTAAATACCCAAGTAATTGCTTCAGGCTTAGCTGGTATTTGAACACATAACCATTTAATCTATTAATTATGTTCAATTTTATATAAATAAGTCACATGAGGTATAACCAACACTAACATAACCTCGTGATAATAATAATAATTATTATAAAGGATTGAAGGTATAACAAGGAATCCTATAATGATGATAATAATGAAATGGATCCATGGTAATAACCAAGACATCCTTGATCTCAAGGATCAAGACAACTCAATTATAATATATAGACCGACTATAAGGGGTCTGCATGTAATCCAAGGGGAAATTCCAAAGGCATTCCACTATAATATGTGTCTAACTATTTCCAAGGATCTCATTCAAGGTGAAGCAAGACAAGTAATAACTGGGACCAAGAGTGTAACCTAGGTGCCTCATGTATGTAGAAGTCACATTGTATCTAAGGAGTGTATCAAAGGAATCCTAGAATAATAATGGTGGGATCCTATGGTGACATATCAAGCATCCACTAATAGAAAAATATTGGGTTCCAAGGTGGGTCTTGCCCTTGGAAACCAACATCCCTGAATCAGAATGGTGTCCATGAGTGCTCAAGGAATTACCTCAATAATATAAGGATGGATTGATTCTAATAATTACTATAATGATAATTAGAACCATATACAATAGGAACCTTATAATTTATTCATTCATTAATTAGTACATGTAAAAATCATGCCTCTTATTAAGACATTTGGTTCATTCCATACCTTTCATTAGTGTGACAAGGCTAAAGGACATGCAACCATTTAATAATCCTTATAAATCATAGTCAATTCATTAGGTTCACTCTTCTGGATTCCAAAATTATCAAAAGGTATTCTAAAGACATGAAACCAATTCATTATATTACATTTAATTAGGACAAGTCATATATATAATATACTTTCCATTGATAATTAAGATTCATTAATTATATAAAAAAACATACCTCAATAGGGTCAAGTGGAAATACAAGGTTCTATCCACTAGGAATTTATAATTCATTTATTTTAAAGGGTATTACTATTAGTAGGTTCAAGATTCACACTCGAATGATGGAGAAAAATCATCATAAAAATCCATTAAGGAATATCTATGTAAAACACCATACTTTGGGTGGTCAAAATTGAGGACATAACCTCTAATGATAATGAACATATATAAAAAGAGTCTCAGAATACCATTATAATGACTATAATAAAGACATATGAATTTAATTGGTTTCACCTGATGAAATCGTCATTCGCACACAACAACAGAAATTTATTGAATGATGAGACTTGAGGGATGAGTCATAGACCACCTACCTTATAATAATACAACTATCCTTGTCCAATATTGTAATGACTCATATTTTCCTGGTTATATTTTTAGAAAGTTATTGGGAATATTATGAGACCAAGCACTGAGACAACATGCAATTCCGAAGCCCAGAGTTCTTGAAATGATCTGTCAAAAAATGTTAAGTTTTTAAATAGTGTGTCAGCAGTTTTCTTAAAAAGGTGAAATAACTCTTAAAAGGGTGCCCAGATCAGAAATATTAGGGCACCGTTGCGTTTGGGATGGTGGTTTTACCCTAGGAATGAGTTTTTTAGTTGGCGTGGGCCTCCAGTGAGAAAACCCAAAAATGGAATAACCGTAAATAAAATTATTTTTTTCTAAAATACTTATAACTCATAAATAGTAACTCAGATTGGAAATCCGAGAGCACCGTTGAGCTTGTGAGGATATGCTTTCTTTAGGTAGATCCTAACATTGGCCAGCACAGGCCAAAAATGGAAAGTAGTTTTTGGGACGTGACCATAAATAAAATAATTAATTAAAAATTATTTTATTTTTAAAATCCTTATAACTCGTAAAGACTAACTTGGATTGGAGATATGAGAGTACCGTTGAGCTTGTGAGGATGTTATTTCCTTAGGCAGATCCTAACCTTGATAGGTGCGGGTTTATGGTAAAAGGTATTTTTTTTACTTTTAAAGGAGAATACAATAAACTTAAAGAAATTTATTTTATTTCTTTTTTACTTTTCATAGCGTGGTGATGCTATGACATAGTGGCAGAGGAACCTGTTCTCTTTTCATAAATGAAGCAGCGTGAAGACACTATTTCAAAGTGAAATAGTAGTGCAGAAATGCATAAACACATTTCCTATATTATTTTTGGGTAGGATCCAGCGTTATAATTCATAATGTTGGATAATTCTCTAGAACCCTGGAGTTTCCCTATGGTAAGGAGGGGGAGGATCTCTCCCTGACAATGATGGATCAGAGGGCAGGATTCGATCAAGTGATAATGAATCAAAAAACACTGGCATAACAAGGATCGATGTGGTGACGCTAGTTCAATCTACGTCTGCAAGTGATCCGACTTGAGGTAGGGGTTATTATTTAAATTTCATCATTTCCCCATATTTTAATTCCTACATCGAACGTGAATCAATCGACGAATTGATCAATTAATGGATCACGCATATTGTTGTGGGATGGGTTTCACATTGCGGGTTTATTGGCAATTGACAATAGATTGATTGATTTATAGTTCGTTATTCATTTTCTTGATCCTTCTAATAGACTGGATCGAGGATGGAATTAATATATGACTGAGGTTAGATCCTTGGGTTTCTTATTATGCGTTTTCTCCCCCATGTTCTTCGCATTCTTTGCGGGTTTATGAACTATTGATCATTGTGCAATCATTTCTTGGCACAACGATCCAACATCTTAGATTTGGAATGGACATGACATGACAGAGGTGCGACAACAGCGGTAGAAAAAGGATAGAGGTGGTGTAGGAGATATCATCACTCGAATGACATTTTACTACGGTGGATCACAATGAGGATTCGAACCCCAAGTAATGAAGAACGCAGCTTGAGGAACCCAGAACCACTTCTGAATTGAAGAATGGACTACCAGAGCGCATTTTGTGGCCTGCAAAAGTTTCTGCCAGCATCCATCATATCGAAGGAGCCATGAATTCATGCCGTGGTGGGAGGGGCTAGACCTATGGCTTAGGCTTCAGGGTGTGTGAGAGAATAGCGGATGACTGAGCCGTCCACATGACATGGAGGGATGTTGTGGGTTGCCGTGTTCAGGCAGACGAACCAGCCTGCTCAGAGCAGGCTGGGTTGGAGTCATCGGTATGGGTTGGGCCCAACGGGCTGGATCGAGTCAGACCGGGTTAGACCGGATCCAGACCCCACCAACCCCTTTCACTGAAACACCCTCATCATTCAAACTGTAAGTCCGATTGACGATCCGTTTGTGGTGTTGGGACCCTCGTGATGAGGCAGAAATTTTTAGATGCCTTGTTGGGTTGTTATCAAAAACCAGTATAGGTACGAAGTTCCCCCTTGGTTCTTACCTTGAGGGTTCAGTATGGAATTTCATGAAAATCCCCTCAAGAGATGAGTCCCAGATAGAGTTGTAAATCCTCCATGGGAATGGAGTGATACTTTATCAACCTAGATGGAGTTTGTTGGGTATTGACGTGACTTCCCAGTGCAGGTCATTAATACTCTATCTAGTGTGTCATATCATATGTTTGTGGTATTCTTTGTAATCCCCTATGTTACGAGCCATGCCATAGGGTTCATGGTATTCTCTGAGAATCCCTTATAGTGTGGGGTAATACAGATTGGGTTCATAGTATTCTTTAGAATCCCATATTTTTATATCATGACATTTGACCAACATTTATAGCAGATTCTTATGACTGACATTTGGCTATGATATCGAGACTCCTTATCACAGTGAGACCAAAAGTCTCCGGGAAACTTCATGAAATATCTATAACCGATGTTCTATCAGATACTTTTGGTAGACTTGTTCTACATGCTTTCTTTCAAATAGATTGAGGAGTGGGACCTCCCAGAATGGAGCGTGCTATGAGCAGAACCATATAGCTTGAATTGAATGAGATGTTGCATCTTGGAATCCTTTACGAGTATACCTAGATTTTCTTGTTATATGTGTTGTTGACATATACCTATTTTGAGCGGACTGTACCATCTTTTTGGTGTTTCCTTTTTGGTCTTTTTCTTTGTGTTTCAGGGTCCCCTACTCAGTATTGTTTTACTCACCCATACATGGGATTTTCCCACACCTATCATGTATTGTGCAGTTGAAAAATTATTTGGTGGAGTCTTAGGTGGAGTAGAACTAGGACCATGTCTGGATGGTTCCTTGTGACATCAGATGAGTCGAGGTGTTCCTGGGAGCTTCCTATAGCAGCTTTAGTGCCCTTGTTTGCAGGCCGGACTTTACAATTGTCTTTCTTTTAGTGGGTTTGTTTCTGTCCCAGTTTCACTTTACCAATTTACTTTATTTAATACTCTATTTTTGGGTTGTAGTGGTACGCATGCATTTTATTTACTTAAAGTTTTCACTCTCCAGCCCAGTGTCTTGGAGTTGGGTGTGTGCGTATAGGTTCTTAGGAAAATTCCTCCCATTTGTGGGATATTCCTACTTGATGCTAGTAAACAGACCATGGACTATCGGAGGCGGGCTTGGGGTAGTCACGACATGGGCCCCAGGGGATGGGTTGTGACAGAGTGGTATTAGAGGCTGGTTCGGTTCCACATTGGGACTAGTAGTCAGTGAGATTGGTTTGGGGAAATAGTGTTGAGTGTTTTGAGTTTGGATTTTAGGCTAGGTATTCTATTGTTGCTGTGGCAGCTGACATATCCATACACCAGAACTACAGGCACTTGTTTTCTAACTTGGTACATAAAAACACTAGTTGTATGGAAATAAAGGTACATGCATCATATAGGAAAGGGTTGTGTTTATTCCTTGTACTTCTTAAGTCAGCTCACTATGTATACTCTTTTAACAGTGATACATCTTGTTTTCCCTTGGATGTATTCACGATTCCAGTGAGTGAGGTTTCCATGGCAGGATATGAAGTTTGGCCTGATGCTAGATGAGGCATCCTTGATAGGATCCAGTCACAAAGTAGTTTTTCTTCAGGATGGTCAGTAGGTGAAAGTTTCTCCTGATGATTAGTTAGCAGACCCACCTTCAGTGGTCCAGGTGGATGTAGCTTTCTAGACTGAGTTGTGGATAACTCTCTTGGCACTAGATGATGAAGCATAGGGTTTGAAAGTGTATCATAAGAATCTGAGGCAACGATCAATCGGGATGCATGGCCAATAAGACCTACCAATAGCAGGTGCACAACGTAAGCTGTAGAAACAAATGTTTCGTTAGATGTTTTAGGGACGTTCTAGTTCCTAGAAGAAAAAGGCTTTGCTACACTTTTAATAAAAGGGGGAATCTCATGCAAAATTTTCCCACCATTCATACTGCAGTCAGAGAGGTAGTTTATGAACCACCAAGGAATAGGTAATAGCAAGAGAAGACAGATCCATTGGGCGATGGATGTGGCAGGAGAGCTAGGGAAGTGGTAGGAGCTGGATGAAATTTTGACATGTTACCACCACCACCTCCAGGTGGTCCATACGAGACTCTAAGATTTGGAGGACAAGGGAGGAAATAGTTACAGGTTTTCGAGTCTTATGACCCCAAGAATCCAGGGATGATTCAAGGTAGGATCTATGCCTTTCTACTTTAGCTGTAGTATTGATAGACACTTGTAATAGTTATTTCCTATCCTTCCACTTTTCTTGTTTGATACCTAGAGGTTTTGGTTAAACCGTTGACTTGATCCTCACATTTAGAGACTTGTACTAGAGGAGACCCAATGAACATGCACTGGTGCCAATAGTGTGACCTGACTCTTGGAGGCAATAATTTCTGTTGGGATCTCTTGGTAGTGGCATCGAGGCCTTACGATGTCATTCTTGGTATGAACTAAATCCACAATTCATGCTTAGATTGATTGTTTAAGGCAAAAGATGTAGTATTTTCGTGGTGATGGAACTAGATTTCTCTTTATCGGAAAAGTGGAAATCCTTGTAGCTCTTGATGGACTTAGGTAGAGGAGGGTACAACCAATATCCATTTAGTTGGCTAGTTCAACCCTTGGTGCAATGAATGCTACGATTCCTCAACTTTCTTAGTGATGGTAGAGTATAAGGACGTCTTCCTTGATGATGTTCCAGGTTTACCTCTCCAACAAGAGTTATACTTATGCATTGGTGTAAAACCTTGGGGTGGCACTGATATTTACTCTAGTACATCAGATGGCTCCAAAAGATATCTATGATCTAGAGGTGTAGATGGAGGAATTTTAGTGGAAGAGATTTGTAAGACCTAATGTTTCACCCTGGACATCCCTAGGTGATCTTTATTGATGATATCTTAGTGTACTAGACATCTGAGGAGGATCACGCGAGACACTTGAGGATGGTCCTGGACCAACTTTAAGAGAACCAACTACACGCAAAGCTCTTGAAGTGTCCGTATTGAATTCGAGAGGTATTCTGTTTCTAGGAAACGTCACCTCAGAGGCTAGAGTTCTAGTGAATCCAGTGACAGTTGTGACAGATTTTGACAAGTAGAAATGTATGACCCATAGTCTTGAGTTAGAAGTGGTGGTCTTTGCATTGAAGATGAGGCAATGATACCTGTTGGGCATGCGATACATCACCTACTTTAACCTAGATATTCTCAAGTATGTATTCTCGTAGAAGGACCGAGACTTGATATAGAGGTGATGGTTAGAGTTCCTATAGAACTATAACTTTGAATTTTTCTATACTCTTGGGAAGAGGAATGTGGAAATAGATTCTCTCGGAAGGAATACAGTTAGTAGTTACTGAGTGAGGCATTGGAGCGGTTGGTTGTGTTGAAGTTATCCTTTGTGGATGGAGATGGAGCATCTTATATCCAGTCGTTGGTAGTTGCCCATCCACACTTAAATGAGTCCGGGAGGCATAACTTGGTGGTACCAACTCTGAGTCCTTACGTGCTTATTTATATATAGGGAATACCCCTGATGGACACTCAAAAGGTGGGGAGCACATCGTTCTTTTCTAAGGATGCGCAATTGTAGCAGTGAATCCTAGAGTGGTGAGATGCATCAGGATACACATGTGGGTGTTAAGGAAGACACTAGGGATAATGGGATAGGTTGAATATGAGCTTACCTGTTGAGTTAAAAGATGATTTTTGTTTTAATAAGTTTTTTTGGGTTGTTCCTTCTCTTTCTAGGGGTACCAAGAATGAAGTGGGAACAGATATCGATGGAACTCATGATGAATTTACCACGTATGTATAGGAGAAAAGATACCATCAGGGTGATAATTGAATGAATCATTGAGTTGGCCCACTTACTAACTACCCAGAAATAGATTTTAGTATAGGTCTTGGGATGCCTCTATGTGCATGGGATAGTTTGACTCCATGAAGTTTCATCGACGATTGTTTCATATCATGATGATCTCTTTACATCCCAATTGTGGAAAGGATTGTATAAGGTGTTTTCAGAGGTTGTAAAGGTCATCTATGAGTGGATGAAGTATGTTCAGGGCCGTCTGAAGTTTTGGGCTGGCAGATGGTGGAGACCTTTGGAGTTCGAGGAGGTAGACCATGTCTTCCTTTGGGTCTCACCTCGATGAGTGTTACAAAGATTTTTCTAGGGTGACAATCTATCTACAAGGCTAATAGTACCTATTTTAAGTGATGCGTAGAGTTGGAAATGTATCATACTGCTTGGATCTACCCCACAGTGGGACCGGGTACATAGCGCCTTCCACATGTCTCATCTGAGGAGATTCATGCATAAACCCTTTGCACATCGTAATCTGGGGAGAGCTGGACATTGATGTTTGAGTGTTTTGGGTTAAATTCTGAATGAATAAAGAGAATAATTCATGGAAGATATTTTCCCTTGGTGTGTTTCCATAGGTAGCACAAGTATCTTAAGAGAAGCACATGATAGCGGGAGGCTCAAATTCATGCTCGGTGTTCTCACCTTTTGTTCAAGTAAACCTTGTTGGGATTTTTGAGGATGTAAATCCTTAAGGTGGGGATAATGTAGAAAATTGGATTTTCCTAGTTCTATTTTTAGAAAATTCTTTGGAAAATTACGAGACCACTTATTGAGATGACGTGCGATTCTGAGGCTCAGAGTGCCCGAAATTATCTGTCGAAAAATGTTAAGTTTTTAAATAGTGCACATGGGTGGTTTTCCTAAAATGGTAAAATAAATCTTAAATGGGTGCCTAGATCAGAAATATGAGGGCACCATTGCGTTCGAGATGACTGGTTTACCCTAGGAGTGACTTAACTTTAGTCGGTGCATGCCTCTAGTGAGAAAACCCAAAAATGGAATAACCGCAAATAAAATAATAAAATAAAATAATTTTATTTTTCAAATCCTTATAACTTATAAAAAGTAACTCGATTGGAAATCTGAGAGTACCATTGAGCTCATGAGGATGTGATTTCCTTAGGCAGAAAATAAAATTGGGTGGTGCGGTCCAACTGAGGAAAGTAGTTTTTGGGACGTGATTGTAAATAAAATTATAAAATTATAAAATATTTTATTTTTCAAATCTTTATAACTCATAAATAGTAACTTGGATTGGAAATCCGAAACTACTGTTGATATCATGATGATGTGCTTTCCTTAGGTGGAGTCTAACCTTGAATGGCACAGGTCGAGGGTAAAAGTTATTTTTTAGACTTTTTATAGGAGAATAAAATAAACTTGAAGAAGTTTATTTTATTTCCTTTTGACGTTTTGCAGTGTGTCGACACTACAAAGAAGAGATGAAGCAACCTACTCTCCTTTCTTAAATAAAACAGTGTGGTGACACTGTTTCAAAGTGAAACAATGACGCTTAAATGTGTAAATGCTTTAACACATTTCCTCTATTATTTAGGGGTAGGGTCTAGTATTAGAATTCAGAACGCTGGATATTTATCTGGAACCCTGGAGTTTCCCTAAGGTAAGAAGGAGGAGGCTCTCTCATCAGCGACGATAGATCAAAGGTCAATATTCAATCAAGTGGTGATGAATCGATGAACGCCAACAGAACAAAGATCAACATGGTGATGTGACTTCAATCTACACCTACAAGTGATCCAACTCTAGGTAGGGGTTGTTATTTAAATTCCATCCTTTCCTTGTATTTAAATTCCTATGATGAATGTAAATCAATCGACAAATGAATCAATTCAGGGATCAAGCGTATTATTGCAGGATGGGTTTCACCTTGTGGGATTAATTGTGGATTTATTATGGTTTGATTGATTTATGGGTTTTTCATCATTTTGTTGATCCTTATAATAGATCGTATCGGAGTTGGAACGAATAAACTTCTGAGGTTTGATCCTCGGGTTGCTTATTGTGAATTTTCTCCCCCACGTTCTTCGTGTTCTTCATTGGTTGACGAATGATTTATCATTTCACAATCATTTCTTGTCCCAACAATCTGACATCTTTGATCTGTAATGGACATGAAACGATGGAGGTGTGACGATGGTGGTGGTGAATAGATCAAGGCGGTGCATGAGATATCATTGTTCGAATGAAATTTTACCATAGTGGATCACAATGAGGATTAGAAACCCATATGATGAAGAATGCATACAGAGTATCCCGTAACCTCTTTTGGATTGAAGAACATACCACCAGAGAGCGTTCAGTGGCCCGTAGAAGGTCTCACCGACGTGCCGACACCGATGGCGACAGACGCATGTTGGTGCGGTGGAGGTGGAACATAGCGATGGCAATAGAAGCCACCACATCGAAGGAGTCACAACTTCATGCCATGGTGGGAGGGGCTGGACCCACAGTTGAGGCCATGGGCATGTAAAAAAACAACAGCCGGCCGCGTGACATGGAGGGACGCGACAGACGAACCATCCAGCTCAGAGTGGGCCGGGTCGACCTGGCGGGTTGGGTCGGACTAGGTCAGATCCAGGCTGCGTCAGTGGACTACGGGCCAGGTTGGGTCAAACCAGACGCAAACCTGACTGGACCACTTTTCACTGAAACACCCATATCTTTCAAACTGTAATTTTGATTGACAAGACGTTTGCAGAGTTGGGATCCTCACGATGAGGAATAACTTTTTATATGGATTTTTAGGTTGCTAGAAATGACCAGTACAGGTGAAAAGTTCCCCCTTGGTTCTTCCCTCGAGGGTTCAGTATGACATTGCATGAAAATCCTCTAGAGAGAGGAGTACCAGATAGAGTTTTAAATCCTCTATGGGACTGGAGTGATACTCTATCACCCCAGATAGAGTTTGTTGGGTATTAAAGTGACCTCCAAGAACAGGGCTTTAATCCTCTATTTAGTGGGCCGTATCGTAGGGTTCATAGTATTCTTCAGAATCCCCTATGTTACGAGCCACACCATATGGTTCTTGTTATTTTCTGAGAGTCCCCTACAATGCGGGGTAATACAGATTGGGTTTGCAGTATTCTTCAAAATCCCCTATCTATATATCATGACCTTTGACCGACGTTTTCTCTTTGGGTGGGGCCCAGGTTAGCAGAGTCTTATAACTGATGTTTATTTGTGATACCTAGACTCCTTGTCTCATTGAGACCATGTGTCTTTTGGAAACTTTGTGACATATTGATACAAGTTGTTGTCTTAGATACTATTGGTAGACTTGTTCTGTGTTCTTTCTTTCTGATAGCTTGAGGAGTGGGACCTCCCATAATTGAGTGTGATACGAGCAGAACCATATGGTTGGTAGTGGATAAGACGTTGCATTTTGTAATCCTTTACGAGTATACCTGGATGTTATTTTTATATGTGTTGTTGACATATACCTATGGTGAGATGACTACACCTTCTTAGTGGTGTTTCCTTTATGGTCTTTTACTTTGTGTTTTGGTGTCCCCTACTGAGTATTATTTTACTCACCCCTGCATGGGATTTTCCCACACGTGTTGTGTCTTGTGCAGTTGATTGACGCTTTGGTGGAGTCCTAGGTGGAGTATGGCCAGGACCATGACTGAATAGTGCCTTGTGATATCAGAAGAGCTGAGGTGTTCCCGAAAGCTTCCTACAACAACTTCAGTGCCCTTGTTTTCATGCCAGACTTTATAGTTATCTTTCTTTTAGTGGGATTATTTCTATCCATGTTTCACTTTACTACTTTACTTTCCTCCATAATCTGTTGTTCAGTTGTAGTGGTACACATGCATTTTGTTTACTTACTATTTTCACTCTCTATCCTGGTATCTTAGAGTTGGGTGTGTATGTATAGGTTCATAGGAAAATACCTCCCATTTGTGGGATATGCCTACTCAGCACCAGTCACCAGCCCCTGACCTATCATATGCGGGCTTGGGATAGTCACGACACAAGCCCCGGGGGACAGGTCATGACAAGTATCATCCTTTAATTTGGAATGGATTAGAAGAAATATAAAGAATGAATCAAGTCCCTAAAAATAGGTCACATTATCCTGTATCTAAATAAATCCATTGAGGAGAAGAGAAATGAAGAATAAATCATGATGATTGAATTACTTACCTATGCACATCCAACGTGATGAATGAGGGTCGAATTGGAATTTAGATCAGAGCTCAGGATCGACACCTAGGAAAGAGACACTTGAGAGCTCAAATAGGGAGAGGAGAAGGATTTTTGTCCATAGGAGAAGAAATGAAAGGATGTATTTAACATAAGGGTAATTAGGGGTAATTTAGTAAATTCATACAAAATATCTATGTCACATGGTTGGCCAAACTGTGCACTAACCATGCACCTCCCACTACTTAAGGTGGGAACCCGTATGGTTAGGAAACCTAGTTAGGGAAACCATGTGTCAACCATGTGGATCACCTATTACAAAAACTACATACATTTCTCATGAGAATGTGATCCCCTAGACAATGGTTATGAAAAACCGTGTGCCCTGCTTGCTCCTCTGTCCAACCCGACACAATTAAGAGAGGTTGTGCACACCAGGTCGCATGGTTTCTACTAACCATGCGACCAAGTTTTTTTTCTCCACCGGCTAGGGTTATGAGCTCCAAAGAAGCCATATTCACCCCCAAAACCTTTATAAACTTGTTAGGAATCCATAATAGTTCTTTAGTAAATAATTAAAACAAAATTAAAAGGATCCATAGCTGAGATAAAAATTTATTTCTTATAGAAAATATGAAAATTAAAATTTTCAAGAAGAATGGACCCTGGTGAAATAATGAAAATACCATGAAAATGAGACATAAAAGTGAAATTTATTTTGTGTAGTATTGGTTGGGATAATGTGTTTCACTTTGGATTAAGCTATTTTTTGATTTTGGATACCCATTAGATCCATTATTTTATAAATAGATCGAACTACACCCTCTAAGAACATTATAGCATATAATTTGTGGTGTAATATATTCTAGAGGGAGAGGAGGAGAAGGTGGACCCCATAAGGTAGGATATTAAACTATCCTTCTCCATTTACATACATGAATTTTAATCATTGTGATATTTTCATGAGGCAAAGTTAATTTTTCTTGATAAAAAAATATAATAATATCACAATAATAATTATTTTTCTAGGGTGGCTATCATTATCCTACTATATACCTTATTTTAACACTATGAGTGATGGGTCATGGCCATCCACCATGCCTGACACATTGTTCACCAACCACAACATCTATTGAGTTGCAACACCTCTACTGTGGTGATTGTGAATGTAATATATAACCATCAAGGTTAGACGACCACATTGTCTAAACATCTACCTCCCTCTTTAACATGAATTATATCACATAAGTGTGATATTAAATACCTAAAAATGATGGATCTATATTCAATATGAATAATAAAGTATTTTAATTGTGGTTATGGTGGTTTTGGGATGAGATAATTTGATGTTGTGGCGTTGTTGTTGTATATAGGCACTTGTTTTTTAGTTAGGGAAAGTTTTTGGGAAAAAATAACACTGTTGTTATATCATCCATGGTATCTAGTCTTGGTTTTCAAAACTCGGGGTCATGTGGTTCCTTGAGAGACATATTATCATAAATATTAAAATGATATAAGTTGTTCATATGTAACTATTATGAGTGTAATGAGAATTAAATGAGTGGGTTATAATCATGGCCTGTGGCCTAGCCCATGTCGTGTGGGGTTGGTGGACCCAGCCGATTTGGGACAGGTAAGGACATGGCCTAATACAATGCACTAGTATGATGGGTAAAGGATATCCACATGAGGCTACACTAGATTAAATTAATGAACCAAGTATTATAGGTAACAAGATGTGGCCTAAAATAGTGCGCACTGGGTGTAACAAACCAGAATCGGTTTCCACCTAAACCGGCACCCAACCTAGTCTGCCACTGGACTGAAAGGAATTTGATAATACCATTTCATGAATTTTTTTGATAGATAAACGTGTAAATTTTTTTATATATATGACTAATTATTTCCTGTTTATTTAATGGAATTGTTCATATTTGGAAGGATTCATTAATTTGTGGGAAGTAGCCATAAGAAGAAAAAAAGAAAAATATTTCCCCTAAAATAAAGCCTCCCACGATGAAGGATGTTGATATAACAATTATAGGGTTAAAAATATATATACCCTATCCTTTTACACATATTATTACATGAATTCAATCATAATAAACTTTCAAATAAAAACCAAGGATTGAAAGTCCTAGTTTCTTTGGAAGACTAGGTACATAATTAGAAAATATGAAACTAGAACAAAAAACCTTTTTATTAATATTAATAATGAGATTATAAATCCCTTAAGTTTCTAAAATTGTATAAGATAAACTGTTGAAAACATAGACAAAAGGAATGATCTAAAAATCCCAACAATGGAATACACATGGAAAAGAATATAACACATTAGTCAGATGGTATAACATGATAACATAAAAGTAATGGATCATGAATAAACATATAGAGTCATACCATATAGAACATGGAATCATATGATCCTTGAAATATAATAATGTGGCAGAAACATATATCATGACATAAAAAAGAGTCAATACTAACTACCAAGATGATATCACATGGTGAACATAGTCCCATAATGGATTAGGTTTACTTCCTAAACCCATACATAATGTATCATGAGGTAAAACATTACCTAATGAATTAGAGTGATATATGGATACACCCATCATAACATTCACATGAGCATGTGTTCCACATAAATAAATCAAACATAAATAATAAACATAAGGGTTACCCATGGGAAGAAATGAGTTTCATAATCATGTCATAAGGAATAAAAAAAGGGAGTATCATAATGGTATCCATGAAATAAGAGATTTATATAATTATTGTAAATTTATAAAGGAAATATAAGAATATATCATGAATAATGAAGTCTAACTAAAGTGAAAACATTTAAAATAGTGGTTAGAAAACTTTATAAATGTACCACTTAAGCATAGTTTTAGGAAAAAAATGAAGGATCTTTAAAGAGGATAAATGCATAATTATTTATGTAAAAATAGAAATTATATAAAAGTGTTTTTCATAATAAAATGATTGATTTTAGAAAAATATGTAAGGATTAAACATTTTATGGAGTGTACTTGAAAAGGGGTAAGAAATAGAGAAATTCCCTTTAATCAGGGTTTTCTTATCGAGATAAATTGAGAAGGGAACCTTTTAAAACATGTATTTCACTAGAAAAAAAGATGAATTGAGATAGATTAATATATGTGTGGAAAAAATATATATAATATCGGATAATTATATAATAGTGAAGAGATAAATTTATTCAAAGGTAGATAAATCATTACCCAAAGGAAATAATGTGGTTTGGAGAGATCCCTTACCTTATGTCCGAATGCATTCTGCACTTGAACTTAATGTCCTAAATAATCATATTAGATTCATTAATTGATTAAGTAAGAACCTATTACACATATATTTTATTTATTATAATTTTATTAAGTTCATTTATGTTTATTTTTATGAGATATAAGGTTCAATTTCATTATTATGAGATTATTCGTTTCATGGTTTCATGGTCAGTTCATTTGTGTATAATCATGGAAGTTCTTTTCAAATGGAAATAAAAATACAGAAGTCAAATAAAATGGAATTCATTAAATTAAATAAGTTTAAATGGTCCCATAAATCATTTTTTTCCGACACATGGATGAATCATTTAATGAAACATTAATGATAATGGTTAGTTTATTTTGGTAGGTTTTCCGACCATCGCAAACTAGTTTCATTTTATTTAATATTATGACTATATATTTGATACATAACATGAAATATATTATAACATGATAATTTCAACCTTATTAAATCATAACAATAGTTTTATGACTTGACTTGAAGGCGGTAATAGAAAAAGAAAACTCATTATCCATAGAGAAGGTTATCTGCCATAATTTGGATAATGGTTTTGTTTCCTTGAATACGAGGAGATGAAAAAAGGGATGGATAAAGATATTAAATTATACACATAACATTACATTATATAAATTAAATTGGTTTTTTCATTCTTTGATGTATGAATGATGTGAGGAGAAGTTATAAGAAAAAAATAAATTAAAATAGAGAACGTTACCTCTTGAATATCACCTCCTTGAAGTACACCTTGAGGAACTTGGAATTGGTATTTTGGTGAGACCAACAATACTTATACATGGGGAGAGTGGGGAGGATAGGGTTTTTTTTTCAGATATTTGGAAAGGTTCGAGGCTTTGAAGGTGTGTGGATAATGGTTGGTGAGGGGTGATATTTATAAGGGGAGGAGAGGGGTGTTTTTTATTATTATATTCATTAGTTTATTATTTTGGATCAAAAATATCAATAGTATTGGTTATTATGATTATATACAATAAATTTTTCATTTGAGTTCAAAATAATTTGTGATTACATCATCCATGGCTAAAAAATTCATGTATTTGGCTTATAATGCTCAATACCGTAAATTACCGTATTTCATTATTCACAAAAATTCAACTATTTTAGAAAAATACCAAAAATTAATCCTAACCATTTTTATACATGTAGATTTCAAAAATAGAATCAATTTTATTATAATTATTTTCTAAATATGATAAATTTAATTTTTAAATAAAATCCACATTAATTCGAAAAATACTGATTTTAATATTATAATCGATTTTATGACCCTTTTAAAATTAATTTTGGTCTCATAAAATTATATTATAATTATAATAAAATATAATATTAATTTATGAATCCATTTTATGAAAATAAATTTTCTTTTAAATAATTATATTCATTATAATATTGCAAATAAAACAGTTACATTTTACAAAAATACCAACACTTAATTTATCATTTTTAAAACATTTATTTACTTATACCATGATATAAATATATTATATTTTGAATTTATATGATAAATAAATATTATTTTAAATTTCTATAGGTGATGTTACTATTCTAATGGTCATATTAAATATTATAACAATCAAATTACTATTCCAACAGTCAGATTTATAATAGTCATATGGGTTCACTACTTCCTATAAATACCTTTTATTCCAATCATTATGCATTTAATTTTATTTCCCCTCATGTTTGTATATAATTAAATAATAAAAAATAATGTTTTATTATTAAAATTATGTTTTATTTCTTCAACTTTGTTTGTGAGTGTGGTCATTTTGGTAGATAAAGCAGATCCAAATTATCATATTCTTATTCTATTATTTTCTATTTATTATCCCATTGTAATATTTGGCATACTTAATGGTTTATTTTATGAATAATTTATTATTATTCATTTATCATAATAAAGTTTTTTTGGTTTCTCTATGGGATTCATGTTCTTTATACTACATGACATAATTATAAAAAGTGAAATTTTATTGATAAAATTCTAGGTCGTTATATAAAACTGAAGAAACGGACTGAAACATAACTTCCAATGTTGGAAAATGATGTTTCACATTGTGAAAACATTAAAAGATGTGAAAATAGTACAAGGTGTGAGAGAATACAATACATGAATAAAATTAGATATTGAGCCTAAAGATTCATGGTGTGAAACTAACTTTTATGCCACGAAAAGTCTTGGGCACACCCAGTAAAGATATATTTTGATGGGATTTTGATGGACCACTTTACCAAATATGGCATGTAATGGCCATTTAATGAATTAAAAGACCCAAGGATTATTATTATTAACATTAATAATGACCAAAATGAAACATGAGACCTAGGTAGTCCTATAAATAGAGATCTATACTACTACAATCAAAGACATTCTAGAGACCAAAGCATGGGGCGAGAAGCTGTGCTGTACGGGTCCTCACTGATCTTTCTCGCCACTTTCTTCATGTTTTTATTTTATTATTTTCTTCCTCATTACTCCTTAAAAACTAGGATGAGGGGGAAATTCCCACAATATGCTAGGGTAATGTAGCTAAAGGGGGAAGTTTTCATTGTATTTTCTTTATTTTCATTCATGTATTTGGGATGCTGTAGTTTTGAATAAACTTACAATATATTTATTTTATTATTTATAATGACCATTGATATTTTAGAATGAAATAAAATTTTAATTTCTCAACCGATTACTAAAATTTGGGCATGACCATTTTTGAATTTAGGGTAATCATCTTTAAAACTAGTTTTGAGACAAACTTGATTCGACATCACCATAAATTACCTAACCATGGGAAAGGGTAATTGTCACATCGAGGAGTGGATTTCATGATCATTGAATCTACCTCATATTGACTCTAAAACCAATACTTAATAATAATATTATTTTCTAAAATTCAATTTCACTTAATCCTAAAATAAAAATTCCCAAACACACCTTCAAACATTATTTTAAAACACTAACCTGCCTTTGTTTTTCTTTTTTCCAAATTGTTTCAAAAACTCAATCTATTTCTTTACTCAAATTTTCAAAATAATTAAATAAATCAATTTTAAAAACCTTAAATAAATAATATCACCATCTCGTATGTTCGACCTCAAGTCATTGCTAACTATATTTTAATCAATTAGTTGCATCTATATAAGTTTTATAAATTTTATATTTTGATTAGCCCTGTGTGGAAATAATGATTTTTATGGAATTTTCAGAAATTGTTCCATTTCTAGGGACAATTTAAAATTACTTTTACGGTTTTTAATTTTCAATTTTTTTGAGATTTCTAGTGGCTCCCGTCGCAGCAAATCACTTTGATATCAAACCGTCCATCTTCCAAAAGATCTCTAGAAACGTGAAATTAATCGGACTGCCCCATGAAGATCTGAACATGAATCTAAGAAGATTCTTTAATCTCTGTAATAAATTTGATTTCTAGAATGTCTCAAGTGACATGGTAAGGCTTTAAATATTTCAATTTTCATTGCAAGATCAAGCTCATGAGTGGATTCATAGTTTTCCCATTCACTCCATAACCACATGGGATGATATGGAAATGAACTTTCCCACTCACTTCTTACCACCTTCCAAGTCTATGGACATATGGGTAAACATTATAAACATTATTCAATTCATAGATGAATCTCTATACTCTTCTTGGGAACAAAATAAATATATGACTCAAAAATCCCTTCATCATGGTATAAAGATATGGATACCCTTCCAAACATTTTATAAGGGTTTTTTAGAGGGAAACACGTCTATTTAGGATGCTTCAGTTAGAGGACCACTGATGAATTCACATACTAAGGAAAGATACATCATACTAGATGAAATGGAAATAAATAAATTCCAGTGGAAAAGTGAAGGGACACAATGAAGAAGCGTCCAAATGGCCAATAACAATAATGATTGGATGAATGCACAAATGGAAGCTATGATAAGAAAAATGGATGCAATTATGGATCGATAAAACCCCCAAGGTACATATAAAGAGGATACAAATTATATTGATTATAACATATAGAATTAATGTTGGGTTAGGTGGATACAATAGACATAGGCTCAAGGATACCAATAAAGAATACATGGATACTAGAAACAAGCACCCCAAGATCCCACACTGACAATACAGGTTCATACCATGGAAGAGACACTTTCCAAATTAATTACCATTACTAGGGTAGTAATTAAAGATATAAAGGAAGAATCAGTGAACTAAAAGGATTATTTTCAAAATATGGATCATCAAGTAAGGAAAATCACAAAAATTACATAGAGAGGGGCCATGAGGAGAACTTCTTGGATTCCCCAAAGTGTACCCATCTGAGGATTTTAAAGTTATTTATCTAAGGAGTGGAAAAGTCACTTAGTATCATCTTGAACCAAGAAAAGTACAAGAATATCTAGAAAAGAGTGAGAAATAAGTAGAAAAAGAAGATATAAAATAAGAACCGCCACAGTAAACACTGAGGATACCATTTATAGAAAGACTAGCCTAAGTGAAGATCAATGTGTAGAAAAGAAAATTATCAGAATGATTTAATAAATTTCATATTAATATCCCTTTTTTATAGGATCTCATAAACATGACGACATATAAAAAATTTCTGAAAGAGATGGTGACCAACAAGAAGAATCTAGAAGATATTGACACCATTCCACTCAAATGAGAGTGTTCAGTAGTGGTATCAAAGGACTTACCTGAAATCTAGAAAACCCAAGAATACCTTAAAATATGTTAATCAAAACAAATATACTTCATCTTTGTTTTTCACTTTCTCCAAACTACTTCAAATCATTCAACCTATTCTCATTTATATTTCTTAAAATAAAAAAAGTCAATTGTTTTAAAAAAGCAAATTACTAAATGTGTTGTCTCATGGTTTTGACCTTGATATTTCTATATACTATATTTTAATTTATAAATATAATAGTTTTTATATTTTAATAAATTTTTATTTTTATTAGGTCTGTATGTAAATAACGATGCTTTCACAGGCCTGTCAACATTTCTAATCCCCATGGGATGGAAACTAGTGCTTGAGAATCACACAACACTAACTTGGGAATGATTTTTTACATCAAAAAAATTAAATAAAAATATTGGAAAGAATAAATAAACATCCAAGACAAAGCATAAACAAATATTTACAGAGTATTCATCAACATATATAAGATAAAGACTAAAAGAAAGATAAATATAATAATAAATGAAATATGAAGCAAAATTCAATCCATATCACATTCCACTACCATGAAATCCATAGTTTCTCACCACATCCCAACTCACCATCGATGAACTGATAAGAAAAATTAAATCCAAAGATGATACCCAAAACCTATAATATATAAATAGGCATGAGTTATACCCCCAATAGGTTTCCACCCATAGAGTCTACACAATTCCTTTCACTATGAAATTAATAAACGCTTGTTTGATATACAATGTAAAGTAAGGTTTTCCAAAAAAAAGTTACTAATTAAAATCAAAACATATTACTTTAATCAAATTATATAAATAATCCCTTTATATAAAACTAGTTTGAAAATACAAGGAAAAGTAGAACCTTTGTTTTTCCTAAAAATTCAAAAAACCATTTTCCTAAAATGATAGAAAAATATAACTTTGAAATCATGTTTGAAAACAACTTAAAATAAGAATAAAAACAAAAATTTTAAATCGTGATATGTTATAGGCACCCCCAGTTAACCGATAATAATCATGAAATAAGATAAAGGGGTTCCCTAAACAATAAAAGTAGAGGGGAAATAAAAAAATTACGAGAAGATAATACCTTAAATAAAACTAAATATCAAGGAAAAAGTATCATGGGATACATTCTAGGATCTAACTAGAAAGATACTAGACCTAGTTCTTAGATTCTATGAGCTACTATGTGTATCCTGAAAAAACTATCCCATCCATAACATCCTCTAGGAAGTGTTAAGGACTATACCAAAATAGATCCATAAGAGGAAAAAACTCTCATAGATAACTAGGCATCCTATGCACACTAGACTTGTTAAATACACATAAAAAACTTATATTAGTTAACCTAGGTTACCCTGAGATTGATAAAATGGTGGTGAAAAATCAACCAAGTAGAAAAGGTGTCAATATAGTAAATTCAATATCTCTCACCTCACCTCTATCTCCCTCATAAAAAAACCCCTTCATTCAACATCCAAACACCACATGCTAAATACACCACCTATTAAAAGAAATATAGCACATACAAAGGGGTATTATGAGGGTCTCATATATGTGAAAATAATACCTTTTTAAAAGTTCCAAATGATCATTAACAATATAAATGTGGCTCTGGATGCTGAGGCATTTCTTCATTTTATAAACTTCACTTTAAATTTACTTTAGAATCATATAAAACCACACAAACCATTTACAATTCAAAAATCCCATTTTTGAAAAACAAACTGAATTTTAAATATCCATAGAGGCAATTTTAAAAGGGCATAGAATATCTTAACATTTATTTTAAAAACATTTAAAATTAATAGGAAGAACTATTTATGACAAGCCAAAGTTCATGGAACCAACTTAAAAACACTAAAAAAATATACCTATATTCATAATTTTAGTAAAAAATAATTTATAAAAATCAAGAACACCATGTACTAGAAAATAAAGAAAGAACATAAAAACAACTAGCTCAAATTGACTAGAATCGAGTCACAATGCGTCTCCTTCCGTGAAAAAATCCAAATCAAGTAAAGAATCTCCCTATAAAATCCCTCAATGACCAAAATCAATATATTAGATGATCTCTAACCCTAAATCCAATTTTGTAACATCCTGGATCTGGGTGCCACTCAACGGGTGCCCCGAACCCGGTTGGTCACATGACCTCAAGTGCATTTCCCCAAAAGCGAGAGGCTATCGACTAGCAGCGAGGGCCTAGGTCTGATAGTAGGGAAACTATGCCCTCATTTGTCAAAGTCTAGCACACTGGAAATAGATCTAAACATAAAAAAGTAGAAGCAATAAATAATACCCAACTGAAATGGATAATAGTACTAAAAATTAAGAAAGGACAAATAGTCATATATAATGATGCAATATGTCTCTATACAGGTACTTGATTGTTGAAGAGGAGTAGGAGAGCATGAGACCGATCTTAGGCTTGCGATGCTGCTGAGTTCCTACTGCACTTTTTTGTTTTCCTTTGTTGTACTTGTAATTTTCATAGTATTGTTTCATATTATAGTGTATCCTGTTTTGGCTGCTTTCTTATACATAGGGACATATTGCATCATTATATATGACTGTTGGTCCATTATTAATTTTTAGTAATGTTATCCGTTTCAGTTGGGTATTGTTTACTGCTTCCACTTTTGTATGTTTATATCTATTTCCACAACGCTACACTTTAAAAAATGAGGGCATAGTTTCCCCACTATCAGACCTAGGCCCTCGCTGCTAGTCGACAGCCTATGGCGTTTGGGGAAATGTGCTTGAGGTCATGTGACCAACCTGGTTTGATGAACCCGTTGAGTGGCACCCAGATCTGGGACATTACAAAGTGGGATTAGAGGAGTTCTTTTCTTTGACTTACTATTTGGAGCCTATAGTTAGAGATAGGACAAAATAGGTACTTGTTAATAAGCTGTTCCCAGGAGTAGCTAACCCGTGTATAGGGAAAATCCAATTTACCTCGTGTTGCAATTTTTCTGATTTTTCACTTTTCCAGTTAATTGGATTTTCATTGTTGGGTGACACACTTGTTGTGTGCTATTAATTTTTTTTATACTGGGTTCTATTTAGTTACAACCTGATGAGATGAGGGTATGCCATCTCATGCATCATTTAGGAACATGTTAGAATCACATGTGATGCATAGTTTCCATGCCATGTAGGTTCATTAGAAATTGTATGTTGTTGTGATAGATGTTGTGATACGAAATCCTTGTTGTTGTGATAGATTCCTTGATAAAATACCTATTATTTGATAGGGTATTGTTATGTAATGTTTTGTAAAATAAATGCCAAACTTTGGTTCTTGAGGAGTATGGCCCCTCATTGACCGGAATTTGGTGGACCACTGACTGTTTACCATATTTATAACATGTATAAGATTCCAAACTTTTATTTGAGGGGAGTATGGTCCCTAATGGATCAGAATTTGGCACTTAGGTGTTGTTTTCAATGTTTTCTGGGCTCTAGAGTAGTTTCTAAGGCTTACTATCTGGAAAAACCCAGAATACACGCCGTGTAGTTTTGACTACACGCCATGTACTCTTCTGTTCGGGAAGAAACGAAATTTTTTTAAGTACATGACATGTACCGTATGTACACTCTATGTAGATGTTACCCATATCATAGGTCATGTGGGAAGAAACATTAGGTAAGGGAACTTTGAACGCACACACCGTGTACTTATTGTACAAGCCATGTTGTGTCGACCCTGTGTCCGCTGTGTAACTAACAACATGGGCGGAGGAATATGAACTGATACACACTATGTCAATGACGTACACGCCGTGTAGTGTAACTTGAGAATCCGTCTGTGTAACTAACAAACACGGGTTGGTGTTATCTCTTCAAGGACACACCATGTACTTGTGGGCCACACCGTGTAGTCTTGACCAGGGAGAGGCCGTGTGGATTTGGCCATGTGGCTGGGAAAATAGGGCGGTGTCTATGCTATGTGTGGGTTTAACACACCGTGTATAGTTAGCCAAGTAGCCGACCATGTCACTAATAACACATGCAGTTAGAATCTAATCCATACATGTCGTGTCCATATGGAACATGTCGTGTAGTCTGAGCTGTTTCCCCGACCATGTAACAGACAACACGGGTCGGTGAAGGTCATCTAGTACACATCGTGTAGACCTTATACACGCTGTTTAGCTGTGTTAAAAGGAGAGAAGTGTGGCTAAGGCGTGTAGAAGGACTCGAACAGGGAATAAAATTCAAGTACACCTCATGTGTATGGACATCACGCCGTGTGCTTGGGGTGTTACACCACCAGTTCTGGCAGAGGTGCACGCCCATGTGAAAGGCTTACGGGAACACGCTGTTTAGTTATTATACACATCTTTTAGTCTTGTTTTGTAAAACTTGAATGTTTCCTTTCTCTGGTTCCCTTCTTACACTGCTTGTTTTCAGTTCTTGATGAACTTAATCTAAGGCATGCGTTTGACCGTGTATATTCATGTCGCCAAGACGACCTCGAGTTGTTCTCTAGAAGAGTGACAATGAGTATACTCCAGAGATGGTAGGACACGGGCTACCTATGGATCCTCCAGTAGAGCTAGATGCGGCGCCAGCTATTATACCAGATACAGGAACGAAGGCGCAGTTCCATGAAGGCTTCATGCAGTTCATGTAGACCTTTCAGGGAGCACTGCCGGCTGCCACATCTATAGCAGAGATGACGCATATATTCCAGAAGCAGCATCCACCTACATTTTTAGGGGATGGAAGACCACAGGATTTGGAGTCTTGGCTGGGTTCTATAAAGACTATTATTGAGCATCTGGAGATGCCTCATGGGTGGAGGGTCAATCTCGCTACATACATGCTGCGTGATTCCACCAAGAGGTGGTGGGATGTTACCACCCAGACTGAGAATCACAAAGACATGGCATGGGAAGATTTTCAGGCAGTATTCTATAACTTTTTCTTCCTGGAGATGATGAGGTAAGATTGAGCTTGAGATTTCATGAATCTGTAGCAGGGCGCCTTGTCAGTGATGGATTATTCTGCCCGCTTCACCGAGTTATATTATTTTGCACCTATTCTAGTTGGTGATGAGATGATAAGGGCTAAACGCTTTGAGGATGGTCTTCAATATAACATCCAAGCCCCGATGAATGTTTTCAGGTTTCCTACAGTGCATTATATTGTGAACCAGACACTTATTACTGAGAGGAACTTGTGGGAAGCTAGTGGTGCGAACCAGGGCGGTTCAACACCGATTTCTGGTACTATTTCTACCAGCAAGAGGAATAGGCATATGGATTTATCTCATGGTGGCAGTAAAATCAAGAAGATTTATTCAGGTGGCTAGGTCATGTGCTACCAGTGTGGAAGAGAGGGTCACAAGAGTCGTTAGTGTCCACGTGACCCAGTGGAGTGCCGATCTTGCAGCAGGATGGGTCATCTGCAATGTTTCTGCAGGGTGCTTCCACCAGTAGCTAGTGAGAGGTGTTCTATGAAGACTCCATGTGTAGGATCAGGGCCAACAACTTCTTATTAGTTAGGATATTGGGAAACATCGGGACGTTCAGGACGAGGTGGTGGTGGTGGCCATGGTAGCCAGACACCAGGATCTCAGAGACAACAGGGTGGGTCAGCTCAGGGTAGCCAGGCTGGGTTTCAGAGCCACGACACTAGGCAGGCATATGCTGTGCAATAGACCCAACAGGAGCAGGATCCCGGACCTTCCACTATCAGAGGTACTATTCTAGTTGCTTCTGTTTTATCTTCTGTACTTTTTGATATGGGTTCTACACAGAGATTTATATCTGTTCCTTTTGTGGATATCCTTGGGCTATGTATTTCTTCTTCTTCTCATATTATGATGCTAAACACTCCGTTGGGGACTAGAACGAATGGTGTGCGTCAGTGCAAGGAGTTCCCCCTAGAGGTTGGAGGGTGTCACTTTCTATGGGACCTCTATGTCTTAGAGATGACGAGCTGTGATATCATTCTCAGGATGGACTAGTTGGTACCCTTTCGAGCCTTTGTGTATTTCTATCTTTGCAGGGTGAGTTTCACGTCACTAGAGGGTGGAGAGTTTCTATAAAAGGGTGAATGGGATTTCCAGGAAAGCTGAGCTAGACCCGAGTATCGTGGGCAAGGTGGAGTGACAGCCCAGATTACGAGTTTATATCTGGATGACCATGGAACTTGTCAGAAATATTTCCATCCAGTAGTTGATCATTTCAGGGATGTCTTCCCAGACAAATTTTCAGGTCTTCCTCTGGAGCGAGAGATAGATTTTTCTATTGATATTGTGATAAGATAAGCACCGGTGTCCATTCCTCCTTATAGGATGGTGACACCAGAGTTACAGGAGTTCAAGAGGCAGTTAGAGGAGTTACAGGCAAATGGTTTCATCTGGCCTAGTACTTCTCCTTGAGGTTCGCCTGTCTTGTTTGCGAAGAAGGCAGACGGTACCCTCAGACTATGTGTAGATTAGCAGAAACTGAACCAGTTGACGGTTAAGAACTGATATATTTTACCAAGTATTGATGATCTTTTTGATTAACTTCTATGAGTACGAGTGTTCTCAACGATTGAATTGAGATCCTAATATCATCAGTTATGCGTTAGACCATCATATATACTGCTTACAGATTTTCGGAGAAGATATGATCTATACGAGTACTTGGTTATGCCGTTCGGACTCACGAACGCGCCGGTGGTTTTCATGGATCTGATAAATCGTGTGTTCAATCCATATTTGGATTATTTCATGGTAGTCTTCGTGGATGAGATCTTGGTGTACCCTCACACTCAATACAACCATGCTACCCATCTTGAGATCGTTTTGAGTACACTTAGAGAGAATCAGCTATATGCTAAGCTCTCAAAGTGCCACTTTTGGATGGACCAGATTCACTTCCTGGGTCATATCATCTCAGAGGTAGGAGTTGCGGTAGACCCAGAGAAAGTGAGAGCAGTAGTTTCTTGGGAGCAGCCTAATAACGTGTTTGAGATACAGAGTTTCTTGGGGCAGGATGGTTACTACAGGCACTTCATACAAGACTTCTCCTGCTTAGCAGCACCATTGACGGGTTTGACTAAGGAGGGTATGAAGTTCGTTTGGTCAGAAGCTTGCGAGACAACCTTTCAGGAGCTTAAGAGAAGGTTGACATCAGCACCAGTCCTGATACTTCCAAATCAAGGGAAGAGCTATACAGTTTATTGTGATGCATCAGGCTTTGGTCTAGGAGCGGTGTTGATGCAAGGTGATCGAGTAGTTGTGTATGGGTCTCAGCAGTTGATTACACATGAGAGGAATTACCCGACGCATGATCTCAAGTTGGCTGTAGTTGTTCATGCGTTACACTATTGGAGACATTATATCTTGGGAGAACATTTTTTGGTGTTTACGGACCTCAAAAGTCCGAAATATATCTTTACCCATCACAACTTGAATCTTAGACAAGGAAGGTGGGTTGAATACCTTCAGTCCTTCGACTTTGAGATTTCCCATACACCTAGTAAGGGTAACACAATTGCTGATGCACTGAGTAGGAGGACTCAGAAACAGGTAGTGCAGGAGGCCAGTGGTGAGTGGAAGTTCATGGATTTGTTCTCTGAGATGCATTTGGAGGTGCATGATAGTCAGGGTCGAGCCTATATTTTTTCCGTAGTTGTGACTTATGCCCTCCTGGATAGAGTGAGGATGATACAACTATCTGATTCGGAAGGCCTAGTTCTACGGGAGTTGGTGGCAAGTGAAAACCCTCTTACCGGTTGGACGATAGGCGATGATGAGGTACTGCGTGTCCATGGACGAGTGTGGGTTCCAGGGGATATACACGAGAAGTTGTTGCGGGAGTTTCATGCTTCATCTTGGGAAATTCATCCTGGAGTCACCAAGATGTATCGTGACTTGAGACGTCAGTATTGGTGGTTGGGTATGAAATGAGAGATAGTTGGTTTTGTTATGAGATGTTCCACCTATCAGCCAGAGAAGGCGGAGCATCAGAGGCCAGCCAGACTATTACAACATTTACCCATTCTGGAGGGGAAATAGGACGATGTCGCAATAGACTTCGTGACCGAGTTTCCCAGGTCACCTCGAGGCAGTGATGTCATTTGGGTTGTTGTGGACAGACTTACGAAGGTATCTCACTTTTTGCCGATCGAGGAGACCTTCGGTGTTGATGAGCTCGGGAAGTTGTATTTTCGAGAGGTAGCATGCCTTCATGGGGTACCTCTTTCTATCGTTTCAGATAGTGATTCCCACTTTACGTCTCATTTATGGAAGAGTTTTTAGAGGGCACTGGGTACATAGGTGCTTTTGAGCATAGATTACCACCCTTAGACCGATGGCCAGTCAGAGCGTACGATACAGGTGCTAGAGGACATGCTGCGTGCTTGTGTCCTTGATTTTGGGGGCTCTTGGGAGAAGCACATACCCCTGGTCAAGTTTTCCTACAATTATAGTTTTCAGGAAACCATTGAGATGACACCTTACAAGGCTTTATATGGTAGGCCATCCCGATCACCCCTGTGCTGGTTAGAGGCAGGTGAGGCTACTTTACTGGGACCATGTCTTGTACAAGAGACTTCAAAGCAGGTCCATTTGATTCATAAGTATATGGATACATCACAGTCTCATTAGAAATCTTATGTTGATCGCCATAGACGACCCTTGGAGTTTGTGGTTAGGGATCGGGTTTTCTTACGTGTTTCACCGAGGTTGGGACACATGCGGATCAGAAGATAGGGTAAACTTTCACCAAGGTATGTGGGGCCGTTTGAGATTATGGAGAGAGTTGGTCCGGTTTCCTATCGGCTGTAGTTACCGCAGAGGTACCAGGACATGCACGACGTCTTCTATGTATCTCAGCTACGCCGTTATCACTCAGAACCATCTCACATTTTTCAGCCCGAGGAGGTTGAGCTTCAGGACAATGCATCCTTTGAGGAGCATTCGATTCGTATTGTTGATAGAAGCACAGAGGTTCTCTGAGGCCGATCAGTTCCTCTCATATGGGTGCTATGGTAGCATGGCCAAGTGCAGGATGAAACCTGGGAGTGGGATACCAACGTACGTGCTTAGTGGCCAGATTTGTTCTGATCTTTATCTTTACCACCCTTGGAAGGGCAATTCGGGGATGAATTTCTTTAAGGGGGGAAGTTTGTAAGAACCCAGTTCTTATTCTTACGGTACGAGTTTCTTCTTTTCCTTTTTCCTTAGGTGTTTTTGAGAAAATATGGAAAATGGGGAAAAAACCCAAATTTTGTGGGTACACGCCATGTACTTTTCCCCACGCCGTGTACTTTGGCCATGTAGGAAGAGTACACAGCGTGTAGGACTGCTGGCGATGAAGGGTGTAAAAACTGACTACATGCCGTGTACTTAGTATTTACACGCAGTGTAATCAGTTGGAAGGTGAACAGTAAGGCGGTGGAAGTAGCCGCCAGCTGAGTGACAGTACACACCATGTATTCATAAATACACGCTGTGTACTCATGTTGACAGATGAATAGTGCGGCGGTGAAAAGTAGACGTCAAAGGAACAGTTAAAAAAAATGAAAAGTACACGCTGTGTACTTGAGAGTACACGCCGTGTAGTATGTTTTTTTTTCTTAAAACGGGCAGTCGCCTCCTCTTTTGGAGGAGGAGACAGAAATGGACGTTTGGAGCTTGGGAGAGAGGCTGGATCTTGGGAGTGCTTCTGACCGCACACCGGGAATCATATTCTTCTGCCAACGATCATGTTGGAACCGCGTGGGTGATTTCTTACCTCTCCATGAGACTTTCTTGCCAATTATTCCTCTAAGGGAAGTTATTTATGTTTGAATGGGAAATCTTTTATCCTAGATCTATGTCGTTCTTATTTGTTTTGAGAGGCTCCTTTCACGTATATTGATCAGAGGATATTAAGGTAGGTGGTATGATGTTTAATTCCAACTGTCGTGTTGTTTTTGCATACCATTGTGTTACGCGCCCATGTTTGGGGTGTCGTATGGATAAGGCCTTGATTAATTAAATACCTAGAATTTCATAGGTAATTTAATGAATATGTACAACGTTGTTTGGGATCATTTCTTAGATCCAGGGCCACCCCGTGGGTGCGTTCAATTATTTAGACATTTGGACAAGTTACCGAAGGGTATACCGTGATTTTAGCATGTTTTAAATTTCCTTGAGAGGAATTGTATATACATTGCTTGATTATGTGTCGGGTTTGGCCCAGTTACATACTTAGCATGGGGGAAATGTTTTCTTTAGCCTGCGGGAAACCTTTCTCATGCCTGTGGGTAGTAGCTTCTGTGCCTCTGGGTGACACTTCGTATGCCTCCGGGCAATATTCGTTATGTCTGTGGGCAGTCACCTGTGGGTTTTGATTCTGTTTACCTGAGGGTAAGGATTTTCATGTCTACGGACAATGTTTAATTTGTATATTCACTGTGGTGATTTATAATGTTGTACCTTCCAAGCTAAAGCACAAGCTTGGGTTTGATAAAAAAGTAATAAAATGGAAATGTGACTGGTAGAGATAGTTACTTTTGAGTACTGCCTAGTTTACTGCATTTAATTACTACACACTATTGTTGCACATTTTCACTGACAATTGGGCACGAGCCTTCAGTGGTTTCCTACTGGGATTTATTTCTCACACCTTGTCTGGGTCATGTCTTGGGCCCAAACAGATTATATTTCTGTAGGTGTTGATAAGGGAAAGAGTCCCTATACAGGTACTTGATTGTTGCAGAGGAGTAGGAGAGCATGGGACTGAGCTTAGGCTTGCGATGCTACTGAGTTCCTGTTGCACTGTTTTGTTTTCCTTTGTTGTACTTGTACTTTACATAGTATTGTTTCATATTACAATGTATCCTATTTTGGATGCTTTCTTAGATATAGGGAAATATTGCGTCATTATATATGACTGCTGGTCCTTTCTTAATTTTTAGTACTGTTATCCATTTCAGTTGGGTATTGTTTACTGCTTCCGCTTTTGTATGTTAACATCTATTTTCGATGCACTACACTTTGACAAATGAGGGAACATTTTCCCCACTATCAGACCTAGGCCCTAGCTGTTAGTCGACAGCCTTTGGCGTTTGGGGAAATGCGCTTGAGGTCATGTGACCAACTGGGTTCAGGGCACCAGTTGAGTGGAACCCGAATCCAGGACGTTACAAATTTTCATAGTGATTAATGTTCTCAGGAAATGTGAAATTGGAGGAAAAAATAGAGACAATAAGATAGGATATGGGAGGAGGAATAAATGAGGGTTTACCTCAAAAAATCCCTTGGAAATTAATGAAAGGAGACCAAGAATCAATGGTGGAGGAAGAGAAGACTCTCCCTTGATATATAAAGGAGTCATATTCATGATAATAATAAATATAGGGGTGAGGGAGAGTTAAAAACAATGGTAAAATTTGAAATTACCAAAATTTTAATGATCGTGTAGACCTCATAGTTTGGCCACATGGTTTTCCAAACCATGCGCCAACTGTGAGGAGACACTTTCTAACACACCACAACCCACATGATTTTCCTAAAAATACCACATAGTTAGAAAACCCATTAAAATAAACATGATAAAGTATATATACCACTATTCATGGTTTCCAAATTCTTACCCCTAATCATGCGGGCTAACCATACGATACTAAGATAAGTTCAAAACAATTTCATATTTTGAGTCAAAAAATTACTAAAAATCCAAGACAATTCAAGGTAATATTACATAACAAAAAATAATATAAAATAAACTCTATAATGAAATGGAGGGCGACACAATTGTCCCCAACATGTCACTTTCTATCCTCATAAAGTCTTAGGTCAAAGTAGAATACAATAAGAACCAATAAACACAACCCATCATACAAAACCAAATTCCTTCCATCCTTAAACAATATAACTTGATTCCCCACAAAAAAACCCATGTCTCCAAAAATAACAGAACCTTAACCACTAATAATGAGTCCAAATAAATCAAAGACATATTTTATGTCTCCCCACCATTTATAATTCATCTAAAAGGTATTAAAAAGATACAACACTTCTATTAGGATAAGAAGATCATTGAGAAGTCATTAAACATCATACTTTTTCCATAAGTATCTTATTTTTATTTTTGTGTACACTATATAAGGCACTATTAGATAATATTTATTAAAAATTTATTATATCATTTATTACCTTTGATAAATATTTTGAAAAAATGGGTTTGTTTTTATTGAAAAACACTTACATATAAATTTTAAAATAAAAACACTTAAATAAGTGGTAAAAAAATAATTACAGGATTCATTTGATAACATTTATAGAACATTTTTGATAGAAATTTTTATTTGGTTGAAAAAACATATTGAAAATTTCTCAAATTACTTTTCAATTATGATAAATGTTAATTTTCATAATATTTTCCAAATTACATAGTGATTTTTTTAATTAAGTAATTTTTGAAAAAAAAATTACTCATTTCTTAATGCTACTTTTTATAAGTGCTATGTAATACCAGAGGCCATATGATTGAAATTTTATTAAAGTACTCATTTAGGGGTTATTAAGATATCTAAAATTACTAAAAATAGTATAAAAAAACCAAACCCAAAAAATAATCTTTGAGGGATTTGTAAGAAATGAAGAATAAGTAAAGAACATGCGTAAGTGTGTATGTTTTCTCACTACTAGTTGAATGTGTATATTTTATGAACACAATGAATATCACTAGGAAAGATAAAAAAGGTTATTTCCATTGTGTTTTTTCTAATTAATATCTACATGAATCATGAATCACACTGTATAATAAATCATCTAATTATGACATGGAAGTACCTTATTGCCTAAGGGATAGAGAGAAGATAGAAATTTATTCAACCAAGTATATCAATCCCTGTGCACCCATTGCAATGTGACCTAAATATTATTTTATATACCTCCATAAATAAATAAAGGATATTCTAGTGGGATGTATCGTTAAATTTTTCATTAATGTTATTTTCTAAAAACTTATATGTTATAAATTACTATAACTTGTAAAATAAATGTTTTATTTTATTGTTTAATAGTTTAACATTTAAATTATTTAATAAATAATTCTATAATTCAATGATACATAACATGAAATGATGCATTTTCTAATAAGATGATAACATACATAGAAAATAGAACCCATGTAGTAGTCATGAAATATCTTATATTGTATACATAATCATTCATATTTATCCAAGTGATATAACACATATCACTCCATAAAATATTCCTAATTTAGTGATATTTTCTTTAAGTATCCCAATTTTATTAAATTATCATAGGCTTTGTGTATATTTTAATTAATTTTTAAAATCATACCCAACATTATTTTGGGTAAAACTATAAACTTCATTGGACAAGATATCATATAAAATCTCTCAATTTTTAGAAAAAAATCTATACCAAAATAAATCCTCATGTGCGAGGACTTTATTTATGATGTTGTTGGACTTTGTAGCATTGATATTGAATACATATTCCTAATTCAGAACCATATTCAAACAAGATTCTCTAGAAAAAATTCATTGGTACTTAAGCTATAAGGTAATTTGGCGTAATCTCCATGAAACATATATATTTATATACAAGAATCCATATAATGTATCTCCATACATCATGGATAATTATAAAATTCTTTTTTCTAATGCATCAGGTATAATCACGAGACATAGAACATTGAAATACTATATGCGACAAATTATTCTTTCATGACTCTCCAAATTTTACTAATCAAGATATATTAATACATGACATGTTATTCATTGAAGTGTATTAATAAATCACATGTAACTCAATTAACTATGTACATACACTTCCTTATACTTACTCCGTTGAAAACCTAGACATCGTTATCATTATAAAAACAATAAATCTAATCTTTTTTTAATATAAACCCATTATATAATAAAAATCTAACACAAACACACCTGATTAGAAAAATCAATCATATTTGTCTTTAAATATACTTAAGTAAGAAAGTTTATATGTAAGGTACCTTGTTAACCTCAGGTATTTTGGATTACTATTAAACAAGCATCTTGAGTATACCAATGAAATTATGTATGAAATTATATGTAGTATACTCAAATGAGTTGATCTAGACAAAAAGTCACACATATGTTTCATGATTAAACTCTACATCTCTATAAGATATCTCACTCATGTTAATTTTAATATATCATTATAGCTCATGTATTTTTATAGTGATAATAAATTAAGGAAAAATATTGATTTATCCTTTAGTGGTTATTTTTCATCAAACTTTAATGTTATAAATTTAATATACATTAATGGATAATAATGTGTAAATTTCTTATCAAAAAATATTATTCATTTAATTATTCATAAGCCTTTTAGGATATATAGATAAATCTAGATACATTGAAACCAATCATAGAACATCAAATATATAATGAATTTAATTGGTTTATTATATTTCCTATGTTATAAATCTTATTAAAGAACATGATATATCAACATGTAACATATACTAAATAAATATGTAGTCACCGAAAATCATTACATAAATCCTCCCACTAAAAATATTTTATGGTATGGAATCTTTAATGGACATATTTGGATTTAATTTTGATATTATATTCTTATCCTATATTAGGAATAAAACATTCACAACTTTTATATCCATATAATACCATACAAAATTGCATTTAATCTTTTTTATAGAAATAATAAATTTTCAAAATTATTCAAACTCATCATTTCAACTTAAAAATAAAACAAAAACCCTCTCTGAGATCATTTATTATAACCTTTGGAATACACCCTTATGTATTCTACTGATTTTAAGAATATTCTTGAACATTATCTAGTGGAAATCACTATAATCTGATTGGTACTTGAATATTTATAAAAAATATTATTTAATAAATATAATTACACCACAAAAGACTTATTATATAAAAAAACTCTTGTATAAAATGATTTAATTCATTTTTTCATAATAGATATGTGATACTAACTCATCTTCCATCTTTTGAAAATTTCCCATTTTTTAAACTGAACTTTAAAATTTAAAATTCCTCCCATTATTTTCTCAAAAGATGTATTATTTTTCATGTAATATAATAAATCATCACAAAAAAATTTGTTCTCTAATTTGTTATTCAAATAATTGGTTATTGGTACCTTGAGAAATCCAAAAAATAAACCTATTTATTTTAAGGTAAATTTGAACATTATATGCATGTTTCACAATCTCAAATCCTTACAAAAATTTAGAAAATTGTTTATCCATATATATATGGTGTCATACATGTTTTTTTATGATTAATTTTTTAGTGTGAGTTCATAGAATTGATGAACAATTTATAAAAATATTCCATATTTTTGATAGATCACTAAACCATTAGATTATTTATTCTCTACATCAATATAATTGAAGTATATTAACACTCTTACCAAGTTAATTCTATATATATTTTTTATGTTGATAATTTAAAATATTTTAAAATATAATCAGTACTTATATGTATATTCATTAAACCACATACTTCAATATATATTAGTTTTAATAGTTCATAAGGAAGTTTTTCTTTCACAAAAATTAACTGAAGTGATTTTGGGAATTAAAAATCATAAAATTTTTTATTTTATAAATTATATAAAATATTATCTAAGTCTAGAATGAATAAACTATGAATAATTTCATAAATTCATTGAAATATATCATTCAAATATATAGATTATATCTAGATCATAAACATGAAATAAAATCCCATATTCTTAGAAACTACAAAAAAATAAAATTTCTATTTATGTAAATTCTCATGGGTTTTTATGGACACATTAAATTAAAAAAAATAAAAAACGAAACAAATAAAAATTCTAAAATATCCACCAAGAGAGTCTTAAAAGAATAAAACATAAAATATAATGAACATAACTTTTTTTAGATGTTTAACCTTTACTACAATGGTTTGGAAAGATCCCTTAGTTATAAGAAATAACTTCTCATCTATATAGATATCCAATAGTTGTATGAATCATAAAGAAAATTTTTTAGTATGATTTCTATCACTCCATGACCTTCTATAACCTAGGTGTTAAAATAGAAAGACAAAATAGAGCTTCAACTATAAGATGTATCAAAGTAAATTGTTATCACCATTGATCTAGCCTCCTTTATATAGTCATCCCTTCGATGCTCCATGGGTTTAGTGTTCAAGTGAATAATCAAGTGTTTTAACAATGCTCCCAATGTTACACATTTTTCAATTCACACTCTATAACTTAATATAAAAATTTAATTATTAAACATTAACTATGATATTATTGAAACCCTCAATACTAGAAAATGGGGCTATCCCCGTGCATCTATTCCCATGGTTCCTGTAAACCATGGGTATAGATAACTATTTACATAAACTGTGGGTATGGATAGGATATCCCAACAGTTTTTTAAAAACCATTGGGATAGATTACCTCATATTTCCCAGGCCTCCCATCCTCCCCTACACTCGATCCATACCCCCATTCAGTCAATCCCTACTCTCCCTTCACCCAAGAAATTATGGGATACTATCCTCCTCTAGCGTTCTACCCTAATTCATCAAATTTTTTTATTTTGATCTCTTTGAAATAATATTAGTGAGTTCTGAATCCTTTTTCTATTCAGCTGACTATTGTTTTCATTTTTATATATGTATGAAAATCTAAAAAAGTTACAGTTATGTGATGATTCTTATGGGTTATTTGAAATAAGGTTCTTTGTGGGTTATATTTTATTTTTTCAATTTTGGTTTAATGATTGTAATTTGGATGAGCCTTTAGTATTGTGTTGTTATATATTTGGTATCTAGTGGATGGTTATATTATGGGGGTGATAAGTCTTAGTTTAGGTTTTCCTCATTGGTTGGGAGTAAATCCTCTTTTATGTGTGGTTTTTTGGTTATTGGTTGTGTTTACATATGAGATCTTTATGGCCATGAGTTAGTGAGGGCCTTATGTACAAATCTGGGTAACTAGAGTAGATGAACCTTATATAGATTATTCAATGGTCTAATCTTACCCTTACGCTTCCTCCATGTCATTATTTAAGTACGTTTAAAAAGGTTTACAATGACTCTTACCCAGTCTATATAACCTTCATGAAGAATAATTCATGAAATTAATGACACATATTGAAAATATAACTCATCACCCCATAAATCCTACAATATTTACATATTTAGATATTTAAATCCCCCCTTAATACCAATTATCATATTAAATTTGACTTTAATTGAAAAATATGAATTTAAAATAATCTAATTCAACCATAATTTAAACATAAACTACTAGAACAATTTCATATATCATATGAATTAATATTTTTAGGATTCCAAAGATTGAATTCATCCCATGGAAATTGCATGTTTACAAAACCTCTAAGACTAATAAGTTGGATATTAGTATAGGAAACAAGGGTCAAAGTAAACAATGTCAATGTTGTCCATATTTTACTCTAAATCCATAAATGATATTTAAACTTGAGTAGTTAAATATTCCTATGATATTAAATAACTTCTCATAAAAACTATTAATACATAAAATTTAATGCACATGGGTGAGGAACATACCACTTGAAGATCTAGTTGACACCACTAGAAATCCATTTCTTCCAATTCCACTACATATCAGGTCAAGTAGATTTTATGAGATAATATTTATCTCCCCATAATTTTTTGAACCTATAGACATAAATTATTAAAATCAATTTTTGTTGTAAAATTACTTTTCCAAGTATCTTCTGAGTATCCTAAAAAATACTTAGATGATACCAACATGTTAGTTTATAATAAATCACTTTAAAGTATTTTCAAATATCTTAACCTCATTAGTGAAATTAAAAATTGGATTTGAAACTAGAATCACTCCAAAATAGGCTTGAAATATGCCATATATTAAATATTTAATTAGATTCATATATATTCCATCATGTATGGTTAAATTCACAATGTTCTACACTTAATTAATGATCTATAAAATTTCATAATTATCTAGAAATTTCATTTCATAACACTATTTTATTTGTAATACTCCTTTTATTGAAAACATGGTGAATAAACCCCATGGATTGTATCTACCCCTTTATCCCACATGACTCAATTTATCATATTTATACATAAATTAAAATGGGATAGAGGTACCTCTAACATAATCATGTTAATGATTGTGATTTTTCTTAATGAATTGACTATTTTCTTCTACTCTTCCTACAAGCCTTGCTAGTGGCTTTTTTTTTTCAAAAACACTTTTGATGATTCCATTTCAAATTTAATATATTAGATTATTTTTCCTTATTGGATTGGGTTCCTTCACCATTATGAGACTAATCCCACTAATACTTGCCTCTTCTACTGATAGATTTTTCTTTCACCCTTCTACATATTTCCTTTACCAATGGAGGAATATTCCACAAAAATTGACATCTTTTCTTGTGATGTGATATGTTTGATCATTAAGGAATAATTTTTACTTTTACACTTCTTTGATATCTATAACCGTCACTTCAGACTAATTATTTCTTAGTGAATCCTTATTTAAGGGTACTTTCTTCACAATTTATGCACACTTTATTTGTATGTAGACCCAATTTCCATTGTTTTTTGTCATTAAAAGTTACTATTTGAGTTAGTGTCCAATCACTGGATATTATTTGGGATTATGGAATGATACAAGTGATACATTCTTCCTTTCTAATTATATATGAGTAATTTTTTATAATGAAGTTTGTATTACATTTCATGTATCATACAACTTCGGGCTTCCATCTACTTTATTACATTTCAGATATATTTTTGTTATTTTAAAAATATTAGTTTATATGATATTAGTATTGGATTATTGTTTATATCCATAAAAATTATGTCAGAATTTAGATTATATTATTATACCATGTTTTTTTTGGTTTTGATGTTAAACATTGTTATTATTATTAAGTAATTTTTTTCCATCATAAATACAGGTGTTTTAATTGAATTAATGTCATTTTCAAAACATATAAGTTTTAAAAACAATTGTTTCTTAAATATATATGTATTTAACTGGATTATATCATAGTTGTTGCCCATTCCATGTCTTATAATTTTTATGCTTTGTTATTTTTAGTGATCGCTTATATCATATTCTATTTCTCAAATTCTTTGTTTTTATACCTACTAGTATGATTTAATTAATTTCATATTAAAATTGGTTAGAATAATTATTTTAATTATTGTTTACGTTATTGATTTGAATATAAAATTTTCCCCTGTAATATAATGTATATAAGTTGAATGTATCACATCAATCATATTTCAACAGAGTTTCAAAAGAATTTTGATATCTTTTTAGATTTTTCATTTAACAATTCTTCATATGGAGGTCATATATAGTGTCCATATTATAATTTTGTTGGAATACCATGGTTAAGTCAGGAAGAAGTTAGCTACCATATAAAAAAGCTGGATATCAGACAAAATATTATGTTTGGTGTAGTATCCTGACCCAGGTGCCACATATCTATTCCCCAAGTCGGTGAGTCACATGACCTCAATCACACCTCCTTGTATCCCAGAGGCTTCCGACTAGTAGTGAGGTTATGATATATCAACATGGGGAGAATATACCCTCTTTATAAAATTATCACAATAGTATAAATAGACAATAATAACCAAATTATATAACCAATAATGAGAAGATAGTATCACATGATGACTAAAACAAGAATATAATATCAAAAACAAAAAAATAGATATGTCATGAAAAATACATGTCAAGTGTCAATATGAAAAAACCAAAATTAATAAAGACACTGACAACTCCCAAGTGGGTCTTGAATCATGTATGGTTCCCTCATCCATGCTCCATCTGAACTCATCCATCTAACACAGGGGCCTTGCCCTTGTACTTTCATACAAACATAAAGTCTATTCGAGTATAGATCAGGTAGCCTAAGTAGGGTGTGATTAAAACTCATTAGCCACCTCCAATGGTGTATAAAACAATATCTAGTCAATAATTATGTATTAAATTGTATAATGAATAAAATAAAAGAAATAAAGTAAAAAATTTACATTTATTCAATTTTTTTATTTAACCACATAAACCCCTAGGTTCTCGTGGACACCCACACCATCAATACATGCTTCGGCCCATGCCGAAGTCCAAATCATATCACATTTTCAATTAAAAAATCATTAAAAAACAAGGGATTTCATTATCCATTTTATTTCAATTCATATTATAGATAATTGGAACCATTGTCCAGTGCCAAAAATTTGGGACTAGAATTCCATATCTAGAACCCCGTGGGTATTTGAAGTAGGATTTTATGACCCAAAACTCGTTTATTGAATAATCACATAAGTAGGATTTTGAAGCATTAGTTTATGTACCACACTCATTTATCTACCAATCACACAAGTGGTATTTTGAAGAAGTAGTCAGTGTCCCACACTCATATATCAATTTATCATTATAGGATTTTGTAGTATCAATCCATGTCCTACACACATTTATCAATTCATCACTATGGGATTTTGAAGGAGAAATCCATGCCCCACACACATATATCACATATATCAAAATATCACATATATCGCATAAATCAAGGTTAATTAAAATTAACCCTCTTATCACATTTCACATCATGACACACCATTTCAATTATAAAAACAAATCATGGTCATCCTTTTAATCACATGAAATAATATGTGCAATTAACTATTAAAACATATTGCAATATTGTAATGCCCAGACCCTAGAAACCCAGAACCGGTGCATTATTTTATTAAATTGGCATGATTACAAGGAATAGAATCTTGAAGGACCAATCAATTTAGTATTATTAAAGAAACCAAATACATACATGGAACCCATTTTACATTGGGAGAAGAAAACACCATATAATACATAACACAAGCTAATAAGTTGCATCCTTGAAAACTCAAAAAATAATATATTCTTCATAACCTAGGGAAAGAAAACAAATGAAATGGGTGAGATAAAATGATCAGTAAGGGTTACATATAGTTTAATAATGAAAAAAAATAATTGAATCCTAATCAATTAGTCATAATCAATATGGAATGGTGAATAATTGAAAAACACACGCCATCAATAAACAGAGAATGAAAATGCATCTATAGATTTTGTCATAGTGAAAACCTAATGGAAAGTAATAATTGAATTATAAATAAATAGAATTATTATTAATTCGAATTCATGTATCTGACACATGAAACATCATACCATTGAGACGGTTTAAGTCTATAGGTAGAAACCCACCTGATTATGTTTTGGAAACAAACTCGAAGGGTCTGTCATCAACTGTTTTGTCTCATGAGACCTACAGATGAATCAAGGGGATATAGAGGGCCCCATACATCACTAAAAATAAAAATCATTCTTATAAAAATATTTAATTTCAGAAAAATATGCCTTATCAATTTCCATATTGAGTAGAGGATATAGATTCATCAATATTTCTACACTTAAAACAACATTCAAAATAAACACCGTATGTAAAAGTGTATACGAATAAGACCATAATCATATACATTAGAAAAGAATATGGATATTTAATAGGAATGTAATTTAAACTGAAAAATGATCTCAAAGTGGTAGTAGATACACCACATAAAAATGATTAGATGTACAATACCAAGAAAGTCTCAAGGAAATGGAAATTGAGATGAAGTCCCTTACCACATCGTAATCAATTAAATCACCTAAAAAAATTTATAATAAACAAATGGATCATTAAATACAATGGATATAAATAGAACCAGGATATTATATATAAAGTGGTATCATAAATACACCACATACAATAAATAAGTGGTGAACAATGGAAATCTCAAGGAAATAAAAGTGATATGAGAAACCCCTTACCTTATGCCCGAATGTGTTCTTCCCTTGATCTTAATGTACTTAATAATAAGATTAAATACATTAATTAATTAATTAAGAACCTTATATACATGTATTTTATTTATTATAATTTTATTAAGTTTATTTATGGAATTTTGGATGAGTTATAAGATACAAAGTTATTGCTCGAGATCATTTTTTTTCCTTGGTTTTCACGATCTGCATACTTCTGTTTGAGTATAGAAGTTTCTGTGGAATGGATATAATTATCTAGAATTGAATTTATAAATTATTAATGAAATTAAAGATGTTTAAATTTTTATATATATCATTTGGTATCATGGTATGAGGATGAATCAGTAGATAATTAATCTAGTTATAATCGTTTAGATTATTACAGTGGTTATTGATCATAACAAACTCATTTTGTTTTATCATTTAGTATTATGTAAATATATTTTTCAAGAACATAAAAAGGTTATATTATAAATTTTAAAATATTTTTCAACCATTAAAATTATTTCATTAATATCTTTGAATAATAATTTGAAGAATGAAACTTCGTCATCCACAAAGGTTGTAAATTGGCACCTCCCGGATGATGATTTCATTTATAAAATAAAAGAGGGAGAGTAAAGAGATTGATAATGGTTATTAAATTAACATGATATAATTATAGTATATAGATGATAATGTATTTATCATGATAAATTTTATAGAGGAGTTTAGTATAGAATAATAAAAGAAGATAAATAGAAATGAAATTAAATGAAAAAGGAAGAGGATTTACCTCTTGAAATAACCTCCTTGAGAACCTCCTTAAGGGAAAGGGTTTTGGTCTTTTGGTAAGACCAAGGGCTCCTAGATGTGGGGTGGGACTAGTGAAGAGTATTTGGGAAGAAATTTTTAAAGATTAAAGGCTTAGATGAGTGAGGATAAGATGGGGGAAAGAGGTGGTTTTTATAGTGGAGGAGAGGAGTAGTTTCTCAATATTTTATTCAATATTTTATTATTTTGCTCAAGAAAAGTAAAAATATTGATTATTGTTACCAAAAAATGTAATAAGTGAATTTTATTTAGAAAAAATGGTCATTTACCTCATCCATTAATCAATAATGATGCATAAAATTATTTATTTAGCATATTTTGTGAATTATCGAATTTCACTATTCACCAAAAAGTCAAGTATTTTCGAAAGATCCCAAAAATTCACCCTAACAATTTTTCAACATATAGAATCCAAAAATTAACTTCATTTTATGAAAATAATTTTCAAAATATGAGAAATTTTATTTTTAATTAAAATCATTATTTACTTAAAAAATACAGATTTTAAAATTATAACACCCTGAAAAATTATCTAAGGTCTCATTAGATTATCCTAAAATCATTGGACAAAAAAAATATCGATTTAGTAATAAATTTTATGAAAATTAACTTTCTTTTAAATAAATTTATTAATTAAAAAATTATAATTAAATATTTATTGGTCACAAAAATACCAACCCTTAATTATTAATTTTTAAATTATTCACTTTCATTTATAACGTGACTAAATTTTATTTATACTTTAATGGGTGAGGTTACTATTAATAAGGGTTATATTACTATCCATAAGGGTACATTACTATTCATAAGGGTAATTTAATATTCATAAGGGTAATTTACTATTCATAAGGGTAAGTTACTATTCACCAAAAATTAAGTTGATCATTTTATACTATAAATAACTTACTGAACGCAACCGTGTATGTCTATTTTTTTAAATTCAAATCACAAAATTGGAAAAATTAAGTTTAACGACTAGGTTATAACTATCCCCTATAAAAAAGTTTTGATTTTTAGAGACTCAGAGTTGCATTCATAATAAGCTATCTAATGAATTGAAATTATTTAAGAAGAAAAATACCATAAAATCTTGGGGGTGTCATATTAATAGTGAATATATTCATAACACAATTTAGTATTTATTAAAATAATTATAATAGTTAATATATATATTATTATTTAAAATATTTAGTTAAATAATCTATTGATCTAATAAATATATTCATATTAGAATATTATTTTACATAAAATAATAGTGTAAAATAGTATTTTTTTAGAACATTAATTAATTAATTTGAAATATATATAATATAATTATTTATAAGTATTATTGTTAATTAAAACACTTAATGTTAAATTATTATTTTTCATAACCTAATATATTTAAAATTATAAAAAAAAGTACTTGGGTGTTTCATTATTCCCCCTCAATAGAATTACGTCATCGCAATTCAAAATTTCACTTAGAAAGTTAAAGTTTGATACTTGAAAATTCCCTTGCGAGAAACTCACATTAGAAATAGGGTTAATAAAATATCCTCTTAAAAGAGGTTATGAGAAATGAGGTGGTCACAAAAAAATTATGCTTTTAAATGGGGTGACATTAGTTGAATGATAAAAACCTAGACATGGAAGAAAAATCAAACTATGAAGTTCTGATGGAAAGTGATAGAGAACATGTTCTGATGAAAGTTGATTACTACAAAATTATAAACAATTATAATAAAAAAAATTCATTGATACTAAAAAAGATTATGATAATAGGACAACATTTTATTTATGACTTTTTTCCTTGAGTTGAGGATTTATTCCACTCTATAAGAGTATAAATATATGTTTCTATTTCATAAATCCAATCTTATCCTTTAATCACACCTTAATCTGTCTATACTTCATCTCATAGCACAGGTTGCATCACGTGGTTAATTAATACATTAACATATAAAACCTCATATAATGATCAACTTAAACCACTCATAAATGGTTAAAATTTCCAAAATATAATGATCCAACACTTTAGAAAGAAGATCACTGAATTTCCAAGATGAAATTATCATTTTCCCTTAATGAACATGAAGCATCTCTAAATTTTCACATTCTGAACATGTTAATAATTTCATCATGTATCCTATTGAAATTTGTTAGTAGCTCGAATTACAATAAAACCTTTTTAGAAACATGCATTCTTATGTATTCCTTAAGTAAGATACATGTAGCAACCCAAAAATTTTAAACACAGTTTTATTTAAAATATATTTTATTAAATGGATTTATTTATAATTAATATCAACAAATAATATTTTTAAGAAAATATTCTTTTAAAAAAGTCTATTATTTTTTGGAATTAAGTGTTTTAATTAATTTGATTATTATGAGTTAATTATAATAAAATTATAAATATTATTTATAGTTTTCGAATTTATTTTATTGAAATGAATATTTGAAAATAACTATATTAATTTAATTATTTTTTTAAAAGATTATTTAATAAAATATTCTAGATGAATAATTCCAAAATTTTAAAGACACTATATTTCATAAATTTCTTATAATTATTTTGATTTATAAATATATTAAAATACTGAAATAAGCGAGTTATAATTTATGAATCTAATTAATAGTAATTATTAAAATTTTATCTAAATAATTAATATAAAAATATCATTAATTTGTTTTTATAAATTTTTATTTTCAAAATATGATATGGTATATATATATATATAAGATTATAATTATAAATCATGAATAAATTATTTTTATAAAACTATTACTTTATAAAGTTATGCTCTATAATTAAATTAATTTTATAACCATTACTTTCATAAATTATGAATTATGAAAAATCAGTTTAAATAAATATATTATAATTGTTAGTTTTAAATTATAAACTTTTATTAGAATAAAATTTTATAAAATTATTAATTTTTTTAATAAAATTATATTCTGAATATTGAATAAGATATTTTATTATAAAAATACGATGTCTTTAATAGAAGTATTAATAAAAATTAATATTATTATTTTGATTAATAAGAAATTGTAATTTCATTTGGTTTTAAAATTAAATATTTTAATATTATATAATGTTAAACTTTATTTAAGAAATCAATTAGATAATAATATTGAAAATTAATAAATAAATAAGAAAAAAGAAAATAGGGAAAGGTGGAGTGTGGTTCACGTATAGGGTTTCATGTGAAAGGGGAGAGGCGCAGGTCGCACTTAGGGTTTGGGTTTTGGTGCTTAAGGTTCATGCGGTGCTGAGGGAGAAGAGATATGGCTAGGGGAGACTGAGCCAAGATTTTTTCCACGTCCAATGGAAGTCAAGCGGAGGTCCGAGTTGAGTCGTGCTATGGTTGGAGGCGTGATCGATAGGGGTGTTGAGGCCGAGGTTTGGGGATCATCACTGCTGACGAGGGTCTGATTTAGGCTTTGGTATCCAGTTTCCAACGACAGTGGTCCAAGCTTTGAGGTTAGGGTTCATTTTGGATTTTCCGGATCTAGTGTGCAGTAGGGTTCCTATTTGGTGTTTTTATCTGATTTTTTTGTCAATTTCGGATTATATTTTCCACCTTTCCATCTGTTTTGTTTTAGTTAATTGAAACAGTTATCTATGTATTGAATATGTTTATATGCATTCGTTTTGGTCCATAGGTGTCCACTTCATCCTACTGCAATTCAATTTTATATTGTTTGTGACCTTTTTCTGTGCTATTTTTAGATATTCTATTTCATAAATGTGAATTATATTTTCTTGGTTTATGTCTGAAACTATTTATCCAGGTTGCACTATAATCTCATTTTCATTGATGGATAAACAATGACTTTTAAGGCTGTAAAATCCTTATGTTAGTGTGCGAATGAAATTGGGGAAAATCCAATTTCAATCATAGAGTCTAAAGAAGAAGAACTTGTATGCATAAAATAATTTGGTAAGGGAGATATTATGATCTTTATTTTTTATTCTAGATTTTGGAATTCAATTTTTTAGAGTTTAATTTGTTGGACAGTTTGAGTTTCATTTACAAATAATATGAATATATAATCTCAATTCCACAAATAATTAATTTATTTATCATCTAAATTACGTCTTGGAAGTACATTTAAGTAGGATTATATATTATAGTGTTCATATTTAATAAAGAATTGGTTTCCAAATTTAATTTATGTTTGAGTAAGGTTTTTTCAAACACTTTTTTGTTTCTTGGATTCAAAACCAAACCTGATTTTAGTTTTAAACTTTTTCTATTAAGATTATATTTAGGGGATTGGTCATTTTTCTTATTTTCAAATAATTCATTTCTTTGATAATTTTACTAGTAATGGAATACTTTCAAATTCCAATTCAATAAAATATATTTTCAAGGGTTTAAATTGTATTGTCTGAAATATATTATTACATGTCTTCCTATCTATCCATTTTATCACAAAATTTTAAGGAAAGAGAAATGTAAAATTCAAAAATATATTTGTTTGTTATTTAAAAATAAAACATTTTATTTCTTGTTACTTTCATCATTTATCATAAGGGATTTACTATTTATTTTTATGTTTAAAAATATTTTGTAAGGGTGAAAATTATATTTTCAATTATGGGTTTCAAATTTCAAATTAGTAATGAGTTCAATTTATCAAAGTTGAGTTCTGCGCTGCGTATGCACACCATTGCATTTATATTTGAGCACAGCGATAACTCTTGCATTTTTTATGTTCATTGTTAATGTGAGTTCAAACTAAAAATGTAATATGGTTCAATTTTGATACAAGGGTTTTATTTATTTTAAATATTTCTCAATATTGTTGTATTTTTAAATTTATTTAGTATGAGTTTTATTTTTATTGTTACGATTTTACAGGGGAAGGTTTTTAATTTTGACAAACTATGTTGATTTGTAATACATATACATATATACATATATATGTATAACTGTCCAACCTTGCATAATTATTTTTGGAACACACAATGAAAGAGAGATTAAATATTTATTGTATTTAGATTATAAATATTAATTCATATTTTAATTCAGGGATGTGTAGTGAGTTTAGTTATTTTATTTGGTTATATAAATATATTATTTCCATAAAAATTATGTTTTAATAAATATGTTGCAATATAATTTAATATCAATGTTTGTAATTCGATATCATATTTGATCTGCCAACGAATTTTTTCATTTATATAAGTTTTGTTCAAACATGTATTCCGTGACAATGAATGTTGTAAATTCAATTTCAATTATATACATATATAATTATCAACATATTAATCATTTATTATATGTTTTGAATGCACAAAGAGAAACATGTATATATATGAGATAAAGTTATTCTGAGATAAAATTATTTTCAAATCCATAAGGATATATTTATATATATATATATCAAGGTAAATGTATATATATAAGGATGAAATGTTTATTTTTAATGTATATAATTGTATTGGCCTTTTCATAAGTTTATTGTCACATTTCTAAAAATGTGAATATCATGTCATTATGATATATTTAAAGTAAGGATGTTGCATCTACACATAGTCACGGTCGTGTGACATACCTCGCATCCCTGGTAATTTTATGATTTCATTTTAAATTTTAAGGATAACTTTATAAATTGTTAAATTGGAATATTTCTACAAGTTTCAAGTTGTTTTAATTTAAATGAGTTTTTTTATAATTTTAAGGTGAAAACATGTTTATTTATTTTATAAAATTATTTCAAGAAGATAAAACTATATATGCATTTTTGATTTAATGTGCATTTATTTCATTATTCATTTTATTGATGACATACAAATGAAGAAAATCAATTTAAGTATGAGATGAATCTTTTTATTATAATACATGGATTAAGAACTAATATCTTCTAGGTGTTGTGGGGCATTTTAGATCCTTTAATGAATTTATGTCATCTATGATAAGATTTAAATAAATCAAAGTGGTATGAGACACTTTGATTTAAAGGCATACTTTTATTAGACATGTGAGGAATTCAAATGAATTATTATTTGATGGGTGAGGTCCGCTATTGCCTCTCTATGCATCGGTAGGTCTCATTAGTCAAACTAGGTCTTGCCACAAGGCCTTGACAAAATGGTTACGTATGGTCTTGGCACAAGGCCTTGACAGAATGTTTATGATGTCCTGTATTATTCATTCCCTCATAATGATTCTTGTAAGTGATAGTCCATGTGAATATTCATCTAGTAAAATATTCATGACTGATGATCCTTCTATATGAACTCGTATTAATCTGTTTTATATTTCAAAGTGCACATGGATTAAAGTTTTATATTCAAACATATAATTTTATAGGAATACATTTATAAAGAAGGATGAATATTTAGTCTGTAATACATAATGATAAATGAAATCCTTTTACATGAAATTTAGAATAAATATTATTTATTGTGTAAATTCTTATCTGCACATCTGGAATTCCATAGAATGATTAATTTTGGTCATCATCCAGCTTATAAGTGTAACTTCATGTATTTTTGTTTAAGTACATGCATGATTTTATAATGCATTCTATTTATAACTCCTAAACAAATTTAGCAATTTTGAGCATGAGTTTATCCTAAAATTTGTTTTAGAATATCTTAAGAAAATGACGATGAAATGTTATGTAGAATGTTAATTTCATGATTTAAGCATGTATTTTAAAGAAATGTTTCAAAAGGGAAACTATTTCTTCATGGTCTTATTTTAAAACCCCTTACAAAGCATTTTTGTGCTCACCCCTTGTATTTTAAATTAATCTTACAGGTTTAGTGGAAGTGCTACGATGAATTTCTAATGTGGAAGTATTGATATGATGTTACTTTGCTTAATGTTTATTATAATTTGTACAATTATATTTGAAATGTATTATTGGATTATAATTCTCCAAAACCTGAGTTGGTAAAAGATCCTCTGTTATGTAGTATGTTGTGTAAATATTCGGTTACTTTTTCAAATTTTTTTACACAACATATTTTTAGCACAAACTCCAAGAAACCGAGGTCTGGGTTCTTACAATACTTGTTATTGTATATATTACTTAAATCTAAAAATGCTGTAAACTCCATCGATGATAGCATAGACCACTTTTCGACAAGTCAATAATCATTTCAAAAATAGTCGGTACTTATCCAAATCGATCATTTATTCCTCATTATCCCAATATCAGAAATATATTAAGGGTTGTCTTTCCCTCAACCATGTGTTTTCGAAAAAGTTTAAATTTCTATTGAATATCTTTTCTTGGTACCATTCAACATATAGTCTCAAATCCTTAATGAAAAAGTACTATAGTAAAATCCTCATGTATTCTATAATTATTATAACCAGTACATTGCTGATAAAATATTCAAATGGCATAATTTCTAAATAGACATATTAATTATTCATCTTCATCTGTGGCAATATAATACCTTGATCATTATCCAATAATATCATTTGGGGTATATTTCTTTGATTCTTGGGACATTGATTCGCATAGTGTCCCATCTCCTCACAGTTGAAACATTGTACATTGGAAACATTTTTCTTACCCTTGTAATCACGAACTTGGTGTTTTTTTCCACCACACTTATAACAAACTCTCATTCCCTTCATGAATTTTCCAGGGTGACTCTTTCTATAGTTATCACATGTGGGAAAACCCTTCATTCTCTTCTTTTCTTTATCCATCATTACAACATTATTATCATTTAGAGGCATTTTTTTAGTGGTGGTTTAATAAACCGTTGCTATTTTTTAAAAATAAATTAGCGGAGGTTTTTAATAAACCTTTGTGAGACATGGTTGTTATAGCGATGAAACTTCTCCCTCGACTCCCATGACTCCCCTAACACCCCTGACCCCCTGACCCCTATAAACCTCCAAAACCCTAGACCTAGGTGACCTGTGAGAACCTAGAGACCCCTCCCCCCGAAGCCCTCACCACGCCTCTCCACCCCTCACTGCGCCTCACCACCCATACCGACCCCCGTGACCCCCCAAAACCCTAGACCCCGATGATCCGTACATCCACAGTGACCCCAACGACCCCCCTGAAGCCCTCATCATGCCTCGCCACCCCTCACAGTGCCTCTCCACCCATCGTGACCCTCGTGACCCCCTAAAGCCCTAGGAACCTGTGACCCCGACCACCCCTGAGACCCTGATGACCCCCCAAAGCCCTCGACGTGGTAAAACTATATCATTAGTTTTGTTCATCTATATCATTAGTTTCATCAGTATTATTAGTGTAATTTAAGTCATCAACATCATCAATTTCACTGATGTTATAATATTTATTAGGGTTTTTAGTGTCACCCATGTCGTTTATGCATTAAGTTTCATTAAGTAAAACTATATTTTTATCTTGGTTATTATCCTCTATATCATCAATGTACTCAGTGTCCTGAATGTCACCCATTCCATCATTATTATTTGGTTCATAAGTGATGGATATGTAATTAAACTCTTCTATCTCATCAATATCATCAGTTTCTCCAATATCATTGGGTTCATTAGTTTTTATAGAATTTATGGTTTCATTAAAGTCATCAACATCATTGATGTCATTAGTGTTGTCACATTCATAATCATATTTGGTTGTGTTGATGTTCTCATGTTAATAAGTGTCATCATTGTGATATGTGTCCTCAATTTCTTTAGAGTCATTGGTTTCATATGTTTTATTTGCTTCAAGAGTTTTTTTCGGTATGGTTCATCTCAAAGGTGTCACCGATGTTGTTTGTCTCATAGATGTATTCAATTTCATTAGCATCATTGAAATTATTTATGTCATAATTTCCATTGGTATGGTCCATGTCATCAATTTCATTGGTATTTTCAATGTATTTAGTGTCATTGTGGTTATTAGTTTTTTCATCAACATCATTTTTTCCTTGGTTCTTCAGTTAATTGGGGTCTTCATCATCAAAGGTTTTAACTACATCACCACAATCATTGTAATTGTTGTTGTTCTTGGAATCATTAACATTGTTAGTGTTATTTTTCATAACCATATAATCCATGTCATCCATTTAATTGGTACTATCTGTTTCTTTGATGTTATCCAACACATCAATGTTTTCTGTGTCATTTTCATCATATATACTCTTGGTTTTAACAATGTCATTCGTTTTTTCTATGTATTTTTTTATAATTAGTGGGATCGATAATGCATAAAATATTATTATCATCAGTCAAATGTATTTCATTTATATATTCATTACATTTTATTTCATAGGAGATTTTTTTTCATCAGCTTCATAGGTGTTATCGCAGATCCCGAGCATTAGTGGTTATTTACTGCCTTTTAATTAAATTATTAATTTTTTATTTGTACCAGTTCTACATGTACATTATTATAGTCTGGTTATATTTATGGATATCATTAGTTGTGGCCTATTTAATTATAGCCACACCTTTCTCAAGATACCATGGAACTTGTTACCCAAGTTGATGCTACTTGATTTTAGGATTGGGTTTGGGAAAGGCTCAATGCTTGATGATTGGATTACTAGGAAAAAGCATGGGAGTTTGGGACTATGATTGGATTTGGGACCATCTTCAAGGTTTTTCCTAGTTTTTTCTTTTGGATTTTTTGTTTCTGATGTATATGATCTTCTACTGATGTATTCATTTCTTGACATGTTGTATATAGTTCATTTTTTATAGCATGGGTTGTTTTTTATTATCTATCTATTATTTTATGGATCTTTTTAATTTTCATGATTTCATTTTCTATTGGGTGGGTTCATTATTTACCATAGGTATTTATATAGGAAAACCTTATTGAACATATTTATATAATTTTTCAACTAGTATATATGAATATCTTTCCATTTTTTGTAATAGTTTTGTGTTTTAATTTTTTTTAATATTGTTTAGGCACATTGTGATATAAATGGATAAAACTGGATCACATTACCAAAGAAAACACCTTAGTATACTAAGGGTTTGGATGAGTTTTGAGATTTTTCTGTTTCCAATTGATTTGTTAAAGGTAGAATAAGATGTCCATGTCCTAAATGTAAATTTAGAAGGTGGTTGAAGAGAGGTAAAGTTTATGAAGATTTAATATTGATGAAATTCCCTGCTCAATATTTATGTTGTATTTGGCACGAAAAATCAAATGTTACAGAAAGGTTGAGCACTGATGTCAATCCAAAGAATGAGATCCCAACTTCATCTACAATGTAAAATGAAATAAAAAACCTTATAAATGATGCATTTGGCATGTCAAGACCCCACCATCAACATCAAAACATATCAGAACAACCAGATGAGGGTGCTATAAACAGTAATATGACAAGTGATGTTTTTGAGACTGTATAACAACCAGATCAAGATTTTAACATATCATTGGATCCTTATCTTGATTATGTGGAGACTAATTTAATAGAAAAATTCACTAAGGAAAATACATTTCATGGTTTAGTTGACGTTTGAAATTAAGATTTGTATAGTGGATGTTTGAAATATTCAACACTTTATTTTCTGCAGAAGTTGTACCCTATCAAATGTCTATATAGAATTACAAATAAGGAAATGTCCATGATATTGGAATTGTTGCGTGATGCATTTTCTAAAGAAGACATCCCCGAGTCTTTTTATGATATGAAAAATTTGTTAACAGGCTTGGTCTGAATTATACAAAAATACATGCATGCCCCAATGATTGTATGATTTATTGGCGAGAGGATTCAAGTAGATAGGATTGAAAAAAATGTTCTTCTTCTAGATGACAGTCAATGAGTGGTGTTGGAAGTATGAATCAACATACTACCATGAAGAAGAAGAAAAGGAACACACCTAAAAAGGTTTTTAATTACTTTCCTTTAAAGCCTCGATTACAAAGATTATTCATGTCATCAAAAACTTCTGAACATATGAAGTGGCATTATGTAGATAATAACAATGATGGGTTAATGTGACATCCACAAGATTCAAAATCGTGGAAGAAAATTGATTCATTACATCCAGATTTATCCGCTGATCCTAAGAATGTTCGATTGGGATTAGATGCCAATGGATTCTACCCATTTGGGATATTGAGTACCAGTTATAACATTTGACCAGTTGTTTTGATCCCTTACAATCTACATCTATGGATGTGTATGCATCAAACATATTTTTTCATTTCGATGATTATTCCTCGAAAACCAGTGCCTGGAAATGATATTGATGTATACTTTCAGCCTTTAATTGAATAATTATAGGAGTTATGGAGAAATGATGTTGATACATATGATGATTCTTATAAAAAAATGTTCAAAATGCATGATGCTTTAATGTGGGCCATTAGTGACTTACCTAAACATGGGAATTTATCTGGTTGGAACACTTACACGAGTTTGGATTTTCCTATTTGTAAATTTGATTTTGAGCCCAAATGGATACCTCACAGTAGAAAATGGTGCTTCTCATGACATCAAAGATTTCTCGATGCATCTCATAGATTTCGGCTGAACATATCAAAATTTAACGGTTTCATTGATTGTAGACCACCTCCAAAGTTGTTAACTGGTTCTGAAATATTGGCACAAATTGGAAATTTTGAAATGGAATTTGGGAAGTTTAATCATTTGAATGATAGTGGGAAACAAGTTTGGAGTGCATCGTCAAGTGAAATCTTAACGCAACAATGGCAGAAAAAAGTATATTTTTCAAACTTCTGTATTGGGAATTTAATTTTTTACGACATAATCTTGATGTGATGCATATTGAGAAGAATGCCTCTGACAATTTGATCTTCACATTTCTTAATGATCATGTAATGTTGAAGGATCATATTAATGCTTAGAGATAATTACAAGTAATTAACATAAAACTTGATCTCTGGCCAAATGAGAATGAAAAGTATGATTCGACAAATTTTTCAATGAAAAATTGCGATGAAGATACATTCCTTTGAATTTTAATGAATGTTAAGGTATCTAATGGGTATTCAAGTAACATCTAGAGGTGTGTTGACTTAAATAATCATAGGTTATATGGATTGAAAAGTCATGATTCACATATTTTGTTATAGTAGTTATTACCGTTGGGATTACATAAATTATTACCTGAAAAAGTTACTGTTGTTGTACTCCAATTCTGCACATTTTTTAGACAATTGCATGAGAAATATCTACATCCATTTGATCTTGAAAACCTTCAGGAGAGGTTTGTATTGACACTTTTTGCAATAGAGATTATCTTTCCTCCGTCATTTTTTACCATCATGATGCATTTAATTGTGCATTTGGTTGAGGAAGCTAAATTAGGAGGCCTCATACATTATCGATGGATGTATCCAATTGAGAGATACTTTATTTATATGTTTTTCAGTTAAGTAAAGAGTTCTTTTCACTTAATTAAATGCATAATTATGTTTTTTTATTTTATTTCACAGATATCTTGGAAATTTTTAATCATACGTGATAAATAAAACTCAACCAGAAGGCTCTATTGCTAAAGGCTATTTAGCAGTAGAGTGTCTTACCTTTTGTTCTAGATACTTGTATGATATTGATACAAGATTTAATTGATCTAGACCTGTTTAAGACACATTGACTCAATCTCAAATATATGTGAAATCAAAAATATTTCTTACTATTGGCCGATCAGTTGGGAGGACCTAAAATGTTACACTGATAGAAATGGAATTATTACAGGCACATAGATATGTGCTGCTGAATAATGATATTGCAGATCCATTTATTGAAGAGTTGAGGACCCAAAAAAAGAGACTAATGATAGGCCGAAAAAAAATGAGAAAGATATAATGAAAGCTGTTAATAAAGAGCTAGTAGAATGGTTTGTGCGACATGTAAGTTTATAAATATTACAATAAATACAGATATTAGGTTGACACATATATTTTGTAAATCTAACAATGTATATTTCTTTAGATCATAAATACTGATACTCGAGAAGAGTTTTCAGAATATTTGAAGTTTCTTGCTTGAGTTCCTCTAAAACAAGTTAGAATGTTCGATGCTTACAACGTGAATGAATTTAGATTTCATACAGTTGATCAATAAGAGCGTTTGAAAAAATAGAATAGTGGTATATTTACATTTTCTAAAGTGGAATACTATGGAAATATAATGGATATTATTGAATTAAACTACCATTATAATTTTTCAGTTGTTTTATTTAAATGCAATTGGGTCGATTTTATCAGAGGTGTTAAAAGAGATTCTTTTCAATTTACTTTTGTTAAATTCTCTCACTAGATGGATGTTGGTGATCATGAATTGCATGATCCAAATATCTTATCTTCGCAATATAAAATGTTATATTATGTGAATGATGTTGTGTATGAAGGGTGGAGTGTAGTTTCTCACGTAAAACAAATAGATTTGTATGATATGGGTGATGAAGTAGAAGATTTGACCTCTGACATTGAATCTCATCAACATCAAGAAGCATACTTATTTTTCTATCATGATATTCAAAATATTAGTCTATCAAGGATGGATGAATTGGATGAAGTAATGGAGCAATAAACTAACATGATAGAAGGGGAAAATGATTAACTGTATAATTATACATTCATTTAGCAACCACTTATTTAATTTGTGCAGTCATTCATTATCATTGTTTTGTATATTTTGTTTTTTATTACTATGCATCTGTTATTATTTTTATTTATTTTTGCATATTTTTTTTGAAATATATGTTCTGAACTTAATTTTATTTGATTAAATGACATGAATTCCAAGGATCAAGCGTTATACTGTTTGGAATCTGATCAGACAGAAGATAGTTGTCCCATTTGATTCACATGGGGTCCCTACGGATGACGCCGTAGGATTACTTGGCCAGATTATAGGCCAGCTGGCTATGGATCTAGGTTTCCTTCCTATTTCATATGATGATTGGAGGAAGATATATGCTTTGCAGAATGTATTGATTGATTAATATCATAAGATGACCGAATCTACCCCTGTGGTATTGCATCGATTGGTGGTGAGAAGGTAAATCACGAAAATTCAAAATCATTTAGTTTGAAATCATTTATTAGTTTTAAGTTTAAATATAAATATACAACAGTATTTAATTTTCAATATAATGTTCTTACCTGTGGTATAAGGAAGTAAAGATGGAGGTGGAGAGGGTGATGAGCTGTGTTCATCATCGGACAGTGATTAGTTGTATTGTTGATATGTTGGACAAATATGGTAACAATCAGTTTTTATATGTATCATGTGTGGCACAGAGTTTCCACCAAACACTTTCATGACCTAACATTTTTTTTTGATTTCTCATGTTTCCTTTTATGTATTATGAACCTAGTCTTCCAAATACACTAGGAATTTAAAATAATTATATTGTATTAATGGATATTTATATTTATGAATCATATAATAATGCTCCTCCTATCCTCTCCTCTCAAAGGGTTGGATTGATCCCCATTATCTTGTGTTTAATTTAATCTCTATCAATTGAGTTGTGTATCACTCGGTGAGTCTAGGAATATTGCTTCTTTCTTCCTACATTTATCTCCTCTCTAGATGCATTGTGTTGGTGCATCTAAATTCACCATATTATAAGGGAATTCATATGTTTCCATAATTTCTCTCAATATGGATAGAAACATTCCTTGATATTGGTCATGTCGATCATCCAAGGTATTTGGTAGGTGGTCTATAGAATTTCCCATAGAGTCTTAATATTTTATAAATTATGACACTAAGATTTCAGGAAGGACTTCTATGCTGCAACTTTTGAATTTGTTGTTTAATTTTTTGAACATAGTTCATTAGGATTAGTATCCCTTGTTTATTAAATTTTCCATGTTAAGGACCATGAACATAAAATTTGAACTGCACATAATGGTGTAATCCTTTAATGACTTAATATAATTAGTTTTTCTCTAATAAAACTCCCTTTTAAGTGTATTGTTTTATAAACTATCAAATTGAAGTTCAAATTAATTATGGGAGGACGTGACAAATGCCTATGTATGCCTTAGTGACCAAACCATATTTTAGGTGGGTAGGGCCTAAGTCATATTGAGGGAACTAGATTTTCTCATATGGAATTAAGGCTAGCATGGCCTACCACATACCTTTGCATGTATGGTGTTAACTACCATGGGTAGTCCACATGGACCTATTACTTTTATTTAATTCTCAGAAACCTTTAATTATGATATGGACTACCTAATTAATTAAATGAAATTGTATGAGTTATGGATTGATTACTACATTTACCTTATGAATTTATAATTGAAATGGATTATGGGTGTGAACCTCATTAAATCCACTTGATTTATAATATGGCATGACTCTACACATGGAATCATTAGTATTTAAAACTTAAAGAAAATCAATGTATTAGTTACACCTTGAAAGACACTTGTTTTCCTCTATACGAAATACTAAGGATGGGATCATAGGTTATTGATAATTTGTACGTCAGGGGTGATACATGTTATATCATGGATGATCACACTGTTCAGGTTACTTAGCTTCATATGAGTAACACTAGTTCCCAAGGGGGAACACATGGATGGGCTTGGTGGAAAGATTATTACACCATGTAATGAGTGATATTCTGGCATGTTTTTGTGGATTTGAAAGTTCTTTTTTCTTATGAAATTGTTGGTTTCCTTGTATTCTTTTGGATGTAGGATGTATGTGTATGTTAAATTGGAATGGTTTTTTTAGGGTACTGGTACTGGGGATGCAGAATTAGCTATGTTTTTTTAAATCTAGATTTAGTGGCGGTTTAAACCACTGCTAAGTAAATGGATCATATTTAGTGGTGGTTAAAAATGCCGCTATAATTTGGTATTTTTCTATTGGCGGAAGTTAAAACCACTGATACATACAATAATTTAGCAGCGGTTAAAAGAACTGCTACACAATTTTCATCTTCCATTATCATTTCATGGTGGTTATATTGATTTTAGTGGCGGTTGTCTTGGAGAAAATGAAATTATTTTTTTTGCGGAGGTGTAAAACGCAGCGAAAAAAATAATTTTCCGCTGGGAGAACCGCCACTAAAACCACAGAAAACAGCCGTGAAATGCATTCACTATGACGATTACCATAAACCGCCGCTAAATTTAAGAAATTTCTGCGTATTGTATGCTGACACACAATTTAGTGGTTGTTTCAAAAAACCGTTGCAGCAGCATATTACAGCGGTTTAAACCACCGCCATATCCATGAAAAACTACCGCGATGTGGTGATTTTCCTGTAGTGCATATTTTTCTCTTCCATAATTTTCTTCTCTTACTTCACTTAAGATCCATAGGACATGGAGAATTATTTACTTAACTTGTTAATAGATGATACTATTTTCTGATATGATGAGGATACCTTAGTGATTATTTCCCTTCTAAAGTTTGGATTTATACCATGAAAGATATGATCCTTATTACTCTTTTCATCACATGCATTGGTGGAGTTATCATTCCTTCTTCTAGGTGCCATTTCTGAAAAATTACATATTCTGGATTAGCTCATAAAATTCTGAACTCTCTGTAACTATAAACGTGGTATATTACATAACAAAAATTTATGCATTGTAAATCCTAGAACCATATACTTTGGAAGCATAAATTCTTCATAACGATATGTAAGAAAAATGTGAATTATCCTAAGAATATCCCCTAGAGTGTCAAAATAGTTGTGTAGTAAGGCCCATTGTTGTGTACCAGGTTACCTCATGTCATGCCCATAACCCCTTGTATTAGTTGTTACTCCTTGGTACATCTGTGCCAGAAACACGTCCAATTGTAGTATCCAGACACAGATGTATTTATAGTAATACCTACATAATATCTACCTTAACAAAATTATAGGATTTTATTCTATAATTATCCTCAATTTCTATCTGAGGGTCATTCTCCATAATCTTTCTTTTATAAATCTAGTTCCTAAGGTTTCTATTAAACTTACTCTAATACCAACTGTAACAACCCGACCCCAGAAACCCAGATCTAGTGCATTATTTTATTACATTGTCATGATTACAAGGAATAAAATCATGATGGACCAATCAGTTTAGTTGTCTTCAAGAAACCAGATATATACATGGAACCCATTTTACAATAGGAGAAGAAAAAAACATATAATACATAACAAAATCTAATAATCTGCATCTTTGAAAAATCAATAAATGACATCTTATTCATAACCTGGGTAAGGAAAAAATGAAAGGGGTGAGATAAAATGATCATTAAGGGTTAAATATAGTGGAATAATGAAACAATAATAATTTAATCATAATCAATTATACATAATCAATATGACATGGCTAATAATTAAAAAACACAGGCCATCAATAAACTGAGAATGAAAATGCATCTATAGATTTTTTAATAGTGAAAACCTCATGGAAAGTAATAATTGAATTATAAATAAAGTGATTGATTATTATTTTCATGTCATGTATCTACAACATGAACCATCATACCGTCGAGACAGTTTAAATATATGTGTAGAAACTCTTATGATTATGTTTTGGAAACAAACTCGAAGGGTCTATCACCAATTGTTTTGTCTCATGAGACTTATCAATGCATGGAGGGGCTATAGTGGACCCATACATTATTGAAATTAAAAATAATTCTCAAAAAAATACTTAATTATAGAACAATATGCCTTATCAATTTCTGTATTGAGTAGAGGATACAAATTCATCAATATTTTCATAGTTAAAACAACATTCAAAATAAACACCATTTATAAAAGGGCATACGACTAAGACAAAAATCATATCCACTATACAATAATATGGATATTTAATAGTAATTTAATTTCAAATAAAAATTGATCTCAAAGGGGAAGTAGATACCCCAGATAAAAATTATTAGGTGCACAATACCAAGTAAGTCTCAAAGAAATGGAAATTGAGATGAAGTCCCTTACCACATCGTAATCAATCGAATCACATGACCAAAAATTGATAATCAACAAATAGATCATTGAATATCATGAATATAAATAGAATCATGATATTATATATCAAGTGGTACCATAAATACACTAAATACAAGAAATAAGTGATGAATAATGGAAATCTCACGGAAATAAAAGTGAGATGAGAAATACCCTACCTTATGTCTGAATGTGTTCTTCACTTGATCTTAATGTCCTGATTAATTAGATTAAATCCATTAATTAGTTAATTAATAACCTTATATAAATTTATTTTATTTATTATAATTTTATTAAGTTAATTTATGGCCTTTTTTATTAGTTATAAGATGCAAATTTATTGCTCAAGAGCGTTTGTTTCCTTGGTTTTCATTATCGACATACTTTTGTAGGATTATAGAAGTTCATGTGGAACAGATATAATTATACAGAATTGAATTTATAAATTATTAATGAACATAAATAAGTTTAAATGGTTATTTAAATGATTTTTTTACATGTTATGATGATGAATCATTAGATAATTTATTTAGTGATAATCGTTTAGATTATTAGAGCGGTTATTGATCACAACAAACTAATTTTGTTTTATCATTTAGTATTATGTAAATATGTTACTTCCAGAACATAAAAAGGGTTATATTATAAATTTTACAATATTTTTCAACCATTAAAATGGTTTCATGAATAGCTTTGAATAATAATTTTAATAATGAAACTTTGTCATCCATGAAGGTTTAAAATTGGTACCTCCCAGACAATGATTTCGTTTATAAAATAAAAGAGGAAGAGTAAGGAAATTGATAATGGTTATTACATTAAAATGATATAATTACATTATATAGATGATACTGGAGTTATCATGATCAATTGGATAAAGTAGGTTAGAAGAGAATAAGAAAAGAAGATAAATTGAAATGAAATTAATTGAAAAAGGAAGAGGATTTACCTCTTGAAATAACCTCCTTGAGAACCTACTTAAGGGAAAGGGTTTTGGTATTTTGGAAAGACCAAGGTATCCTGGGTGTAGGGTGGTACTAGGGAAGAGTATTTGGGAAGATTATTTAGAAGCTTCAAGGCTTATAGGAGTGAGGAGAAGGGGGGGGGGGGGGTTGTGAGGGGTGATTTTTATAGTGGAGGAGAGGAGTGATTTCTCAATATTTTATTCATTATTTTATTATTTTGCTCAATACAAGAAATAGTATTGATTCTTGTGACAAAAAACAGTAATAATTTCATGTTAGTTATAAAAAATGTCCATTTACATCATCCATTACTCAAGCATGATGCAAAAATTCATTTATTTTTCATATTTTGTGAATTATCGAATTTCACTATTCACAAAATTCAAGTATTTCAGAAAAATCATAAAAATTCACCCTAACAATTTTTCAAAATTTAGAATCCAAAAATGAACTCCATTTTATGAAAATAATTTTCTATATATGACAAATTTTATTTTTAATTAAAATCATTATTTACTCAAAAAATACAGATTTTAAAATTATAACTGATTTTATAACACCCTAGAAAATTATCCAAGGCCTCATTAGATTATCCTAAAATCAAAGGGAAAAAAATATTAATTTAGTAATACATTTTATAAAAACAAATTTTCTTTTAAATAAATTTATTAAATATAAAATTATAATTAAGTATTTATTGCTTAAAAAAATACCGACACTTAATTATTAATTTTTAAAATATTCAATTTTATTTATAAGGTGCCAAAATTTTATCTATACATTAATGGATGAGGTTACTATTTATTAGGGTCATATTACAATCCACCAGGGTACATTACTATTCATAAGGGTAAGTTACTGTTCTTAAAGGTAGATTACTATTCACCAAAAATTAAGTTGATCCTATTAGAATCTAAATAACTTACTGAACAAGACCGTGTATATCAATTTTTCCAAATTAAAATAACAAAAGTGGAAAAATTAAGTTTAATTATTAGGTTATAACTATCTTCAATACCAAAGTTTTGTTTCGTAGAGACTCAGTGTTGCATGAATAATAAGCTATCTAATGAATTGAAATTATTTAAGAAGAAACATATCATAAAATATTGGGGTGTCATATTAATAGTGAATATATTCATAACATAATTTAGTATTTATAAAAATAATTATAATAATCAATATATATATTATTCTTTAAAATATTTAATTAAATAATCTATCGATAAAATATATACATTCATATTAAAATATTCACTTACACAAACTAATAATGTAAAATAGTATTTGTTTTTTTAGAACACTAATTAATTAATTTGAAAGCTATAAATTATTAATATTTAAAAGTATTTTTACTAATTAAAACACTTAATTTTAAATTATTTTTTTTTATAACTTCATATATTTAAAATTAAGAAACAAATTACTAGGGTGTTACAAAAATTCAATTCATATAACCCATTAACCCATTAAGGCCAAGTCAACCATCTCATAATATCCAATTGTCAATTAATTCATATCACATTAATTGACCAATTACACAATCCCAATTTCCTATGAATTCCACAATCAGACATTCCATTCATTAATTAACTAATTAATTTATCTAATTCCACCAATTTCATAATTATAGCATTCCATTAATTAATTCACCAATTAATTAATCCAATTACACCAATTACATAATAATAACATTCCATTAGTTAATTCACCTATTAATTAGTCCAATTCCACCAATTGCATAATTATTACATTCCATTAATTAATTCACCAATTAATTAAACCAATTCCACCAATTAATTTATTCAATTCAAGATTAAATTGACAAATGTGAAATGTGAAATCTAAAAACACATTCATACAACTATAATCAAGACTATGGTAATTGAATTTTGACCACATAACTAAAAATTGATGATGAACTTTCACCAATGGAAAACTCTGAATAAATCAAAACAACCACGATCATGAAAAAGAACGAGATCTAGATCTAAAACCTAAATCCAAAATCAAACGGATAAGACCTATCAAAACCTAGATATATAAAAACCTAGATCTATATACACCACCAATGGAGGGAAACATCCCTTTAAAGGATCAGTGAAAGGCGAGAGGGAGGGAGGAAACCAATCAGGATGAGAATCTCTTACTAGGAGAGGTGAAGATATTCAATCCAGACTTCAAATCATCAATAATGGAGTTCAAAAGGACTTGGAATCCATCCGAGAGCCTCAAAAAATGAGATAATTCATTTAGGGTTGAGATAGGGTGTTTAAGGGTATAAGACACTGGTTTGGGAATTTTTAAAATAATTTTTGGTTGATTAAAATTCTGCACACTTGATTTCCTGTTAGTGCCGCATGGTTTCCCCTAATTGTGTGACCTAACTATGAGCCTCACCTAGGGGTATCGCATGGTTACTCTTAAGCGAGAACACATTTTAAAAAACCACGCACCAGCCATATGAATCCACTCTGTTTGGGTTCACATGGTTTGCTGGGTTGGGTGTAGGGTTTGGGCAACCCGTACTCCAACCGTGCACTACCCCTCTTCCATACAAAATTATCCAGTTCCACCAAAAAACTCTTCAAGGTAAAACTAAAACTAGATATACTCAAAACAAGGAAAATTGTATAAATATAAATGAGATTAATACACCTATATAAAAGTTTGAGATCTTACAATCTCTCCCACCTCATAATAGCTTATCTTCAAGTTATTCTCTCAAGTATCTCTCAGATTCCGAGTAAAAAAGGCCAGACCACTGAGACCACATATCTGCCTCTCAATCCCAAGTTTCCTCTTAAAAAAGTCCATGTTCCCACAATACATGAACTATCATCATGGTATTTACCCACAACACTTTCTTATTGTGAACTAACACACGTATCAGATGATCCTCAAAGGATTCATAAGTTTCAAGATCAACATCATCCACATTGATCACATGAGAAGGGTCAGGGTGATACCTCTGAAGATTTGACCCCTGAAAAATAGCATGCATGGAACTATACCTATATGGAATATCCAATAAGTACGCTATCGGTCTGATTCTCTCCACAACCTCAAATGGTCCCACAAACCTGGGTGCCAGCTTGCCCTACCTCTATATCCAATGGTGGCCCAATCTATGTGACAACCGAAGGAAGACACGATCAATCTCTACAAACTCTAGGGGTCATCGATGTCGATCGATATATGACTTTTTACTTCTCTGAGCTGTATCCATATGCTTCTGAATCAGTTAAAACTGCTCTAACTTCTCTTTCCTGAGACTTATTCCCAACATATATGACTCACTTACCTCTATCTAGCATAGAGGTGATTTGCATGGACTACCATAAAGATCCTCATATGGTGACTTATGAATAGTTTCCTGATAACTATTGTTATAGGTGAACTCCACAAGCATTATGTGCTTCTCCCAAGACACCTCAAAGTCTATAATAAATTCGTGAAGCATATACTCAAGAAACTATATAGTATGTTCCGATTGACCATCTTTCTATGGGTGGAAAGTCATACTCAACAAAACTTGTGTACCAAGTGCCTTATGAAATCCCTATCAGAAGCATGAAGTAAAAGATGAGTCATGTTCTAAAACAATACTCCATGGAACCCCATGTAGATTGACTATATTCTAAATGTACATATCTTCTAATTGATCCACTGAGAAGGTCTCCCATATAGGCAAGAAATGCACTACATTTTTCAAAGGGCCCATAATTAGACAAATAAGTTCATTATTCAGAGGTATACTTAGGAGACCCACTATGAAATACATGGTAACGTTTTCCCACTTCCATTACAGAATGGGAAATGACTGTAGTAAACCTCCAAGTCATTGATTCTTGGCCTTCACCTATTCATAGGTTTAGCATCATGTCATGAAACCTAAAATCTTATTTTTCCCACCCAATTACCAAAAATTTCATCATAGGTCACAATACATTTTGGTCACAAATAGATACACCAACCACTTTGAGGAATGAAATTAATGCATTAGCTCCTCCCATATTCTCATAGGTACAAAAATATGATTCTAGACATAGATGATATCATACTCATATATGCTTTAATATGAAGGTGTCTACCCACCATCAAAGCATTCCCTTAAGGCTAAACATTCCAGATCCTCATACTTCCTATCCAAGATCCATCTCAAAAGAGTATATTCCATTGAAACTAACATGAGAGTCATTTTCTCATGGATCTCCTAAGATACAACATGCATCTATTCTAGTAAATTCATCATCACCCACTCAACACTAGGCTCCTAAAATTCTTGAGTATGAGTTTTCCTATTAAATTTTTAGCAACACTGTTTCCATTCCCTGTCATATATACTAGATCAAAGTCAAATGGATTCATATGATCAACCCATATCCACTTATTGAGATTCAAATCTCATTGGGAAAATATATAATTTAATCTCTTATGAATAGTATACATAGTAAACTTTTCACCCAACATATAATGCTTCCCACACTTCAATGCATAAACCAATATAGCCAAATAAAGGTCTTTTATATGGTAATTATGTTCATGTGGCCTCAACTACCGAGACCCATATGCCACAACCCAATCTTGCAGAATCAACACTTCTCTGAGACCAATCCCAGAATCAGCACAAAATAATGAATACTTATGAACAAGCTCGGGTAAGATCAATATTTGTTCCATTGTCAAGCACTTATTCAACTCCTGGAATTCATTCTCAGATGATATAGACCATTCAAACTTTATCCCCATCTTTTTTAAGTTCTAATGTGGTGATGATAAATGGAAAAAGTCCTAAAATTAACCTCCTATAACATATTTCTAGTCCTAGAATGCTACATATATCAAAAATGTTTTTGGGTTTCTCCCAAGAAACAACTACCCAAACCTTCTCTGTGTCCACTAACACACCTTACTCTAAGATGATGTGACCCAAGAAGCGTACCCAATCAATAAAAAATTGAAACTTAGATAGATTGGCATATATACGATTCTCTCTCAGTGTACTCAGGATGATGTCAAGATATTGGGCATGATCATCATGAATCTTGGAGTAAACCAATATGTCATCCACAAACACAACCAAAAACCGATCTAGGTATGGGTGGAATATTTATTTCATCAGGGCCATAAACTCTACTAGTGCGTTCTTCAGCCAAAAAGAAATCACTGTGAACTCATATTGGCCATAAATTCTTCTAAAACAAGTCCTCGGTATTTCAAAATCTCAAAATCTCGACTGATGATACCCTGATCTCAAGTCAATCTTGGAGAAAAAGAGCTACTCTCAACTATTTAAAAAGTCTCTTGATACATAGAAGAGGATACCAGTTCTTTAAAGTCATCCGGTTTAGCTTCTGATAATCAACACACAAGCGTAAGGTCCTATCATCATTCTTCACAAGCAACACTAGAGGAACCCAAGGTTATGTACTTGGATGGATAAAACCCTTATCGATCAACTCTTCTAGTTGAGTCTTAAGAACTTTAAGCTATGTTGGTGCCATTTTATAAGGTGGAATAGAAACAAGCTCAACTATCAGCATGAGATCAATAGTAAATTCCAAATATCTATTAGGTGGTGGCCTTGCTAAGTATTTAGGAAACACATCTTGAAACATGTCCACTAAAGGTTGAAAGTAATCATGATTTACACCATCATTATCCAGCAATAGACTAGAAATCTGGGCAGTGAAATCCCCCAATTTCTGATGAACTGGCCCTGCATGGCCAACATGGATATCCCACTCTCCACAGTGAATATAATTATCACCCTTAGGATATTTGAAAGTCGCTCTCCTATGGTAACAATATATGTGGGATCAGTATGCTACCAACCAATCCATACCCAAAATTAATTCAAAGCCTGACATGTCAAGAATGTAATGAACCTATAGAAAATGATAATCCCCAACCTCGAGAGAACACCCCTTGCACAAACAGATGTCTCTCGATCATAATCCCAATGGTGTATCTATCTCCATAACCCCACTCAAAAAATCCAATGCTAGGCTCAAACCATTTATAAGTTTTATAGATACAAAATAATGAGAGACACCAGTATCAAATAAAGCACTTGATATCATAGAATCTATAAGAAAAATACCTCTAAATATTGATGTTCTAGCCTCTATATCCACCAATGTAAGATGAAATGCATGCAAATATCTAGCCCCCATTCCCTGTGATTCAGTATGAGTCCCTTTAGCTACACCAATCTACTGATATAGGCACTCTTTCCCAGAAGTACCATATCCACTGCCTTGACCACCATGGCCAGTAGTACTATAACTTCCAAACTGATATGGTGTAGAAGATCCCCTTCCACACGCTGATTCTACCTAATTATTTTATCATTACCAATCTACCATGGATTCCTGGTGAACCTCTATAGACATCCAATCCTATCGCAAGATCTGAACTCTAACAGTGGTTGGGGACAGTGCCTATGGAGGTGTCTCGACCTAGCACACCGATGAAAGATCACTCGAGAAAGGTCTTGTGTAACTGATCCTCCCCCTGGTCACTCTTCTTTCCACTGATTTTAATAACATTCTCATAAAAACATTTACCACTTTCTAAATTAGTACCTCCTAACAGTCTAGCGGAAACCATCTATCGTCCACTAGAAGCCTACTTCAGGTTCCCCTCAGATATGAGAGCCCGATTTAGCACCTTAGAAAACTTCTTCTGCCTGAAGATATTCACCCAAGACTTAATTTCACATTTAAACCCATCCTGAAACTATTTTTCCATAGTATACTCATCTACTTCAAATGCTGGAGTAAAGAACTACAAATATGTAATGTGTCCTGCATAGTCCATCAAAGACATATTCCCTTAATTCAAATAAAGAAACTCAACTTATCTATCCTACATGAGTGTATCAGGGTAAAAGTGATTTAAGAAATTCTGATAAAATTCCTTCCACTCTATAGTCTCAAGATTTCCATCCTTAGTCTATATGTTCCTCCAATTCCTCTCTTGACATGTAACATGTAAGTATCTAATTTTACTTTATTCTCAATAGGAGTCTCCAAGTTGTCAAGAAACATCTGGATAGACTCAATCCAGAACTCAACTTCCTCAGATCCACCCTCTCCAGTAAATTCTTGAGTGTGTTGCAACTGAAACTCCCATGTTAGGCCAAACATACTCTTAACAACCCTCTTTTGGTCTCTCTCCATGAACTGTATAAACCAAGAAAATTTCTCTTGGAAATTCTCATTGACTTCCACACTTGACACTACAAGTGCCTTAAGTTTCACCAATGGAGGCACATTTCCAGCAATGTCCTCCTATCGCCATATCAACAAGAATCATCTTGGAGGCATATCTATACAATTAAAAACACACATCTTATGATAGATAACAAAACTTTAAATCATTTATGCAATAGGGATTCAAAATAATCCATTAAAAGTCATCCCCTAAAACCTTCCACACTATCATAATCTAGGCACTATCAATATGCTTAACCATCCTACATCTTGTTCATGGTTGAAAAAGGGTAAACACATTCTCATCATTCAAATTTTCCATTATACACACATTTATTCACACTTTTCATCATTTTAAAACTTTCAATTCATATTTGGAACCTTTTTCATTTCAATTATACAAGCAAGGAAGAAAAAATTTGTTTTAACAACATACACAAAGCCTATTTGTCCATGCATTCCTAAAATGATGCTTATCACAAAATAATAAAAAGTGACTAGAATGATGCATGCATACTTAAATCTCATGAAATATTAGTTCGTGACTCAAATCTCATAAATTATAAAAAAATCTCAAAAAAGAAAAACCACATTACACAACAAGTGCATCACTGGAGGTGAAATAACATCCAACTGTAACAACACACATCAATAATAATAATTCCACCGTAGGTACTAGGATTTTACCTTCATACATGGGTTAGATACTCCTATTAATGAGATATCAACCAAGGCACAACCCATCATATTCTCTTGTATAACTTTCCCAAATAGTAAGAAAAAAGAAAATAAAAGAAAATCCCCTTTGATATGACGTTGTAATGTCACGACCCGGGTACCACATACCCGTTCCCCAAGCCGGTCAATCACATGACCTCCAGAACACTTCCCCATACACTAGAGGCTGCCGACTAGTAGTGAGGATCTGGTATATCAATATGGGGAGACTATACCCTCTTTATCAAAGCAGCACAATAGTATAAATAACCCATAATAACCAAATGATATTACCAATAACTAGAAAAACAAGTATCAATTGATGAATAAAATATGAATATAATATCCAAACCAGAACAGTATATATGTCATTCCAAATACCTGTCAAGTGTCAATATGAAAAACCCAAAATAAATAAAGTCACTGAATACTCCCAAGAGGGTCTAGAGTCACATTCGGTTCCCTTATCCATGATCCATCCCAAGTTATCTATCTAACATAAGTCCCTTTCTTTTATCCCATCCTACAAACATGAAGTATATTGGAGTACCGATTTGGAATCTTGAGTAGGGTGTGAGTAAAAACCAGTAGGCCACCAGAAACGGTGTGTAAAACATTATCCAAACAATAATAGTGTTTACAATAGCATAAATAATACAATACAAGCAATAAATTCAACAATTTATATTTATTTAATTATTCTTTATTTAACTACATAAGCCCCCATGTTCCTATGGAAACCCACACCATCAATAACTACTTCAACCCATGTCGGAGTCTGAATCATATCACATTTTTATATCACAATTCATTATAACACATGGACTTTTATTATGCATTTCATTTCAATTCATACTACTACTAATTGGAACCGTGGTCCAATGCAAACAATTTGGGTCTAGAATGCCATGTATAGCACCCCATGGGTTTTTTAGGTAGTAGTCCATGATCCATAACTCATTTATAAAATAATCACACAAGCGGGGTTTTGTAACAACAGTTAGTGTCCCACACTCATTTATAAAATAATCACACTAGTGGACTTTTGAAGTAGTAGTCTGTGTCCCACACTCATATATCAAATGCATCAGATCAGGATACAAGATTCACCTCTAAGTTCTAGAAAAGTCTCCAACATGTTCTAAACACCAATATGAACTTCAGTACGGATTATCATCCTTAAACTGGTGTCCAATATGAGTGAACTATTTGGGCACTGGAAAACATGTTGAGACCATGTTCTATGGATTTAAAAGGAGGATGAGACCAACATATACCTCTATCCAAGTTTACTTACAACAAAAGTTTCCAATAAAGAATCTAAATCAATCCATATGAAGCCCTTTTTGGGAAAAGATGCAGAACACATTCATAATGGGAAGAATATGGTGAACATAGTATGCTATGACCTAAAATGGTCAAATAAATGGTATAAAAGGTGAAAACCATTCATTATCACATCTTGGAAACCCAAAGAATAAAAAATATCTATGCAAAAAATCATCTATGAGACCCAGAGTTTAAGGTTAGAGATATGTAATTCCTCCACATATCTCCATTGAAGATGATCATGATATTTGGGAAGAATGGAAAGCTAAGTCCTAGGTACATCAACCCCTTAAATATTACTGATCATGTTAGAGCTATAGCTTATCGAATATCATTTCCACCAACCATGTATCAAGTACATTATTTATTGAATATAACCCTATTAAGGAAGTATATACTATATCCCTCACATATACTTAATTTAGAGGCAGTACGGTTGAAAAATGATCTCTCTTGCGAGGAGCAGACGGCGAAGATCATTGACCATAGAGATAAAGTTATATACAACAAGTCTACTTACCTGGTCAATGTACTGTGGTGGAACCATGGGTATGAAGATGAATTATGAGAACTAGAGGAATTGATGAATGAGAAGTACCCTCACCTATTTTCACCTTAGTATGTAAAATGAAATTTGAAGGGCGAAGTTTCGTATTGGGAAGAATGCAATGACCCATAATTTTATCAATGGAAATTACCTTCTTATAATTATGTTATATAGAATAAAGTTCATACATCACATAGAGAAACCAATAAAAACTTTATTCTCAAAAATGGATGATTAAATAAGTTGTATTTATAGAAATTAAGGAACCTATACCAATGGAATAGTAACTTGACTGTAGGAATAATACTGTAACCATTAGGAATAGTAATCCGACCATTAGAATAGAAAACTAACCTATAAAAGTATAAATTAAATTTAGGTATTTTATAAAGGAAAATATGATATATTTATATCCTAGCATAAGGAAATAAATTTTTTAAAATTGATAAATTAAGTGTTGGTATTTTTTGTGAAACACAAATGTTTGTTTATAACTTTATAATTAATATAATGATTTAAAAGAAAATTTATTTTTATAAAATAGATTTAAAAATTAATATTTTTTTGTCTTATAATTATAATATAATTTTATGAGACCATAATTAATTTTTTCAAAGTGTCATAAAATCAGATATAATATTAAAATCAAAAATTTTCAAATAAATAATGATTTTAATTAAAAATTAAATTTCTCATATTTAGAATATCCTTTTAATAAAATGGAGTCCATTTTTTAAATATATATGTTTAAAAAAGGTTGGGGTGAATTTTCAGTATTTTTCTAAAATAGTATTATTTTTTGGTGAATAGTGAAATACGATAATTTATGGTATTCAACATTTTAAGCCATATACATGAATTTTTGAGCAATGGATGATGTAATCACCCCATATTTAAAACTCACGCGCACTATTTACTATATTATCCACTATAATCAACCCCATTGATAATCTTGAGCCAAAATAATAAACTAATGAATATAATAATAAAAAATACCCATCTCCCCCTATAAATACCACCCCACCCCACCTCTTCACCTCACACATTCTAATCTTTCGATACTACTAATATTATACCAAATTTATCTACCAAGTATCTTCCCAACATCCTAGTCTTTCTGGTCGCATAAAAAGAGCATTTCCAAGTTAGTTTTGGAGGTTCTCAAGGAGACAATATTCAAGAGGTAAAATCCTCCACCTTTCCCTTTAAAATTATTTCTTTCATCCACCTAATCTTTCCTACACTATCCAAAGTGACATGATAACTCCAATATCATACATATACATGAATTTTATTATTTTATTGGTATATTCATCATCAAATCTATTCCCTTATCTTTTTATCTAAAAAATGAAAATATAATATTAAATAATAAAACAAAACTAGTTCTTGATGATTGAAAATTCACCAAAATAAGCTAACATTCATCATTAACATTTTATCTAATGAATAATTCTAATATATAAAAAAACCTATATATGGGATCATTTAAAATTATAGAGTTTAATTAATATCATATAATTCCACTTCATCATTTTTTATTCCATTTTATAAGAACTCCCATAATTAAACTCAAGTGAAACGATTATATAATCATGAAAGAAATGGACCCGAAACAATGGAATTAAACATTATATCTCATTAAAATGACCCTAAATGAATTTAATAAAATTATAATAAATCGAATAAATGTTCAATAGGTTATTAATTAATTAATTAATTGATTTATCTAATTTTATTATCTAGGAAATTAAGTGCAAGTTGATAATGATTTCAGGCATAAGCCAAGGGATCTCTACAAACCTCCAAATTACCTTTGGATTATGCATTATACTTCTTTACAATAACTTATTTCTTAATTATTCTTATTTAATTATTCTAAATTCCATGTATATGTTCCAAACATATGTATCCATATCAATTAATCCTTATTTTATAGGGAAAACATGTTTTAAAAGGTTCTCTTCTAAATTGTTCCCGATAAGAAACCCTGATTAGAGGGAACTCCCCAATTTCCTACCCCTTTTCAAGTACATTTCATAATATATTTTAATCCACCATTATTTTTCTAAAATCTCTGATTTCATCATGAAATAATCTCTTATTTAATTTATGGGTTTATACAAAAAATTATTCCTTTGTCCTCTTTAAAGTCTCTTTAATATTTTCCCTTAAACCGCACTAAAGTGTATTTTTATAAAGTTTCTTAAATAATATTTTTATATGTTTTTACTTTGGTTGGAAATAATTTATAATTATCTATTCCAATTTTCTCTTATTAATGTCCATGCATTATTTAAATTCATTTTTTTCATGGAAACCTTTATGATATGCCCATTTGTTATGCCTTACGACATGATTATGATACCCATTTATTTCCATGGGTATAAATTATGTTTAATTATTTATGTGGAACACAAATGATTGAAAATATTATGATGGATTCACCTAGATAGGGCTCCAATGCATTGGGTAATTTTTAGTCTCATGAGACCTCATGCATGGGATTAGGGAGTAAACCTAATACATTATGGGACTTTTCCCACCATGTGATATAGTCTTGGAAGTTATCTTTGACTCATGTTTATGTCATGTTGTATGGTTCTAATGAATTACTATGTTTCCATGATCATATGATTCCATGTTCTATGTGTTATGATTCCATGTGATTATTCATGTTTCATTCATTTTTATTTCATCTTGTTATGACTTTTAACCCATGTGCTATTCTTTATTTCTATATTTATTCCCTTATTGGTTTTATTGATCATCCCTTTGTTCATGTATTCACCAGGATATCCTATGTAGTTATAAGATATCAAAAGAATTTAGGATCTTACTATGGATATTAAATAAAATATTATTTTATTTTTGTTTCATGTTTTTTATTATGTACATAATCTTCAAAATACACCAGACTCTATGATACTTGGTTTGTATTTCATGGATAATTATGCTTAAAATCATGTAATAATACGTGTAAAAGGATAGGGTTCTATTGTTTACACTAAAAATACACCTCAACAAATTTCAAGAACATATGTGCTTAATGAATCGAAAGATTTTATTTTTTCATTAGGGAAAGGTGAGATAAAATCTAAAAGAGGAAGAATGTTGACACTGAAGACACTTAAAAATGAAAAATGAAAAGTATCTTTTTTGAGTTGCCACATCAGTATACCAATTTATGACATAATTTTTTTGATGTAATTCACATTGAAAAAATATATATGAAATTTTTATTTGAATTATTCTAAAAATAAATGGGAAGACCAAAGATGACTTTTGATATCACTGACACTTGTTGGATTGGGGTATTCGACAATAACCACATTCTATATGTATTGGTGAAAACAATGGAAAGTTCCTTGTGATTCTTATGTGATGAAAAATTTAGAGAAAAATAAAATTTTGAAAGTATTATATAATATCAAGGTTCCTGATGAAGATTCTAGTGACATTTCTAAACAAGTCAACAAAAGGGGGTTAAAACTAAAATCCATAAAAAATCATGATTTTTACACCCTTATTCACGAATTGATTCCAATATAAATCCAACATTTACTGTCCAATAATGTATGGGTGACAATGATTTTATTTTTCCATTTATATAGAGTCATTTTTGCTAAAAGGTTACCTAATTCTTTCTTGATAAAAATACAGTAAGATGTTCCATTAATTTTTTTTGAGTTGTAATTTTTTTCCTCCATCATTTTTCATTTTCATGATGAATTTTATAGTTCATATTCCATATAAAACACTTCTTGGGGGACCCGTTGTTTATTGGTGGATGTATACTACTACAATAAATATGTCCTTAATGAAATATTATGCCCAAAATAAGAATCATCCTGAAGGTTCCATTGTGAGAGGTTATTTGGATCAAGAATATATGGTTTTTTCCAATGTATTTCTTTGATGTGAGAAAAATAAATAACTGACCAATGAGAAATGAAGATGAGTATTATGGTGGAAATTGAGCCCTCATTTCCATCTCTTTCACAAATAGGAGGAATTACTAGGTCATATAAATTGGATATATTGATTCTTGAAGAGCACGATATGGCATATCACACAGTCTTGATTAACTGTTGTTTGTTTGATGACTATATCAAGTAAGTAATGTTAATATTTATATGTTATCTCATACTATATCATTTTACATACACCTTAAACTTTAATTATCATTTTATGTAGGGAACATAAAGAAATTATAAGTATATTTCATCGATCTTGGATTTTGAGAAGGAGAGAGGCTTTGCATAGTAAATATTTTCCTTCTTGGTTGAAATCAGAGGTATGATAATTACTTTAATTAACTTAAAATATAGATATTAATTTTATTTTATTATTCATATATATTTTAGTTATTGATTTTACATTTTTAATCTATCTCTAAAAAATTAAGAGCATTGTCTTTTGGTCCTAATTATTTGGTTTGTTAATGAAAATATTTTATAATCAATGGGTATAAATTTGTTACAACTCCTAGATCTATGAAAATGGAAACGCAACATGATAATATTATGTTAACTACAACAATAAACTGTTATTATAGTGCATCATATAGTAGGCGTTGATATGAAAATGTGCCTTATTATGGACTTATTGAGAAAATATTTTTATTGGATTACTAATATCATCGTCGAGTCACTATGATGAAATGTAAATGGTTTGATTCAATGATGAGACATGGTAAATTTATTTATGACTGTGAATTCAACATTATTTACATGACTCTATTCCCAACTACTGAGGAATAATATATTTTCGCATCAATGGAAAAGCAAGTTTTTATGTGAAAGATCATACGAGACTTGATTATGGTGTCATTATTGAAGTAATGCAAAGAAACATTTTTCATGATGGTGGGGAAGAAATTGAAACCATTAACACCCCCATTAGTGCTGACCAAAATATTTTATTTTATAATTCAAATTATCCCATTGTGAAAGATGATATTGAATATGAAGTAGTGGTGGGTAATATATATAATAAACCATATATGTTCACAATTCATTAAGTTTACCATGACTTGAGTTTCTCAGGTTGGTACTACTATAATTAATTTAATTTATTTTTAATTTAGAATGATGTGTTTGTTTTTGTTGCTTTTAACTAGATTCATTTCAATTCCTAAAACCAGTTTTAAAATAGGTTTTAAAAATGTATAACTTGATTTTAAATTATAGTTTCTAAGACATGTTATGACATTGTTTATGACTTTGACTTCTAAGTTGTATAAAGAATTTTTAAAAACTATTTATAAAAAATGTACATTTCATTTTTATGTAGATTATGAAAAATATTGATGAATTTTAAAGGAAGATATTATTTGATAATGATCAATGGATGTGTGAGATAGGGTTTAATCCTATGGATCCCTTAGTGAGTATAATAATTATAATATTTTTCTTTTATATTAAATTTAATATCATGTCCTTATTATTTATAATTTTTAGGGATATAAATTTGAAGAAGGGTTGAATTCTTCTCTACCTATTAGTATAGGTCCAAGTGGCTGTGTTCCTAGTGCTACATAGAGCACTTGTCATACCCATTCACACCCTGACCTACCAGCTAACACCCCATCTACTACACCTTTTCATCCTCCAATTAAACCTCCTGGGATGATCCCACCCATGACTCCATCATCATTTTATTTAGCCTCTTATTATAATTCCATGTCTACGCCACCTCTAGGGATGTTCCCACCTATTTCATATCCATATACTATGATGTATCACTAGACCTTCTATAATTATCCTACAATGTCTATGCTGACTCCATTTCCTACTATCCTTCTAGGATATAATGATTCTGTTCCTTTAGCTTCCACTCCAATGCATGATGATGACCTAGTGTATGCATTGGAACAATAACATCCTTCAGAGGCTACTGATCCAGGACATCCCAAAGATCCATCAGAGCTTAATGAGCAGCCTATATTAGGTTTTTTATTATAAATATGTTAAATCATATCACTTCAATTTTTTCCTTTTATAGTGATAATTAATTATTTTTTTCCTTTTATCTTATTTTGTGGTATCATTTAAAAGGAGATGTGGGATCAATTATATGTGTGAAGTCTGGAATCATCAAACACAAATAACGGTGGATTATAATGGAGACAATCAAATTATTAGTAAAAATACCAGGCAGTATATAAGTTTTAGGATAACTTTATCCATGAAAAATTATATCATTCTAGTGAAACTAGTCTCATGAAACAATATTAGTAATGAAATCAAGGAGAAAGCATGGGTGGAGATATGGGCAATAAAGTTTGTTAAATTGATATCTATATTATTATTTTATTTATATGAATTCACATTTTCATTAGAGTGTTAGTTTAACTTTACCAATGGTGAAGTTTCTAAGGTCACACAGTTTGTGGATATTGGGGAGTTGTGGTGATTATATAAGAACGAGTTATATGTTGGTTAGAAGAGTAGAGTTAGTTTTGATTTAGAGGGTGTACCAACATTCCATGACTGTCCAACAACACAATATCAATAAATGATCACATATTAGAAGATTAGTAAGTTTATGGTATTCTTAATCTCTAATGGTTTGAATTTAAATTTAATTATTATTAATTGTATTGATTTTTTTTATGCTGAATCATAAAAAATAACAAAGATGCTATGGCATATTTTCACACTTTGGGGTGCACTACAATGCCTGAGTATGAGTGGAACCAGATACTTTAATATGAATATAAATAATATCTATATTTATATTGTTACTAAATTGGTAATTTAATTTTATTCATATTTTCAATTAGTATAAAAACATAAATAGTTATATTTGAATGCTGAGATTTAATACAAAAGCCTAGAAATCCCCCATTTAAATAGATTTTCATGCTGAAATTTAAGTTTTCTTCTCGAGAGTCCCTTTAATATAAGGATGTAAGTGTCCCTTTAAACTAAAGATATATTTTTTATGATTTTTTGTTTTAAAATGGGGAAAGGTTATGGACAAGGTTTGAATACTTTAAAATAGTTACTTTTTAAGAAAGAAAACTGTTTTATAAAATTATTCTTTGGATAATAATTAGTATTGAAAAGGGGTGGGTTTATTGAAATGATTGCTTTATTTAATGTAATTTGGTTGAGTGTTTTGTCAAATTTCATTTTAAATTAACTTTATTTTGAGGTATAAAATATATTTGAAATATATTTTTTGGGGTATTTTAAACATTAATGTTACTTTGGTGAAGCTTTGTTGAAGTGTAATTTTTTTGATAAACCAAAATTTAGTGGTGGGAAGGAAAATGTAAAGCCATAGTGATTCTAATTGATATATTGGACACTATGATATATAATGGTTTAATGTTTTTTTGGTTATGTATTAGGTTTTTTGATATTAGATACCTCTTAGGTATTAGGGATTTAGTATTTTGTTGTTTGAATTAAATTTTTGAAGTCCCGCATCATAATAATGGTGTATATTTGAGATATGTGATAGTGTTTTAATTAGGGATTGATAATTTTAGTACGCATTAGATCCTGGATATGGAATTGGTTCATGTTTTTAGGGATGATAAGTTTTTATGTAGAGAGGTTGTAAAAACCCATTTCCTAGAAGATTAGAGTAATGGGAGAATTCTGTGTAACCTAAAAATACCTAACCCAAATTGAACAAAATAACCTTACCTAAATACTAACCTAAAATGAGAAAAATGACATAACCCAAAATAAACCAAATAACCTAAACCCAAGTAAACCAATTATTCTAACCAAAAAATGAAGAAATGACCAAATGAACTAACCAAAAATTACATAAACTTGAAATAAAACGAACAATGTAACCCAAAATAAACCAATTGACCAAACTCAAATATTAAATAACTGAAAAATGAACCAAATAATGTAACCCAAAATAAAGAAAATAAAATAACTCCAATATGACATGACCCAAAGATGAAACAAATAACCAAACCCAAAATTAACCAATTTACATAACCCAAGATGAACCAAATGACCAAACTAAAAATTAACTAAATGACTAAACCCAAGATAAACCAATTGACATAATATAAAATTAACCAATTGACATAACCCAAAATTAACCAATTGAAATAACCCAAGATTAACCAATTGACATAACCCAAAAATTAATCAATTGAAATAACCCAAAATAAACCAAATTACAAAACCCAAGATGACCAAAACCAAAATTAACCAAATAGAATAACCCAAAATTAACCAAATGAGCAAAGAAAATATGAAGCAACTGACATAACCCAAAATTAACCAATTGATATAAAAAAATTAACTAATTTACATAACCCAAAATTAAAAAATTGATGTAACACCCCAAGATTTTGAAAATAAAATTTAATATTAAATGCATGAAACTCCAAGTCTCTACAAAAAACCACTTAGTTATAACCTAGATAGTAAACATAATTTTTCCACCATTATAATTTGAGTTTTTAAAAACTGACATACACGATTGCATTCAGTAAGATATTTAGAGTCTAATGAGACAAACTTAATTTTTGGTGAATAGTAACATAACCTTATAAATAGTAATATAAACCTTATTAATGACAAATCATAATATTATTTTATTTTTTCAAGGTTATAAGAAAATGTGGTCTTGATTAAATTTTCAATGTGATATAAAATGAATTATATTTTTAAATTTTTTATTTTTTGAATAAATTATGATTTTATTTAAAAGTTAAATTAATAATATATAGAAAATTATTTTCAAAAAATGGAGTTCATTTTTTAATTCTAAACATCAAAAAATGTTAGGGAGAATTTTTTGGATTTTTCTGAAATACTTGAATTTCTAAGGAATAGTAAAATACAGTAATTTACTGTACGTATACAATATCAGTTAAATTCATAATTCCTAGAATCATGGATGATGTAAACACACTTTGTTTGAACTAAAATGAACTTATTAATATTAGAATTCACATTAATCAACATTATTGGTTTTCTTGAGGGAAATAATAAAATAATGAATAAGATATTCACAAATCACTCCTCTCCTCCACTATAACCCCCCCCCCCCTCACCCCCTATACTATTCACTACTATAAGCCTTTAATATCCAAAAATATCTACCCAAATACCATTCATTAGTCACTCCCCAAGTACATGATAACTTAGTCTTTCCAAAATACAAAAACCCTTTCCCTTAAGGTGGTTCTCATGGAGGTTATTTCAAGTGGTAAAACATCTTTCTTTTTCATTTAGTTTAATTTAAATTTATATTTTTTTCTTATTCTATCCTAAAATAATCTGTAAAATTTATCCTTATAACTCCATTATGATATATATACTATAATTAAACCATGTTAATGTAATAACCATTATCAGTCTTATTACTCCCTCTCTCTCTTTTATAAATGAAATCATCATCTGTGAGGTTCCAATTTACAACCTTCATGGATGACGAAGTTTGATTCTTCAATTTTTCTTTCATTAATGGTAATGAAACAATTTTTATGGTTGAACTAGACAATAATATATGTATTATAACTTACTTAATATTCAATAACCAGTATATGTACAAAGTATTGATTCATATGAAAAAACTAGTTCAAAATAATCCAAACACCGCCAAATAATCTAAGTGATTGTCATTTCATACAATGATTCATCCTAATACCATGTAAACAAATGATATATATAACCATTGAAACTTATGGTTGTTCATAAATATTATATAATTTCAATTCGGGATAATTACATCATTTCCATATGAATATCCATACTCATATACAAATATACCGATCATGAAAACCAAGGAAACGAACACTTCAGAACAAAGGAATTCAATCTTATAACTTATCAATAAAGGAATAAATGAACTTAATAAAATTATGATAAACTAAATAAATTTATAATAAGTTATGAATTAATTTATTAATAAGTCTAGTTTCATATTCTAGGACTTTAAGTTCAAGAGAATAACACATTCAGACTCAAGGTAAGGGTTTTCTACCCGAGCCTCCATTTTCATTTAGGTTACTTTTATTATCTACTTACCTCAATTAAATTCTTATTACTTCATATTTATTCCTCATAATTTCTGTGTTAATGTTATTTATATATGTCTCAACCAGAATCATACCTTCATTTATGGGGATTTATATGTTTTTAAAGTATCTTTTAAAAATTATTCCCGAAATACAAGACCGTTTCAAAGGAATTTCATGAATTCTTATCTATTTTAAAGGGCCATATAAAATCTATCTTAATAAACCATTATTTTATAAAAACAATAATTTTATTATGAAAAAACTATATTATTTAACTTCTGGTTTTATACAAATATTTTTCCAAAATAAGACTTTTTTTCAAAGTAAAAGAGTATTTATCTCAAGAATTTCTCGATGATTTTATAAGAGTATTTTCATTTATTTCAACACTCTTATTGATTATTATGTATAAATAGGACTAATATTTTATGATATCATCTACCAATTATTTTAATGGTTTATTATTTTTTTGACTATGGATGTGCTTTCTTGAAACCATTCACCATATTACTTCAAATGGTTCGTGTTTATGTTTAATGGTTGGGGAAAGTTAGTTACATTTCATATGTTAATTTCAATATGAATTTATATATTATTAATGTTTATCCATGATAATATGAGGAATGCATTGGACTTATTATGTTATGAATGGGGCCTACAATATCCCCTCTATACATAATTCTCAGGATACAAATAGATATGGACTTGGCTGAAACCTTGCCCATTTTGAGATATGGTTTTGGACGAGGCCTTAATCATTTTTAGACGTCTTGGACGAGGCCTTGACAATATGTTTCATAATTTCCTAAATATGCACTTACCTAATTATGAAACTATAAATTTATAGTTCATGTGGTTATTCGACTTGTATAATACACTTGATTATGTTTTATTATGGAGATATTTACTCAGCTCACATTCCGTCCATATTATGTTCAAGATTTTTTTTAAAAAACACGTGTTTTTAGTTATTCACCATGTATAATGTGGATGTTATCTTCCACTGTAATATTTAACCTTACTAAGCATCTAAGATCACCCCTTCTTATGTTCATTTTTTACCAGTACATGAATAGGTATATTATGATTGACTTGTATGGATAATCTTAGAGTGGTGGTTGCTACCAGTGGAACTTTTATGTTGTTTTACGTTTTCAAGTTGTAATGTTGAACTTATGAATGTTTATTGTTTATAAAATCTACCGAACTACCTAGTGATTCAGGAAAAATATTCCTTGTTTATATGCTAATGTAATAAAATAAGGCACCAACTTTGGGAAACTGGGGCCAGCTCTTTACAGTTGGTATTAGAGGAAGTTTAGTAAAAAAATTGGAAACTAGATTTAGCAAAATTAGATTAGGGAACAAACCCCTAAGATAGTCTTTTAGGATAAAAACATACAAGAATATCTTGGTATTTTTTAAGTAATAGATTATGTGGATCCTTATAAAAAATACATCTCTGTCTGGATACTACAAGTGGACGTGAATCTGGAAAAGATGTACCTAGGAGTGAAAACTCTAATAAGGAGTTTCAGGCTTGACCTGGGGTATCCTAGTACACGAAAATGGTCCTTACTGTGCACCTGGGTTGAAAATACTGGGGATATGCTTAGGATAATTCATATTTTCTTTACAAGCCATTATAAAGGATTTAAATGTAAATTTTTCCTCAAAGAAACCATGTTTTTGATTTTGGGATTAGACATGCAAAGGATTTCAATTTATGCTAAGTATTTTTCTATGTTGAGATTATAAATAATGATTCATAACCAAATCTAGTGTGTGGAATTATATAGATATGGAGCCTAGTGAAAGAAATGGAAACCACATGAACATGCATATCCCATGTAGGGAGTTCCCTCTGATTCAAGATAATGATGTTGGATCTGGAGATATGACTGGTGATGAGAAACTTATAACTATACTAGGATAACTGACTCTGGTTATGAATAATAACATTACACTTATGGAGCATCCTAATCCATAATGTGGAGAAGCTATGTTAGATCACTGTATGTGTCAACAACCTCCATCATTTAGTGGGACTACAAACCCATTTGTAACATAGTAGTGGATAAGTTCCCTAGAGAAGATATTTATCACTTTGGGATGTAACGAAAGAGATAATGTCTTCATGGCAGTTTATCATCTACTAGGAGATGCAGATTAGTGGCGGTCATTAATCCAAAACAAAAAGGATAAGGAAGAGATAGAATATATGGAATGGAGGGACTTTAAGGAATTCTTCCTAGAGAAATACTTTCCTCATGAATAGCTAGCGGATATAGAAAGATAGTTTATGAATTTGGGGCAAAAGGAAGATGAGAATATTGCAAAGTATGAAGCTAAATTCACAAGGTTAGTAAGGCATTCTTTAGACTATATAAAAAATACAAGGATCAAGATTGGTTAAATATTTTATGGCCTAAAGCCATTCCTCCAAAGGGAACTGGTCTCCCAAAGTTTCTCATCATATGAAGATATAGTTTTATATGTTGTCAATACAGAAAAGGAATTATCTAAGTCTTATGAATTTAAAGGAAATCAAGAGAAGAAGAGGGTTGCTGAAAAATCTGGAAAAGAAAATAAGGAAATAGGGAGGAAGGGAATATTTGAATTTCCACCCTATGATAATTATGGAAGGAAACACCCTAGTGCCTGCTTAAAAGGAAAAGGAGTATGCTACAAATGTGGACAGAAAGGCCATCTTATTGGTGATTTCAAGGGGAAGAAAGAAGTTATTAATGTTCAATGCTATAATTTTTGGGAGATGATACACTATGCTAATGATTATCCAAATCATCAAGGAAACATGCCACAAAAAAGGACTAGGGAGTAGCAAAAAGATTATACGATTACAACTGATGATATTGAAGTTCCTAATGATGTGGTGGAATATACTTTAATCATTTCCTAAAACTTATCCAATACTTTATTTGATTCTATATCATCAAATTCTTTCATATATCCCCATTTTTTCAAGAAAATTAGATATTTTAAATTTTACTTAATAAGGTAGTTGTCAGTCAAAACTCTTATGGGAAGTATCATTGAAACAAAGTTGTGTCAGGAAGTCACCATTATGGAAAAAAATCATGCTTTATCTACTAATTTTATTGTCATACCCATGATTGAATTTATTATAATCCTTGGTATGGATTGACTTTCAAACCATGATGTGAAAATTTATTACAAGAAGAAAGAGCTTACAATTTTTGAGTATGATGTGGAATCCCTTATCTTTAGGGCAGAAGCATCACCATATGATTCTCATCTAGATCCACCCCAGTATCTATATTGAACTGAATTATTGGAGATAAAGGGAATGAAATAACTATGTGTGAGGAAGGGAATGTTCAGATAGAGGATGTACCTATTGTGCAAGAATATGTTGATGTGTTTCCATAGGATTTACCTGGACATCCTATAGAGTGGTAAGTTGTGTTTTCAATTTACTTAATTACTGATTTAGTTTCCATATCAAAGACCCCTTATAGAATGGCCATTGTTGAGTTAGTGGAACTGAAGAAAAAACTAGAGGAATTGAGTGATAAAGGATTTATTAGTCGTAATGTTTCTCCATGGAGAGCCCTTGTTCTTTTCATTAAGAAGAAAGATGGATCTATGAGATTGTGTATTGAATACAAGAAGATCAATTCTATAACAATAAAGAAAAAGTATCCCCTATATCGCATTGATGATTTATTTTATCAACTTCATTGATCTCAATATTTTTCAAAGAATGACCTTTGATCTGGATATCATTAGTTTCTCGTGAGGAAGGAAGACATTCCAAAAACAACATTTTGAACCATGTATAGGCATTATGAGTTTATAGTAATGCATTTTGGACTAGCTAATTCACCCTTTGTTTTCATGGATCTAATGAATAGAGTTTTCAAGGAATATCTTGATGAATTTGTGGTGGTATTTATTGATGATATCTTGGTATACTCTAAAAGCTATGAGGATCATGAAAATCACTTGCGCACTATTCTGAAGACTCTTATAAGAAATGAATTATATGAGAAGTTTAGAAAGTTCGAATTATGGCTTCAATAAGTTTCCTTTGTTGGAAAAATTGTCTCTAAGGATAGAATATCTATTGATCCTGTGAAGACAAAGGATATGCAAGCATGGAATACTCCAAAAAACATAACCGAGGTTTGTAGTTTTATTGGTTTAGTAGGTTTTTATCAGCATTTTGTTTATAACGTTGCCCGTTTATCCAACCCAATGACCAATCTTACACATAATGGGGTTAAGTTTGTATGAACAAAAGAATGTGAGGACTATTTTGAAAGATTGAAGAGGAGATTATTGAAAGCTCTGATCCTAACTCTACCACCAAGGAATGGTGGGTTTGTGATCTATAGTGATGCATCAAAGAATGGAATTCATTTTGTCCTTATAAATAATGATAGAGTTATTTCCTATGCATTAAGATAGTTAAAAATTCATGAAAAAAACTATCCTACTCATGATATTGAGTTAGATTCATTGATCTTTTCTCTAAAAATATAGAGACACTATCTCTATGGTAAAAAACGTGAGATATATATGGATCACAAGAGTCTGAAGTATATCTTATCACAAAAAGAACTCAACATGAGGAAATGGTGATGGATCAAACTACTCAAGGATTATGATTCTTCCATATAATACCACCCAGGAAAGGAAAATAAGGCAGTTGATGCATTGACCAGGAAGGATCATGGAGTTATAAAAAAATGTGGATTGATAAGGATCCTATGTACATGGATCTAGTGAGGATGGATACGGAAATTATGGAAGAAGTTGAAACATCTCTACTATTTCATTTGGTTTCCCAACCATATTTATTAGAAAGGATTAAATTTTCTCAGCCTGATGATGAGAACCTTCAAAAGAAAATTAATGTTGTGAAAAATGAGAAGATGGATGACTTTGTGTATGAAGATGGTGTTCTGAAATTTGGAAAGAGGATTTGTGTTCCAGCTATACCTGAGATAAAAATGGATTTGTTGGATGATTACCATATTTAAAATTTCTCCATACATCTTGGTAGCAAAAATATGTATATATATTTTAAGGAACATTTTTGGTGGGATAACATGAAGAGGGAAATTGCAGATTTTGTATCAAGATATTTAGTTTTCCAACAAGTGAAGGCTGAAAGGAAACATACAAGATAAGACATGAAACCTTTAACTATTCTTATATGGAAATGGGATGACATCACCATGGATTTTGTCCCCAGATTACCCCAAACTCTAAAAAGAATGATGCGATATGGGTAATTGTTGACCAACTTACAAAATATGTACATTTCCTCACTATAAGGGAGGATTTTCCACTAGATCTCCTAGAACGACTATATATTAATGAAGTTGTGAGACTTAACGGGGAACCACTCTAAATTGTGTCTGATAGTGACCCACGATTTACATCAAAATTCTGGAAAAGTATTCAGAAATTCTTGGATACCGAAATTCGATTGAGTACTGCTTATCACCCTCAAACTGATGGGCAATCAGAGTGGATGATCCAGACCTTAGAGGACATGTTGAGATCATGTTTAATTTACTTTCAAGGTATGCAGGATCAATATTTACCTTTATTAGAGTTTTCCAACAATAATAGTTTCCATTCAAGTATTGAAATGGCACCATATGAAGCATTGTATGGGAATAGATATTGTACACCAACATGTTGGGATGATGTTGGTGAAAGGAAACTTATGGGCCCAAATATTTTGGGGGAAAACAATGAAGGTAAAGAGTATTCAATGCCATATCAAAGAATCTCAAATTAGAAAAAAATCTTTGATGATAATCTAAGGAAGGATTTGGAGTTTCAAGTGGGAGATCATGTTTTCTTGAATGTATCTCTATGGAAGGGCATTATAAGATTTGGGAAGAAAGGGAAACTGAGCCCTAGGTACAAAGGCCCTTTTGGAATTATGGATATAATTTGAGCTATTGTATATCATTTAGATATCCCACCTATCCTGTCTAAAGTAAAAAATGTGTTCCATGTCTCATTGCTGAGAAAGTACAAGCCAAACCCAATGCATGTTCTCACTTCTGAAGGTATAGAATTGGAACATTAACTATCTTATTGTGAAGAGCCTATCCAGATTCTAGACACTAAAGAAGAGGTGTTGAGGAATCAGATGACTTGAATGGTAAAGATAATTTTGAAAAATCATAAAACTAAAGAGGCAATATGGGAGCCTCAGGAGCTTACGATTAAGAACTACCCAAATCCATTTGGGAGGTAACATTCTAGTAATTTCGAGGATGAAATTTTTGTAAGGAGGGAATAATGTAACAACCCAATATTTTGAAAATAAAATTTAATATTTGTTGCATGAAACTCTAAGTCTATATAAAACATCACTTAGTTATAACCTATCCACTAAACATAATTTTTCCACCTCTGTAATTTGAATTTCAAAAAACTGACATACACGGCTGTATTCAGTATGATATTTAGAGTCTGATAAGACAAACATAATTTTTGGTGAATAGTAACACAACATTATGAATAGTAATATGACCCTTATGAATAGTAAATCATATTATTATTTTATTTTATCAAGTTCAGGAGGTAATTTGATCTTCATTAATTTTTCAATATGATATAAAATGAATTATAGTTTCAAAATTGTTATTTTTCGAATAAATTATGATTTTATTTAAAAATTAAATTAATCATATTTAGAAAATTATTTTTAAAAAATTGAGTTCATTTTTAAATTATATAGGTCAAAAAATGGTTTTGGTGAATTTTTGGTATTTTTCTGAAACACTCAAATTTTTGACGAATAATAAAATACAGTAATTTACCGAATGTATACGTTATCAGTTAAATTCACTATTAATAGAATCATGTATGATGTAATCACACATAGTTAGAACTCAAAAAAAATTATTAATATTGTGGGTCACATGAATCCACACTATTGGTTTCCTTGTGGGAAATAATAAAATAATGAATAAGATATTCACAAATCACTCCTCTCCTCCACTAGAAACCCCCCCTCACTCCCTCTTCTCTTTACTCCTCTAAGCCTTAAATATCCTCAATGATCTACCCAAATACCCTTCCCTAGTCACTCACCATGTATAGGATCTATTGTTGTTTCCAAAATACTAAAACCCCTCCCCTTAAGGAGGTTCTCAATGAGGTAATTTCAAGAGGCAAAGCATCTTTCTTTTTCATTTAGTTCCATTTCAAGTTATCTTCTTTTCTTATTATATCCTAACATACTCTATACAATTGATCATTATAACTAAATTATCATCTATATACTGTAATTATACCTTGTTAATGTAACAACCATTGTCAATCTTCTTACTCTCTCTCTCTCTCTCTCTTTTATAATTGAAATCACCGTCTGTGCGGTTCTAATTTACAACCTTTGTGGACAACGAAGTTTCATTCTTCAATTTATCCTTCATTACTGGTCATGAAACTATTTTTATAGTTTAAATAGACTATAATATATGTATTATAACCTACTTAATATTCTGGAACCAGTATATGTACATAGTATTAATTCATATGACCAAACTAGTTCACAATAATCCAAACACCGCCAAATAATCTGAGAGATTGTCATTTCATCCAATGATTCATCCTCATAACATGTAAAAAAATGAAATATATAACCATTAACACTTATAAATGTTCATAAATAATATATAATTTCAATTCTAGAGAATTAAATCCTTTCCACATGAACATCCATAGTCATATACAAATCTACCGATCATGAAAACTATGGAAATAAACACTTCAGAACGACAGAATTCAATCTTATAACTTATCTGTAAGGACATAAATGAACTTAATAAAATTATGATAAACTAAATACATGTATAATAGGTTCTTAATTAAGTTATTAATAATTCTAATTTTATATTCTAGGATATTAAGTTCAGGAGCGGAACACATTCAGACTTAAGGTAAGGGTTTTCTACCCGAACCTCCATTTTCATTCTGGCTACTTTTATTATATAATTACCTCAATTAAATTATTATTAATTGATATTTAATCATAATAATTTTTGTTTTAATGTTCTATATATGTGTCTCAACCATAATCAAACCTTCATTTGTGGAGAGTTATATGTTTTTAGAGGATCTTTCAAAAAGTCTTCTCGAAATACAATCCCGTTTCAAAGGAATTTCCGAAATTCTTACCTATTTTCAAGGGCACTCTATAATCTATTTTAAGAAACCATTATTTAATAAAAACAATAATTTTATTATGAAAAACTATATTATTTAACTTCTGGTTTTATACAAATATTTTTACAAAATAACTATTCTTTTCAAAGTAAAAGAGTATTTATCTAAAGAATTAGTCAATGATTTTATAAGAGTATTTTCATTTGTTTCAACACACTTATTGATTATTATGTATAAATGGGAATAATATTTTATGATATCATCTTCCATATTTTTTGGAATTTTTATGATTGTTTTTACTTTATATGTGCTTTATTTAAACCATTCACCATATTACTCAGAATGGTTAGTGTTTATGTTTAATGATTGGGGAAATTTAGTTACATTTCCTATGTTAGTTTCAATATGAATGTATATATTGTTTATGTTTATCCTCACTCATAAGTGGAATGAATTGTACTTATTATGTGATGGGTGGGTCCTAATATATCCCCTCGATACATCGGTAGGTATCACGAGACAAATAGATATAGACTTGAATGAGGCCTTGCACATTTTGAGATATGGTTTTGGATGAGGCCTTAATAATTTGTGGACGTATCGGATGAGGCCCTAAAATATGTTTTAGAATGTCTGCAATAAGAACTTCCCTCATTATGAAGATATAAATTGATATTTCATGTTGTAATTTGGCTAGTAGAATACCTATTATTATGTTTTATTATGGTGATATTTACTCAGCTCATATTCCTCCCAAATTATGTTCAGGTTTATTTTTTTAAAGGCATACGTTTTCAATTTTTCACTGTGTCTAATGTTTATTTCATCTTACACTATAATGTTTACCTTTAATAAGCATATGATCTCACCCCTTCTTATGTTCATTTTTTCCCAGGACATGAAGAGGTATATTATGATTGACTTGTAGGGATAATCTTAGAGTGGTGGTTGTTACCATTGGAACTTTTATGTTATTTTTCTTTTCAATCTGTAATGTTGAACTTATGTATGTATCTTATTTACAAAAGCTACCAAACTAATTGGTCCTTAGGGATGAATGTTCCTTGTTTATATTATAATGTAATAAAATAAGGTACTGGCTTTGGGAAACTGAGGTTGGGTCTTTACAATTGACATAACCCGAAAATATCCAATTGACATAACCCAAGATTAACCCATTGAAATAATCCAAAATTAACCAAATTACATAAAAAAACAAAGATGAGTCAATTGACCAATTTACATCACCCAAGATTAACTAATTGACATAACCCAAAATTAACCAATTGGAATAACCCATGATTAACCAATTAACATAACCCAAAATTAACCAATTAAAATAATAAAAAATTAACCAATTGACATAACCCAAGATGGACCAAATGACCGAACACAAAATTAACCAACTGATAAAACCCAAAATTAACCAAATGACCAAAACCAATATGAACTAAATGAACAAACCCATGATGAACAAAATGACTGAACCCAAAATTAACCAATTTAAATAACCCAAGATAAAGAAAATAATCTAACCAAAAATGAACTAAATAACCTAACATAAATAAAAATAAATAACCTAAACAATAAATGAACAATTGATCAAATGACCTAATACAAAACAAACTAATCACCAGACTCCAAAAATGAACCAAATAACTAAACCTAAAAATGTCATAACCAACAAATAAACCAAACTAACTAAGCTAAAATAAACCAAATGACCTATCATAAAAAATAGATAACCCAAAAAAAACAAAATAAACAAACCTTAAAATACCTAACCTAAAATGAAGAAAATGAAATAACCCAAAATAAACCAAAAAACCTAAACCATGTTAATATAATTTTTCTAACCAAAAAATGAAAAATTAACCAAATGAACTAACCAAAAATTACATAATCCTAAAATGAACCAAAAAAAGTAACCCAAAATAAACCAAATGACCTAACTCAAATATGAAATAACCCAAAGATGAATTAAATGTCCGAACAAAAAATGACCTAAAATAAAGTGAAAAAATATTATTTTCTAGAATAAACCAAATTATATAAATAAAAAATTACTTATCCCAAAAACGAAGAAAATGGAATAACCCAAGTCAACAAAAATTAACTAACTTAAAATGAACCAAATGATCTAGCCAAATGTCTAAATGGCCAAATAATCCAAAATATCTAACCCAAAATGAACCAAATGACAAGACTAATTAATGAAAGAAACACCCTCACACAAATGAATCAAATGAACAAACCAAAAAATTTGAAAAATACTCTAACTGATTGAACAAATAACCAAATGACCGAATGACCAAATGACCAAATTACCAAACAACCTAAACAAAAAATGAACCTAATGAGGAAATGATAAAAATTACAAAGTGACCAAAATAACAAATAACATAACACAAATAGAATTGGACTTAAATGAATATATAATATGAATCCATATTCTAGAAATATTTAGAAAGAAAATTAGTATGTATTAATTATGTTATGACACCAGTATGAAATTTATAATTAAATGTATATTTAGATTCTTCTTCATTTTATGGATTTATTAAATAGTTACAATTTTAATTCATTCTATGTTTATCATTTTCATATTATGCAATAATTTAGTATTATACTAATCAGTGTCATTTTGCATAAGAAGAATTGGGCATCGAAGGATGTGTGCCTCGAGTAGAATAATTTTTCTTGAGTAAGAAGAAAAAGGATGGAAGTGTTGAAAATTAATAAACAAAAGAAAATATTTTAAGTATTTTTATTGATATTTAAAAATTTTATACATATTTAATAATTGTATATCTTATTTATATTTTTAACATTGGTACCTCGAGGCCCTCGATGAGAAAGAAGTTGACAACTTCACGTTAAATGATTATTTAATATAGGTATTGGGTGAGGAGCACCAGGGGAGAGTCTGATATCGACCCAAGAAAATAATAATCCCCACTAGGTATTGTACCTCATCAGGAACCTCTCAATCCTATTACATCACCAAGCTACAAAATTCTAATGCATAAGTAGCTCAGGCCAAAAAAAATTGAAACACAAAAGTGTGAAAGAGGTAAACTGGTCACTGAACATTCTTGAAATCTATGTCAGTTATATTTACATCACTTCTATATGAAGATGCTAATGTTTTTTATTCATGTATGAAAACAATTCACTATATATATGATGCACTGATTGATTTCAATGAGGTTCTTAGTGGTGGTATAGGTAATGATACAACTGGTGGTGGTGGTGGTGATGATGATGATGAAGTTGGTGCTCGAGATGATGATATTAGTAATGGTGGCGATGAAGGTGTTGGTGATAGTGATGAGGATGGGTATGAGCATGTTGGTGATGGGGGAGATATTGATACCCTCTATTTTTGGGTTAACAGTAAAGAAACATGTGGATGCTATTTAATGACTTGAATTTATTGATTTTTTGGATGTATATGTATGTTATAATATTGTAAATGGTTTTAAAACTATTACAAGTAGTTGGTTGAATGTCAAATATACAATATATTTATTGAATTGAATGTGTACCCTGGTTTGTATTGTGTTTACAAGTTCTGGATGGGCTGCTACTTCCTGTCGGGGATTGGTACTTATACCAATGGTTCAATGAGTTGTTGTTGTATATCCTATCTGGGGAAAATATATACCCATAGTTTTCATTAAACCATGGGCATTATAAATACCTCATAGTCTATACCCATGATTTATATAGAAATCTTGGGTATAACACTATACCGATGGCTTAAGAACCCACAGTTATATGAACAGTGGGTATTGCCTATACCCATGAATTTATAGTCTATACCCATAGATCAAAACCGTGGGTATAGGGTAACATTCCAATTTTTACTATTAATATGTTATTATGATATTTAGTTGAATATTTTATAGCCTTTGGTGGAATAATTGATATGTGAGTACATGATATCTTATATCATATGCATATCACACTATATTATTTGTCTATATCACTCCAAAAAAATAGATACCTTATAACCATATCACTCAAAATAATATGCCTTTATCAATCCTAGAATATCTACGAGCCACATATATCACTCTATGAAATTTTAGTATATCATATACGCTAATTATATCATATAATATCATATAAAAAATCATGAGATTCCTTTATTACATACAATATACTTTAAATTATTAAACTAACCTATTAAGAATATGTATAATTTATTTCATCACCTCAATATTAAATACGTTTACTTAGTTTAAAACATGTATATAAAATAAAATTCTTAATAATCATAACATTTCTATTGGAAAAATTTCATAGGTTTTTAATACCAATCTAGGAAACTATATCTGTAAGTTATCCTATTCAAGAATATATATCAATTATATATATATAAATATATTTATATAATTCTTTTAACAAGATAAATATATTTTTTAGATGAGTATCATGAATTTCAGGTATTTAATAAGTACTTTTATTCATGTAGATACATTAAAATGAAGGCCCTTTTCATCATATCTATTAGTGATGTAAGACACATATTTCATTATGATTTGGTTTAGATTAAGTGTTTCAACCATCACATGGATATTTAGGTGGACCATCACATTAGATATATCATTTATAACTCCTGGATAATTGATTGAAAAATATGTTTCCTAAATTCATCTAATAAATTATCATATCTTCATTATTTTGTTTACATAATTGGTAAGGTTACCCAAAAAACATATCTAAAAGTTTATGTCTAGTATATGTATCTAACTATTATGTTTACCTATATTTTTATTGCTTTATACAAGACAATACAAGGGTAGTTAACTTAATTTTTAGGGTCCCCAGTACTATTGATCAATGTATTTTTGATTATTTACTTTATAAGGAATTTTACACTTAGTATTGAAAGCGGAATTATAAATCTCACCATATATTATATATATAAATCTCATGTATACAATATCTCATGTATTTAATATATATATGCATGATTCTAATGATTATATATATATATATATTTTAATTTTCAAATAAATTGACTTATTTAAATCAAATTAATATTTGGATCTTGTACAACTAATGATTTTTGTTTCTTATCCTAAGTAAAAAAATTAATTTTAATTTTCGAAAAATACACAAACACATCACATGAAAATAATATATGAAACCCATTTCATGAAAAATAACAAAAAGTATAAGAAAAAAACTTATACTCATGATCATGTATGGTATGATAGGCAACAAACCGTCCCTTTTATAAGAATTTCCTAAGATCCCATAATAGTGAGATGCTTGACCAAAAGTCCCATTGTCCATAGATGATTATTTTTGAATGATTTAAAGTTTTAACAATGGTTTTAACTCCAAATTTGATTGAATAATAACAATTAATTCTAACTTTTAAATTATAATAAATGAATAACTAATCACGATTGAACTAAATTAAATATTTTTTTATACCTTGTATAAAAATATATAAATTTATGGTTTGACATATATATAATCAATTTAAACAATTTAAATAAATCACAGAAACATTCATATATTTAAAATTCACATATTTAAAATAATGAAGTAAATAAATAAATGAAAAATTCATAAATCTAAAAAATAATAAATTTAAACATGAGGCTGGTTATCAATTCATAATATAATAATATAACATATGAATATTTCCTATAACATGAATATAAAAAACTTATAATTAAAAAAATATATATGGATATTCCATATATAGAACATAAATATGAAAGATTAATATTTATAATTACATGATAAATATGATATTTTTTTTATATTTATTGAATAATATAATTCACTTGAAATTTGGAATATTTATATCTCATACCTTGTTATACATGAACACTACATATATTATAAATTAAAAATTTTACCATATTTTCAATATTATATATTTTAATAATTACTTCTATATAAATCTATAATTTAGAAAATTATAACATCTTTTTCAAACACTTTTTGTATTGTCTAAAGTAACCTAGATTCAGTTATTATGAAAATTTAATATCTATTAAATATTTAATAATTAACTTATGAAAAAAAATCATAATGTAAATATAAAATTTTTATATTACCACAAATTTAAAATTAAAAAACAATTTATAAATTATAATTTCATTTCATGAAATAGTTTCTTAAAATATACTCTATATTTAAGCCAATTATATTTAATACATCATTATATTTGATATATGAAAATCCTATATTACGGGGGGGGGGGGAAGCTTTAGTGATATAGAAAATCACTATTCTATATCACAAATACTGATATCGCATATCATTTTATATGATATAATAAATAATTAATATTGTTTATTTGAATATTTATAATGTTGGATTCATTTTATCTTGTGTATAGATATATCTCTGTATCACTCATAGTGATATCTTGAAAATGAAAGATTAAATTGAATCAAAGTTTGCAACATCTTTATGTCACATCAATAATAGAAGACTTTTTTTCTAAAGTTTCATATTAAAAATAATAATATTTTATATATCTTTTTATGATATGTAATATAATGACCAAAATTGTACCATGAAAACAATAAGAATGTCATTATAACATCCTGGATTCTTTTTGAGAACTACTTAGATTTTGTTGGTAATATAACTTTCATTTTGAATTTTTTGGCTTTGTTGGTTCGCATATTTACTAAACTGAGATTTTAAAAATCTTAATGAATCACCATGAAAAGTTTTGAGTGAAAATATGAAAAATTAAATTTTCAATAAGGTACCCTAGAAAAATAATAAAAATACCGTGTAAATAAGACATAAAAGTGAAATTTATTCATTTTAGTATTGGTCGGACGATGTCTTTCACTTAGGAGAATGATTATTTTTTTGGATTCTGGATACCTTGTGGACCCATTTTGTATACAAATATACTGAACTACATACTCTAAGAACATTATAGTATATACTTTTTGGTGGAATAGATTCTAGAGTGAGAGGAGGAAAAGGTGGACCCCTTAGGGTAGGATATTGAAGTATCCTTCACCATTTTCATACATGTATTTTAATCATTGTGATTTTTTCATGATGTATAGTTAATTTCTTCATGATAAAAAAATGTATAATAATAATATAATAATAATTATTTTCCTAGGATTGACAACACTATCCAGCTATAGATCTTCATTTAAAAATTTGACTGATGGGTCGTGTCCATCCACCACGCCTAACACATCGATGACCGGCAACACCAGCCATTGAGTTACGACGCCCCCACCCTGATGATGGTGAATAGAATAAATAACAACAAAGGTAAAATTACCATATTTTATAAAAATATACCTCCCTATTTAACATGCATGATATCCCATAAGTGGGATATTCAAGACCTACAAATTGTAGATCGATATACACTATGAATAAAAAAGTATGTTAACGGTGGTTATCATGGATACATGGTGAGAGTATTTGATGTTTTGGTGATCTATATGTGTATATTCACTAGGTTTTAAATGAGGGAAATTTTTGGGAGAAAAATCTCATGGTTGTTATAACATCGAAGGTATCTTGTCTTGGTTGTCGAAACTTGGGGTCATGTGGTTCCCTTAGAGACATATGATCAGAACTATCCAAATGATACATTTTTTTCACATGTAACTGTCATGAGTTGAATATGAATAAATTGAGTGGGTTATAATCATGGACTATGACCTAGAACATGTCGCGTGGGTTGGGTGGACCCAACTATTTTGGGATAGGTGAGGACAAGGTCAAATTCCATGCACTAGGATGATGGGGCAGGGCTGGCCACATGAGGCTGGATTAGATTTAAGTGATAAAAAAAGATTCTAGGTAATACGATATAGCCTAAAAGGGTTTGTAATGGGTGTAACAAACTATCCTGGGTTACCACCTGAACCGACACCCAACCTAGTCCACCACTGGCCTAAAGGACAATCTTGATCCCCATGGGCTAGCAACTGGTGCTTGAGCATCACACAACACTACGTTGGGAATTATTTATCCATTAAACAATAAATGAAAATAAAAGCATGGAACAAATAAATAAACATATAAGAAATCATGTAAACAAATGGATACATAGTACGCAACAACATATATAAGAGTAAGACTAAAATTAATATAAACACAATAATAGATGAAATATGAAACAAAACCTGAACCATATTGCATGACCACCTCCATGAAACCCACAGTTTCTCAACATTTACCAACTCAACATCAATAGACAATAAATAAAAATCTAATCCAAAGAAGAAACCCAAAAACTAAAATGTATAAATTGGCATGAACTATACCACCCAATAGGTTTCCACCCACAAAGTCTATGAAATTCCTTTCACTAAGAAATTCATAAATTCTAACTTGGGATACAATGTAAAGTAAGGTTATCCAACCTAAAGTTCTTTATTAAAATCAAACCATATTCCTTTAAACACATTAAATAAATAATTAAAATATATAATACTAGTTTGAAAATCCATGGAAAACTAGAACCTTTTTTTCCCAAAAATAAAAAAACCATTTTCCCAAAATGGTAGAAAAATATCCCTTTAAAATTGTTTTTTAAATCCACATAAAAGAAGGAAAAACAAAAACAAAGGTTAAATAATGATATGTTATAGGTACAACCAGTCAAGGAATAATAATAAATAAATAATATAGAGGGGGTCCATATGCAATACAATAAGAGAAAAATACAAACAACTATGATAAGGGAATACCCTACATGGAACCACCTATCAAGGAAAAATGGTCATGGGATACACTCTTGGAACTAACTATAATAACACTAGACCTAGTTCTCAGATTCACTTGGTTACTATGTGTATCATGGAAAAATACCCCATCCAGTACTTCCTCTTGGAAGTGTCAGGTATTAAACCAAAACTGACCCCTAGTAGGGCACAACTCTCCTAGGGAACTATCCATCTTGTGCACACAATAATTTCACAACACGCATTCATAACTTCTATTAACACAGGTCTAAATTTAGGATAGAAGATGAGGAGGGTTTAAAAACCTAGTAATTACCACATGGAACACCTTTTCAAGGTGAACCCAACCAAATCAAAACCAAACACTAGATAGTGTATGTTCTAAACTAGTGCATCAAAAGCCTTTGTTTTCCCATAAGGGAAAACAAGGTCTTGATAAGGCTAAACCTCTTGAAATTTTGAGTTATGCTTTTATAGCCATTTATATACACAAGATGGGTGGCACTCATATATACTTAGAGTAATCAAGACATTACTAATCCTAGTTTCTTAGACTATGAAACTTCCACCTACATGTCCTCAACCACCTCCTTAAAATATTTCAATCTAGATCTAAGAACAACTGATCCATTATCTGTGATAGACCTTCTCTATAGAGAAGAACCTTCTCATATTTATTTATGATCATATTGAAAAAATGATACGACTAACTTTGAGTAATGATCAACAATATCTTTCATTATTCACTAACATTAATGAAGGCTCAAAAGAATATTATATTTATCCATATTTTCACCATTGGGAAGGAACCAGCAAATAAGATCATCTTGAAAAACTCCTAAGACATTTCCTCACACAACTGAGAAGGAACTCTCAACTATGACTACCCTTGACTTAGTCCTTAATAAAAATATTCAACAACACTCATACATGAAGGTCTTAGAGTCTTAATAGAATTGGGGTCTTCTTAAATCCTTTCCAACCACTCTACCACTTTAATAAAACCTTAGCCTCTGTAAAAGGATGATGAGTACCAATTGAAGGAGTTTAGAATGAGGTTTATGTGAAGAGAATGTTATGAGTCCACTACTCTACTTGGAGTATAGGTGAATCCAGAACTGAATGGATCTTCTATAAATGATATGGGGATTCTCCTGGAAGATCATCCTCAATGACAATCCTTTTAATTCCTTTCCTAACCTTTCTATGAGGCATTATCTAAACAATATAGGGATTTAACTCAATCAATTCATATCTCACAATTTTAACTAAAGTTTCTTGATTTTTAAATAAGGGAATAATAAAGTAAGGTAAATCATCTTAATCAAGACATAAAAAGATCACTAATTTTTAATAAAATGATTCAAAACCTCTTTTACCAAGGAACACATTTGAAAAAAAAAATCTTTTTGAAAACACCCTACCTTGAAAAAAAAATACTCCATTCCATTTAAAACTATATAAATTCATTTGGCTATATTATCACAAATTTTGAAATAATTTCTCAATTAAATAGGTTTACTTAAGAATTTCTATAAAAATCCCACTTTTGTTTTAATTTTTTCCATCAAACACTATTAAAATCACACATTTTATAAAAAATCCCATAATAAATAAAAAATCTTTGAAGAAAACCACACAAATATTTTTTAAATAAAATTTTCATAAAATTCCTTTTCACACACACACACACAAAACTATTTTCATGATAATCACATAAATAAGGAACATCAACAGTTTCAATAAAATACCATCCATCCATATAAAAATATAATAAGACCACCCTTGATCATTTTTCCATCACTAAATCCCCTGAGGTGATCTAAGAATCGTAAGGTATAAAAAACTATGAAACATGATGTGAGACTATGCTTGACTTAGATAAGTGGTTTAATGATTCATGTAATAATAATTAATCAAATCCTACAACATGTTTGATATCAAGAACTTGGTTGTTTCATGGTTTGTGAAGCCATGAAATCCAACCTCACATATCCATGTTTTCCCTATTTACATCCCAACAAATCTAAGGAAAATCTATAAGGAATATCATAATGTGCTAATGGGGATCATAAACCATATCCAAAAATTTAAAGCCATAAAAAATCAAAATGAAGTCCTTATTATGAGTACCCCATGTAACTCAATAATGAGGGTGGAAATGATCTCACAAGGCTCTCCTCACACTAACCTCGTCAGTTATAATGGTTATATTCTCTATTCTACCAACTTTCCCAAATAACAAGTGATCACTTCACATCCTAGGCCCTAACGATGTCCTAGGATTAGATTCCATTTATAACAATCCATATTGAGATACCTATTGAACCAGAACTAGACCTAGTCTTCCATTGGCTCAAAGTGTGTTCCCAATCCCCACAGGTTGGTAATTGGTTCCTGGGAATCATAAAAATACTACATTAGGAATTATTTCTCCCTTAAATAATAAATGAACAACACAATAATCTAAATACTAAATAAACATCCATGATATCACATAAATAAGATAATTTAGATTATGTAGAATTAGATACATGAGGAAGACTAAAAGAATGATAAATATAACAGTAGATGAAATCTAGAACAAAACCCACCATACCACATGAAAAAATCTATGAAACTCATGGTTTATCAACACATCTTGACTCAATGTTGATAGACCAAAGAGTAAAATCCAAACTTATGATGAAACTAAAAACATTTAATATATAAATAGGCATAATCTATACAACTTAGTAGGTTACTACCCGCCAATTCTATACAGTTCATTCTACCAAGAAATCTATAAATTATAGTTTAAGATGTGATGTAAATTAAGGTTTTAAAACAAAAAAAATCTGGATTAAATTCAAACCATTTTCCTTTAATCACATTAAAGAAACAATTTATGTATATAAAACTGGTTTGAAAATCCAAAAAGAAAAAAAACATATATTTTTCTAAAAAACCAACTAAAATATTTGCCCAATTTTTTTTAAAAGAATAAATTTTAAAATAGTCTTTGAAATCCACTTAAAATAAGGGAAAACAAACAGAAAGTTAAAAACATGATTTAATTTTTGAAAAAAATATATTTGAAACCATCTTTTAAAAGAACTTAAAAGAAGGGAAAACAAACACAAAGTATAAAACAATATACATTATAGGCAACACCAGTCAATGGATGATAATCAAGAGAAAAGATAAAGGGGTTCCCCAAGAAATAAAAGTAGAGGAAAAGAAATAATGATAATGGAATCACCTAAATGTAACCAACTATCAAGGAATAAGTTCCATGTACTAAAATCCTGGATATAACTAAAATGATACAGGACATGGTCGTTGAACTAAAACTAACACCTAGGAGGGAACAACTCTCCTAAGGTACAATTTAGGTTTTACACACTTGACTTGGAAACCATGCATACAGAACTTCAATTATTTACCCAAGGTGCTCATGAAATCAATACAGTAGAGGTGAGTAATCCACTAATAAATAAAGTCATCAATATAATTCAATAAATATATTTCACCTCACCTTAAACTCATTTTCAAACAAAAAATCATTCATTAAATATCCAAACACCACATGCTTAAATCACCACCTATTATAGGAAATATAACACATATAAAGGGGAATCATGAGGGTACCACACATGTCAAAAGAATAATTTTTTTTAAAACCTGTGGTTTGTCACCACATTATGACTCACCATTAATAGTCCAAGAAGAAAAATATAAACTCAATATAAATCCCATAACCTATAATATATATAAATAGGTGTGATCTATACATCCCAGTAGCTTAATACCCACCAAGTATTTGTAGTTCCTTTCACTAATTAGTTCAAAAATGCTAGTTTCAGATATAATTAAAAGTAAGGGTTTAAAACCTAATGTTCTTTAGTAAAATCAAACCACATACCTTTGATCGCATTAAATAAATAATTCCATTAGATAAAATTGCCTTAAAAATACAAGAAAAATAAGATCCTTTATTTTTACAAAAAACTAACAAAACCATTTTACTAGATCATTTTAAAAACATCCCTTTAAAACCATATTTGAAAACCACTTAAAATAAGAAAAAAACTACAATTTTAAATCATGATATGTTATAGTAACCACCATTCAACAGACTATAATCAATAAACAAGATAAATTGGGTGTCAAAAGAAATACAAGAAGATAGAAAATACAAACAAGTGTGAGAAGGGAATCCCTAGCATGGAATCACCCATCAAGGAACATGTGTCAGGGGATACACTCTAGGATCTAATTAGAATAATATTAAGCCTGGTTATTGGATTCACTGGTCCACTATGTGTATCATTATGAAGTATCACATTCATAACATCCTTTTATAAGTGTCGGGGACTAAACTAAAATCCTACCCTAGGAGGGAAGAACTCTCCTAGATCACTGGACATTTTTTTCACACTAGACTAGAATAAAAAACATATTTGAACTTTTATTATTTACACATGTTTCCCAGGACTTCAATTCAGTGTTGGTGAGAAATTAACAAAGAAACAAAGTCATCAATATAGTATAATCAATATCTATCACCTCACCTCCAACTCCCTTGAAAACAAAAACCCTTTCATTCAACATCCAAACACCAATTTCTCAAAGAACCACTTATTATTGGAAAGGTAACACGTATATAGGTTCATCAAAAGGGTCTCATAAATTTAAAATGAATATTTTTTATAAGTTACAAACACAAAATCATAATCTAAGAATGTCTCAGGATTCGAAGACATTTTTCATTTCATAAAATCACTTTAAAAATCCTTTAGAATACCTTAAAAACACACACACCATTTACAATTTAAACATCCCCCTTTTAAAATAAAAACTCAATTTTAAAGATCCATAGAGGGAATTTAATAAGTTCTTGGAATGTATAAACATTTTTAATATCCTTTATAATGATTTTATGACAAGTTTTTTATTTATTGTCAACATATATTATTATGAATGTTTTTTAAATAGGTGAGAAAGAGTTGATGAAGTCATTAAGAAATTTTTTCTTATGAAGTACTGGAGTAGATGAAGGAAATTTCATTAACATTGTTAGGAAAATTTTCTATGTAAGGTGATTCTAACCAGATCTCAAGTTCTCACATCATTAAGAAACTCAAGATTAAAGCTAAAGTTCTACCTTTCAATTCAAAGGGATATAATTACAACAATGTCCCTAGATATAGACATCTAAACATATATAACCAATAAAACATTAGCTGAACTTATCAGAGAAATATTTGTAAGAAGTTGAAGTTTGAATGGTAGTACAAGAGTTGTGTAAAGGTTTGTAATCAGCTATGTAAAGGTACAAGAATAATTTTAAAGGATTCATAAAGGTATAAAAAATATATGGAGGCTTGCATAAGGGTAAATAAAATTATTCCTTATGTAAGGGTAGTATTCTCAATGCATAAAGGAAAATAAATTTTGAAGGGCTCAATATACTAGATAGAAAATATACGGTGTAATTGGATGAAGAGTTATAAGAAGCTAATATTTCTAAAGTCAGTACACACTTATACAAAGTGTAAATATTTAAAAGGGGGAATAAGTATAATTGTGGGAAAATATTGAAGTTCATATGGATGTAAAAATTTTATGTGGAAATTATGACTATTCAAATATATTGAAAAAATTTACTAGATGGAGTAGGGATGTTGTAACTATATGGAGAAGGATTTTTTGAAAGGAGTCTTTTGAATTTTAAAAAATGTTATAATAATTACTATAACTTGAGAAACCAGATAGAAGTAGAAGAAAGTATGTCATATAAATTGATATAATTATTTTAGAAATTTATATTGAGTATTTAAGTTCCATCAGACAAACATTAAAAACATCACTCAAGAGACGTTTTTGTAATGTTACACATGAATAAGTTTTGTAAATGCATGAAGTTTGTGCTAAGGTAGGATTCTAGACATGAAATATTATGATCAAAATAGTCAAAATGGTTCATATCAAGATAATTTATGTAAGTAAGATTACCATTTAGATAAATAGTATGTGTTCACTAAAGGGAGAATATGTGAATCAAGCACACATCTATCAGGCAAAGATTTTTTAGAAGCTTTACATAACTTTGTAAATCCCATTATAGTGATGATATTGATATGATCTATCAAATTTTATTATCTCAATGATATAATGAATATTGAAGAAGTTCCTTAACACTAAGGTTAATAATTTTTAAAAAAAGATAAGGATGTTGGATTCTCCCCCGAAATTTTAAGTATGTTAAAGAAGACTCTAGAATATTTAAGAAGCATACATAAAATTTAATTTGAGATGGTGATTTGTTATTTAGTTGTAACTGAATGGGAAAAATGAATTTGGTTTATTGCCTATTCTCCTATGAGAGAACCTATAAAATGGGGTGCAAGTACAGATTGAAAAAATATACTATTCACATGTGTTATAAAGATGAAGTGTTGCAAAAAAGGTGTCAAACAGAGATACTGGATAATGATCCTAGAGGAAAAGTATGGATAAGGAGTGTTTCCAACTAGGTTTATATTTTTTTGAAGTTGAAAAAATATTATATGGGTGAATTTTCAAGTTTAACTAGACAAAATTACCGATCAGAGATACCGGACAGATCTTTTGAATAGATTTTATGGTACAGTGGTTTTGTTCCCCAACATAACACTAAATCAGTAGTGCAATTATTGAGGTTCACTAGAAGGGATATACTAGATGAAGGTAGGGCATACTATATATACTCTTACTAGAGGGACTCTTACTAGACAGAGAAAAAAATATTCATAATTTCTGGTTGATTTTTTGTGGGTGATTTTTTACAAAGTTTCACATTTCTTTGCTAACTCAGTATGATGAGAAAAAATTTGTAACTAATGGGAGTTAGTATAATATTTCTTATTGAGGGATTAATTTATTTTAAAGGTATTTAACTCATTGTATTCAATTTTATTTTATAGTGAATTTACATGGACAAATAGGATTTTCCATGGGAAGGATGTGGTCACCTACACTGGGGGTGAACCTTATAAATTTTACATTCCTTGGTTTACTTTCTTATAATTGTATGCTTGTGAGTTTTTTTATATAAATCTGATAAGGACAATATTTTTAACAAGTTATAGGGGTTAATTTCTAGACAAATGAAATTATAAAATATGACCACTAATTCAACCCCCATTATTAGTGGTTGTCCTCATCATAAGGAACATAAATTGGTATAAAAGCCAAGGTTCCCCTATTTGATCCTCATTATGGAAAATATCAAATAAGTAAATAGACTTGGTATTCCTACCATCGATGGAAAAGTTATCATGGTTGGAAAAAAATAATGATACCATATCTTCTCTCTCTTGGATTGGAGGTAATTTATACAGTCACAACTGGGTTTCCACCCTTTGATGAAGATTATACCATGAAATTCCTTGAAAAAATAAATATTGAGGTAGAAGGGAAGTCTATAAATATGATTCTAATGCCTTTATTAATTTTTTTTGAAGGTGATGTGTCTCAAGATAGTTAAGGAAACTTGCTACAATCTTGAATGTTCTTTCAAGGGAAATATCAAAGTAAAGGAAGAAAAAATAAAAATATGGCTTAATAAGTTTGAAGATATTAGAATGGGTGATGATGAAACTATGGATGATTACTTTAATAGAGTTAATTAAGTTATGAGAAACATTAAAGGATTCAGATATGTCTGGAAAGATTTTACTACTATTAAGAAACTCATGAGAAATTTTCCAGATCAATTTGGATCTAATATTTATGCTTTAGAAGGTAAATTTGATTTATCTTTTGATGAATTGAATATCTTTCTTATTTAATATATGACAAGGAGAACTCCAACATTCAAAAATAAGATCAAGGATGAGATTTATTTTTAATGTATGATAAAATTCAAAATACAAGATGCTTAGACTGTTAACCTAATTGATTTGGAAGATATATACAGTGATGGAGTGAATACAAAAATAATGTCTCTAGTATATAAAAATTACTGAAGTGGTAGGGGAAAATATGTATGAAAAATCCCACATAATTGTATTTAGTGTGGAGGAATTGTAAATTTTTCTATGAAATTTCATAAGAAGAAAGTTAGATAAAATAAATATGGTTCAAAAGAAAAACCTCAGTGGAAGAAGTGGAAAAAAACTTTCAAGTAAGATATGAAATCTAGTAGACATAATATAGTGTTAACTGGAAAAAAGAAGTATATTGATTAATAAATTTGAATACAACTTTATTGAAAGTAATAGATTATTAAAAAGGATGATGTGTATATTGAGTATTTAAGAACCTCAAACTGAATATTGTAGAACTAGGAAAGATGTCATAAGATCTTTATAAGAAACTTGCTACTAAGGAATATGTGGTTTGTAAAACTCAATAAAGATGTTTTGAAGTTGATATTATTTTAATAAATATGAATGAAAATATCAAAAAGGCTCTAAAGTTAAAGGCTAAAACATATCAATATTATATGAAAAAGCATTCCAAGAATCAAGTTAAATCTACACCTAATAATTATAAAAGTTCATCTATTTTTTCTAACCATGAAGGTGTTTGAAACAATGTTATAAAATATTTGATTTAGAAGGGATTTAAAAAAACAAATTACATAAAAAATTTTTGAAAATAACCTTTATAAGAAATTTATCCAATAGTAGGGGAGACAAATACAGAAAGATGTTATTAACCTTAGAAAACATTCTAAAAGGAAATATCCTACATCTAAAAAAATCAAGATTTAGTGGATATTGTTATTTTGGTGGTGTATATGGTCATATGGAATATAACTACTTGCATAAAATGTCTCTCTCAGGGAATTGGAATGAAGAAAGGGGGAGTAATATTGTAAGAAAAGAGAGTAACTTTACTAAGTTATAGGAAGAAATAAATAAAAAAATCATTATATGTTAGAAAGTTTTCCATGAAAGACTGATTTGATTTTATGGAGGAAGTTTTTGGAAGATGTGACTGAATGGGTCAATTTTATGAAGAATGTATGAAAAATAATTTGGGATAAGTTTCTTATACTAGAAAATAAAAGAAGGTTAGAAAGAAGAAAGTTGAGGAAAGAGATTTTGTTTCTGAGAGAACACTGAAATCTAGAAAAAAGAAAAAAACTTGGATTCTTGATAGTTGTTGTTCCTAAAATATGATGGGTGATGTGAAGATATTGAAAGACATTGAAGATCATGAATAAGGATCAGTTACTGTATGAAATTATAGGTCCTTAAAAATTATATGAATAGGAACTAGTTAGATTAAACCTTTAAAACTGAAAATTAAAAAATGTTTTTAATGTTTATGGGATCAAACACAACTTACTAAGTGTTATAATTTTTTTATTATGGTAAAGAAGTGATTTATAGAAAATATTCTTATATCATAAAAATATTAAAATATGGAAACATTATTACTATTTGATAAAGAACCAAGGAAAATGTTTTACAAATTATAGAACTTTGTAAATCATGTTACTTAAGTGTGAAGGATGAAAATAAGTGTTGGCATTGAATACTTTGGAATATTGGATAGAAGAGTATGAATTTTTTACCCAAGTATATTCTATAAGAAACTTTCCATTGGTGAAAATGAAATATGCTAATATTTCTACAATATATCAGAAAGGGAAGATGGTTAGTGGAAGACATAAAAAAGTTGAAATCCAATCCACTAGACCTCATGATCCCATTGAATCTAATCTTTGTGGGTCAATGAGACATAAATAAACAAAATGAGATTTATAATTTATTTCTTTCATTTATGACTTAACTTGGATTACCAACATAGTGTTTATGAAACATATACAGAGCCTATAGAGATTTATAGTTTTTTCAGAAGGGAAATTAAAATAGAGATGAGTGTTTATATACTGAAGATGAGAACTTAAAATGGAAAGAAGTACACAATAAATGATTTTAAATACTATTTGAACAAACATGGAATCAAACATTAATATAGCGCTCCATATACTCCTCATAAAAAATGTTTTTTATGTTCAAAATAGATATGTTTTGTAGCAAGAACCTGAAATGAATTCCTATGAGATATATTATAAGGAAAATACTTCAGTGAAATATTTTTAGTTTTTTGATATTCCATTCTTTCTTAAGATCCAAAATCCAAATCTTGTTAATTTTGATGAAAAAGTCAAAGAATGAATTTTCATGGGATATTCATCCAATGTAAGAAGCTATAAATATAGGAATAAATGTCAAAAAGAGTTAGTGGATCCTAATGATGTGATAGTAATTTAAAATCAAACTTCCTTAACATAAGTTGTTGCAGATGAGAAGAAATATGTTTTAGGAGTTGGTGTCCTAAGACAAACTATTTGTAATTTTATTACATTAATATTCATTGTATTAAATATTAGTAAAACTTATTATTACATATTGTATGTTTTCCTGCATGAATCTAATGTAATAATGTCATAGAGTATGCATCACATTGATAAGGTCATAGATATTCCCCACTATGATGAGAACCTTGATATTCAATGATGATATTCTCAAATAATGTTCTATAGTTGGATAACTTACCATGATGGTACACATAGTACATAGACTGCCAGGTGTGAGTACTCATAAGCATATGAGGCTTCTTCTCAGGAAGATCACACTTATTAATCTCCAAGATGGGAGATTTCGAGAATAGATCTGCTAGTAGGAAATCTGATTGTTTTTGTGTCATTGGATATTCCTATATAAGAGTATGTGTGATGGTCCTTAGACTTTAATATTATTATTTACGCCTTTTACAACTCACATACTTATATGAATTTTGTAATCCATGATGATAACAGTTCATTGAGAAGTTGGAAACGTTGGGTGCATCATGAGTTACATGTTATTAATGAATAAGTTGGGGAAGGATTTTCCCCTTAAATATTTATGTGAGATGATATCTCTGCTCTTTAATTGGAATATTACCATCACATTAAATTCCATGTCCATGGTGTAACGACATGTTTATTTCAGATAGTCAAAGGAAGACATATCGATCATATAGGTTGGTGACACATATGTGTAACCTTCTTGATGAGATACTGTGACAAAGGGATTATATTACACAATAGGTTTTCATATATGGTTTTTGATGTTGTGATATTAATTTCCTTCTTTTTCCTTGAACCATTTCTAGATAGTAATCTTGGACTTTATGCAAGCACGCCTAATGCCAATGAGAAAGAATCCTAAAGTGTTACACACTAAGTGTTTCCGTTGATCTTAATTAAATTCTATTTAAGTTTAATTAATGGAATAAATATTATTCTCAAGTATGAGGAATAATTTATTCAATTTATATTGATCGCATAAATTAAATAAATATTTATTCATCGGATTGTGAATAAAATATTTATTTTATTTATTGAATATTTTAACAAATATTTATTCTCTAGATTGGGAATAAAATATTTATTTGGTTATTAAATAAATTCTATAGGAGTTTGAATGGACCAAGATTGAGTTTGGTGAAAAATATTAATTAACAAGACTATTACATAATATTTTTTATTACACAAGTTGCTATGCACCACAAAATAATAATTATATAATTATTATGATTAGTCATAAGATTTATTAAAGGTAAAAAGTGTTATTTAATGGCTAATATGAAATTAAATTATATTTTAACTAAATCTTAACTCTCTAGATAGATTAATATGTCTATTTTTTATAAGATCTTAAATTGAGAATAGAGAATTATTTCACACAAAGAATTATCTCTGAACTCCTCCTCCTCTGTCCCTCTCAAGAATAAGAAGTGCAAGAGAGATTTATTCAAGACTAAAGAATGAGGGATCAAGAATGAACAATGATAAACATTCAACTCGCCATGCTAGCACCCATAGATCGAGTGGTGTTTCTCAGAGATCATAAGACAATGTGTAGATCACTGCTAGAGGGGTTATATCCTTGGATCCTTTCATCCCAACAAAGGTAATCTAAAAGGGTCTTTTTAGATGATCAACATTCACCAATGAGGAAAGTTCCCAAGCCCAGGTATGTATTTCTTCAAGTATTAGATAAATTAATTATAAATTTGATGTGCAAGGTACTCACTCTTTGTTTCAGGAAATGATTATTAAACGAATTTTTTTTATATCAACCACCTCTGTATGCTTTTACTATCCCTGAAACTAACAAGTGGTATCAAAGAAGTCACATTTAAATTTATAATTATTTATTTTATTGTTAATATATGCACAATTTTAGTTAGATATTCATTTAATGTCATTAAATCTTTAATACTATTTGAATTCACAAGTTATAGATATATTAATCATGTCCATCATGTGTTTTATTTTCTTAAAGGTTTAATAACAAATGAAGAACGACCATAGATTCCATCATGAAGTATGAAATTATTGGATAATAAAATTGGATTACACGACGTGTGGCTGAAGCACACACTGTATAACCATGAACATTGTATCTGGATGCGCTGAGAAATTAATTACACATGGTGATTTTATTTCAAACTGTGTGTTGACCAATCCAACATGGTCCATGGAAAGTGGATACAGGGTGCGTAGTTGGCGTGTACACACCATGTAGTCTAGCCGAGTTAATATGATGAATCCCCATGTGTGTGACTTGGATATATGTAAACTAAGGTACATGGTGTGTAGCTACATGCACATGCTATGTAGTCTCCCATTAATGTAAAAAATTAAAATTACATTAAATTTTTAAATTTCAGCATTAAAAATATATTTTATTAATTGGCACACCGTTGTGTGTTTGGAAATTTAATAGTGGTTTTATATTATTTTAAATACTCAATTAATTAATGGTAATTAATATGTCATTATTGGTTATTCCATTTATTTTCAATGAATCTCATTAATGATGGGTATCTATAAATAATATAATATGATCATTAAGATGAAAGATAATTAATTAATTAATTAATTAATTAATTAATTAATTAAAGCACATTTATCTTAAATAATAAAATAATGAATAAAGAAATGAATGCTAGACATTTACTTTTGCATATTCATTGCATGTATAGCCATTAATGAGCTTGAACAATACCTGTGTATGTTTTTGATATTTTAATTTAATTTATTGCATGAGTTTGAAATTATTTAATATTAAATTAAATGATAGCCTGTGAGTCATCACTTCCCACATTATTGTGTTGGACCTACGTGTCCAAGGTTATCTATGTAACCCCTTTAACCAATATTTTGGTTCCCCTCACCTATATGTGAGTAATAAATATTTGTAATTAATGGAGCATCCCAAGGTGCATGGAGGCGGTTCATGACAGAACCATAATGATGTCAACCCAGGTGATAAACAAGTGGATAGGTGGAATGAGGTAAATCATCCCAACACCAACAACAGGAGTTAATTCCCCTAGGTAAAAGGTTGATTTAATGTATTCTCAATAAATAAACTGTTAGATAAATCTTGTGAATGGGTCAATTAATTAATTTTTTATTTCTATCTATATAATTATTTATTTTGTGGATGCAAGGCCAAAATCACATTAATAAATGAATTACTGTGAAAATATAAAAATTAAATTAATGAGTTATGCATAAATGTTCTATCCAACATCGTTAATTAATTAAGTAACATTCACTTAATAATAAAGAGACATGTAAAGGATAAGAAAAGTTAAATTTATTCATAAAAAATTTAAATACATCAATTAAAAATTAAGTTAGACTAAGACTTCCATTACTTTATTGAGAATGAAATTATAGAAATAAGTGTAGTACAAGGCCAAAGTATGGGAACTTACATTTATCAGGGAGTTCTCATGAGAGTTTTGGGTTTAATTAACCAAAATTGTATTTAGTATAATATCTAAGGTATGTTCAATACAAATTTAGATGCAAGTGTTGAGGAAATACAAGTCAGGATTTCCAGATAGGGGAATCCACTCAACGAATCATGGACCTATAAGTCCGCAGTTAGCAAGACCACCTACCTAATTACTTTATTATGGTTTTTAGGGCTACAGTATGGTTAATTAATAAAATTAATGGGGATAATTTCCCCTAGAATGATAAAGCAACAAGAAATTCCATGTTTAATGGCGAGGGTTATTGAGACTTGATAAAATAGTGGGATATTTAATAAATAAATAAATAAACAACGACATTTAATTTATTATATCTCAATTATTTTGTTATTAATAAAATTGCTAATAATATGCTATTTCTAATTGTAGAATAAAATTACAAGTTCATCATCCACTATATACCTATGATCAATATTGTAGAAACATAACCTCTTAACTGATAGTAACTTCCAAGAGTGGTTTAGACACCTTCGGGTCTTGCTACGCCTTGAACAAAAATCTTACATGCTAGAATCCTCAATACCCAATCCACCTACAAAAGTTGTGAGTGATAAAGAGTTAATTTTCTATGGAAAAAATTTGAGTGACGCGGTAGACGTTCAATGTTTGATTCATTCATCAATGTCTAGTGAACTAATAAAGTCTCATGAAAACATGGATGCATATAGCATGATTGATCACCTCTGGGGTCTTTGCCAAGAGATAGATAGATAGGAATAGTTTGATATTTATGAGGAACCCTTTTAGATAAATCTTGGAGAGGGTACCCCAAATGGGCCACATGTAGTCATGTTCATTGGATACGTTTAATTCTTAGAGGTTCTAGGGTTTAAACTCCCTAAAGAACTGAGAAATGAATGCATTCTGGAATCACTCCCTAAGGGCTTCTCCAGATTTGTTATAAATTTTAATATGAAAAACATTGAGAAGTCTCTTCTAGATCTTCTGACTCTTCTTCACCAAGTATATAAGCATATTTAGTTTAAAAAACCTTTTATCCTTATATCAAACAAATGGAAAGGGAAAGTGAAGATATTTAAGCACAAAGTATCTTTATGCCCTTCTGTGAAGAGGAAGATCTAGAGGCAAGCAAGGGAACATGATGCTATCTATTTTTTCATGTGGAAAGAAGTACCACTAGAAGAAAAACTGCACCCAACCAAAGAATAAAGAGGAATATTAAAGTGTATTTATTATCAATTGCAATTTATCTGTTTCTAAAAATTTGGTATTATATAAAGCTTATTTTACTCACATATGTATTCAAATATAGGAACCAGGTAGATTTTGAAAGATTGAACTGGGAGAGGTAGATCTTCGAGTATCCAATAGAGCTATACTTTCTGATGTAGCTATTAGAGACTACCACCTCACATTGCCAACCAGAATGAACTTGGTTTTAAAGTTTTGTTCTTTTGTTCCTTCAGTTACCAAAAACATTATTTCTATATCTAGACTTTATATGGATAAATTTATTTTCAAATATGGGAATAAATGTTTCTTATTTTATAAATATAACATTTTTATAGTAAGGAAAATTTAAATAACGGTCTTTATGTGTTGGGTTACATGAAGCAAATAATGGAAATCAGTAACAATGTTACTTCACATGACTCATTCCACTCCCAACTTTGACATCACTGGTTGGTTCATGTAAATGAAAAGATATTGACTAAATTACATCAAGATGGATATTTAGAATCTTTTGAACTAAAACCACTTGGTGTATGTCACACATGTTTACAAGGAAAAATAACCAAAGCACTATTTAGTAGGAAAGGTGAAAGGGATAAATATCTTCTTGAATTAGTTCATACCGATGAGTGTGGTCCATTTCCTTTTGAAGCAAGGGGTGGGTACTCATACATCATAACTTTTATGGATGATTTTAGTAGATATTGATATGACTAATTAATGAGATATAATTCAGATTATTTTTAAAAAAATCAAGGAATAAAAGAATGAAGTTGAGAACTAGCTTGGTAAGTAGATTAAGAAACTTCACTCAGACTGTGTTGGAGAATATCTTAAACAAGACTTCATTGATTATGTATAGGAGTTCATTATTTTATCTCAACTCACTCCTCTTTATATTCCTTTATAGAATGGTGTAAGTGAAAGAAGGAAACACACCTTGTTGGACATGGTGACATCAATGATGAGTCATGCGAGTCTTCAATTATCCTTTTGAGGATATGCATTACAAACTAAAATATACATACTAAACTGAGTGAAAAATAAAGCAACATATGGTATACCATACTAATTATGGAATGGAAAGAAACCCATGTTGTCTTACTTAAACGTGTGGGGATACAAATCATTTTTTAAGGCCACTTTAGGTAACAAGATTGCAACCCAATTCACAAAGTGTATCTTTATTGGATATCCCAAAGTAACAATGGGAAGATACCTATAAAATACTTCAGACAAAATGATAATGGTTGATAGACATCCCAAATTTATTGAGGAGGATCTTATATCTAAAAGAGATAGTGGGAGAAATATAGACTTTGATGAAGTCCAATCTCAATATACAAAAGATTTGGAAAGGGAAAAAATTCCAAAAAGACCCATGGAAGAAGAAATTGTTCTAGAGATACAATTACTGCATAGGAGTAGTAGAGAGGTTAGAGAACTAGAATGATATAGTTTTATAGTTATTGAGGATGGTGACTCATTATTAGTTGATAATAATGATCCTCTAACCTACAAGGATGTAGTAAGTCGCACAGATGTTTCCAAGTGGTAAGAATCCATGAATTTGGAAATGGATTCCATGTACCAAAACAAAGTTTGGATTTTGGTAGACCCTCCAGTAAATGTAAATCCCATTTTTTGAAAATGGGTATTAAAAAAAAACTAGACATGGAAGGACAATTTATTACCTATAAGGAGCGACTGTTTGCAAAAGGGTTTAAACAACATCAAGGAATTGACTACGAAGAAAACTTTTAACCGGTTGCAATGATGAAACCTGTCATAATTATAATAGAAATTGTGTATTTCCATGATTATGAGATTTGGAAAACAGATTTCAAAATTGACTTTCTTAATGGGAACCTTTAGGAAGATGTCTATATGAAACAAACCTAAGTGTTTGTGACTCCAAAGGATGCCAACAAGGTACTCAAGTTGTAAAGATCCATTTATGGATTAAGAAAAGTATCCAGGTCATGGAACATTCATTTTGATGAGTCCATAAAGTAATTTGGTTTTATAAATAGAAAATGAGAGCTGTGTGTCTATAAAAATTTTAGTAGGACTAAAGTTGTTTTTATTTATATTATATGTTGATGACATATTACTCATTGGAAATGAAATATCAGTCTTATAGTTTGTTAAGGAATGGTTGAATAAATGATTCTCTATAAAAGACTTGGGAAAGAAAACGTATATTATTGGGATCAAGATCCATTGTGATAGATACAAGAGGTTTCTCAGCCTAAGTCAAAGTATATACATTGACAAGATACTGAAGATAGTCAGTATAGAACAATCCAAGAGGTGATTGTTTCTAGTGTCACATGGAATTCATCTTTCTAGTAAAATGTGTCCTTAAACACATGAGTAAATAAATAGAATGATAAGGATTCCATTCACATTAAAGATTGGATCAGTCATGCATGATATGCTATGTACAAGGCTAGATGTCACCTATGCATTAAATATGGTAGGAAGATATCAATATGATCTAGGTGACCGCCATTGGATGGAAGTCAAGACTGTCCTTAATAATCTTAAGTGTACTAAGGATATGTTACTAGTTTATGGAGGAGATTAGGAACTAGTCCTAAAAGTATATGAAGATGTTATTTTCCAAAATGATAAATATGACATGAAGTCACAAATGAGATACATATTCACATTGAATGGAGGAGTTGTGAGCTGGAAGAGCTGAAAGAAGGTTGTGGTTGTAGATTTTATAGCAAAGTCCAAGTATATTGCGGCATATATGGAAACTAAAGATGCATTATGGATTCACATATTCGTCTAATATCTTGATGTGGTACCTAGTAGTAGAGATCCTATAAAACTCTTTTGTGATAATACTATAGTAGTGGATCTTGAAAAATGGACATGGTCAAATCGGTAGACGAAGAACATACTTAGGAAGTACCATCTATTGAGTTATTTTTCTTAGGGAGGTGATGTTTTAGTGAGTAGTATTTCCATGGAAGAAAACATGGTGGGCCCCTTGACTGAATCCTTGATTTAGTAGAAACATAACTATCACATGAGGTCTACCATACTAAAGTTCATAGGTAGTTGGATCTAGTCCAAGTGAGATTTTGTTGAAGTTGGTGTCCTAGGAACAACTATTTGTACTTTGATTACATGCATATTCGATGTATTTAATACTAATAAAATTTCTTATTACATATTTTTTTGTTCTACATGACTCTAAAGTAATAATGTCTAAGAGTATGTGTAGCATTGATAAGGTCATAACAGTTCCCCGCTATACTAAGAAACTTGATGTGCTATGATGATATTCTCAAATAATATTCTACAGTTGGATAAGATGAGACACATAGTACATATAATGTATGATGCGAGTACTCATATGCAGATGAGGCTTCTTCTCACAAAGTTTTTACTTGGTAATCTCTAAGATGAGATATTATGAGAATAGAACCGTCAATTGGAATTTTTCATGTTTTGGTTTCATTGGATATTCCTATCTATGATCATGTGTGATGATCCTTAGACTTTAAGATTATTATTAATGCATGTTACAAATTGTATACTTATATGTATTTTGTAAAGCATAGCAATAACAATTTGTGGAGAAGTTGGATATGTTGGGTGTGTCATGAATGAAATGTCATTAATGAATAAGTAGAGGAAGAATTTGTCCCTTCCATCTTTATGGAAGATGATATCTTGTCTCTTTGATTGGAATATAACCACCACATTAAATTCCATGTCCATGGTGTAATGATGTGTTTATTTCAGATACTCAAAAAAGACATATCAAGCATATAGGTTGGTGACACAAATATGCAACCTGCATGATAAGATATTGTGAGATTGAGATTATATTACACATTGAGCATTTGTATGTGGTTATCAATGTTGTGACAATAAGTTCTTTCTATTAGGCGCCTTGAACTGTTGCTAGATAGTAATCTTGAACTTTAGGCAAGATCGCCTAATCCCAATGAGAAAGAATCCTAGAGGGCCACACACTATTTATTTCAGTTAATCTCAATTAAATTATATTTTAGTTTAATTAATGGAATAAATATTATTCTCACGTCTAAGGAATAATTTTATTCAAGTAATATTAATCACATAAATTAAATAAATATTTATTCTTTTCCTTGTGAATAAAATTTTAATTTTATTTATTGAATATTTTAATAAATATTTATTCTCTAGATTGTGAATAAAATATTTATTTATGAATAAAATATTAATTTGGTTATACAATAAATTCTAAAGGATTTCGAAGGGACCAACCCTGAGCCCGGTGATAAATATTAATTAAAAAGATCATTACAAAATATTTTTTATTGCACAAGTTGGTGTTCACCATAAAATAATAATTATATAATTATTATTATTTTTCATGTTATTTGTTAAAGGCAATAAATGTTATTTAATGGCCTGTATGAAATTAAATTTTATTTTAACTCAAACCCTAACTCTATAAATAGACAGCTACGTCTATTGTGTAGAAGATCTGAAATTGAGAATAGAGAATTGTTGGACAAACAAATTCTCTATCACCTCACACTCCTCTATCCCTCTCAATAATGAGAACTGAAAGATATATTTCTTCAAGACTAAAGAACAAGTGATCAAGAAAGAACAACATAATAAATTCGACTAACTGCACTAGAACCCAAAGATCTAGCGGTTTTACTTGGAGATCATATGAGCATGTGTTGATCACTGCTAGAGGGATACTATCCTTGGATCCTTACAACACAATGAAGTTAATCCTAAAGGGTCTTTAGGATGATCAAATTTCACCAATGAAGAAAGATCCTAAGCCCATGTATTTATTTATTTAAATATTAAATTAATTAATTATAAATTTGAAGTGAAAGATCCTTGCTCTTGGTTTAGAGAAATTATTATTAAAATAAATTTTACTATATCACCCACCTCTGCATGATTTCACTGGACTCAGAACCAATAGATGTTGTAAAAGATAGAATTTTGACATCCAAATTAGATAATAGGAAACATGTATGAAAACCCACCACTGTACAAATTGATTCAGATGAGTCATTTGATGAGGAAATTAAGATTTGAAAAACCACTAATGTTGGGAACTTTATAAAACTATGTTGAAAATGATAATATCATTGGAAATTATAATGATATATTTTAGATGAGAATAAAGTTAATATTTGACCATCAGACATCACTTATCGCACAGGTGGGACCAAAATCAATTTCAAATGCAGTTGAACATAAAGAGTGTGTAGATTCTATGAATGAAGAGTTAAATTAGATTGAAAATAATAACACTTGGAATGTGGTTTTATGACCTACCGGAAAGAATTTTATTGTAACAAATTGGGTGTTCAGAAACAAAATGAATGAAAATATAGAATATTTAAGAAACAAAGCATGATTTTTTTACAAAGGTTAGTCACAAGTAGAAGGTGTTTATTTTTAATAATCTTTTCCCCCTACCATGATACTTGAAACTATAATAACATTCTTATAATTTTATAAACATCATTATTGTAATGTTTATTAGATGAATTTAAAGTTATCTTTCCTAAATTGATAATTTTAAGAATATTTCTTATTGAGAAACATAGTGGGTTTTTTCATGAAAAATATGTAACCATAGTGTGTAACTGAAAAGCCTTTGTATGGGTTGAAAAAATATCCTCATGCATGGTACTCCAAACTTGATAGTTTCCTAAATAATATGATATTTTATAATGTAAAAGTTGATAACATCCTATATGTTATGAAAATAAGTACAGGTTCCCTTATATTCATTTTTTATGTTGATAATATATTTTTAAAGGTGATAGTGATTAAACTTGTGGATAATTTACTAAAAAAATAAAGAAATGTTTGAAATTTAATTTCTTGGAGAGTTAACTTTCTCTTCAGTCTTTCAAGTTAAATAGAAGGAATGATATATCTTTCTATCATTAGAAAGGTATTCTAAGGATTTATTATAGAAGTTTGGAATGGAAAATTCAAAAGAAGTATCTATAGCTATCTTTGTTGGTGTAAACTTGACTAAAGATGAATATGGGAAAATTTTGAATTAAAAATAATTCTAGAAGTTGACTAAAATCTTTCTCTATCTTATAGCTTCATAGAAATAAATTTTATATTATGTTACATGATGTTTAAGATATAAAATTGATCCAAAGGCATCACATATTCTAAAAAAAGAATAATTAGTAATATTAAAGGAACATAAACTTATGGACTATTGTATAAAAGAAGTTGTGACAAGAACTTTCTTGGATACACTGATATTTATTGGGCTAGAGATTGTAATGATAGAAAGTTAGTATTTAGAGGAACTTTTTTATTGGGATAATGTTGTGTGAGCTAGAATAGTAAGAAATAGAGTTCCATTAATTTGAGAGAAATGTAAGAAGAATATAATTTTTCCACCTGTACTTGTACATATATGATATGGATGAAATTTCATCGGGAAGATTTGATAATGATTTTTTAGAATCCATTGAATCTTATTTGATATAATGAAAGTTCCATTTATCTTTCTAAAAATCCTGTACAAAATTGAAGTTCAAAGAACATTAATACTAAGTATCACTTCATAAACTAGAAAGTTAATGGTGGATATGTTATTCTTGAGTAAATTTCAACAAATTATCAAATCAATAATGTTTTCACAAAATATTTTCCAAGGGATAGATTTAAGGAATTAAAGATGAAACTACATGTTCAGCCTCTACCAAATAATTCCTAAAGTTTGTAAGGATGTCCCCCCACCATGTTTTGGATTATTTTTTCTAAGGGGGATATTAAGGAAAACCTTTTAATAAGTTGTACAACTCTTTATGTAATGAATATACAGTTGTTCTTATAATAAAAGTGGGATAAGATAAAATTGAGGGGGAGTTTATCTTATTATGAAAAAAAATTGATTTTCATCTGGGGATTAAATTCCTTAAACAGATTTATTTTTCTATCAGTTAGGTTTTAATACATTCTTTATGATAAATGATGTGATTTCATGAAAGTTGAGAAAAGTTGAGAAAAGTGTTGTTTAAAAAAATGGGTTGAATGATTTTTCAAATGTTTTCAAAAAGTACAAAGGGGGAGATAAAATATCTTTTATGATGTATTTATATATATTTTAATTTTTTTCTACATATCCTACTATTTTTTTTTTGAAAAGTGATAAAGAGTTGAGTTAGTTGTTAAGAAATTTTTTCTTATGAAGTGATGGAGAAGGTGAAGGTTGTTTCCTTAACATTGTTAGGAAACTTTTTTAAGTCAGATAATGCTAATACAATCTAAAGTTCCAAATATCATGAACATATTCATGATCTAAGAAGAAGTTATACATTTTCATTCATTGGGAGGGAAGTACAATATTTTCACTAGACACAAATCACCAGATGGATCAGAGGTGGTGTTATTGGACAAATATTTGTAAGAAGTCAAAGTTTGAGCAGCAGTATAAGAGTTATGTAAAGGTATGTCGTCAGCAATGTAAGGGTACATGAAGAGTTTTAAAGGCTTCATAAAGTTATATATAGAACATAGAAGATATTTTAATGGTAAATGTCATTATTCCTTGTGTAAGGGTAGAATGACCAATTCATAAAGATAATTAAAGTATAGTGGATTAAGATACTAGAGAGAACATGGATGGGGTTATCGTATGAAGAGTTGTAAGAATATGATTTTCTTGAAGTTTGTACACACTTTTACAAAGTATAAGAATTCCAAAGGGTAAATAATTATAATTCTGTGAAAATATTGAAGTTCTTATGACTGTACAAAGTTGAAGCAGAAATCATGGTTGGTTAAACTTGTTGCAAAAAGTTATCAAGCATGGTTGGGATACTATAACCTGACAGAGAAGGTTTTTTAGAAAGAAGTCTATAGAATTTACTACAATGTTATAAGAAAGACAAAAAATTGAATTAAATTTATAGATGAAAATGTGTTATGTCATTAAAACTGATATAATGAGTTTGGAAAATTATGTTGAGTAGTTAAGTTCCATCTGATGGATAAATATTAGAAAAACATTAACAATTTCATTGAACATGAAATTCTATAAAGTTGCACCGATATGAGATTTTTAAAGGCATGGAGTCTATGATAAGAAAGGATGAACCATAAAAAATATTTCCATCACATTATTCAAAGAAGACTAGATAAATAGAAGTCAAACTAGTTTGTTCACTAGTCAAAGATATAACAGATGTTCACCAAATAAAGAATCAGTGCAACAGACACATATCTATCAGATATATTTTTTAAAATCTTTAAATAAATTTGTAAATAAAATTATATTGATGATTTTGAGATGATCTATCTAATAATATTATCTATATAGGATAATAAACATTTAATAAGTTCCTTAACACTGAGGTTAAGGAAGTTAAAATATGGTTTTAGATGTTGGAGTCTCTCAAGAAAATTCAAGTATGTTCAATAAGACTCTAGAATGATTGAGAAGAGTCTATCAAATTTTATATGAGTGGAGGTTTTGTCTTTGATTTTCAAAAAGTAGGAAAATGAATTTTTTTACCTTCATATTATTTTATTAGAACGCCTATAAAAGGGGGTGCAAGTATAGTATGAAAAATATATTATTCATGCATGTCGGAAAGCTAAAGTGCTGTAAAAAAGGTACCAGACAGAGATACCATACAAAGATAGAATAACCAAAGTTTGAGTAGAGAGAATTTACAACCTGGATGATATTTGGTTGAAGTTGAAAAACATCAGACAAAGGTGAAGTGTGAAGTATAACTAGATAAAGTTACCAATAAGAGATATCAGACAGTGATTCATAGAAGGTTGTGAGGTGAATTGGTTTTGTTCACCCAAAAAACATTGAATCAAAGGTGTAGTTATTGAGGAAAACTCGATGAGGTACACTGGATGAAGGTAGTTCATATCATATGTACTCTTACTAGATGAAGAAAAATGGATGTAAAATATTCGGATGATTTTTTGGGGAATTGTTCAAAATTTTTTTACATTTTCATGTTGCCTCGGTTTGATAAGAAAATTTTTGTTACTAATGAGAGTTAGTATAAAATTTCCAATTGGGAGATATAAGGATTCTAATAGGATCTTAATCATTATATTTGATTTTATATTTTTGTGAATTTCTATAGACCAATGGGAGTTTCCATGGATAGGATGTAGCAACCTCATAACATCCCAACCTGGGTGCCACACATCGGTTCACCAAAATGGTCGGTATAAAAATTAAACCTTTCTCCCAAAAGATAATGATGACAATACATTAATTCATAACCCACAATAGCTAACTCAAGATTATGCATAGGGTAATTCCATTCACGTGGCCTCAATTTCCATGAACTATACACCATAACTTAATCCCCCTGCATCAACACTACTCCAAGTCCTATCCTAGATGTTTCTCAAAACACTATATACTCCTCACTTAGATCTGGTATGATCAAGATAGATGCAATAGAAAAATGATTCTTCAACTCTTGGAAGTAATTATCACATGATCTAGACCATTCAAACTTAATTCCCTTATTGTTCAAGCCCAAAAGTCATGATAACAAGTGGGAAAATTCCTCAAAAAACCTCCGATAATAACCCTGCAAACCCATAAACTATAGATATAAATACATTCTTGGGATTCTCCTAAGAAACCATTTCTTGCACATTAATTGGGTCCACTAACACACCTTCCTCTGAGATGATGTAACTCATGAAATGTACCCATTTGATAAAAAAATTGACACTTAGATATCTTGGTGTATAGCCAATTCTCTCTCAATGTTCTCAAGATGATGTCAAGATATTGGGAATGATCATTATGAGTCTAAGAGTACACGAATATTTAATCCAAAAAAATAACCAAAAACTGGACCAAATATGGATGGATTATTCTATCCATTAATTTCATTAATATATCCAGTGCATTCGTCAGCCCAAATAGTATCACAATGAAGTCAAAAAACTATATACCTACTTCTAAAAGATGTCTCTGGTATATCAAAAGGTCTCACTCTCAACTGATGATACCCCTAGCTCAAGTTAATCTTGGAGAAAACAAAATCTCCTCCCAACCAGTCAAAGAGATAATCTATATGTAGAAGAAGATACTAGTTTTCACAGTCATCCAGTTCAAATTTCAGTAATCAAAACATAAATGCAAAATCTCATTGGACTTCATAGTAAACATGACTAGGGAAACCCAAGGTGACATACTCATAAAGATAAATCCATTATCCATTAACTCTTCCAGATAAGTCTTATGTTCTTGAAGATCTGTTAGTTCCATTATATAAGGTGGAAATGAAACTGGTTCGACTCTAGGCATGAGCTCAATTATAAAATAAACATCCATTTTAGGTGGCAGGCATAAGAAGTCCTTTGTATAAACATCTTGGAAATTGACCACTATGAGTGGAAAGACATCAAGCCTCAAACCCCTATCATCCAATAAAAGAAAAGACGCCTAGGTAGTAAGATCTCATAGTTTCTAATGAACTGGCATTGTACAGTCTACCTGGATATCCCACTCTCCCTAATGAAAATTATTGTTACTCTCAAAAGACATAAAGGTGACTCTCCTATGATAACAATGAATGTGGGCTTGATATGCTACTAAAAAGTCAATTCCTAATATCATATCAAATCCTAACATGTCAAGTATATAAAGATCCCAATATAAATGATACTCACCAAACTCGAGATAAAACCATTTACATAAAAAGATATCACTCGAGCGTACTCCTAACGGTGTGTCAATTTTCATTAACTAACTAACAAACTCCACTGCTAGACTCAAACCATTCATAAGGTGTGAATATATAAAATAAGTAGAGGCTTCAATATCAAATAAGTCACTAGAAATTGTAGAAGCTACAATATTAGTACCTCTAGTTGTCGATGGTCTAGCCTCACTATACACAAGTGTCAGATAAAATAAATAAAACTATCCTACCCCTCTTCCTTATGTTGTAGTCTGAGTCTCATAAGCTTCCCCACTCTGCAGATATGGGTTCTCTTTCCCCAAAGTACCATGTCCACTACCTTGACTGCTACAACCAATAGAACTTCAACTACGAGATCAATATGGGGTAGAAGAACCCCTTCCGGTAATTTGAATTTTATCGGATCCTTCATAATTACCAATCTATAATGGGTTTCTATAGAAATTTTGTAGATTTATTATCCTACTAAAATATCAAGACTCTACTAGTGGTTATGGGAACTATCTACAAATGTGACCTGACCTACTGTACTGGTGGTAGAGTACTTGAGTAATGTCCTGAGTAACTGGTCCTTCCCCCTGTCCACTCTACTTTCCCCTTCTCTAGTTAAAATTACTATAATGATGCTTCCTACCCTTAAAAGACATACCCATTGGCTTTCGAAAATAAAAAACATGTATCTCACTTGAAGCCTCAATTAGGTTTCCCTTATATATGAGAGTTTTATTCTCCACTTTAGAAAACTTCTTCAGCCTAAAGATGTTAACATGGGACTTAATCTCACATTTAATCCCATATTGAACACACTTCACTATAGTAGCCTCATCCCCCACCAAGGTTGGAACAAAGCACTGTAAATTAGTAAAGGAACTAGCATAGTCAATCAAAGACATGCTCCCCTGGGTCAACTTCATATACTCAGCTGCCCTCTCTTTCCTGAGTGTCTCAGGGTAAAATTTATCCAAGAATATCTCCTAAAAGTCCTTCCATTGAATGTTCTCCAGATGTCCATCCCGAGTCTAAATGTCCCACTAGAACTTCTATTTACCACATAACATATAATCTGCTAACTTAAATCTATTCTAAGAAAGAGTCACTAAGTGGTCAAGGATTATTTGGATAGACTCAATCTAAAACTCATCTTCCTCAGGACCACCCTCCCTGATTATTGTCAGAGGGTGTTGCAACCGGAACTACTATGTAAATTTGAACATATTCTACACAACCCTCCCTAGTTTCCTTTCCAAAAATCGCATAAAACATGTAAATTTATCATGTAACCTCCCACCGTCTCCCTCACCTAGAACTTTCAGAGCCTCTGGTCCCCCCACTGGAAGACTATTTCTAGCCATGTCATCCTATCATCCTATCAACAAGCATTATCCTAGAATCATATATCTAAAATGCCAAAAACATATCTTAAGACAAATAAAACAACATTAAAACTTTTAAACTAGAAGTATTCACATAAATACAAAAAGTGTTATCCCCTATACCCCACCACCTGATCAAAACCGAGGCGCTAACACTACCCTCAACTATTCCTCACTTAGCTTAGAACTAACATAGGGTAAAACAATTACAAATTTTGAGTTACTCATTATAAAATCCTTTATCTATATCCATTTTCCACATTTATAATCACTTTAAATCATCAATTTCTTATTAGACACTATTTTTTAAAAAAATTACTCAAATAAGGAAAAGTATTTTCATTTAAACAACTAACTCTAAAACTTTATTTTTCATGTGCTTAAAATGATGCATGTCACAATTAATCTTGAGTGCCTAGAATGATTCTTGTATGGTCAAATCCTATTCCATATCATTTCATGAATAAAAATATCTAAAAAAAATAATATCACACAACAAGTGGATCACCCAAGTTGAAATAACATCCAACTATAACATAAAACATCAATAACAACAATCCCACCCCAAGTTCTAGGGTTTTCCCACATACATGGATTAGATAATCCCATACATGAGCTCATGACCAAGGATTTAATCATCCTAGTAAACTATCTACCTTTCTCAAATATCAAGACAAAAGAAAATAAAATAAATTAAAACTCACCTTTCATACCACTTTGTAACATCCCGACCCAGGTTCCACACACTGGTGCATTGAGATAATTGGTTACACGACCTTAGGTGCACCTCCCCGTATGTTAGAGGATAAAAAATAGTATCAAGGGTCTAATATATAACATGGGAAGACTATAACCTCTTTATTGAAGTAGCATAATAGTGGAAATAAATAAATAATAGCCAAATGATAATAACCAATAACCAGAATAATACCATAACAAAAACAGACCAGTATCACAAGATTAACCAGAACATGAAAACAATACCCAAAATAAAATAGTAGATATGTATTTCTATATATGTGTCAAGTTTCAATATGAAAACTAAAATAAAGACACACTGAAAACTCCCCAAGTGGGTCGCAACATCATGTTTGGGTCCCTCATCCAGGACTATGACAACTCATCCATCTAATATTGGGATCTTTCCCATATCATATCCTACCTACATGAATTCTATTTGGGTATTGATTAGGTTTCTTGAGCATGGTGTGAGTACAACTTAGTAAGCCGCAACCAATGGGGTCTAAAATAATATTCAATCAGTAAAAATGCATACAGTTGTATAAAGAATAAAATACCATAAATCAAGCAAACATTTTTCATATTTAATTTTTTCTTTAATTACCACTTAAATATTTCAGGTTTATGATGAAACCAAAACCATCAATAAATTCTTTATCCCATGCCATAGTTTGAACTATATATCATAGGGAATCACAATTCATTACATCATGGGATTTTAGTAAATAATTTAATTCTAGTTTCATATCAGGGATACTTGGAACTCTGGTCCAATGCTAATGTCTTGGGACTAGAACATAATATCTAGAACCCTGTGGGTATTTAGGGCATCAGTCCCTATCGCACACCTCATGGGTATTTTGAGCATCAGTCCCTGTCCCATTAAATAATATGCACATTCATGCACTAGGACCTAGAAAATCATTTCTAGTACCATGTGGGTATTTGGAGCATCAGTCCTTGTCCCACACCCCATTTATCAATCAATCACAATATCACATATAGCATATTAATCAAGGTTAATAATCATTAACCTTGTTATCAAATATTCTCATGATAGTGCACCATTTCAATTATCAAAACAACCATGTTTCTTCACTTTAATCTCATGGAATAATTTGAACAATTCACCATTAAACAATTTATCAACATTTAATCACATAACCCATTAACCCCTAAAGGTGAATCCAAAAAAACTTTTAATTCCCATTATTAATCAATTAATAATCATATTAATCAACCAATTTCATAATCCCATTAATTGTTCAATTTCCATAATCCAATTATTCCACCAATTTTATAATCAACTTGATCAATTAATTAATTCAATTCAATAAAGAAATTTCACAATGTGAAAATTTCAATTGAAGAATCACATACACATAGATATTATCAATACTATGGGAGAATGGTTTGAAAAATTGTTCTCCAACCATATAATTCCTCTCTATTTGGGAATTCATGGTTTTCTGGGTGTAGATGCATGATTTGGGAAAATCATGAGCCAACCGTGCACTATCCCTTTTTCTTCCAAAATTCTCAAATTTCACCCGAACAACCCCAGAAAAAACCAACCCATGGTATAAACAAAATAAGGAAAAAGTGTACCCGAAAACAAGCATGAGACATCTCTAGAAATATTTGGGATCGTAAAATGCTCCGACCACCATATGTGGTCTAATTCCCTTGATATCCATAAGATCCTCTATAGTAACCACTGACCCATCCATCATCTGTATAAGACAAGATATGTACAGAAAAATCCAATATAGTGGTGAGTATAAAAATACCCAAAAGCTAAATGGGGGTAGTAATAGAGAGAGAAGAATAGACAAAAAATAGACTGTTTGACCCAGAGTAAAAGAGTACAAATCCAACAACATGGATATATATATATATATATGTGTGTGTGTGTGTGTGTGTTTTCTCAAACCAAGTAAATACAAATGAGGGAGAAGGGGGTATCTATCTCACATACCATCCCAAGAAAAGAGTACCAATTGTTCTAAGAGTCCACCAATGATTCCCAACATCTTGCGCGTCTTCCCTTTAGAAAACATCCAAGGAAAACCGCACCTCACCACTGTGCTGTACAGTTGAGGGGTAATAATATATAGGTAGAGGAACCATGGCCTAATACAACAGGAGGGTTCAACTAAGTAGATTTATAGGGGACCCATGACATATCCCAGAATGAAGTTGCTACTCAAGTAGATAGCTAGAGTACCCATGCCCTATCCTGATAGGAGGGTGCCACTTAAGTAGTCAGTAGAGGACCCGTACCCAGTCCCATTCGGAGGTTTCCGCTCTATTAGTCGGTAGAGGACCCATGACCAACCCACCTGGAGGGTTCGACTCTTGTAGTTGGGGACCCATTCCATGATACAATAAGAGGTTTCTAACTAGATAGCAGATAGAGGGCTCACACCCTACCCTATGGGAGGATTCCACTCTCATAGTCGAGTACCAATACATTGACTCTACAAGAGGGTTCCACTCATATAGCATATAGAGGACCCATCCCATGGCTACCCGTAAGGTTCCACTCTTGTAGTTGAGGAACCATAACCGGACTCCATAAAAGGGTTCCACTAGGTGGATAGGAAGAGGATCCATGACCTATCCCTATAGGAGGGTTCCACTCTAATAATAGATAGAGGACCCATGCCTTGTCCTACAAGAGGGTTTCACTCAATAGATCAGTAGAGGACCCATGCCTAGCCTAGTTGGAGGGTACCAATCTAAATCTCCTGGTGATCCTTCCTGATCACTTCCATCATCAAGCGTTGCCTAAATTGGTATCATGCTCGGAATATCTCGAATTATATATCAAAATCCACATCGAGGGACACCATCGAATTCTATGTGAAAAAAACCCAGGATATACTACCTATGGACCAAAATCTGAGTCCAAATGAAAGAGATACAATAGGTTTATGTTTCCTCAAAAGGGAAGAAGGGGTACATGGAGTGTAAGAAGACCCACACATCGTGTGGTCCCAATACATCACCAGGCTATGTCCCTTTTAGTACACATAACATTGTTTGTGTAGGTATACATGGAGTGTAGAGGAACTACATGACATGTACAAGCTGATTGGGGTCCTGATCATGCTTCTTGGCATTATACATGTATCCAAAACATGTCCATGTACTTCATCACATTAAGTGGTGCTATCCATGCCCTTTTGGAGTACACTCTAGGTCACCGACACAAAGTCCACATGGCATGTGGGGGTTCCACATGAATTTTGATACTTATAATCATGTGAAACTCTTTCTGCCACATCTAAGTCCCTACACACAATGTGTTCTTCATACTACATGACATACAATCTTGTTTTTTATAAAAAGTTAGATCTACACTCGGGTGTTTCGGATCCAGATCCTCCACCACAGATTTTGCTTCCAACTTCTTGAAAATGGTGGATCTATCTATGACTATTGATTCTTGGCCATCCAGTGGCCCGAATCGAACTTTGGTTCTTCCCATATGAACCTACATGCCTCATATGCATTATAAAATTCCATACCCATCATCACCATCTCTATTTTGGATTTTTAATCTACAAAAACTTCAACCAAAACCATCAAATACTCATATATCATCCTTGATTCATCATTCCGTTCATTATTTGGAATCTATCGTGAATCCAAGGGTTCAATTAGGCTTGGTCCCACCTTGAAATGTCAAATCACGGACCCATGGTCCAGGGAGGACTAATGTGAATAACAAAGGGGGAAATCCACAATAAAATATAGGTTCAATGATCATTTACTAAGAGTTCTTGGCCAATAGATACAAAATTTGGGTGATAGTGTGAGAAAAATAAATAAACAAATTAATGTCAATACATGGGTGCATGAAATGGATCAGTTCGAACACAGATCAAGAAGAAATATGATCCTACTAAATCAATTTAATTAATAGGGTCATAAAACACAAATTTAAGAGTCCTACCTAATTTTCATTATTAATGGTTGAAGAACACACTCACTAATGAAGAAAAGGAATTTTTGAGTTTGCTGCATCTCGATCTGCCTAGATCCGGAGTCTCTTCGTTGTTGTATCTCAATTCACCATGGGGAGGAGGAAGAATGACTCTCGATTCTCCAAGGGTTTATATGGATAACCCTAGGGAAATTTCCATAATAGCATATTAATAGGAAAAAAGAATAATATTGATTAAATTAAATAAATGAATTTAATTATTTATTTACTCAAATCACCATCCAATGGTTTCCATATCCAAACACCCCGCACCAACCTATTTTATGTTTGGTCTAGGATAAAAATTACATTCCAAACTCTACCATGGTATCATATTTCTGATATGATATTCCATTTAATATTAATTTCATTTTATTTAAGAAATAACATGAACATAATGTAAAATATATTTAATATTTTTATAAAATTAATTCTAAGTACACCAGGAATTGGAATAACACGTCGTCTCAGTGCCTGATTTTGAAAATATTTGTAGAAATATTTAAAACTATTAAAAGGAAAAAAGGGCATCTAAATCATTACCTCCTCCAATATTTTCATCTCTAAAAAGAAAAACTATGAAAAAATATTGAGATACTAAGCTTACATCTGGCTCTCCCGCTCCTAGGAGCTCTCCTGTGTGTTCCCATGCTTCCAAAAGATGTGAACCAAGGGGATTTAAATATTTACATATGTTCACCTCCTTCCAATAATCAATCTCCACTAGGCACTCCAAAAACGTTTCTCTATCCTCGATGTCCATCTCTCCTCAGTCAATAACGTGCATGGGGTCATTCATATATCTTCTCAGCTATGACATGTGGAAGATAGCGTGCACCCACTCTAACTATGGGGGTAGGGATAGGTAGTAAGAAAACTCTCCAACTATTTATAAGAAATCTAATGACCTAATGAGCCTCAGGTATAACCTTCCTCCATAGTCAAATCTCTGTAATCCTCTTTGTGGGGAGACTCTTTGGAAAATGTACTGAGTCACCTTCATATTGTTCCATAGATGAGATAAGATCATCTACGTTAAAAATCATGTTGTTGTGCCTAAGAGTATACGGTAGGAGAGGATTTGTGAGTTTCATGCCTCGAAGTGGGTGTAAAACTCTAGTTTGACCAAAATGTCCTGTGACCTATGTCGACAGTATTGGGTACTGAAAATGAAAAATGATATTACATGGTTTGTATCACAATGTTAAACTTGTAAGCAAGTGAAGGAAGAGAATCAATGACTTGGTGGTTTTCCAAAACCATTTCCCATTCCAAAATGGAAGTGGGATGAATTTAGCATAGAATTCATTTTGGGTCTTCTGAGAATGCCTTGGAAGAATGGTGCTATTTGGGTGATCATGGACTGATTGATGAAAGTATTCCATTTCATGCCTATCTAAGAGACTTTATGTAAGATTCTTGATTTTCCTTAGGGTATGTTTATGTTTAAGTTACTTATTTTGGTTAAATAAGTGTTTCCCCGAGTTCATGTGAAGATTCGAGGGAGTTCTGTGGGTTTGGGACACGAAAGAGGAAGAAAAAGGGGGTTTTGGGCATGCTGTATGGTTTGCACATGGTTAGTGAAAACCATCCAGAAATCCAAAGTAACCATGTGAGGGGGACTTCTTTCAGATAGTAGAATCATCACGGTTTGTGCATGTTTTTGAAAACCATGTGGGTAAACTGTGCGGCTTAGTAACTTTGAGAAAATTACAAAAATTCCATTACGAGATTTTAAGTTCCACTCAGGATTTCCTTGTTTCTTCGCCCTTGTACCCTAGTGACACCCCAAAAGCTTCAATAGATTCCATGGATCGATATCCCTCATCTTAGGTCTGTTTGGAGTGTTTTTGGTTGCGAATCAAAAATCTGGGTAAGGCTAATCACACTCTTCCTTCTCTTTTTGGTTTAGGGTTTTCATCTCTTCCTTCTCTCTATCTGATGTTCTAAAACCTTTCTTTTTTTTGGTGAGATTTTGTTTAAGGATTCAGAGGGTGCTTGAATTAGGATCCAAGGCCTTGATTTGGAGTGGGTTTTCCAATGGATTCATGGTATGTGTTCTACAAGTGATATCCCATTGTTTATACCTGGATTTGTGCATATAGGGTTATGTTCTTGATTTTCCCATATCGTGTTATTGGTTTCCATTGAAAGGTTTAACATAGTGGGTGTTAAATCAACCAATTTAACCCATCATTATCCCTATGGTATTAATGGAGGATGACTTGACCAAATTAGGGCCACCCATGGGGTGTGCAAGCCCTCCCAATTAGGCCTACAAAATTTAAGGTGTGAAATTGACTCATGATGATGTAGAGACTTATCCAGTAGGTTAATTGGTTTATGAAAAGAGTTATAATGAATAGTGGATACTTGTTTCTAATGTGGTTAAAGGCTAAGGGATTATTTGGTTGACATTTATATAGGTTAAATGGGATTAATGGGAATATGTTAAGGAATTATGTTTACACTTGAATATGCTTTATAAGATAGGATTGGGAAATGGGAAATGGGGCTAAAGGGTTAAGTAATATAAATAATTAATGTGTGAGTGGATTGAGGCATAATGTTAATTTACTATTTATTGATATTGTTGTGATCTTGAAAATGATATTGGATATTTTTGTTTTGATGTGGTTAATAGTGGTGAATGATAAATAAGCATGTGAACATGGCTTGGTAGAGTGTGGTGTAGACTTGAGGTTATATGCCCATGAGTTGAGTTTGACTGAGGTTCTATATCCACCCCTAAATCCATGGGATAGGGAAGGTGATAAAGTTATATTCTCATAACGGTTGCATTGAACTCGAACTGAGGCTTCAAGGTGAGGATTATGAGGTTATTATAATGTGATGCCTAGTGATATAGAACATGATTTTTATTCCCATTTGCTTGAGAATATTGAACATGCCTAATCCATTGAACACATGAAATATGTAGATTAAACCATGGGATGCCTAAGTAGTGAACCTAGATTTAATGGTAGTATAATTTAAAGAAACATTGTCTAGAATTTCCTACTGAACTGTTAACCTTTACATTCCTTTATTTATCACTTTCAGGCACTATCTACTTTTACTGGATATTTTGTAGACACCGTTGGTGGTGGAATACTGAGTTATACTCACATCCTTCTTGGGCCACTTTTGGGTACCCGAGCGGATTTCATGCCTGAAGGTCAAGACTAGGGAAAGGGCCCTATGCTAGTGAGTTGAGTTAGACATGATACATATATGGGTGAAGTTCCGGAATTGGATTTCAGATCATTTTTGACATTATACTATTTTTCTCTCTTTTTGTGTTTTGTTCACTGGGAACTGTACTATCGGATAACATATTTACTTTTGTATATAGTTGTACCCTGTTTGGTAGTTGGTTATTTATGCATGTTATTAATTATTTCTTATTGTATCCACTATTTAAATTGTGTTCTACTGTGGATTACTTTGGTAAAGAGGGTATAGTCTCCCCATGTGACCTATTAGACCCTTTCTGTTAGTCAGCAAACTCTAGCATATGAGGATGCATGCTTGAGGTCATGTGGTGACCCGGCTCGTGACATTGGTTTAGTGGATCCCAGGTCGGGGACATTACACTTTATCAGTGGATTAATTGGGGTACATGTACATAAGGGAGATAGTCTCTCTACACAGGGTGTCGAAGAGTATTGTTTTATACTATGATTCACATTTCACTTCACGCTTCTAGTAGGGCTTATAGAAAGTTATTATTATGTTGGTATTTTTTATTACAAATTTCCACCCGTAGAAAAATGATAAATTGAAACATACGATACAGGTTTTAGAAGATATTTTATGGGTGTGAATTCTATATTTTTTTGGGTCTTGGGAGAAGAAATTGGCACTCATTGAGTTCTCCTATTACCATAACTATCAAGCAACTATTCAGATGGCACTATATGAGGCACTTTATGGTAGGCAATATAGATAACCTCTATGCTAGATGAAGGCAGGTGAGTCAGAGTTGTTGGGACTAAGTCTCATACAGGATACATCTGGGCAAGTCTAGTTGATTCATAAACATATGGATATAGCTAAAAGTTGGCATAAGTCATATGAGGATAGATGTTGATAGCCCCTTGGGTCTATAGTGGGAGATCATTTTTTTCTTCGAGTGTCACCTAGATTGGGTCACTGATGGTTTTAGAGGAAAGGCAAGTTAGCCCCAAGTTTGTTGGACCTTTTGAGATTTTAGATAGAATCAAGTCAGTGGAATACTGATTGGCACTTCCATAGAGGTATACTGCTATGAATGATGTTTTCACGTGTCACAACTTTAGCAGTATCACCTCGACCCTTCTCATATCATAAATGTTGATGATTTCGAGTTGGAGACCGATACATTCTTTGATGAGAATCTGATTCATGTTATGGATCACAGTGATAAAGTATTGAGGGGATTGACTATGTTGATAGATCAAGTATTGTGGAAATATAGCCATATTCAGGAGGAAAATGGGAGAGGGGAGAGGATATGCAGGCTCAGTGTCCCGATCTTTTAACCTTAGAATCTTAGAGATGCCTGGGAGTACATCTCGATGATGATCTTTTATAAGTTGGGGTGATGTTAAGATTCCAAAATTTTATAAATATTTATCATACTCATTTTAAAGTAATCTTATCCCTTGTTTTGATTATACCTTGGGTGGGTTTTGTTTTGGATTTTTTCAGGTGAATTTTGAGAATTTTGGAAGAAAAAGGTGTAGTGTATGGTTGGTGCACAATTTTACTAAACCATCCACCTACCCCTATAAAACCTTGAATTCCTAGATAGGAAGAAATTTCAAGGTTTTTACATGGGTTTTCAAACAGTGTCCCCTCTTAGGAGAAACCATGCACCCCAAAGGAGAGGCACACGATTTAGAAAACCTTGCACCTCAGCCTAATAAATAGTGCATGTTGGATTTTAATTCATTGAAAAATTATAAAAAAATAAAAATCCCCTCAGTATTTACCCTCATTCACCCTCACTTGGTCCTAACCTAATAACATTGTTTTTTGGAACTCCTGGGAGGATTATAAGGCTCCTCAAACCCATTTCTTGACAAATCGAAGATCCATTCAAAAGATCATCTCTCTGTTGGTGTGTATTATCTTCCCTGTTTGAATTCCTATCTCTCCCATATCCCCTTTTCAATGAAGAGGGATGAGTTTTCCTCCATTGTAGATGGTTTATATCTTTCTTTTTAGAGATATTAATCCATTTGATCTTGATTCTTTGTTTTGATCCAAAATCTTTTGTTTTGTTGTGATCTTGATTTTCTATCTTCAATTTAGGGATTTGAAGTTGGTGAAAATCCATAAAAGAACATGAGGTAGGTGTTATAATTATCAATTCACATAGTCCTGATAATATCAGGGTGTTTTTGAATGTGTAATCGCAATTTACACCTTGGGAATTTTCAATATGGAATTAAATTAATTAATTGATCAAGTGGAATATTAAATTGGTGGAATAATGGGATTATAGAAATTTGATGATTAATGATATTATGAAATTGGTTCATTAATATGTTTATTAATTGATTAATAATGGAAATTAAAGGGTTGGTTGGCTTCAAATTTAGGTGTTAATAGTTTATGTGATTAAATGTTGATAAATGGTTTAATGGTGAGTTTTTCATATTATTTCATGTGATTAAAGTGAATAACCATAATTATTTTGATAATTAAAATGGTGAAATATCATGAGAATGTTTGATAATAATGTTAATGATGATTAAACTTCATGAAAATGATATATTTGATATTGTGATTGATTTATAAATGGGGTGTGAGATACGGACTGACACTCCAAATACCCAAGTGGTGATAAAAATGATGTTTTGTGATCCAATGAATGAATGTGAATATTATTGTGTGGGAAAGGGACTGATGCTCTAAATAACCATGAGGCATGGGATATGAAATGATGCTCTAAATACCCACATGGTGCTAGAAATGATGCCCTATACCCAAGACTTTGGAATTGGTCAGGAGTTCCAATTAGCCTTGATTTGAAACTAGATTTAAACGATTTAATGAAACCCCATGATGTAATGAATTTTCATTCCCTATGATATATGGTTAAGAAAATGGCATGGGCCGAAGTAGTTATTGATGGGTTTAGTGTCATCATGAACCTGAAATATTTATATGTTAATTAATGAGTAAGTTAACTATGAAAATTGTATACTAGATTTATGTTATTTTATTCTTTATACAATTGTATACAGTATTATAGACTGGAGATTATTTTAGACATTGTTATTGGTGGCTTACTTAGTTATACAAACACCCTACTTAGGATTCTTAATTGATACCTAAATATAATTCAGGTTTTCAAGACAAAATATGGGAAAGATATCTATGTTAGATGGGTGAGTTGAGATGGAGCTTGGATGAGGGAACCAGATGTGATGTCGAGACCCACTTAGGGGAGTTGTTAGTGTGTCTTTATTTTGGTTTTTCATATTGACACTTGACACATATATGGAATGACATATATAATATTTTTTTTGTTTATTTTTTTTATTCTGGTTCATCATGTGATACTATTATCTTTTGGTTACTGTATTATTTGGGTTATTGGTTATTATCACTCTGATATTATTTAATTAATTATGTTATTGTGCAACTTTGATAAAGAGAGTATAGTCTTCCCATGTTATATATTAGACCCTCATAGCTATTCAATAGTCTCTAGAATATGGGGAGGCATGCCTGAGGTTATGTAACAGACCTGATCAAGGCACCCGTGTGTGGCACCTGGGTCTGGATGTTACACACTTACACTATTAGAGAAACTTTTAAATCTGGCATTCCTTTCTTAACTTTCTTATCTTTTCATACTTGTGAGGTTGTTATATAAAGTTAACATGGATAATAAATATAACAAGTTTTAGGGGTTTAATTTCTAGAGAATCGAAATTTTAAAATATCACCACTGATTCACCCCCACATTCTCAGTGATTCTCATGATCCTAAATAACTTCACATTTATTTCAAAAACATTTGAAATTAATAAGAAAGACCATTTATGGTAAGAAAATTTCCTCAAATCAACTAAAAAAACTTCAAACATAACACCTATAGTCATAATTTGAATAAAAAATAATTCATAAAACTCAAACATACCATGGATTGTAAAATAAAGGAAGAACATAAGAAAAACTACCTCAAATTGATTAGCATCAAGTTGCAATGTTTTACCTTCCATGGAGAACGCTCAATTGGGTCAAGAATCACCCTCTAAAAGTCCTAAATGAAAAAACCTAAGATTATATGAACATAAAACCTAATCCTATATTCATAGTGATAAGGTTTGTTGGGGGTATGGAAAATTAGAGGTAACAAGAGAGGGAAGATACATGGATAGAGGAGGAGGATGAGAGATGATTTACCTTAAAAAATACATTAGAAATCAAAGAAGAGAGATCAAGAATCAAATGTGGAGGAATGAAATAATCTTCCTTGAGCTCCCAAGTAGTTTTCTACATGATGGGAAGGAAGATATGGATGTTGAAGTGTTAAAACTAGGGGTATAGAAAATTGCCAAAATTTTAATGCCTAGGAAGACTGTATGGTTGGATCACATTGTTTTCCAAACACCATTCCCACTATAGAGGATACAATACTAACACAAAACACCCTGTATAGTTTTCCTAGAGACCCCACATGGTTGTAAAAACTGTGAAAAATACAAACTTTCAAGTATATAGAACATTATTTATAGTTTCTACATGTATTCCCCTAATCGTGCATACTAAGACTGTGATGCCCAGAAAATTTCAAAACAATTCAAATTTTGAGTAAAATAATTACTGAAACCCAGTATAACTCCTGATACTAAAACATAAAAAAATAATAAAAAATAAACTCCATGGTGATATGATGGGTGTCATGATTCTCTTCACTATATCACTTAATAACCCAATAAAGTCTTTGGTTAAAGTATAAGTAAAAAAAAACTCTACATGACACAACATTTAGAACCAAACACTTTCTAAACCTAAACAAATGATCTTTATTCCTAATAAAAAACCCATGTATCCAAACATAGCTAAACCATAACCACCTATAAAGAATCCTAAGAAAGTGAATATTTATTTTAGGTCTCTCCACCATTTATAATTCATATAAATGGTGTTACAAGGAGACAACACTCCTATAAAGAGAAAACAACCATCAAGAAGAAATGGTCACACTAAAACCCATGGAGAGATCCAACCCACAAATATATCCCAACATATAAAAACTGACCATAGAGGTCCCATAAAAACACCTCCATCCCCCCAAAAAAGTTGAACAACCATAATAAACCTAAACAGTGAGTGAAAAAGGTCTAACATCATGTAAAAAATGTGGAGGGAAAGAAAACCTAGGACTTCACACATGGAACACCTAATCATGGTGAACCCAACTAGATAAAAAAACACTTGTCGGTGCATAATACAAACTGGTGCATCATAAATCATAGTTACCCAACCAAGAACCCAAGGTCTTTCCCATATCCATACATTAACATTAAACCTGCTCACATCCATAAGCTTCAACGAAGAAAACTCTATCAACCACACATGAGCATAACCACACACAACCAATATATCACAATCAACCAAAGAAACTTCCATGAGAAACATTCAATTAGAACCAACATAGAACCTTTTATCAGATTCAAACCCACCAAAAGAAAACCACAAGATAGATAACTATCTTAATACAAACTTCTTACAATAATTCTTTTGGTAATATAATGTAAAAAATATTTTTAGAAGGCATAAATGACTATAAAGAGGGCATGTCCTTAGATCATTTATGAAAAAGGGGTTAAAAATTCCTCATAACTTTACATAGGAAGCACATGAGAGGTCCCTTCTTCCCATAAGGAAAATTTTTCCTAATAATATTAAACATCCAACACTTTTGATTTGGGATTTCCTATCCTTTGATCCTTGACAAAAGGGTAACCCTTATCTCCACTAAGTTGAATCAAGGCATTACCTAATCCAACTTATTAGACTGACCTAATTTAACCTAAATGGTATCCTAGACCATCTATTTAAAAGACTTCTGGAAAGAGCCAAGAACAACTGATTTAATGTTCATGTGAGACCTTATTCGAAGGGAGAAAATTTATTAGAGTCATTTATGGTCATCTTGGAAAATGGAGACCACCAACTTTGAAAACTATTTGATAATATCTTTCACTATTCTCTCACCTTAATGAGGGATCAAAAACTTAATAGCTTTCTTCACCTTTAAACTCTTGAGATAAAACCACAAAACAATATAATTTTGAAAAATTTCTAAGAAATGATCTCATAAAACTAATAAGGAGCCATCAAATCTCATCACCCTTAGCTTGTTCCTTCACACAAGCCTTCAATAACTCTCAATCTTAAAGCTTCCAAAGCCTTTATAGAATTAGTGACTCCTCAATACTTTCTAGCCACTTCACCACTTCACCACTTCAACCAATCATTGGTATTTTTAAAAGTAATTTGGATACATATTTAAGGAATTTGGTGTGAGGTTTACACCAAAGAACATTTTGAGTCCACAAAACTACTTGAAGTCTAGGTGAATATAAAATTGGAGGGATCATCCCTAAAGAAATAGAAGATTATCCAAGTAGATCATCCTAAATAACAAGAATTATACATCCTTTCATAACCACTTTGGGAGGAATTATCTATGCAATATACAACGTTGAATCAATCAATTCATGTCTCACTATTTGAAATAAAGAAACCACATTTTCAACCAAGGTACCAATCAAGTGAAGTAAATTATCCAAATAAAATCATAACAATATCATTAATTCTCAATTAATAACCTGAAACCACTTTTTGTGACGGAATACATTTAAAAAAAACATGTATTTTTTAAAATACCCTAACTTGGAAAAATAATAAATTACATTTAAAACTGTTTTAATTCATTTCATTGTTATATATCCCCTTTTGAAATCATTTCTCAATTAAAAATGTTTAATTAAGAATTTATCAAAAATTTACACTTTCATTTTAATTTTTTCCACACAACCCCGTTAAAATAACCCATATTATAATATATTACATAAGAAATTAGTATTATACTTTCAAAAAACCCACAAAACATGTTTTAAAATTAGTTTTTCAAAAAATTATTCTTTACACACACAAAACCATATTCATGAAAATCGCATAAATACACTACTAGAATTCTAGGTATTTGGGACAGGATCCTGTCGTAAATAACTTTTAGCGACGGGGTCCTGTTGTAAATAGCCCGTTGCAAAAAACGGCGTCGCAAAAAATATTATTTGCGACGGGCTCGTCACAAATAATATTTTTTGCGACGAGCAACTTCACCATCGCAAATAAGTCTCTGATTATATACTTTATATATATAAAAACTTTTTTGCGATGGGCCCGTCACAAATACTTTTTTGTGACGGGCCCGTAATCCTGTCGCAAATATATTTTTGAAAATATTTATTTAGACTATTTGCGACGGGCCCGTCGCAAATACTATTTGCAACGGGCCCTTTATCCCGTCGCAAATACCTTTTTAAAAAATATTTAGGCTATTTGCGATGGGATCCTGTCACTACAGATCCCGTAGCAAATAATAAATAATTTAAAAAAAAATAAATTTAACAAAATTATTATTATTGAAAAATTAATTTTAATATTATTAAAGTAATAAAAAAATAAAAAATATTAAAATTCTCACTATTCACAAAAAAATATAAAAAAATTCATAAAATATTATTATGATTATTGAAAAATTAATTTTAATATTATTAAAATAATAAAAAAATATTAAAATTCTCAATATTCACAAAAAAATATAAAAAAAGCGTAAATTATTATTATTATTATTATTAGTAAAATAAAAAAACATTAAAAAATATAACACTCAAAAAATATATTTAATAAAATTATGATTAATGAAACAATAATATTAATATTATTAAAATAATAAAAAAATAAAAAATATTAAAATTCTCAATATTCACAAAAAAAACATAAAATATTAAAAATTAAATTATGTAATATTCACACCGATATAAAAGACAAAAACTAAAAGTAGTTAATATTACATCAAATGTTAAATTCAAATGTTTTTGACATAAAAAAATCACTGGGGGGTTGTCTTCTGGAGGAGGTGGAGGAGCTGAAGAAGCTGGTGGGGGAAACTCTATCCCTAAACTACGAGTCAGACGACACATGTACTCCATCTGCTCATGATGCTGCTGCTATCATCGACGCATCTCTTCCTCGTGATGCTGCTGCTGCTACTGACGCATCTCTTCTTACAGCTTCTGCAAACTCTCTATAAGGTCATTCTGAGCTCGGAACTACTCCTCATACTGTGAGGTAGAAGATGATGCCTCTCCACGAGATCCTCTCGAGCTGGACGCCGACATCACAGTAGTACCATAATAAGTACCAGGAGTCACATGAGAGCTGATACCAACTACTCGGCCTTTCTCAAAGTCATACTGAGTTGCCTGCATCCATGCCGCCTCATGGAAATGGTGGGCACTGGTCTGGTCAGTCGCCTTGTCCTTACCCTTTGTCTGTGTCTGAGAATTTGCACCTCATATGACTCCTTCAATTCCAATTTGAAAACAAAATTGTGAAATTATTATATGCAGTTAATTGTCAAACTGAAAAAAATAAGACTAACGACAATCCGACGCTGGCGATCACCTCTAATCTCTCCGATGGCTGGATCACTGTACATCCTCCGATAAACATTATACTCTGTTATATCGGGATGCTCGACTACCTATATGAATTTAAAATAAACTGTTTATATTTTAATTTATATAAAATATTTTAAAAAATACTTACCAGATGCTCTCTATGCATATGAAATGTACAACTACCAGCTCGATGTGTCACCTACTGTCACCCCTGGTTCTGCCGACCCAATGAATACCTCCTCTGAAATCTACCACCCAACCAGTGTGCACATAATCCATCCCAAACCTGAGATGAAATGTACTCTGGTCGGTGGGCTCTACACGACTCATCAAATACTATCACTCCTATTTTCTTAATGGTTGTCTTTCTCAAATTGTGCAAAAACTGATGCAAATGCTCACGCATATCCACCTCCCATGCTGCATGGATATCGTCACACATGCTATCATCGATGGGATACCATGAACCCGACAAATAATTTATAATATCAAGTTATTAATAAAATAAATTTCAAAATAAATTTCAAAATAAATATTATTTATTTACGTACCAGCCAATGATTGTACATGCCGAGCTCCACATCAATGGGAATTTGTTCCCATGTGGTCTATGGCTGAGAAAAATAATTGCGCAAGATAGCCCTCCCCTGGCCAATAGCTACATGTGCAAAACTATGAAAAAAGAATAAATAATCAAAAAATTAGTATATATATAAATAAATTAATGAAATCTAACTAAAATATACAGGTTACCATACCTCCATGTGCGTGGATCGAAGACAAGACGTGGACGTCACTCGGGGATAGGGTCAGGAATCATCAGTCATGCAAGACCTCGCCCCCTCTGTGTACCTCTTGAACCACCAGTAGGCTGAGGGTCAGATGATCCCACATCCCCCTCATCCAAAGGTAGCTCAACCTCCTCTAACTCACACAATAGATCAAATTCCATCTGAAACACAAAATGATTATTGTTAGTAGATAGTTGAAAATAACTATTATATATATATATATATATATATTAGTTATGATCATAACCAGTATTTAATTGTGCCAATGTTCACCTTCATCATCATCTTCATATCTGACGATGTCAATGTCTTCATATTCCTCCTCGGCATCATCAATATCCATATGAGTTTCACTTTCACCATCCCTTGTCATTTCAAATTCATTTGTAACATCATTAACATCTTGGTCACCATCGACCCTTAATTGTTGGATGTCATCATCGATATTCACGTTTCTTTGTGAAAAAGATGTATTTTGAGTAGTCTCTTGAAAATTTTCAATTCCTTCCACTTCAGCGGAACCACATTTAGTTTGAGTAAATTGATTTTCCCGAGATTTCATTTTTATTATGATCCACCAATCACTCAGGTCTCTTGAAGTAGCACATTACTTTGCGTAATAAATTTGATGTGCCTGTTGAGCCAGTAAAAATGGTTCATTTACTATAATAAGACTTTTATATTTAATATTGACGATTCCATGAGTCGGATGAACACACAAGCCTCTCTCAGTATACAACCACCGACATTTAAACATCGTCATGTAATTTTGTCCAAGATAACATAGCTCAATAATTCCATCTGGAATGCTATAAAAGTCAACTTCAATTTCTCTATGATGTGATCATCTCAAACAAACTCCACTGTTCATTGTTTTTTTGATTCCCCATATGCACATGTATGAAATCTAAAACCATTCACCACCTATGCATTATAAGATTTAACCATTTTCAATGATGTGTTACTCAATATACACAGTCGTTTATCAATTTTATCAGCATTTTGAGACACCTGAAAATTTGTAAAACAATTATCAATATAATAAATAGTAAATTGAATTGATATTAAACCATCAATAATTTATGTTACCAGTTTTTGAAACCATTGAGAAATTTTTTTTGTCTGCATTCTTCAATAGTAGCTGCTGTAATTTGTGGAAGTTGTTTTTTTGATATGATTAACATATAACCTAAAAATAAAATAATTTTACATACTTTAACATAAATTATAGAATAAGTGATAGAAGCACTCACAGTAAAAATGCTGTCATTTCTTCACAGTAGAGCATAACATATGTATGAGCTCTGTGATGTTCATCGTCTGAAAGCCATCATTATTAAACTCCACCGAAGCCAAGATTTGGATGATTAAAAATTGATAAATTATTTTTCATTTCATCATTAACATTTCCCTAGTTCCTTCCCATGTGGTTTTGTTTTGAGGGATATTCAGATTCAAAATAGTGAGAGTAGAAAAAAGCAATTCCCTATTGCAAAAAATCTTCAACAATTGAGCCTTCAACCGATGCTTTGTTACGTACTTTTTTCTTCAATTTCTGCATGCATCTCTCGAACGGGTACATCCATAGAAACTGTGATGGACATCCTTCATGTGGAAAATGTAATATCAGATGTTCCATTGAGTCAAAGAAAGCAGGCGGAAATATTTTTTCCAGTTAATATATAATTACAACAATATCTTCTTCCAGTTTTCTTAGTGCATCATAATCTATTTTCGCTGCACCAATGTCTTGAAAAAAATATGATATGTCTGTTATCGAATCCAAAATCATAGAATTTAACAAACCTCTGAATCTAATCAGCATAATTCTTTCCATTATAACATGACAATCATGACTTTTTATTCCGGTAAAATGACCATTGTTAACACATCTGCTCAAATTGGATGCATGGCCATCTGGAAGTCTAAAATTTTTAATCCATTGAGAAAATAATAATCAGATCTCTTTGGATAGTGTATAAGCTGCTTTTGGCTTCATTAACCTCTGTGATCTGACATTTTCAAATAGTTCAAGTTCTGGTCGCCTGTAAATTTGGGCAAGATCTAATCGCGCTTTTACAGTATCTTTGGTCTTACCTGGTGTATCCAAAACTGTATGAAATAAATTATCAAAACATTTCTTCTCAATATGCATGACATCCAACATGTGGTAGACCAACAAATCAGACCAATGTGGGAGATCCCGAGAAATGCTTCGTTTTATCCAATTATGTTTTTTCCCAAAGCCATGAATTTTCTATTGGTTTACTGTTTTCCAAAATGTGATGCGAGGTAATGAAAATACAACTAATTTTAACTTTGTACCTAAGATCATTTTTGGAGGTTCATCCCTTTCAATTGTTCCTTTTCTGAAATGGGATTTGTTCCTTCGAAAAGGATGATCAGTTGGAAGAAATCCGCAATGACAGTCAAAATAACAAGGTTTTTTTCCATTGACGAGCATAAAATCGTTTTCGTCTTTCATACAGTAAGGAAATGATTTCAGACCATGTGTACTCCAGCCAGATAACATGCCATATGCCGGAAATTCACAAATCTTCCACATCAATGTATCTTTTAATGTGAAATTTTGTTTTGCAGCAACATCATATGTACTAAAACCATTACCCCACAATGCATTTAACTCATCAATCAATGGTTTCAAATAAACATCAATATTCTTTTTCGGATGTCCTGAGATTAATAAGGTCAAAAAGATATAGGACTCCTTCATCAACATCCATGGAGGTAGATTATATGGAGTTATAAAGACATGGCAATATGAACACTGACTACCATATGAACCAAACGGATAGAAACCATCTGTAGAAAGACCCAATAGCACATTTCGGGCTTCTAAAGAAAAAGATGAATGCAGGCGATCAAAATGTTTTCATGAATCACCATCAGATGGATGGTTCAAGCTTTTACTGGTTGAAATATTGGTTTTGTTCCATCACATCATTGATGCTGTGTTATGAGACATAAATAAACATTGCAGCCTGGGTGTAAGTGGGAAATATCTCAACTGTTTTACAGGAATCAATCCAGACATCCCTGGTTGAGCTTCTTTATACCTCGATTTTCCATATGTGGGACAACTATCCAATGACTCATTTTCACCAGATTATAATATGCAATCATTTTCACATGCATGAATATTCTGATAACTAAGGCCTAGTTTACAAACCAACATCTTTCTCTCATAGTAATTTGTATGCAACACATTTCCTTCAGGTAACAATGTTTTAACCAAAGAAAATATCTGCTCAAAATAGTAGTTTGACATTGCATTATCTGATTTAATAGCCATAAAATTTTCAACCACTTATAATTTTTTTATCTTACTACCAAGATACAATTCATCCTCAGCAGACCTCAACAACTCATAAAATTCGGATGGTGCCAACTCATGAGTTAAATCAATATCATCGTGAGTTTTGGTTTGCTGAACAGATGGAACTACGACATCATGCACTAAATTTTGGAACCATGTTGGATCCAGAATCATGTTTTTAGTATCTTCCCTAGAACTGTATTGACCGTGTTGATACCAAAAAACATAATCTGGTTGAAAACCAAACCACAAGAGATGTCCCCCACTCTTGTCAAATGTGTCAAAAGTTCTCAGAGCACATTTTTTACAAGGAAACTTAATTGTTCCTTTTGAAACATATTCTGGTTTTGATGATGCAAATTCTAAGAATTCTTCAACACCCTCAATATATACAGAATTTAAACTAGAACCATTTGGATTTCTACACTGATTTATCCAAACACGATCATCTAATATTGACTGATATCAACTTCCTTATTCCATATTTTTAAAAAAAATATAAAATCATCACTGTTTCTGAGTAATTTGAAATTATAAAAACACTATCTAAAAAATGAAGATAAATAATTACTACTACTTCTTAATAATTACCATTAATTAAGGGCGATACAATTTCCAGTGGATTGACGACTACTCTTTTGTCTGAGGGATCATTTACTTGCATCTTTCTCACACTGAAATCACAATGAAGAATCTGGTTTGAGGTAGGCATATTCATTCTCATATGCATGAGAATGAATATGCGTAGCTCTGACCAGATTCTTCATTGTGATTTCACTGTGAGAAAGATGCAAGTAAATGTGCCGTCAAACAAAAGAGCCCCATTTTCGTCGATGAATTGTCTTCTTCCAACTGTCACCACCTGAAAACATTATAAAAATATGATCCTATAAATTAATATCCAATATCTTATGCATGATATTGAATATACCTATGTAGCAACACATTTTTCATAATGTTTTGAGTTGGTGTGATTTGAAAGGAGAAAAGTCATCAAGCAAAAGGAGTGTCGTCAATCCACTAGAAATTGTGCCAAGTTCTTAAAATTTATTAAAATTTATTAAAATTTCTTTCTAACTGTTCTTAACTGTTCCTAACTAATTATTACTATTATTACTATTTATTACTATTTATTAATAATTATTCCTATTTATTACTAATTATTCATATTTATTTCTAATTATTCATATTTATTACTAATTATTCAAATTTATTACTAACTATTCCTATTTATTACTAACTATTACTATTTATTACAAACTAGTTTTGAGTCAGCGAGAGTTAAAAGGAGAAAAGTCATCGAGCAAAAGGAGTGTCGTCAATCCACTAGAAATTGTTCCAAGTTCTTAGAAATTGTTAAAAATAATTAAAATTTCTTTCTAACTGTTCCTAATTGTTTCTAACTAATTATTACTATTTATTACTAATTATTACTATTTATTACTAATTATTCCTATTTATTACTAATTGTTCTTATTTATTACTAATTATTCCTATTTATTACTAATTATTCATATTTATTACAAACTATTATTATTTATTACTAACTATTACTAACTATTCCTAACTATTACTAATTATTCCTATTTATTCATATTTATTCTTATTTATTCCTAATTATTACTAATTATTACTAATTGTTACTAATTATTGCTAATTATTTCTAATTATTGCTAATTATCGATATTTATTTCGAATTATTGTTAATTATCACTAATTATTACAAATTATTCCTAATTATTGCTAATTATTAGTAATTATTAGTATTTATTAGAAATTATTAGTAATTATTCCTAATTATTCCTGATTATTCCTAATTATTCCTAATTATACCTAATTATTGCTAATTATCACTAATTATTTCTAATTATTGCTATTTATTGGTATTTATTGGTATTTATTGCTAATTATTGCTAATTATTGCTAATTATTGCTAATTATTTCTAATTATTACTAATTATTGCTAATTATTCCTAATTATTGCTAATTATTGCTATTTATTTCTAATTATTGCTAATTATTTCTAATTATTCCTAATTATTGCTAATTATTGCTAATTATTAGTATTTATTAGTAATTATTATTAATTATTAGTATTTATTACTAATTATTACTAATTATTCCTAATTATTGCTAATTATTTCTATTTACTGCTAATTATTGCTATTTTTTGCTAATTATTGCTAATTATCGCTATTTATTGCTAATTATTGCTAATTATTGCTATTTATTGCTAATTATTTCTAATTATTCCTAATTATTGCTAATTATTGCTAATTATTACTAATTAGTGCTATTTATTGCTAATTATTACTATTTATTCCTAATTATTACTAATTATTGTTAATTATTCCTAATAATTAGTAATTAATAGTATTTATTACTAATTATTACAATTTATTACTAATTATTACAATTTATTACGAATTATTACAATTTAGTGCTATTTATTGCAATTTATTACTATTTATTACAATTTATTACAATTTATTACAATTTATTACTATTTATTACAATTTATTCCAATTTATTCCTAATTATTACTAATTATTACTAATTATCACTAATTATAACTAATTATTACTAATTATTACAATTTACTCCTAATTATTACAATTTAATCCTATTTATTACTAATTTACTCCTATTTATTACTAATTATTCCTAATTATTCGTAATTATTGCTAATTATTGTTATTTATTGCTAATTATTGCTAATTATTGCTAATTGTTGCTAATTATTCCTAATTATTGCTAATTATTGCTAATTATTTCTAATTAATCCTAATTATTTCTAAATATTCATAATTATTCATAATTATTCCTAATTATTCCTAATTATGGCTAATTATTGCTAATTATGGCTAATTATTAGTATTTGTTGCTAATTATTAGTATTTATTGCTTATTATTAGTATTTATTAGTATTTATTAGTAATTATTACAATTTATTACTAATTATTACAATTTATTACTAATTATTACAATTTATTACTAATTATTACAATTTATTACTAATTATTACAATTTATTACTAATTATTACAATTTATTACTAATAATTACAATTTATTACTATTTATGACAATTTATTACTATTTATTACTCATTATTACTATTTATTAATAATTATTAATATTTATTTCTAATTATTAGTATTTATTACTATTTATTACCAATTTTTATTAATTACTACAAATTAATTATATACGTTACTAATTATCGGTAATAATTATTAATTACTACTAATTATTAAATATTAGTACTGAAAATTTCAATTTATTAGTACAAATAAATACTAGTGGCAAAACAATTTAAATTTAATTTAATTACAACTAATCAACAATAATAAAAATTAACATAAAAAATGAAATAAATAATAAATTAAATAAAATAGAAATACCTTTAAGACTGATTTTCTATTGATGTAGATGGCTTCACAACTTCTTCGTGAAAAAAAATTAACTTAGAAATTTTTTTCCTCTAAAATCAGAGTTTAGAGAGAAACAGGATCTAAGAATTGAGAGGAATGAGAGGAAAAATGGATGGGGGTATATATAGGTTAGATTATTTGCAACGGGTATCCCGTCGCAAATAGTATCTTTTACGACGGGACCCGTCGCAAATACATACGACCGCATTAAATACTGTCGGCAGTTAAAAAGTCATTTGCGACGGGTCCCGTCGCAAATAGTACCTACCGACACAGCTTTTGCGACGAGACGACATCCCGTCGCAAACTCTTAACCGCCTCTGGGTATTTGCGATGGGGCCTGTCGCAAATACTTTTTAACCGCCGACAGTAATTAATGCGGGCGTAGGTATTTACGACGGGACCCATCGCAAATAGTCCCTACCAGCACACCTTTTGTGACGGGACGACATCCCGTCTCCAAAAGCTCTTAATCGCGCTGGGTATTTGCGACGGGCCCCGTCGCAAATACTTAACTATTTGCGACGGTGGGATCCCACTACCGTAAATAACATTCGCACGGTTTGACGCGCTACCCACGCCAAACTTGTTGCGACGGGAGACGAAATCCTGTCGCAAATAATTGGTTATTTGCGATGGGATGTTACCACCGTCGCAAATAACCTCTTGGACGGACCTTTTGCGATGAGATTTATTCCCGTCGCAAAAGGCCCGTCGCAAAAAGTCATTTTTCTCGTAGTGATAATACACATAAACAATATATATCAAAGCCTATTCATCCGTATTAATATATCATAAGATCGTCCTTGATCCTTTTCCCATCCCCAAATCACTTGAGGTGGTACATGAATCATGATATCTATATAACAAACAAATGAGATGCGAAACCATTTTTGACTTGGCCATATGGTTTAATGGTCCATTTGAGAATCCTGCATAAACTCTTATAACATGCTCGAGATCAAGTTATTGGTCATTTCGTGGTTTTTTTAGGTCATTCAAGACAATATGACATCTTTATATCTTCCTCGTTTCCATCCTAAAAATTACAAGGATAATCCCCAAGGAAACTCCCAACACGCCAATGCTAATCAAACACTATCTTCACAAATCTCAACCGATAAAAGAATCTAAATAAAATAAAATCTCCAAAATCCCATGTTAATGGAAGTTTCAAGGTGAGAAAGAGCTCTTGAGGCTCTCCCCACATATACCACTTGAGTTCCGATCATCATATTTTCCTTTTTACCAACTTTCAAAAATTACAAGATAACACACCAGATCCAAGGCCCTAATGAGAACCTAGGATCTGATACCATTTGCAACAAACCATTCTAGGCTACCACCTAAACCAGCACCAGAATTGGTCTTCCTTTGGCATAAAGGCTGTTCCCGAACCCCATGAGCTAACAACTAATTTTTGGGCATCATAGAACACAAACTTGGGACTAATTTCTCCCTAAAATAATAAATGAACAAAGCATGTGTGTTAAGTCTACATAAAAATCCAATAAATCATAAAGAAAAATAGATATAGTTTATGAAACAAAAAATACAAGAGAAATAATAAAATAAATATAAATTCAAAAATAGCTGAAAGATAGAACAAAATCCAGACCATACAGTATGACCAAATCCATGAAACTCGCAATTTCTCACCACATCCTGACTCACCATTAATGGCCCAAGAAGTAAAATAAAAATTAAAAATTAAACCCGAAACCTTAATATATAAATCTATGTAGGCTATACAATATAGTAGGTCACCACACACTATGTCTATGCAATTCGTTTCACTGATAAATTCATAAATTCTTGTTTGAGATATAATGTGATTTTAGGTTTTCAAACTTCAATTTCTTGAAAAAAATTCAAAACATATGCCTTTAATATCATTAAAGAAACAATTCCTTTATAGAAATTGGTTTTCAAATCCAAGGAAAATAAATACCCTCGTTTTTCCTAAAATTCAAAAAAAAAACAATTTTATGACATCATTTTAGAAACATCCCTTTAAACTTGTATATGAAAACAACTTAAAATAAGAAAAAAAAACACAAAGGATAAAGCATGATAGCTTATAGGAACCTCTGGTCAAGGGAAGATAATCAAGAAATAAGAGGTATTACACAATAAATACAAGCAAAGGGAAAATAAACACAAGCATGAGAAGTGAATCCCCTACACGTAACTATTGATCAAAGAAAAAGTTTCATGGGATACACTGTAGGATTTTTCGAGAATAATACTAGACCTAGTTCATATATTCAATAGTCCACTACATATAACCTAACAAAATACCCCATCTAATACTTCCTCTAGGATTTTTTGGGGACTAAACTAAAACCGACCCCTGGGAGGGTGCAACTCTCCTAGTGAACGATCTTTCTTGTGCACAATAGAGTAGTTAAAAATGAATCCAAAACTTCTATTAGTTACCCAAGGTTAATGTGATGTCAATATAGTGTATGTGTGATATAACACCCCATGAATTAATGGGTTGTTACATTTTGAAATGTAATTTGAGTTTTTATTTAGTTGATGGTTTGTTTTGGGAACTAAGACTAAGAATGTGGTTCTATGAATTTGAACTTCCTAAAAAATAATTTTTGGATAGTCTTTGGGTTCGGTAGATATCCAAATTGTTTTAGTGATAATTAGAGGTAGGAAGAGAGGTAGAGATATTTCAAAAGTAATTAGTTACAATCTATTCAGTCCATGAAGCAGGGCTTGATGGTGTTAAAATTTGGGACATAGAGAGTCCCTTTTCCCAAAATGGTTCATGGGGTAAACCAGAGGCTCACTGCATGAAAGGGGATTGGGTCCTTTTTCTTAAAGGGGATCATCCCCTTCTGTTTCTTTCAATATGCAAACACGAGAGGGGCTAAATAGTTGACCCTCCCCTTTCTTTGGTTCCCCCTTTAAGGGGGGTGTTTTTAGTGTGTTTTGGCAGTGATTTAAGGTATGTTCCTCCCTCCACTTCCCATTTATTTGGTTTATATTGGTTAAACCAAATAATGATCTGATTTTTGTTAGAGTTTGGGGTTGATTCCACTTGATCATAGTGTAATCGACTAAAATTAGAGGGGATTTTATTATAGTGGATAGAGGACTTCTTGAGATGTTATTTACATGTTGTAGGAATTTATTTTGAAAAGGTCCGTTTCCTATCTAATTTATTTAGGTTCTTGGAAATTTTGAGAATGATTAGGCATTTATATAGGTATATTAATTTTGGTTTTCTTTTGGTGTAGGTTCAGGTGTATGTCAGGGGGAGACTATGCCCCATTTCTTTAGGTTTCAGTATGTTGATGATGCCTGATAAATTTTTACAAATTTTTACAATTTAAATTAAATGAATGAATTAATTATGAATTATTATAATAAATTATTTAGTGAAACTTATTATGAGACATGTGTCTTGGAGCATGGACATGACTTTTTTGTCTTGGATGAGACCCGATAGAGCTCATTAGGGGGTGGAGGCGGGGGTTTAACTCTTTATTCCAAGTAGGCGACCCCTATAATATAATTTCATATGTATGTCTATTCATGGGTGTCGATACCTTTATAATTTCATGGGTTTGGGAATGAGGTTTAGGGATCGAGGGTTCCCTAGGTAAATGGAATATGAGATAATTTATCCTATTCCTTTAGTAAATTATCTTTATCATTTTGATGAATCCAGATATCTGAGAGACTATGTCACCAAGGGGTGTGGATTTTGGTTGAACTAATGAGATAACTCTAGGAGGACTTGCAACATGAGATGAGATGTGAGACATCCAAGGTTGAGTTAATAGGGGTAGTGAATAGTATTAATAGGATTGCAGTAAAGTGATGATGGGAGAGATGATTATACATCTCATGAGTGACTATAAACTCCTTAATGATGTTAAAGGCGAGTCTTGATGTGAACTTGGAGTGAGAAGAGTCCTTCAGAACTTAGCATGGTATGATGGAGGTGGGTTTCCACTGAGTGATGAGTTGAGATATTTCTATTGGGAGAAGTGATATGAGACTCGAGTGAGAATCATGATAATAGGTGGATGCTTGGAATTGGGATCCCAAGGGGGTTTTAGTCAAAATTTGGACCCCACTTATTGTGGCTAGGGTCAGGTAGAATGTGTTGGCTTGGGATGGTCCATGGGTAGTGGGGCCATGAGTGACAAGGGACCTTTGGAATAGATTTGAAAATATTATATAGGGTATAGGTTAGTGGGAACCTTCAAGAAGCAATGTCACCAGTGGGTGGAAGGCTTGAGGTGGTATCAATGAGTATAGAAAATCAAGGGTCAACATGCCACAATAGATACCCTGATAGGAATCTTTAGAAGTGTTTTGATGAGAGGATAAGTCTCGAGAAACTAGCACCCTAGGATTAGCTGGTGCGTTGTGTGACAGGATGAAACCCTATGTATTGGATGTGATCTCCCTACAATGTGCAAGGATGGGTCAGTGTGATAAGTGATATTACCTTATGGGTTTTTTATTGGTGTAATAAATGTTCCCTATTAATTTTGGTATTGGGTTGGGGACCTTAGTGTGTGTGGCTTTGGTCGGTGTGATGACCATGTCCTATGCTTTAGGTATTGGGTTAAGGACCTTTCTATGAGTGGATTGGGTCAGCATGTATAAATTGGACCTTAACTTGAATATGTTATGGTAAATGAATTCCTTAGGGGATGGTTCATGGGATGAGTGACATGAGGTGAGACCAATGAACCCTACCTTGAGAGATACGATAGTGGGTCAAGATATGAATGTATGACTATGCATAGTGTCTATTGGTATTAGTTTATGTTTTGGTTATCTCCCAATCCTGGGTGTTTGGGTATGTTTTGGGAATAAATTATGGATGTGATGACATGAGATGATGAGGAAAAATTACAACATGGATTCGATGTAGGTTTGATCATGTGCCATGGTTTCCTGGTTAGTTTATAGTAGTACGATGCATAGGGATTCATGGTGGCCTGGTTAGAACAAGGCATCTGAGGTACTTGTTTGAAATGTTTATTTTCATCATTTATACACATGAATATGATAGCATATATTATGGGGGTTCTTGGTGAGACCCTACTAAGTTTTATTCTCACACCCTACACATGCATGTCAGTGGGCGTGCAAACTTTATTACAATATTTTAGATTAGTGAGAAGGTTGTGTAGTGGATTAACATCGATAAAATTGAATATATTTGGAGATTTAGATGAGTCCCAGGGATGGAATTTGGGAACAGGTGTGTGTATTGTTTTTTCTTTTCTTATGGGATTAGACAAGTGAGACATCAATGTTTAGATGTTTTTCTCATAGAATCATGTAGGATATTGGATATATTTATTATTTATTCAATGCACTCTGATGTTTTTAGATGTGTATGATGCTTAGTTATTTTATGCTATTTATATGACTTCATAGTATCCCTATAATATGTATTAGGCTCTTTCCACTAGTTGGAAACCTCTGGTGTATGATGAGGCATACTCTCATCAATGTGTCTCTCTAGCTCAGGTGAGTTTTGGTTTAGGGCATTAAAAAATGGTATCATAGAATGTTTATTTTGTTATTATTTGGAGAGATGGTAGATAGGTGGTTTTGGAATGTGTTGGATCTTGTGATGGATATGAGAATGGTTTATTGATAACAACTTTTCCAATTGGAAGTATATGAATCTAGTGTCATGGTATTTATGTTATTGGTTTTCAATGTTATGATTGTATGATTTACCATTGGGTGACACACATGCGTTTTGATTTATGGTTTATGATTTTTGCCTCTTGGATAATTTTCAAAAGGCTCATGTTCAGATCTTATCCCTTTAGCAAGAGGCCTTTGTATATGCATCATGATAGGGACATAGGATTCACATCACATACATTTTTTTTCTAGTGGTCATTTATTAATGATAGGTTCATTTGTTTAATGTGTCAACAATTACTTATGTAAAGTTTTCTTTTATAAATTATTGGTGGAAATCTACTTAGTTGATCCATGATATATTTCCTCTCAAAGGCAGGCCATATGGATCTTATAAAGGGAGGTTCTTTGATGATGTAAATATACACTACTAGAAAAATAGGTATTTGCGACGAGTCATTTGCGACAGGATCCCATCGCAAATGGCCTTTTGCGACGGGGGTCCGTCGCAAATCTCCCGTTGCGGAAAACGCCGTCGCAACAACAATTATTTGCGACGGGCCCGTCGCTATAGATATTTTTTGCGACGGGGATCCTTCCCGTCGAAAATATTACTCTGTATATTTGTAAAAACTTTTAAAATAGTAATTGCGACGGGTCCCATCGCAACAGGTATTTGCGACGGGCCCCGTCGCAATTACGTTTTTAAAAAAAATTAAAAACTATTATTAATTTATTTTAATGGATATAATAATACTATTTGCGATGAGCATAGTATCCCGTCACAAATACTATAAAAAAAATAAAAAAAATAAATTATTAATAAATTATTTTAATTAATATAATAAGAATCCAATTATAATTCAAAAATAAAAAATAATAAAAAATTAATAAATGATTTTAATTAATATAATAATAGAATTATAATTCACAAATAGAAATAATAAATTATTAATAAATTATTTTAATTTATATAATAATAATAGAATTATAATTCAAAAATAAAAAATAATAGAATATTAATAAATGATTTAATTAATATAATTCATAAATAAAAAAATATTAATAAGTTATTTTAATTAATATAAAAATAATAGAATTATTTTACATTCAAATATTAAAATAATTCAAATATTACAAAAAAATATAATTAAATTATAATATTATAAAATTTTAATATATATATAAAATTTAATATTATAAAATATAAATAATATTATTATTCATATTAATATTGTTATTTCAAAATATAATATTATTAATATTTTATAATGAGACAGAAACTACGAATAGAAAAAAATTCATATTTTGATTTAACAAACTTTATAACATAAAAACAAACTCTAATCTGAAGGGGGGGGGGGGAGGGGGGATCTACAGATGCTGGTGGAGGAAACTCCATCCCTAAAGCATGAGTGAGTCGGTGTATGTACTCCATCTACTCCTGGTGCTGCTGCTACCACCGACTCATCTGCTCCTCGTACAGCTTCTGCTGGCGTCGACGCTCCTCCTCATGCTGCTGCTGCTGCTGACGCATCTGCTCCTGCTCCTGTCGGAGACTCTCTATCAGTGCATTCTGAGATCGCAACTGATCCTCATACTGTGTAGCAGAAGAAGATGAATGAGCTCCTCTCGATCTGGACGCCGACATCGCAGCACTGCCATAATAATCTCCGGGAGTCAGTCAAGAGCTAATACCAACTACCCGACCCTTCTCGAAGGCATACTGGGTGGCCTGCATCCATGCCGCCTCATCAAACTGACGGTCAATGGTCTGATCTGATGACTCGGCCTGACTCTCAGGCCGGGTCTGTGACGCTGGGGCTTCATATGACTCATGTAGTTGCAATTTAAAATTAAAATTGTGAATATATTATATGCAGTTAATTTTTAAACTTGAAAACAAATAATACTGACCACGATGTGATGCTGACGATCACCTCTGAGCTCCCCAGTAGCAGGATCACTATACATCCTCTGATATACGTCGTACTCCATAATATCGGGGTGCTCGACAGCCTATAAGAATAAAAAATAAACTGTTAATATTTATAGTTATATAAAATATTTATAAATAATGTACGTACCAGATGCTGTCTATGAGTACTGAAAGAACGACTCCCAGCTCGATGAGTCACCTCCTGTCTCCCCCGATTCTGCCTCCCCACCGATGATCTCCTCTAAAGGGCACCACTCAACCAGTGCGCACATAATCCATCCCATACATGGGATGAAATGTACTCTGGTCGGTGTGCTCTACATGACTCGTCAAAATCTGACACTCCTTCTTTCTTCGTGACAACTTTTCTTAAATTGTGCAAAAACTGACGAAAACGATCATGCATGGCCACCTCCCATGCCTTGTGGATGGCGTCGTGCATGGTATCCTCGATCGGATACCATAAACCCTACAAATAAATCAAAATATCAAGTTAGAAATGAAATAATTTTCAAAAGAAAAATTATTTATTTACGTACGTACCAACCAATGGCCGAACATGGCCTGCTGCACATCAATGGGAATCTGCTCCCATGTGGTCCACAACTGAGAGAAATAGTTGCGCAAAATAGCACTACCCTGTCCGACTGCTATATGCGGAAAACTGTAAAAATAATAAACATTTATTATGTGAATAGATTAATGAAATCTTAGTCAAATCCACAGATTATCACACAGGTTATCACACCTCCGTGTGCGTGGATCAAACCCAAGACGTGGACGTCTCTCGGGGACGGGGTCAGGAATCATCAATCGTGCAAGACCGCACCCCCTCCGTGTACTCCCTGGAGCGCCTGCAAGCAGAGGGTCATCTGCCAACAACTCATCCGCATCGAAAAGCAGGTCAACATCCGCCAACTCATGAAATGTCTCGTCGTCCATCTGAAACAGAAAATGTTTATTTTGTTAGCAAATAATTGATAATTACTATTATATATACATATATATATATATATTATGATTGTATATAACTACCATGGAATTCTATCAGTGTTCATCTTCATCATCATCTTCATATATGTCAATGTCATCTTCATATTCCTCCTCAACATCATCGATATTCATTCGAGTTCCAGTTGCTTCATCTCTTACCATTTCAAATTCATATGTGACATCATTAACATCATCGTCATCACCGACTCTTAAATGTGGGGTGTCGTCATCGATACTCATGTATCTTTGTAAAAAAGATTGATTTTGATGAATCTCTTGAAAAACTTCAATTCTTTGCATATCAGTGAAAGCACATTCACTTTGACTAAACTGATTGTCTCGAATTTTGATTTTTATTACACTCCACCAATTAGTCAAGTTTCTTGATGTAGAACATTACTTTGCATAATAAACTTTATGTGCCTATTGAGCCAATAAGAATGGTTCATTTACTGCGAGAACACTTTTACATTTAATATCGATGATTCCATGAGTCGGATGAACACGCACGCCTCTCACTGTATCCAACCACCGACATTTGAACATGGTTATGTAATGTTGTCCAAGATAACAGAGTTCAATGATTTCATCAAGTATTCCATAAAAGTCAACTTCATTTTCTCGATGATGAGATCCTCTCAAGCTAACTCCACTGTTCATTGTTTTTTTAGATTCCCTATATGCATGTGTGTGAAATCGAAATCCATTCACCACATATGCATTATAAGTTTTAACAATTTTGGAAGGTGGGTTACTCAATATACACAGCTGTTTGTCAATTTTATCAGCATGTAGAGACACCTGAAAATTTGTGAAATAATTATCAATATAGTAAACTATACATTGAATGAGTTGCTAAAAGATAAAGAATTTATGTCACCAGTTTTTGAAACCACTGAGAGAAATTATTCAGTCGGCGTTCTTTGAGAGCAGCTGCTGTAATTTGTGGAATTTGTTTCTTGATATGATTATCATACAACCTATAAAAACCAAAGTTATTTACTGTAACATAAATGATAGAATAAGTGATATAAACACTTACAGTACAACTGATGTCATCTCTTCACAGTTGAGAAGAACATACGTATGAGCTTTGTGATGTTCATCATCCGAAAGCCAGCGTTCATAAAATCCACCAAAACCAAGCTCTAGCTGGTTGAAAACAGATAATTGATTGTCGATTTCATCAATATTCCTCTCGTTCCTTCCCATTCAGTTGTGTTTTGAAGGATACTCAGATTCAAAATAATGGGAGCAGAAAAAAGATATTTCCTCTTGAAAATAAGCTTCTGCAATAGATCCTTCAACAGATGCTTTGTTACGTACTTTTCTTTTCAATTTTTGCATGCATCTTTCAAATGGGTACATCCATCGAAACTGTACTGGATCTCCACATTTGGCTTCATATGGAAAATGTAACATCAAATGTTCCATTGAGTCTAAGAAAGTCGGCGGAAATATTTTTTCTAGTTTACATATAATTACAACAACATCTTCTTCAAGTTTGCATAGAGCATCATAATCTGCTGTAGCCGCACAAATTTCCCAAAAAAAATGAGACATGTCTGTTATGGAATCCCAAATCACAGAATTTAACATACCTCCTAATCCAATGGATAGAATTCTTTCTATTATAACATGACAATCATGACTTTTTAATCCAGTAATATGACCATTCTTTACACATCTACCCAAATTGGAAGCACAACCATATGAAAGTCTCAAATCTGCAATCCACTGACAAAATAATAAATGGTTTTCTTTAGATAGTGTATAAGACGATTTTTGTTTCACTAACCTTTCTATTCTGACATTCTCAAACAGTTCCAGTTCCGGACGCCTGCAAATTTGGGTAAGATCTAAACGTGCATTTACATTGTCTTTGCTCTTTCCTGGCGTATCCAAAACTGTATGAAACAAATTATCAAAACAGTTCTTCTCAATGTGCATGACATCTAACATGTGTCGGACCAACAAATCAGACCAATATGGCAAATCCCAAAATATGATACATTTAATCCAATTGTGTTCTTTCCCAAAACTAGAAATTTTCTGTTGGTTTATTGTGGGACCAAAAGTGATGGGAGGTAATGAAAATACAACTGATTTTAACTCCGAACCTGATAGCATTTTTGGAGGTCCATCGCTTTCAACTGTTCCTTTTCTGAAATGAGATCTGTTTCTGTGAAAAGGATGATCGGTTGGAAGAAATCTGCGATGACAGTCAAAATAACAAGGTTTCTTTCCATGAATGAGCATAAATGCTTTGTTCTCTCCCATACAGTAAGGAAATGATTTCTGACCATGTGTACTCCAGCCAGATAACATCCCATAAGCCGGGAAGTCACTAATTGTCCACATCAATGCTGCTCTTAGTATGAAATTCTGTTTCGTTGCAATATCATATGTACTAACACCAGTACTCCACAATAAACTTAATTCATCAATCAATGGTTTTAAATAAACATCAATGTTTTTCTTCGGATGTCCTGGAATTAGTAAAGTCAAAAAGATATATGGCTCCTTCATCAACATCCATGGAGGTAAATTGTACGGAGTTAAAAAAACAGGCCAACATGAATATTGACTACCATAAGATCCGAACGGACAGAAACCATCAGTGGAAAGGCCCAGTCGAACATTTCTATCTTCTAAAGAAAAGGATGGATGCACTCTATCAAAATGTTTCCATGAATCACCATCGGCTGGATGATTCAAGATTTTATCGGTTGAAATACTCTCTTTATGCCATGACATCATTGTCGCTGTATTCTTAGACATGAATAAACGCTGAAGTCTGAATGTAAGTGGAAAATATCTCAACTGTTTTACAGGAATCAAACCAGACTTCCCATGTTTTCCTTCTTTATATCTCAGTTGCCCACATGTGGGAAAACTATCCAACGACTCATTTTCCCCAGAATATAAAATGCAGTCATTTGAACATGCATGAATCTTCTGACAAGTATGTCCCAAATTTCGAACCAGCCTCTTACTCTCATAGTAATATGGAGGCAAAATATTTCTTTTTGGTAACAATGTTTTAAGCAAAGAAAATATCTGGTCAAAACAGGTGTTTGAAATTCTGTTATCTGATTTGATAGCCATAAATTTTGCAACTGCTTCTAATTTGCTCATCTTGCAGCCAGGATATAATGCATCCTCAACAGACCTCAACAACTCATAAAATTCAGACGGTGCCAACTCAGGATTTGAAGCTATATCAGCTGGAGTTTCCGTATGTTGAACAGATGAACCTGCAACATCATGTACTAAATCTTGAAACTGAGATGGATCTGAAATCAAGTTGGTATCACCTGCTCTGGAACTGCGTTCACCGTGTTGATACCAAAAAACATAATCTGGTTGAAAACCAAAACCCAAGAGATGTCCCCCCACTTTTTCAAACGTGTCAAACGTTCTCAATGCACATTTTCTACAAGGGCATTTTATTTTTCCTTCTGAAACAAATTCTGGATGTGATGCCGCAAATGATAAAAAAGTCTCCACACCCTCTACATATACTGGATTTAAACCAAAACCGTTTGGATTTCTACATTGATTTATCCATATGCGGTCACCTAATAATGATTTTTGACGACCTCGTTGTTCCATATTTTTCTATAAAATATAAAATCATTACTGGTTTTGAATAATTTGTTAGAAAAAACACTCAAGCAAGGATAATTATAGAGTTTACATCATACACGACTGACGCAAAATTTTTATTGAGATAGACCTAAAAAATGACCCTTTAAGAATTGAATATGTTGAGAATAAAGAAAAACCTGTTACAAATATTTATAATTTTAATATTATATAAATTTTTTATTATTTTCATAGTACTAATATTATTTTTTCATAAATATTAATTATATAATAATAACATTATTACATTATTAATATATTTTATTATTAATATTAAAATAATATAATTTTCTATATTATATACAATTCTCCTTTCATCTGTGTGTTTAACATTCTGTCTCCACATGTAATATTTGCATTCACTTTCACCTCTCCATTAGTGAGTAGGTTGATAATTTTGAAAAAGAATGCAAATATTACATGTGGAGACAGAAAACACACAGATGAAAGGAGAATTGTATATAATACAGAAAATTATATTATTTTAATATTAATAATAAAATATACTAATAATGTAATAATGTTATTATTCCTAATTATTGGTAATTATTCCTAATTATTGGTAATTATTTCTAATTATTGGTAATTATTCCTAATTATTGGTAATTATTGGTAATTAATGGTAATTATTCCTAATTAATGATAATTATTCCTAATTATTGGTAATTATTCATATAATTACCAATAATAAGGAATAATTACCAATAATTGGGAATAATAACATTATTACATTATTAGTATATTTTATTATTAATATTAAAATAATATAATTTTCTATATTATATACAATTCTCCTTTCATCTGTGTGTTTTCTGTCTCCACATACAAATATTACATGTGGAGACAGAAAACACACAGATGAAAGGAGAATTGTATATAATATAAAAAATTATATTATTTTAATATTAATAATAAAATATACTAATAATGTAATAATGTTATTATTCCTAATTATTGATAATTATTCCTAATTATTGGTAATTCTTACTAATTATTGATAATTATTACTAATTATTGGTAATCATTACGAATCATTACTAATTATTGGTAATTATTCCTAATTATTGGTAATTATTCTTAATTATTGGTAATTATTGGTAATTATTGTTAATTATTGGTAATTATTGGTAATTATTGGTAATTATTGGTAATTATTGGTAATTATGGGTAATTATTGGTAATTATTCCTAATTAGTGGTAATTATTCCTAATTAGTGGTAATTATTCCTAATTATTGGTAATTATTACTAATTATTGGTAATTATTACTAATTATTGGTAATTATTACTAATTATTACTAATTATTACTAATTATTGGTAATTATTACTAATTATTGGTAATTATTTCTAATTATTGGTAATTATTGGTAATTATTACTAATTATTGGTAATTATTATTAATTATTACTAATTATTGGTAATTATTATTAATTATTACTAATTAGTGGTAATTATTACTAATTATTACCAATTATTACTAATTATTGGTAATTATTGGTAATTATTGGTAATTATTACTAATTATGGATAATTATCGGAAATTATTACTAATTATGGATAATTATCAGAAATTATTACTAATTATGGATAATTATTGGTAATTATTTCTAACTAATGGTAATTATTGGTAATTATTATTAATTATTGGTAATTATTACTTATTATTGGTAATTATTACTAATTATTGGTAATTATTACTAATTATTGGTAATTATTACTAATTATTACTAATTATTACGAATTATTGGTAATTATTACTAATTATTACGAATTATTGGTAATTATTATTAATTATTACTAATTATTGGTAATTATTGTTAATTATTACTAATTAGTGGTAATTATTGGTAATTATTACTAATTATTACCAATTATTACTAATTATTGGTAATTATTGGTAATTATCGGTAATTATTGACAATTTTTGGTAATTATTGGTAATTATTACTAATTATGGGTAATTATTACTAATTATGGGTAATTATTACTAATTATTACTAATTATCAGTAATTATTACTAATTATCGGTAATTATTACTAATTATTGATAATTATTTGTAATTATTACTAATTATTGGTTATTATTACTAATTATTGCTAATTATTGGTAATTATTACTAATTATTACTAATTAGATAATTATTGGTAATTAATACTAATTATTGATAATTATTTGTAATTATTACTAATTATTGCTAATTATTGCTAATTATTGGTAATTATTGCTGATTATTGCTGATTATTGCTGATTATTGCTGATTATTGCTGATTATTGCTGATTATTGCTGATTATTGGTAATTATTGGTAATTATTACTGATTATTACTAATTATTAGTAATTATTACTGATTATTAGTAATTATTACTAATTAATACTAATTATTATTAATTATTACTAATTATTACTAATTGTTACTAATTATTACTAATTATTACTAATTATTACTAATTATTACTAATTATTACTAATTATTACTAATTATTGGTAATTATTACTAATTATTACTAATTATTGGTAATTATTGGTAATTATTGGAAATTATTACTAATTATTGTAATCATTACGAATTATTTGTAATTATTACTAATTATTACTAATTATTGGTAATTATTGGTAATTATTACTAATTATTGCTAATTATTGGTAATTATTACTAATTATTGATAATTATTGATAATTATTACTAATTATTCCTAATTATTGATATTTATTACTAATTATTAGCATTTATTCTTAATTATTGGAAATTATTACTAATTATTCCTAAGTACCATTAACTATGAACAAAGAATACTAATAATTTAAATTTATTAAGTAACAAAACAATGTAAACATAATTAAATTACAACTAATTAAGAATAATTGAAACTAATAAAATATTTAAAATAAATATTAAATTAAAAAGAACATAAATACCTTTAAAATTGATATGAGGTTGATCCCTGATCGTTGTTGAAAACTTCAATATCAACTCCGAAAAAAAAAATTAAACTGAAGAAACGCTGAAATCTAAAAATAGAATTTTGAGAGAAGGAGAAGATTGAGTTTGTGAATGAATGAAAAAAAACGGATGGGGGGTATTTATAGGTTAGATCATTTGCGACGGGTCTATTTGCGACGGGTACCATCACAAATACCTTAGCCCTCATTTATTACGGTCAACGGTTAAATAATTATTCGCGACGGGTCCTGTCACGAATAATAACCTGCCAACATACTTTTTGCGACCGGGGAAGATTCCCGTCACAAATAGCTTTTACCGCCGCCGGTTATTTGCGACGGGGTAGATTCCCGTCGCAAATAACTTTCCCGTGATTTGGCGCGCAAAGCGCGCCAGTCCTTTTGCGACGGGGGAAGCTAACCCATCACAAATAAGTAGTTATTTGCGACGGGTCAATTCCCCCGTCGCAAATAAGTTTCTAACGGGACTATTTGCGACGGGATTTATCCCCGTCGCAAATAACCCATCACAAATACCCATTTTTCCCGTAGTGATAGTCCCTTCATCAAGGGATGTGTGAGTACCCTTAGTGGATTGGTGCAGACATTTGATACCTTGGTAATGGAGCCCTATTGGGTTTGTTATAAGTATGTGATTTATGAGGAATAATCCATGGATAAGCATGTGTCTCCCTAATAATGATGGACCCTTGTTTGTCATTAGGATATCATCTTGGTTATTTAAAGTGTTAAAAATAAGATATATATAATTTTCCTATATAGATTCTTGGTGGAAATATACTTATATAGAATAGGTGGTACTATGGAAAATCCAAGGGATTATAGAGATGGGCATGCGTATGAATTGTTCTTAGTATCAAGGTGGGATGAGTGGGTAGAATTAGTAAGATTCAGGGACTTGTGATTATCCTATTATGCTTTTGGTTGTGTGATGGGAGTTCATGATGGATGTTTGTGGTTTTGGAAGGATGCCTACACGATGGTTGATCATGTGATTTGCCTTATCATAAGAAGGATTACTTGATATATTAGTTATGATTGACATACATGTGGGCCATGTTCATCATGTTAGGCATGTGAGCCTGGTTGGGAGTAATTGACTCATGGGAGCATGAGTTGGTTGCACAATCAGGTTGCACTGGAGAATTCAACCATTGGGTTTAGTTGAGACTGAGGTCAATAGTAGGTGATAACGTGTGAGAGGATTCTAATTCAATCACTCTTACTTTAATGGAAGAGAGTGAGTTTTGAATTATTTTTTTGTAATAGTCTTAGTGTGATAGAGAAAGTGTGTGATGAGTATGCATAGTGATATTAATGTTATAGTTTAGTGAACATGTCATGTGCATATCTTTTGAGGGTTTTTAGTGTTATGTATGAACCCAAGAGGTGATAAAGTGGTAGTTAAGTGGTAAAATATATGTCAGAGTGATGGTTTAGGGTTTAATGAGCTAGGGAATGTCCCTTTATAGATAGAGGTAACACCAAAAATTGGATTAGGGTACTCTGGTGTAGTAGATCAGTGTTGGTCCTTGACATGTTTTTTTAGAGAGGTAGGGTGTAAGTGGTTTTTGGGGGATGATCATGCCTTGAGATGATATACACATATAGTGTTGGGACCTATTGGGTTCAACACTGAAGGATTAGTTTAAGGTAATCTATATGGTATGGATCACATCATTGGCTATTGAAGGTGAATATTCCTAGAATGGATGATGGTCGATGTTTTGTGTTGATGACCATGTATGAGTGGGACAACTACACCTAGTCATTACACGTGGTATTGGAAAAATAAAGGGATTTACATAATTGGGGGTTGGGTTATTTGGAGAGGCAATAATGATACTCCAATAACGGGGGAGTGTCTTATCAATCACGGGTGAGTAACCTTTGTGTTAGACGGGTTGTTGGTGTGGTGAGACAAATCGGTGGATGGTCAGTGTGTCATCTGGGTATTGGTGCGTGGAAATATTCACTAATATTTGGTCCCTTGTTTAATTTTGGATTTCAAATTTAGATTGAGTGTTGGATGGAGTTTGTGCATTGGCATTGGCCTCAGGTTGGTCTTGGTGTAACCTGAGGGTGATTCATGAGGCCAATCACATTTTTTCATGCGATTTTGGGGGTGAATCATGATTTAACATATGATTTGTGTGGTGAATCATGGTTTGTGACTTGATTTAGGAGGTGAACCCATTTTATGACATGGTTCAAGTGGTGAACCCATTTTGTTTCATGATTCAGGGGTGAATCATATGATGAAATGTAATAATGGTGTTTGTTGGGATAAAAATGCACATGAAAGTAAGATAAGTAGGTTGCATGGATTGAGGAATGATTGGGACCCTATATCTGGGAGTCATTAGTGTAAATTCCAAGTTAGTGGTAGGTTTTCCTTTTAAGGACATATTTTCAGGTGAGGCTGATCAATTTTGGGTAAAGTTTGACGAAGGAAATCCAAATGGTGATTTTTTTATGGGGTTGGATGTGGAGAGATAGAAATAATGTCATGAGTTTTCTTCAATACATGGTTGAGGTGGTCTAAGGGTCAGACCAATATCCTTTATAGAATAGACAGTGGATCTGGTTTTGGTGTTTAGAGTTTCAAAAGAGAAGTGATTTTGGTATTTAATGATAAAAAATATAATGTTCTCGGTGTTTTGATGACCAAAATAGGCCAAGAGACATTATTAGAGGATTACCATAGATTTTCAAGGATGAAAATAATTATGGTGGGGATTTTATAATTCCACATGGATTTTTGGTTCCTTAAATTTTGAGAATTTGTTTGAATTTTTATTTTCTGGATTTATTGTTTTGAGAACCAAGAATCAGAATGAGGTTTAAAGCATTTAAAACTACTAAATGGAATTTTTATGGGGTTTTTTGTTCAGTGATTACCCATGGTTTTCAGATGAGAATCAGAAGAAGGATGGAATGTGGAAGCCCAAGCATTTCAAATATATATAATATCTTTTTATATTAATATCCAATATATATCATAAAAAACACACCCTATAACTATAATGATTTAGAGTCTTTGGAGACTAGATACATAAATCATCTTATTTCATGAAAGATATTTAATATGTCCCACAAAGATCTTCTCACATAGTACAATTATTAGACATACCCTACTTAAAACCATTATCCATAAAATAGAGAAAGGAAACATAATAAAGGGTGATATGAAATTCTCATTAAAGATAAACAAAAGACATATCAATCAATGATCATAAGTGAGTATAATATATGAATAATAGTATGATAATACAATCATAACTTAATATAATCCAACCTAATCAGTCAAATGCCATTAATCCTAAATCATGGAATAAGGATTTTTCATATCAAAATATATAAGTCAAAAGTTACAAGAATAATCAATAATCAATTATGATCCATGAGATAATATCATAAGAGAAATACAAAAAATTTATGTCAATCACATAATAAAATAAAATCATTTCTTTAGTAAAGGATCACTTTTGAGGATATCATTGTGGATTGGGTTCACTCCCCATTCAATCATTTCTTTAGTCAAGGTTTCCTCCAAATACTAATATAGTGGATATAGTCCCTTAATAAACTATGTTCACTCCCCATTCTAGTCCTTATTATCTCATGAGATATTCATATTCACCCAATGCATTCGAGGGCTATATAATTCTAGGCCCATCGATAACATAATGAAAATCATTCATATGTGTGCCAAAATTTAATAAAACATTCATAATATCATCATATTATAACCCATGTAAAGAAAAATGGTTTCATAAATATTTCATTTTTTCATCATAGCATAACCTTGGGAAAAGAAATGAGTTTCAGAAAGGTTTCATTATAACTTAATTAACCCAAGGGAAATAAACAAGTTTCATAGAGTCATCCTTAAATAATGATAATACATTCAGAGAAATAAAGTGGATAGTATCATAATATCATATTCCCTGTAAAGAATAACAATTATTAAAGTATTTTTACATAGACGAAGAATACATTTAAAATATCATTCAAAACTTTCTTTTAAAAAAATGATAAAATATCATTTATTTTTGACAATTTTTTAACTAAAAATTTCCAAAATATTGAGAAAATATTTTATTCTATAATAATCATGGATAATTTTTAATTAATATTCAAATCAAATAATGGTAATGATGGTTGGAAAATCTATTCATTCCATATACATTAAACCAAAAACTTCCTTTCACACCTTTGTAAAAAGTAAAAAATGACTCATTTGAAAAAAAATACATTAAAAAATTGCTTCTTAAAAATGTATAAATTAATTCATAGGCAGTGAAAATTTTCATTTTAAAAAATTTCAAGTGTAGGTAATTAATTTAATACTTTTTTTGAATAGTATGGACATGGAAGAATAATTTCATCAACCAAAGAGTAAATAAGATCAAGTTTTATTTAAAAACATTTTATCGACCAATTTAAGTTGAAAAGAGGGGAAAATGGAACAAATACATAAAAAATCATAGATAACAACATAATAAGAGAATATATGGGGTTTAAAGGACAAGATATATATAATTTCCCTTAATAGAAATCGAAGTATATACAATCTTAATTAAAATGATATTGATGCATAAATCTGTTACCTCAAGTCCCACCATGCTTCTTATGAATTAGAATATCCTATATAATAAATATATATTTATTATACCTATATTATATAAGTATATTCAAACATAAATTACTATTTATCATTACTTTATAATTTCCAATTATTCTTTTATTAACAATCATTGCTTAAAATGGATATTTAGGTGAAAAGTGGTCCATTTTCCATGCATGTTTTAGTTCGATGTTTCCAATACATGAACCTTGGGAACGGATTCATAGTATAATCTTTTTAATAATGATATATATATATATCATATTTTTTCATTTATATTATTTTATAACCATTCATAATAATTTTTGGTAAAAAAAAATACATTCCTTTATGGAGTCAGTTGTCCATACGTATGCACAAGTGATGTTTTCACTTTTTGATGGATGGAAATAATTAAAGGTATATTATAATTAAATTTTACATAATCATTATTACGTCATTAAAATAATATATATTCTTAAATCTATCATTATTTCCATCCATATAGATCGAAAATGAAAAATGAATCACATCAATCGGTGGAGGTGGTAGTCCACACGTACGTGTGAGAGATGTTTTAATTTTTCAACAGATTGATAGTTAAAAAGGTAGAAAAGGTATTATAATTATATAAGAATAATTATTTCTTAAATATAATATATATACTTCAAATCTATCATAATAACCAACCATTAATTATGGTGATGGAAAATTAATTATCTCTATGTGGAGGTGACAACCCACATATATGCATGGGAGATACTTATATTTCCTATTTGATGGAAAGGAGGTAGAAAATGTTTAATCCATAATCCTAATAAAAATTGTGTATATTATAATTATTTAATGATGGATACCATATAGTTATAAGAGTTAAAATAAGAAATAAAATTTAAAGTACTCGATTAAGAGTTATACCTTCACGTTGAGAAACCTCCTTTGGCTTTCATGTTAATCCTTGAAATGATGGTATTATAATAAAAAAGGACCTATAGGACATATTTAGGGATTTTATTAAGTAATTAGGGATGGTTTTGGCTGATATATAGTGATCATTAAGTGTGAGGAAGACAGAATAAGTGGAATCCTCTTATAAAGGAGTTAGAGGACAAGCTAGGAAATTTTCAAGAGGCTAAAATATTTTTATGTCTTACGCAAGGCAAGTGGATAAAAAATTAAAAATAATTGAATCTAAGAAATATAAAATCCAAATACCAAAAAATAATAAAATTAATTTTTTTTGTGATATTTGAAACCTTTTCTCTTAGGCTAACCCCCTCGGTAAACCCTTTTAACCCTAACTATGGTAACAAAATTTTACTATTTTTATTGTTCGTTATGACAAAAAATAAAGTTAACATTATTACATAATATTAATTATTATGATAAAAAATATGGAATTAATTTTATAAAATTTAATTTATATTAGTGGAAGAAATTTATTTTAATATAAGTTCCCAAAATGCAGTAAGACTGTTTTCAACACAATGCATTTTTAAGAAGAAAATTGAGTTCACCTTCATTAATTTCCATGTAAAAACTATGAGATGAATGTTAAAATATGAAATTTAATATATTATCTAAATATTTAATTTAAATCATTTATCAATAGATATTTATTTAATATATTAAGATAAAAACACATTATGCATAAAACCATTTTTTATAAAAACATACATTTTTCACCTTTAAATGCGTTTATTTTTATTTCTAACCAGATGATTTCCAATGAATTGATTTTATTAAAATATAAAAAATAGTTTTTCATAATTTAGTTAGTCCAATTCATACCCAACAATCCAATTTATAGACTATAAATATCATGATAAATAATAATATATTAATGATATATCACACTTCGTTTAAACTTGATGTTGCGTGTAAAGTAAGCTATCAAACATTTCAAAATTATTTTAGAAAATTATATCATAAAATATATAGGTGTTACATTCTTCACCCTTATAAGAAATTTCCCCTATAAATTACACCACTTTAATACAAAGAACTGTGGATACTTCTGCATCATCACATCTTCAAGTTCCCACAGAGCTTCTTAAAAATTATTGTTTCACCACAAAACTTTGACTGGGTGAGTGGTCTTCTTTAACATCACTTTCTATCTTAAATCCAAAATCTCCACCGATTATTCCTCACAAGAGATATACTTCTATAGTGGTATGACCTAGGAGTTTATTATATGTGAATGATCAGTTTTATACTTTTTATATGAGAGATATATGGAATACATCGTGGATTTGAGAGAGATTCATTGGAATTGAAAAGAAAAAAAATTCTCCTAATACAATCAATAATTTTAATGGGAGTGATATATCTAGGTCTTAGTTTACCAATAATTTCAAATCTCATAACCTTATTACATTGTTAAATTCTTAGTAATACATTCTAACCAATTTCAGACTTTATATCTCACTGATGATTTTCAACATAACTTATCTATCAACTCTAAGTTTCCCTAATGTGTTGTTAAATAGCTATAACCTTATACACCATTTAATCAACTATATTAATTCCTAATATTTTTTTTATAAATCCATTCTAGCTAATTGGTGTCCTTCACTTCCTTCCATAGATGTCTTCATAGGATCCATTTATTTCTTGAGTTAAATTTATTATTATAGAAATTTTTACCATAGAATAGTGTTGGTCCCAATTAACATTAAAATCCATAGAGCATGCGCTCAACATATCTTCTAGGTTATGAATGGTACTATAATAAAGACCATATATATTAGGATGATATGTATTACTGAACTGAAAATCTGTATCCATAGCCTGCTGAAGGCTTCTCTAGAACATCTAGGTAATCCTTGGATCTCAATCAGATAACATTGAAAGTGATACTCCATGTAATCTAACCACCTTATTATTGTATATCATGGAAATGTGATAAATATATAAATATTCTCTGATGGAAATGAAGTGTTCTAATTTTTTAAGGTTAGTGAAAACAACCCAAATAATATTATGCCCTTTTAATGTTTTGGGGGATATCGAAGATGAAAACCATGTTAATGTTTTCTCTATTTCATTTTCCTATGAAGAGTTTAAGGAAAATAAAAATTGAAAAATACCTTCTTAAAATATTCCCATGTCAAGAATTCAATTTACTCCTCTTTAATTATATTCTTGATAAGATTCCACTATTGATCTTCTTTTCCTTACTAATGATATATTATCAGGATAAATTTTTCCTATTCTAAACACTAGATAATACAAAATATGATTTTAGTGGTACTAATCCATTGATCAGAAATTAGAGGATCAAAGGAACCACAAATAAAGGTGTATATTTCCATATAAAAGACTCAATAGTGATTTTTTATTTACTTTGTCCATTTGGAAAATCAATATGATCCATGTTACCATTCATAGCTTGAAAGTTTTAGGTGAGAATAGCTGCAAGATTTCCTATCCCAGCTCCCATTTCATTTAGTTTCTAATAAAGATAGTTGTTTCATTTCCCCACACATTTTTTGTTAACAAAATTATTTCAAGCTCTATTTACTGACTAAGACCAAAACATATAGTACGATCAATAAAAATAGTTGTGATTAATTATGTAATCATGAAAAATCATCCATATGTTGTCTAAATCATGACACCTTATTATCAATCTATGACACCTTAGATTTAAAAAAGGTTATTCATGGTCATTATCTACTCAAATTCTTCATAGTGGTTCACAATGAAAATTTTAATTAGAACAAGAATATCCTCTAGGTGTGTCAAACTAGGTATGAAATATTAGACCCACTCATCATGTATCAGTGATGATCAAGTTAATAAAAAATCTTCACCTTTCAGAGTTTTCACCCCAAACTGCATCTGTACTACACCCAAACCCACATTCTAGTATCTAGATAGGGATGCATTTTCTCAGAAAATCACACAATATCATCTTTACCAAATATTCATGATAATATCCTATACATAGACTTATCCTGATAGTTTTTAACAAACTTCTCTAATATTAATCTAAAAATATTAACTAAACCCTTACCTAATATCAACACAGGTGACCTAACAATTTCATACAAATATATTAAATCATATTGATGAATATTCAATACATCTCATAAGAAAACACACCCCATAATGGTAAAGGTTTATAGTATTTAGATACTGGATACATAAATCATCTTATTTAATGAAAGATCTTCAACATATCCCACTAAGAGATTATCACATATTACACTTATTAGATACGCCATACTTAAAAAATATCTTCATAACCTAGGGAAATGAAACATAAGAAAGGGTGAGCTAAAATTATCTATAAGGTTAAATGTAAAAGATACCAATCAAGTATCATTAGTGAGCATAATATAATCACAAGGGTATGATAACATGATCAAAACTTAAAATAATAATACTCATTAAGTAAAATATCATTAATTATAAATCATGGGATAAAGTTTTTTAATAACAAAATACATAATTCATAAGTGTTCAAAATCACCAATAATTGATCATGATCCATGAGATCATATCATAAGTATAAGACATAAGTTGTGTATACACATTAGTATATAAATTCATTTTGTTATTCAAGGATATATTCCAAGTATATCATAGTGTATTGGGTTCACTCCTCATTCTATTATTTCATTAGTCAAGGTTTACTCCAAAGACTATCATAGTGGACAAAGTCACTTATTGAACTCGGTTCACTCCCCATTTCCGTCCTTATTATCTCATGAGATATCTATCTATACACAATTCTTTGGAGGGATATATACTTCCAAGACCACCTATCACATATTGAAAATCACACATATGTGTCCCATAATATCATAAAATAGTCATTATATTATCATATCATAACCCATAGAAAAGAAACGAGTTTCATAGAATCATCCTTAAATTATCATAATCCATCCAAAGAAATAATTTTGATGGTGTCATATAATAATATCCCCAATAGAGAATAAAAATAATTAAAGGGTGTTGACATAGATGAAAAATACCAATAGAATATCATTTGAATCCTTCTTTGAAAACATGAGAAACTGTCTTTCTATTTTGATAAAATTTTAACTAAAAGTTCCTAGAATATTTATAAAAAAATTTATATAAAAATAAATAAGTAAAAAAGTTAATAATTTTCAAATAAAATAATGTTTATGAAGGTGGTAAAATCTTTTAGTTCTATATACATTAAAAGAAAACCTTCCTTTCAAACCTTTATAAAAAGTCAAAAATGACTTGTTTAGAAACACATTTGTTCAAAAAATTTCATTTTTAAATTTTTTTAATAAATTAAACGGTAGTGAAAATTACCTTATTAAAACATTTAAATATATTTTATAAATTTTATAAATTATTTTTTATGATTATAGACATGGAATAAAATGTTCTTCGACTAAAGAAAAAATAAGGTCAACTTTTCTTTAAAAATATTTTATCGATCATTTTAAGTACCAAAGAGAATAAAATGGAAATAAAAAAAATCTATTTATATAAAGTTTATGGGAAAATATATGGTGTTTAATGGATAATATTCATATAATTTTCCTCAATGTAAATTTATTTATAAAAATTCCCTATTAAAATGAGATTAAAACATAAATCCCTTACCTCAAGTCCCATCATGATTCATATACATAAAAATATCTTTTATAATAAATATGGATTTACTATAAATATATTCTAGAACTATATTCATTCATAACTTATTATATTTAATTCCTTTATAATTTTTAATTATCATTTTATTAACAATTCTTCTTTAAAATGGATATTCGGGTGAAAATTTGTCCATTTTCCAAGCATGTTTCTGTTCGATAGTTTAGATATTTGTACCTTGGTAATGATTTCATAATAAAAATAATATTTTTAATTATATAATTTTCATATTTTTTAATTATATACAATTTTATAACCATTCATGAAAATTTGCGGTGAAAAATGAATTACATCACTTTGTGGAGATGATAGTCTGTAGGTACGCACAAGTGTTGTTTTAAATTTTCAATGGATGAAATAATAGAGCGATAAATAATAATTAAAATTTTCAGAATAATTATTATGTCATTAAAAACATATATATTCATCAAATCCATCCTTATTACCATCTATGTAAATCATAAATGAAAAATGAATCACATTTCTTCGTGGAGGTGGTAGTCCACATGTACGAATGAGTGACGTAATCATTTTACAATGGATGGAAATGTAAGAATATATAAAATATATTATAAGAATATAAGTAAAATTATATCCTAAATATTATATATAAAAATTAAATCCACCATAATAAACAACCATGAGTTTTAGTTACGAAAAATGAATCATATCACCATATGGAGGTGGTAGTCCACACATACACCTCATCGATACTTTCATTTCCCATTTGATGGAAAGAGGTGGAAAATAGTTAATAAATAATCATAACTAAAATTAGTTATATTTAATATATGAGATTAATTATTTTATAAATGATACTACATATTTAAAGGAGGTGGAGGAGGAAATAAAATTTAAAGTACTCGGTTAAGAGTTAAACGTCTTCATTGAGAAACCTCATTTGGATTACACCTTAATACTTGAAAGGATGGTATTTTGATCAAACAAAGACCTTTAAGATGTAGGGAGAATTTTATGAAGGGGTTATTATAGTTATTTTCTGAGATATAACTCAAATGAAGTGTGAGGAATATATGAGCACTAGTATCCTTTTATAGGCAGGGAGAGAACACACTTGGAATTTTCCAAAATATTAGAATATATTGAAGTATTACACAAGTAAAGTGTCTCAAAAATTACAAAGAATAAAATATAGGAAGTATAATGTAAAAATAAAATCAATAAATCAAACTAAATCAGGCATATTGTGATATTTTAAACCTTATCTCTTAGGAACCCAAAAAAAAACCCTTTTTAACCCTAACCGTGGTAACAAATTTTTTTCTATTTTTTCTATTAATTATGAACAAAAATTAATTTAAACTTATTAAATATTATTAATTATTATTAAAATTTTTGAATCCATTTTATAAGATTCAATTTATATAATTGGTATAACTTCATTATAAAATAAGTGTGAAAAACACAACAATGTTTTTTAGAAAAATATTTTTTTATGCATAAAATTAAGTTTACCTTAATTAATTATAATGTAAAAACTAATAGATTAATGTTACAATATTTTAATAAATTTATTATCTAATAATATAATTAAAATCATCCATAAATAGATATTAATTTAATTTATTAAGATAAAAATGCATCATGTATAAAAATATTTTTTCTAAAAAAAACTCATTTTACCTTCAAAAGAATTTATGTTCATTTCAAAACAATTGATAACCATTGAATAAATTTTATACATATATAAACAATACTTATTAATAGTTTAGTTAGTCCTATTAATATTGGAAAATCCATATATAGTTGATAACTACCACATTAAATAAAAATACAATAATAATATATCAGGGATCATTTAAACTCAGTGTTTCATGTAAGGAAATCCATGAAACATTTAAAATTTATTAAATATAAATATATCATAAAATATTTGGGTGTTAAATAGATGGTAGATATGATACAAGGTAGTAACTGTAGGCTATTCACATCATGAAACATGGAGTTATGATGTGAAAATTTAATATAGGGAGAGGGCCTCTTCCCCAAATGGTCCATTTTGTAAAAAAGAGGACCACATCATGAAAGGGGAATGAGTTCATTTTTAAATGGGATTAGACTTTTTTTATTGGTGTACAAATGAAGGAGAATGTATGAATGGAAAAATCTCCCCTTCCTTCAGTTACCCCTTAATGGGGATGGATTTTTCAGTGATTATATGTATGTTCCTCCCTCTTCTAACCTTTTATTTGGTTTCTATATGCTAGCACTAATGCCGATCTGATTTTGGTTTGGGTTTAGTGATGATTCCATTAGAGAATGGTGTAATCAGCTGAAATCAAAGGGGTTTTCATATGTTGTGTCTAGAGTATTTCATTAAAATATATTTCCACACCATCAAAAATGTTTTCAATTAAGGTATGTTTCTTGACTAATTTATTTAGTGTTTTAAGTGATTTCGGGTAAAATATGCCATTACAATAGGAATATAAATTTTGTATTTATTATATGAAAGGACTGGGTACATTTTGAAAGTGGAACACACCCTATTTATTTCGGTTTCATGATTATATGATGCATTATTACATTTTAGTCATCATGCATATTTAAATCAATGGGTTTAATTAATTATAAATTTCTATATTTATTTTTTTAGTGATGATTAGAATGAGACAAGTTCTTTTAGCATGTGTGGGACTTGGTTGGAGTGGAATAGGCATAGAAAATATTGTTGAGGGGTTAACTCGATTTCCATTTAGGTATCCCCTATATTATAATTTCATTTATATATCAATGTATGGTTATGAATTCATGTATAATTGTATGTATTTGAGAATAATGTTTAGAGACTGAGGGTTCCCTAGGAAAATGGAATAAGAGAGCATTTTACCTCCTATAAATTTTATAACTACTATTTTTTACATGGATAGATCATTATTTCCCGATGACTATGTTACCACAGGGAGTGGGTTTTTATTGAACTAACAAGAGACCTCTAGGAGGTCCTGGGATGTGAAATGAGATGTGGGAAAAAATATTTTGAGTTCCTAGGGATTATGGGTATGTATGAGAATCTTGGGGATCAATGATGATGTGATAGATGTCCATACTTATCATGAGTGAATAAAAACAACCTTCTAAGTTTTTTGGTGAGTCTTGATGTGTGTTTGGAGTGAGAGGACACCTTTGGGACATAGAATAGTATGGAAGAGGTGGGTTTCCATTGGGAGATTAATTGAGAGATCTCTTTTGAGAGATGTGATATGAGACCTAGGTGAGAGTCATGGGAGTTGGCTAAGACATAAAATTGGGATGAAAAATGGGTTTTAGTTGGGATTTATACCCCACCTATTATGTACAAGGTTGGGTAGAACATGGAAACTTGGGACAATGTGAAAATAATGCTTTATTCCTTAAAGTATTGGGTTGGGGACCTTTCCATGAGGGTTTAGGTTGGTGTGATTATTGTGCCTTGACCTTTTAGGTATTAGGTCAAGGAAGTTTCCATGACTGTCTTGGATTGGTGTGCATGAATTGGACCTTTTCTTGAGTAGTCTTGGGCTGAAGACCATCATGTGGGTTGTTTTATGTGATGATGTGTTATGAGGTGGCAGAAATGAACCCTTCCTTGAGAATTAGTGTAGTGGGTCGAGATACAGATGTATGACCATTACCAATGCCTATGAGTATTTGTTTGTGGTTTTGATATTTCCCCAATATTAGTCTCTGGGTATGAACTGGACATTGGTTAGTGGTTCAATGGAATGAGATTTTGAGGAATTTTTTTTGGCATGGTGCTGAAGCAGGTATGACCAGGTGTCGTGGGGTCTTAATTAACACATTGTGACCTGATTCACATGGAGTTGTGGTTCCTGGTGAGAAAATGATGTCTGAGATTCTTATGTGAATATATTATTTTCCTCACACACACACACATGATAATGTATATTAGGGTTCTTGGTGATAACCTGTTGAGTCTTATGCTCCCACCTTGCACATGAATCTTAGCGCACAGGAAAACCTTATATATTCATTTCAGGTTAGAGCACATGTTGTGAAGTGGATTAAGCTATAGAAGCCTGAATATATTTTTATATTCAAATGACACTTAGGGATATTAGTAGGGAAAGGGTGAATTAATTTTATTTTGTTTTCTTTTTTATTTGGGATCAACCAAGTGGGTGATCAGTGTATAACTGTTTTGTTTGACCACATCAAGTATGATAAGATATACATTTATTATTTATTCCAAAAATTCTTATGTTTTTGGATGTGTATGGTAATTGGTTTTTTTTCTATATTTTTGAATGTAATTCATGTTCATAGTATCCCCATTTTCTGGATTAAGCCATATCCACTAGTTACCAGCCATTGGCATGCAAGGAGGTATGCTTGAGGCCATGTGGTTCTTCATATTAGATGAGTTCTGGGTCAGGGTGTTACAAGATAAAACAAGTAAGAAATAAAAGTATCAATATTTTACAATCAATTTATTTCACCTCACATCCAAACCCCTCCCAAAAAACAATCCCTTCATTCAATATCAAAACATTGCATTCCCAAAGAATCAACAATTAAAGGAAAGATTATACATAAAAAGTGGAATCACATGGGCCTCACACATGTCAATAGAATACCCTTGTAAAATTTATAATAAAGTATTTATAATCTAAACATGGCTTAAGATTCTAATAAATTTTTCATTTCATAAAATTAACTTTAAACATATTTTAGATTAAAAATAATCCACACAAACCATTTATAATTAAAACAAATCCTTTTTAAAATAGATACTCAATTTTAAAGATATATAATGGAAATTTAGTAAGGGCATGGCACGAGTAAACATTTATTTCAAAAACAATTAAAATTCATAAGAAGGAACTTTTTTTACGAATTTGTTTTTGGAACCAATTTAAAAATACCACCAAAATAACACATATAGACATACTTTTTGTAAAAAGAAAATTTTAAAACTAAAACACACCATGAATTAAAAAATAAAGAAATAACATAGAATCAACTATGTAAAATCGATCATAATTGAGTCATAATGCGTCACCTTAGTTGGTTTATGCCTAATATATTCTAGAATCACCCTATAAAAGACCAAAATGACCAAAATCACACAATTAGATGAACCAAAACCCTAAATCCACTTTTTATAGTGATTTTGGGTACTTGGGGAGGTAGAAAATTTGAGGGAACAAGAGTGAGAAGAGAACATGATAGGGGATGATGAAGAGAAGAGTATTTATAATGAAAAATCCCCTAGAAATCGAATAATAGAGACCAATGATCAAAGGTAGAGAAAGGGAAGAATCTCTATTGAGCTCTCATGTATTATAACAAAAAATAAGGTGGAATATAGGGATGGGGTCGAGTTAAAACTAAGGGGGAAAATGAGTAATCCCAAAAACTTTAATGTCTGGGAAGACCACATAGTTTGGATGTATAATTTTCCAAATCATGGTCCAAACATGAAGGAGACACTACCTAATACACCATGTAACACCTAGTTTTATTATAGACCCTACATGTATTTTAAAAAATTGTAGATACCATAAAAACCCACATTATCATGTTTTCAGACCCTTATGAATGGTTGGTGTATGGTTACCCCAAAATGTGTGGGATAACAATGTGATACCTTAAAAGGTTACAAACAATTCAAATTTTAAATGAAAAACTACTAAAACCTAATATAAATCAAGGTAATATAAAATAAAAAAATAAAACAAAATAAACTCTATAGTGATATGGATAGCTTTACACTAGGGCATAGGTCTACACACACCATGCATTGATGCTTCGTTCAACCCCATTTAGCTATGTGGTGTGATCAGAGGGTGTGATGTGTCTTCTTCTATTTAAATATAAATATAAATTTTAAATTTTTACATATTTTTCATTTAAGACAACTGGGTATTCAATTTTAGTTGTTTATATATATATATATATCATTATATTGATTATATTAAATCCATTCATTGAAATGGAATTTTGGAATTTCAAAATTTTTTACATTAAATTTGGTAATGATCCAACCCACATAATTTTTTAGAGTATTATTTTTTTCATTATTCCATGTAGAACACAATAAATTATTCTTTTTTTCTATTTATATATCTTAACATTTTTTTATACAAAATAATATTCTGGACATGGAAGTGTGTGTGGGAAGTTCGATAATAGTTTTGATAAACAAGACTCAAAAGGAACTACTTATAAGATCCATGAGTTGGGGTATTACTATAATTACCCCATGAGATTAATGATTCAGTATGATTTATGTTTTCAAAATGTTCTTGGTTATGATTAATGATGAAGAATTATCAATGAATTTTATGATATGGGGGTTGAAAATCAAAACTTATAAGATTTATAATGTAGTTCCATAAAAGGGTTGATGATGTGAAATAAAACATACATCTCAATTTTACTATAATATAGTTTGGTAGTTCATAGGGAGTGTGGATTCATTCTATGTGGGAATTTTCCAATGGTTCTTTCTGATATTATGATAGGATAAAAAATAAGATAACGATATAGGTTGGATGTGTCATTCTGTTAACCATGCTATTTTAATATAGGAGATCAGATAGGTTTATCTCTAAAAGTTTTTCTATTGATGAATAGTTGACCTTTTAATTAGTTAGATGATCTATATCATTATACTTATGTATTTTCCTCTTGGTGGAAATGATATTAATGATAAAATGCTCTATTATCTTCTTTAGTTGTGTTTGGAGATGATACCATGGACTTTTCCTTCTAGGAATAAATTAGTGAATGGGTTTATGTGAAATACCTTATAATTTTATGTTATTTAAATAATACCATTTCATTAGATCACCATATTTATTTTATCCTAGTGATACCTTAACATCGGGTGTGTTACATCCAATAACTATATGAGGATAATTTATGATTATGGAGTAAAATGTCCCTTTTCATAACATTTCATCCTATACTAAGTGATATTTTATATAATATTATCATATTTATTTATTATTTTAAAGAACTAGGTTTTTACAATATGTACTAAAAAATATTTTTATTAATTTTTTCATTAAGTGTTTATATGGTCAGTGGAAAAGGGTAAAATGGAAATTTTATAATTCTTTTGTTGGAATTTTGAGCGTGTATTTGGATTTAGTATGTGATTTTCCACTTTGGGAAATGTTTTTTAATTTTTTATAGAGCGATCATTTTCTCAAAGATATCAGGAATCAATGGAAAATTATTTATTTAATTTATTATTTCATTTTAGGTGATTTTTTATTAAATAATTAATGTGGCATTAAGATATTTTCAATAGCAATGAAGAGGTTATTTTAGAGGGTGATGTAAATAATGATATTTTAAACTAATTTTAATTGAATGGTAGAGTTATGGAAGGGTGGATTTAATGGGGATATTGATTAATATAAATTTTTTAATGGTTTATGAGGTGTAAATTGAATGGTTAATTGTTGGAAATTTTCTTCTCAAACTCGAGCATTTTTCCTCCATTCACTCTAATATTATATTATCTTCATTCTATAAAAGTATTTTTCTTAGAATTGGCATGTCACAGTGTGTTGTAAAATGAAAATAGAGTAGAATAAATAACATTATTATATTATTGGTCACTAGAAATAATCAAATGATTGGAGGATAGCGCTCAACATGGAATCAAGGTAGGATTCTAGTGTAACACACTAATATTTTAAAAGAGGAACTTCACATTTTATAGAGTATATGACATGATACACCAAGATTAGAAAAGAATATTACACCCCAATAATTTATAATGTATATATATATTAATTAAATTAAATCTCTTTGATATCTTACAATGCACATGACACCAGTTTTAAAAAAAATGTGATACTCTTTTAAAATATATTTATTTAAACATGACCATTATAACCTACTTGTTAAGTTGGAGGGTATGAATAATATTAAATAAATTATTAAAATTATATGGTTTAAACATGTATAAAATAAATTCAATGTATTTTTACTGATTATAAATAAAATTAGAATCATTTGAAATAAAAGGAAATGTTTTCTGAAAAAACTATATTTTAAAAAATATGGTTTAGTCACTCGCTGCAGAAAAAATTTAAAATTAAATTTTTCCAATTTTAGAAAATTTATTTTAAAAAATGACATTAATTTTTTAAATCTACATGTAAAAATTATCTTTGGGTTATTTTTTTTATAATTTTCTAAAAAGATTAATTTTTTAATGAATAGTGAAAAATACTGATTTTTATTGAAAACTGCCTTTTTCTATAAATTATTTTAAAAGTTAAATTATATTTTAAATTGTTTTATAGTAAAAATATTTAAATTATATTAAAATTTATAAAATTTTGGTCATTGGAATCAATTTCATATTGAATTATGACATAAAAACTTTTTAAACTTTTGAAAGTTCTTTCTTTGAAAAAACCATTTTTCGACAAACCTTTGGGTTTAATTTTAAATTGAATTATTCAACTTATATAAGCTTAATTTGGTAAAATTTATTAAATATTTATAATAATAATAGTATATATTATCTAAAAATGTAAAATGAATTTTTCACCATAATGAATTGTGAAAAAAAGTAAGAGTTAATTTCTGCAACTAAGGTAAAAATGGGTTTACCAAGGGTTAAGCTAAGAAGATAAGGGTTAAAAACGACCTAAAACTTTTCCAAAACACATTTTATGGAAATATTTAGACCTTAAAACATTTAATGTTTGATAATGACTCATTTTATATGCTTTTGTTATGAGAAAAAGTTTAACATCACTTTTTCTTTTCCAAAATTCCAAGTGTGTCCTCTCCCCCACTTATAAAAGGCCACCCATTCACCTATCCTCTTCACAATTATAAAAATTTTATTTAATAAAATGACTTCATTATTTCTATATAAACATCCTAGATACATATTTTTTAACTTAAATCCAATCTAGAAATATTTAGGTATAAAACTAAAGTGGTTATCTAAAGAAGCGGTAAAATCCTTAACATCCATATTTGTTTTATTTCTTTCTCCACATCCTTAAAATATTATTAATATATGATAATATAATTAAATTATTATATAATATATATTTATATTTTATTATGTTTATTTAATGACCTATATCCCTCCTCTTCTATCAAATTGTATCTGAAACCGTCGATCATGTGTACGACGGACTACCGCCTCGCAAACCGATGTAATTCATTTTCCATAACCACCTTTAATGGATACGTATAATGATGGATATAAAATATGTATGTTATATTTATGAAGTTATTATACTTATTTAATTATAATATCACCTATACCTTCTTAATTTTCATTCTGCGGGGGATACGGTAACATCACTCATGTGTACATCGGACTACCGCCTCACGAAGCAAAGTGTTTCTTCTTTTACTTACTATTTACATGGAAGGTAGTATGGATAAATTTAATGAATATATGTGATATTTATGATCTAAACAAAATTATAGAAATTTAATATAACAAAAATCTTCTTACCTTCTAATCCATTGGAATACAATAACATCACCTGTGCGTACATGTGGACTACCACCTCCATATAGATATGTGAATTGTTTTTAATTTTTTACATGGATGATAATAAGGATTAATTTTATTAGTATAAATTATATATATAACATAATTATTATTTTATAAAGTTTAATTAATATTTATTTTCCTTTCTTTCCATCCTTCTATAAAAATAGAAACAACATTTATGCGTTTGTACGACCAACTATCTCCAAGAGCGGTGTAATCCATTTTCTATATATAAATTTTATATATTACTATAAATAAATATATAATGAATATATATGATATTTATAGTATTTTGAATATATTATTTAACCATAATAAAATTAAAAGGACTAAAATTACTAAATTAAAACATAAATGAAAAACAAACAAATTATCACTTAAAACATGATTTTAATAAAGAATTGTTAACAAATACGTTATTTAATATATTTATAATAAAAATATATTTTTATAGGTTATTTAATATATTTATAATAATCTTATATTTTTTATAAATAAGGTTTTTACACATATGAAGGAATTCAAACATGATGCCTTGGTTTCTCATCTCACTTTTACTTCCGTGAAAAATGTGCCATATTCACCACATATTCCTTTTCATTGTGTATATAATGACCCTTTTGATATGTTATTTAATGATAATATTTATATTAATTTTATTTAAATTTTCGTTTAAATTTATTTCTTTCATGGTTCTTATAATTCAAAAGTTACCAAAGTGATTAATGTTTATTTAACAATTTCATCATTATTGAGGATTGTTTGTGTTTAAGTCTCCCTTGGGGGAATTTTATTATTTATATCATAAAAACAATATATTTAATTATCCTCTAGTAATTAATTAACTTTTAAACTAATATTATCATTTCCCACCCTTTTGTACTTTAAATGATTGATAATTTTTTTAATAAAATGTGACTTTAATTATCTCTTTGGTCAAAAATCATTTTTCATAAAAATTCATGTTTTCTAAAAAAGTTTAAATATTTTATAAAATTCCCCAAATGATTTTTAAATAAAATTTTACCCATTTTTAAATTTTTACAAAAATATTTTTAAAGGAATTTTCATGTTATTTTCCAAATAAGTTAAATTTGGATTTTATTGAAAATGTGAAAGGAAACTTTGTTTTAACGTGTACAACATGTATGAAATTTACACCTCCGTGACCACTAAATGTTTTAAACATTAATTTATTAGTTTAAAAGATTATTTTCAAAGAAAATTATTTATGAAATATTTTGGGGACTTTTAGTTTTAAAAACATTTTCAAAGTAAAAAGGTTATTTTCTTCAAGAATGTTTTGATGACATTTTTATGGTATTTCTATTTTTCAATCACATAAACCCTTTAGTGTACTTATGATACACTAGGATATATTGTATTAATATCAACATTATTATTTATTTGGATGGTTTATTATTAGTTTTATTTAGGGTGTACAATTTTATTACCATTAACCATATTACTCTTGATGGTTTATGATTATGTTTATTTGATTGGGGTAAGTATTAACATTTTGTATGTTAGTTTTCCAATATGATTTTTTAGGTTGATTATTTTTCACCCATTTAATATGAGTAATTAATTGGACTTAGTAAGTGATGGGTGGGGACTTAGTAAGTGATTGGTGGGGCCCAATTAAAGAAATCCTTTTGATGCATTGAAAAGTCTCATGAAATAAATTAGTGGACCAAATTAGACATGTTCCTACAAATAGATTTAAACATTATTGCGAAAGGTCTTGGAAGTATGTTTGAAATGTTCTAAATTATGAATAAATTTATTAGAAGATTAGTTATTGATTTTCATGTGATTATTTGAATAGTTATAATATCCATGGATAAGTTTCAAGCTCATGTGATTATTTATATGGATTTGTTTGATAATCATTTATTCCCTCCACATTACAATAAAGTTATTATTTAAATGGAATGTGTTCTATTTATTTACCTTTCCATATTGATTATTCTTATTAATTAATTATATATTCCACTGTATACTTACCCTTACTGAGCATCTGATCTCACCCCTTTCTTATGTTTTATTTTTCCCTAGGATACCCGGAAGTGTTTTTTGATTGATATGCACGGATATACTAATGGGAATAATGACGTTATCAAAGAAAAAACATTTTGTGTTTTATGTTTTCAAAAATATATAAAATTTAATTATTCATCTATTTTACCAAGAATACTAAACTATTTGGTCCTTTGGGATGCATTTCCTTGAATCTAGTGACAATATAATAAAGTATACACCACCTTCAGGTCACTAGGGTGAGGGTATTTACAAATAGTCGCACACTGCTTCCATGGATTCTATTTATAATTTATATTTATTTATTTATGTATTATATAACAAAAAATAACATTTAGAAGGAATTATAATCAAGAAGAATAATGGTTTAAATAATTTAATTATTAAAAAATGATTATTTTGAATCTTTAAGAAAATATGGTGGAATTCATTGTATAAATGAAATATTTATGGATTCTATGTTTATTGATTTTTTTCATAGTTATAAACCCAAGGTATGTGATTTATTTCTATAAAAATGGTCTGTGACTTAACTGTATATATGATTAATATTTTTTTCCAATGAAGGTTTCCGTACATATTAATTTGGGTGATTATGTATACTTGGTTAAGTCTCATTTTGGGTATAATTGTTAGATAGGGATAGGGGAAAAAGTTGTAGTAAGTTACATACAGTGGTATCATGTGTGAAAAATGTCATGATAATTTTTAAATATATAAGACTTTTGGTAGTGACTTACATACGGTGGTGTAAACCTCTACATGGTATTTCCACCTTAGCATAGATGTCAGTCTAAATATTTTATAGGGTTGTGCACTATACTTAATTATAATTTTTCACTTTGATAGTGTGGGGATACTTAAGGGAAAAATTAAAGGTTGTACTCAAGTGGTTAGATGAAGTACATGTTGTGAACAATGTGTTCTTATTGTCCTTCATATCTTCTCACCAATTGTTATAATCAGACTAATAAATTATTCATTCCAAGAATTTTTCACCTAATTCATGAAGGTGAATACCTCTTTCTCATTGGAAACCATTCAGGATATTTTTAGAATAGTTTGAGGATCTTAGTTTCAGAGATACATTGATAGTTCTTCGGAGAAAAATTTATAATTAGAACAGATTTAGTAGCCCTATAGTGACCAAATAATATCTAGGTGTGGGTGTTCTACATAATTGATGGACTCGATACCCCCTCATTGATCCAAAGAAGGATTCCTTTATATGTGAAACTTTTGGAATGGGGTAAGTATACCCTTTCCCTCAAAAGGGTGAGGGATACCTATATGAATAATATAGTAGGTAACCCCCAATGTGATGGGGAATATTTAATCCCACTATGGAGTTGGTAAACCCCTCGAATAACACATATTTTTTATCAATGAGGCATGTATCCTTCTTATGGATCAGTAACCCCATTAACTCATGTCTATACCTTCAAGAGCTGCAGGTCCCCCACTGAGATCATGAAGATATTGTTTGAAAGATATGGTCACTAGGTAGTCTAGATAATTTTAAGTCTCATAACGTATTGGATATCCTGATTTTCCTTTGAGATTTGATTTTAGTAGAGTTGAACTATATATTTTGGGGCACTACATTATTTTTGGGTTTCACTATCCATGAAATATATCTATTTTATATTTGGTTATTTTTTCTGTCACTCATTATTTGGATTTGAGTTAAGATTTTTCTTCACTCCTTAATTTAGTTCATAGGGAATCCAAATGGGTATTTTTATACTCCCCCTACAAATGATTCATGCCCACATGTGTTGTGTTTTCATAGATGATACATATTTCAGAGGACTTAATGGATATGGATCTAGTGGAGATGGTTCTTAGCAGTTCTTGGTGGAGACAACAACTATTGGATACCATACATAGAGATAATTCTTTTATAAGGTATTTTCCCCTTATTATCATAGGTTTATTATACTATGATTATATTATACTATTGTATTTGCTATTACATTGGATTTATCCTTTTTATAATATTTTTATTTTCTTATTTTCCAATGCATAAACATTATACTATAGCATGGAAGTTTATTTATATTAACTTTTGATAGTTTGTTACACTACATTGTGTTGGAGATTTGTGTTTTTTTGTCATCATCCGGATAAGGCCTTTTATATGTGTTATATTCATTATTGGAGCTAGTCACTATCACCTGGTCTATTAGGGGTCGACTTTGGGTGGCACACTAAACCAAACTATTAAACTAGGAAGTGTCTTAGTCGGTCAGTTCCTGTCCAAGTAGCATCATAGTACGTCTATCCTAGTGAAAAAGTTTATATTTAGTATTTATGTGAGGTTTATTTTGGGAAACTTAGGGAAAAGGGGTCAAGGGGTATTTATTTTGGTTAACAAACCAAGGAAACTAGTTTTGGTGTGGGAGTTTAATGTATTATTTCTCTTGAAATATCATAATATATTATTTGACTTATAAATATAAGGAATCATTTACAAGTTAAAATGGAATAAAACATGAATCATGTCAATATATCAATTATGATTTTGATCATCTGATTATTGATTCAAATCAACTAGATATTATTGAATAAATATGGGTGTATCTTATCAAATATAGGAAGAATAGATATTTATAGAAAATATTGATTTAGTGTAAAGGTTGTGATGAACCCATGGTAGTGATACAACCTCCATTAACTAATCAATTGAGTACCAGAGAGTTATTACATGGTCCCAATTGGGAGGTATCATCTACCCATGAGTAGAGGGTAGATCCTCAAATAATTGTGAAAATAAAATTCCCTCCAACTATGCAGTATAGTGTATTCCTCTCTAATAAAGATGAGATAACCTAAAAGTTGAGTGCACTACATGTGTTTTAGTACCATAGGCCTCCTAGGTTTAAATGCAAGCTTAATCCTTTGGTGAAAAAATAATAGATGGAGCGAGTGACTCGTGTATTTCATTTGGTTCAGAAACCTACCTACAAGATGGTAATTCTTATATCAAGTATTCTTCTGAGCATAGTATGTTATTTTTGGATGATGAATACTTAGACTCATAATGAGGTCACTCTATTTTGATCAGAGTTTGAGCACTTGTTCAATAAGGAGTAATATTTGGTTATATTAAGGATGGTTTTAGTTCATTTTATTTTGGATATTCAAAAAGGAATCATGATTTTATCTAGTTATGTATTGATATTCATAGACCTCATGAAGTACTTCTAGGATATTGTTTATCATGAATATTTTTGAGCTTGAAAGTTTGAGTGGGGAATCAGGATGGAGATATGTTTCGGGTTTGTATATATATTTTTCCTCACATTTATCAGGGTCATAAAGTAGGAATTGGTTATTAAGAGATTCCAGTATGAGGCATAGTTTTTTTTCTAGAGTAGGTTTATGTTTTCCTGAAGTGGAGTAGTTAGTAGTATTCATTTGTTGACTTTCATAGAGATTTTGTCAACATAGGTATCTGCAATCATATTCTTAGTCCAGGGGATTAATGATAAAGGGGTCCAAGATAAAGTGCAATTTGTTAGTAAACAATACTTTCACTACATGTGTTGGTCTAGGACACATGGAATGTGTTTTTAAACTAGGTGATCGATAGAGGACTGCTAGGGAGACACCATGGATAGACCTCTATGTCAAATGTGGAATTTTTGATTGAGGATATAATAAAAGAAAATGGGGTGGAACTCTAGGAGGTGGATTTAGTAGAGGAACAAGTGGTAGAGTAGGTGGAAATAAAGGTGATTTAAACTTTTATCCACTTACACTATAAACCCTAGGTGTCTCATACTTATCGTTATGTTTCATCTTTAATTCAGGAGTTAGGGATACTCATGGAGACCCTAGAACAAACCCTTAGTATAGTGACTCCTATTGATGTGATCATCCTATCACCAACATATTTTGTCTGTGTGATGCTACTGTCAGTAGGGAGAGGATTTACAAGGATCTCATTTCTATAGAGAGGAGTCCCTATTAATTCATCATTACTATGGATTGTTTGTCATCAGTTTTGGACTTGGTGGATTTTTGTCATCATATGGTGATTTTTAATCAAGTATATGGGTCCAATTTTACTTTTACCAGTGAGTGGGACCTTTAGTCTATATGATTATGGGAAAACCTCATGATATTTTAGATGATTACCAACCGATTAGTGATCTTAGTTATGTTTAATATGGGGGATTTTGAGGATAAACTTCCCAATGTGGCAGATGAATACATGAACAAATTTCCATATTACATTTCAGGGTTCCTCCCTTGCTGTGAGGTCAAATTTAGTGTCTACTTACAACCCAAGAGAACACCAATATCTTATTTATCTCATCATTTTTTCATAACTATTATCTATGTTGAATTTTGAATTGGAGGACCTTTTTTATATAAGTTTCACTAGGCCCAGTGTGTCCCCCAAGGAAGCTCCGATTTTGTTCAATAAAAAGGTGTAAGGGAGCTTGATGCATTGTATTGACTATCACCACATAGACCAAGTAACAATAAAAAATAATAAGATTTCTAAGGATTGATAAAATCTTTAACTATATTAAGGTAGTGAAATGGTTATAAAGATTAACCAAAGGTTTGGGCATCATAAGGTTTGGGTTTGTGATGAGTACATCTAAAAGAAGTCATTCAAATCTCACAATGGAAACCATAAATTCCTAGTGATGTTGTTCATAGTAACAAATTACATTATAATGTTCAGGGAACTCATGAACTAGATATTTAATCCATTATTGGGATGGTTTATATAAGTATAAATTGATGGAATCCTCATTTATTAAATGATATAAGGAGAGCATATGAGAATCTAAGTATTTAGCTAGAATCATTTTGAGATAATCAAATATATGGTAAAATATCAAAGTGAACGTTATAAATGTGCAAAGTAAATTTGTTAATACATGTTATATTATAGGGTGGAGTAGTAGTTAACCCTAAAGAACCCATGGAATTGTTTCTGGATTTTTATATTTGTTTTTAAAATCTATTTATAAGCTTTGGAAATGTGTTGGGAATGTTTTTTAGATTAATTAAAGCTATTTAGTTTATCTAAAGATGGTTTGAGTTTTTTTGGAGAAGGTTTATAAAATTTTGTGTTGGTTTATTTGAAGAATATGAAAATTTGAATAATATGTAATAATAAAAATCTTTTACTAATTAATAAAATTATATTTAAAAAGTATATGAAAGAATTTTCTGAATCTGTGTAAGAATAATTCCTTGAGTGAAAATTTTAATAGCACCATGGATATGGGTTTTATACTAAAACTATTCTTGTGTAGGAGTGAAACATGGTTATGGAAGAGTAAATATTTTCACAATAAATGTTCATAATGTTAAATCAAGGATGTATAAGGGTAAAAATAGAGTGTTTGATGGATGAACACACTATAAAGACAAATTCCTCACCACAACAGATCATGTGTATGAGTAAACTCATATCATGTAAGAGTAACTAGTTGTGTTCCAAATTATAGTGAGAAGCTATGAAAAATTGGTGTGGATTTAGAATGTGATATATTAAATAAATAATCCACAGTGTGTGTGTAATTCCATAATAGTGTGGGTGAAAATAAGATCCATGTTACAATCAAGGTGGTCATGCTATAGAGGATGTGTTTCTAGAAGAATGGCCTGAACACCTAGAGGATTCTGAAATATGAGGTCATTACATGAAGTGGTTAGTCACACTATAAATACGGTCAATGTTATAGAATATATGGATGATCACAATGTTATTCACAAGGAATTTTAAGTGAGGTTATACCATATTTTTTGGATCATTGTTTAACTCAATGATTGTTCCACAGTGTAGGTTAGTCACACTATAGTTAGTGGGAAGTAAAGGAATGACACCCCAAAATGTAGGGAATCACTATGTGATAAGGAGATTCCCCTAAAATATTTAAAAATCATTTTCAATTTTAAAATAGGAATATTTGGCATAAGTCTTGGGAGGTATTATTGATCTATTTAGATGAATTTGACTATGTTTAATCCTACAAAACACTTATATTAATCTGGGAAGGTTTGAGAAATTATGATTGATCCCAATAAAAATATTAATGGTTGGAGTCTTGAAGTATTATTTGAATATAGTTGAGACAATGAGAATAGAATAATTGAGAGAGTAAGGACGATGACTAGTTTCTACTACTGTATATTATGCAAATTAAATTCTTTAATATTCTTTATAAAGGAATACTTCTATATCCTTTGTTTTGAAAACCAAAATACATTTCACAGTTTACTTGTGTTAATATTAAGTTTTTTTTACAATTTTAAACTTACAAATTATTACTTCATATTCTAATCATTCTAAATATTGTTGGTACTATGATGAATTCACCTAAACAATTTTCATAAAAAGAAGTATATATATTTCTTCTAAATTAGTTATGATGATAGGTAGTGACAGTTAGAGATTTGAAAATCCCATAGAGTTAGTTATGTCTTTTTTTATATAAATAGGGACCAAGGACTCACGAAATATATGCTAAATAATCTATATAAATGATAACTTTTTATAGTTATAAACTACCTTAATGTTTGAGTTCATCCATTTAATTTTTTTGGTATTAGGGATTAATATTATGATGTTTCATGGTAAAAACATTTGTCTTATTATAGAAATTATTTGATTCTAATTGGAATGTTATTGAAGAGTTATAGGGATACAAACTAGTGATTATGAAATTCTATATTTGAAGAATTCCTGGGGATAAGGACTTGAATATATCTATCCATATGATCAAAGAAAATCTCCGAGGTAAGATCTTACTCATTCTAAACATTGTTTAGAGAAGTTTGAGGGTAGTAATTACTGGTGAATTTATTTAAGAATATATGTGTATAAGACCTTGAACATTAAATATTTGATCAAATAGGTCTTCTTTTAGGAACCCATCTATCCTTTGGAAATGAGTATTGATTCTCCTTCTATTTTGGATAAAAATAAAAGAGTTCTGTGGATAATAAGTTATATATTATTTAATAATTTTTTTTAGGAGTTTACAAATTATTATATGGAACTCAATCACATCATTCACTTTCCATATTTTTATTTATATTCATATTTTGTTTAGTTTTTTTTACTTTAGATAGTTTTTAACTTTTTAATTTTTATATTACTCTATAATTATTTAGTGGTTGTTACTCTGAATATTTACGAGCCTATATCTTTGTAACTAAAGATTTCATAAAGTGGAAAAAATTATTGTCTTTATAAAAACATATATTCACCTTACTATTGAAGATTACATAATAGGAAAATAGTTCTTGAATCGGAGTATGAATAAATTCATATTGAAAATTCATAAGTCATATAAAGAATATCTTTTTTTGGTCTTGAAGCATCCTAGATTTATTTTTAATATATTTTAAATTTTGGTTTAGATACCTATTCTAAACTAAAGGGATACAGCCTAAAGAATTGATAAGAGATAGTAGTTTCTAGGAAATGGCTTTTTAGGATGAGGATAATACCTTCGCATTTATAATCACTTAGTGATATTAGTTATATAACTGTGTCTCAGACTTAACCCAAACATAGAAATGATGTGGTCTCCCACACTGGTGGTAAACCTTTTAAAAATACTAGGTGATTTTGTATTCTTATTTATTTCTAATATATATGGGTGAGGGTGATATTTAAAGATTGAGTGTATTTTGATTCTAAAAAATCATAGAGGTTTATTTCTAAGAAAAAAAATTGTAAAATGGATGACACCAATTCAACCCCCATTCTCGGCGCTAAACCATCGAGTACTTAAAAACATCAACTCATATCATATAAATCAAAGTTCCCTAAAAAAGATCATATATTGGTCGAATAACTATTGGATAAACTAAATCATATCACCAATAGAGGCATATAAAATTTTTATGGAATGGATTATCAATTATTAATGATCAAGATGATACTCTATCTTCTCTCACATGGCCTGATGTTTATTGATGATACTGGGATTATACTAGTTAAGAATGATACCTCTATGATATATGATGATAATAAGAATATAAAATTTTATGAGAAGGTAATAAATGATATCTTCATATCCCTATCTAAAATTATATATAACAAGGTTATTGTACTCAAAAATACTAAAGATATTTGGGATAATCTTGAAAGTATTTATGAAGAAAATGTAATAGTGAAGGAAGCCAAACTACAAATACAACGTGATACATTTTTATATTTTAGAATGGTGGATAAAGAAACTTTTGATTAATTATTCAAAAGAGTGAATGAGATTATTAGAAACATCAGAGGTTCTAGAGACTCATTATAAGATTCAACTATTTTTGTGAAATTAATGAGAAATTTTCTTGATATATTTGATATAAAAATTTATACTTTGGAAGATAGATATTAGCTATCTATTGATGAGTTACATAATATCCTTATTTCTTATGAAATGAGAAAAACTTCATTTTCAAGAAAAATATTAATGAGGTGAAGGATATAGAATAAAAATCTATGAATAATTTAAAAATCAAGGATAAGGATGAAGTGTCCACCTTAGGATATGATGATGAAGAAAAATTTGAATAGTATGAGAGCATAATGTCTCTTACTTCAAAGAATTTTAGAAAAAGGAATGGGTAAATATAAAGGAAAAATACCATAGAAAATTTTCAATTGTGTTGGAATTAGACACATTAAAATTGGCAGTCCAAATAGGAAAAGTGGTGAGTGTAAATATAATGATAAAGAATAATGTTTTTTGAATAAAAAATGGTGTAAAAGAACTAGATAAGTCATGAAACCTCTTCAGATCAAGAAAGTATCAACATGAAGGAAAAGAAGAAGCATGATAATCAATGAAGACAGTTATTACTATAATAGAAGTCTTTAAAAAGAATAAGAGACTTTTTAAAGTCTTATAAACTTGATGTATCATGTTAATAAATATAAGGATAGCTAAATAAATGATAAAGATAGTGAATAGGGTTATACTGGGTATATGTTGGAAGCTAAACTTGAAGACTATCATGAGAAAAATACTAAGATAAAAAAGAAAACTAGACAAGATAATAAATATTCTAAAATTTAAAAAGAATGGGAAGATGAGATACTCAAGAAGAAAGATAATTTGGTTGAATAAATAAATATTCTCATGTTGATAATCACATAATATGATAAATTGTTAAAATATTTTGATAAAAATAGATTCTAAGGATGGGGATTTGAATAAGGAATAATCAAGGGGTTTTGGTTCTGAAAAAACATTAAATATGATATTATTTGACTATAATAATATAAGTAAATTAAATCTAAATAATCACAAGAGGAAGATCATGTTTGGATTTTCTTAGGTAAAATATGAACATGAAAATCTTCCAAATGTAAAATAATTTTTTATAATAGTATCAGTTATTAAAACAAAATTGGGACTGTTTGTTCTAAGAAAAATCTTGAAAAATATAATCCCATATCATTGGTAGTTGAGAATGAAGTTATAAGGAACATCCAACAAATAAAATTAAAAAATAAGTTTATAATTCTTAATAAAAACAAAAATATTTTAATGGAAATAATTTATTATATCATGGATGATTTGGATTTAATGTTATTATTAGTGTTGTGGAGTATATAGGAATAATTAATAAGTTTACTAGTAAAAAATTTCATTTCCTAAGAGTCAAATAAGGCAAGAATTAAGGGGTTTCAACCCTAGGATGATGAAAAATGATTCTGAATAAAGGTAAGATAAGAGAAGATATCCATACATTTTGTACACTGAAAATAGATTTTTTCATATAAAAGAAACATATGGAATATGTGACCAATAATTTCATTATAATAAATAATAAAATAAAACTTTTCCAAGAAAATCTTCTCAAAATTCGAAGATATAATATTTTATAAAAAAAGATAAATAAGTTAAGTCATTGCATATTAAGGTGGATCTAAAAGCTAGCAAGAGAAGTAATCCATGGATACTTGATAGTTGTTTTCCATCCCAAATTAAAGGAGACATAATTTTTTTTGAAGAAAATTGGATTTCATAATGGCGGTTCAGTTACTTTTATAAATGAAATATTCTTGAAAATTAGAGGACTAGGTACAAATGATATTGAAGCATGGAAATTGATATAAAAGGATATTTTATTTATGTATGAGATCATACAAAATTTATTTAGTGTTATTATATTTTTATTATCGTAAAAAATTAATTTAAATAAGGAATTGTTATATCATTTAGAGATTAAAATATTGAATAATTATCACTAAGGGAGAGAGATCCATTAGAAACGTATTAAAAATTAGAAATTCTAATGACTCTTTTTATTTGTATACAAAATATGAAAACAAACTCTAGCATAGAATAATTGTCAATCTTGTTTAAAAGAGTATTAAAAATATCTCAAAGGAAGACATGGTGACAAAATTTCCCAAACTTAGGAGAGAAAGCTATTTCATTTTGGAATATGTTAAAAAATGAAAATGGTACAAAGAAACTAAAAAAGAGTTGAGAATAAGTCCATTAGGCCACTTTAATTAACACATTACGAGTTATGTAGTCTATTGAGACATCAATACACCATATGTTATGTTTATTTTGTTAAATTCATTGATTATTTCAAAAAAACTAACAATATTAAATTTATGATATGAAAATCTATATCATTGGAGATATTCATGATATTCAGAAGAGGTGTTAAGAAATAGATGGGAGGGTTTTATCAAAAAATTGAGAACTAATAATGAAAGGTATTTAAATAGAAATCATTTTGAATCCAATCTCACTAAGAATGCAATTAATCCTCATTATAGTAATCCTTACATGCCTTGGAAGAATTTATTTATAGAGAAGTAAAATATAATTCCGATTGAAATGGGAAGAAACATGCTTTCTGAATTCAAACTCGAGAAAATCTTTTGGAAAGAGGTTGTGAGTAAAACTTTTCATATTCAAAATAAGTGTTTTTTAGTACTAAATAAAAAATTATTTCTTATTAAATGTGTTATAAAATAATCCCACAATAAATTATTTTAAATTACTTAGTAGTCTATGATTTATTAAGATAAAAATTCATATCTATGAAAGATTTATGAGAAATATGAATAATTTTTTTCATGGGGCATTTATCCAATCAAAGAGGATATAAGAACTAAGAAATGAGACTAAAAATATATATATACTATTATAATGTGAATATCATTGATAATTAACCCAATTTCAAAGAGTTAAATAATGAATATTTTGAAAATTTAGATGAAAAAAACATGTATAATTTTAGAAAAACAAGTGAAGAATAAGATGAGAATGAATAAAATCATGTTGATATAGTCTCTGATCAAACTATTGATAATGACTGTGCTATTGAAAATGAAAAATAGAAGGTTTAAAGGATATAAAAACATATTGATGTTGATAATATCATAAAAATCAAGAAGTATTAGTTTAGAACATGAAAAGGATTAGGATTGAGAATAAAATAGGTAGAGTTTTTAAAATTGCCCGATAATTAGTTGTTGAGTCTATTGAGAATAAATAATGGATAAATATAATGAATAAGGACCCAAATTAGATTGAAAATTATATCATTAGGTATCTTTTAACAAGACTAAAATAGAATAACAATATTAGAACCGAGTGTTTTTTAGAAATAATATCAACTTCAAAGGTGATATTTTAAGAAACATGGATATATTTGTGTAAAAATTTTATTCATTAGTCAAAGGAGTTGATTTTGAAGAATCTTTTTTCATTGATTTCACTACATGATGGGACAAGAATAATATTATTTTACATTTCTCAAAATAAACATAATATTTATCAAATTGATATGAACTCTACTTTATTTAATAGATACCTTTTAGAAAAACTATTTATTAATACACCTAAAGGATTTATCCTTGAAAATGATGTAATAATTGTGTGTAAATTGAAGAAGGAATTTTATTGGTGAAAAAAGGTTCATGGAGTTTAGTATTCCAAGATAGGTAGCTATTTGAAATAGGTAAATTTCATAAATAGGAAGGTGTAAAACAACCTATTTTTAAAATAAGTGAGCATGTTTACTTTTATTATAATTATTTATTTTGATTTCAAAAAACTGACAGGTGAAATGGATTATATTTTTAAGTAATTTTAAAATTTGGTGAAGTTGAATTTTGAGATTTATATGCTTGAATAAATTAGATTATTTTTGGGACTACAAGTTGTGAACGTGAGTTACATTTTCTTATCTCAGTGTAAATATTATAAGGAAATATTTAAGTGATTTTTCATGGTTGACTATAAATAATTCTCCACACCCTTGATATTCGGTGTAAAGTGGAGCAAGGATGAAGTGTGGAAAACTGTGAATCAAAATAACTTCAGGAATATGATTAGAAGACTTATTTAACTTAAAACATCCAGAGGTAACATTATATAAGAAGTTACATAATGTTAAAGGATCCAAAGTGATCCAAAATAATCATATATAAAGGATTCCAAGAGAATTCTTAGATACATAAAATGAACCTTGAGTCCTGGTCTTCTGTAAAAATAGTGGAAGAGTTGAGTTTTTCTGCGTATACTGATGCTGACTAGGCTAGATACTGTAATGGAAAAAAATAAACATTACTATGTATATTTTTCTTGGGAGAATGTTGTGTGATTTGGAATTTTAAGAAACAAATTTTAGTAACATTAATTACTGATTATGTGGTAGTTATACATACATGCACCCAAATGATTTAGATAAAAGATAAACTGGAATAACTAAATGTAAAGGTTGACAAGACATTAAGAATTACCTGTGATGATTATTGTGAAAAATATTTATCAAAGAATCTAGTGTAACACTCTATATCTAAAAAATTTAATATTAAATATAATTTTATTAAGGAAAAGTTTGAAAATGGATATGTGAGGTCAAAATATATTTCCATAATAGATCATATTTCATATAATTTTATAAATATATGCTTATGGATATATTTGATGAGTTAAGGAATAAAATGTATACAAAGCCTATTCCTATTACATTTAGGATATTTCCATTGCCCAAAAGTTCTTTGGATTTTATTTTCATAGGGGAGAAAAGTAAAAAATATTATAAAACTTGGTTTGTGGAATCCAGATTTATTTTTATAGAATAAAGTATATAAATTTTTGAGTGGATTATATGGGGATATTAAATATCACTATCTATAAATTACTCTTCACCAAGGGATTGAATCCTCCCAAAAATATTATTTTTTCCAATAGTGTTTTTCTAGGAAATTACTTTTTAAGAAAGGATGTGATTTGATTGGTTGATAAAAATTGACCAATTAATTGATATTGAAAAGTAATCCATATGGGGGATTGAAGAACCCACGGAATTTTGGGGGGATTATTTTTTTTGTTATGTATAGTCATTAAAAATAATTGTAATGATTTTGAGAATGTTTTTTAGATGAATTAAAAGGGTTGATGTTTCCCAAAGATGATTCGAGTGGGATGGACAGGAGTTCTAAAATTCCAAGTTATAGGTATTGAAGAATTTGAATAATGTACTCATCTTGAAAGATAATCAAAACCCTACATAACAATAACCATGAATTTAGAAAGGTTACATAAGAATAAATTAAAGTTGTGTAAGAATAATTTATTGATAGAAAGGATTCATTACTCCATAGAGCTGGGTTCTCCACTATAACTAGTCTTGCGTAGGCGTAAACTAAGTTTGTGTATGAGTATAAATTTCTGTAACAAATATTTCTATGAATAAATCAAGGTTGTGTAAGAGTAAGTATAATTCTATAGTGTGTGTGTCATGATACATTTGTGTGATTGAAAAGAAGAGCTATATTTCAATTAAAGTGGTCGCACCATGGATGAAATGTTTCTGGTATAATAAATTGAACACGAGAATGATTAAGAAATATGAGGATGTGTTGTAAAGATTTTAGTTACACTATAATGATGTTCATGGTTTGGGGATATATAAAATATCACATTATGATTCCTATGGAATTTTACAAAAATTTTCTTTTTAATTTTGTGGATTTTTAATTTATAAAATAATCATGCTGCAATATAGTTAGTCTTGTTGTAATCATGGAAAAGTTAAGGATTGTTGTACCATAATTCAATCTATCACTCGATGATCCATATATTTCCATGAAACGTTGATGATTTGGTTTTAACATGAGAAATATTTTTTGTATATATTGGGTGATATTCTTGATCAATAAGAATCAAGTTGACCATATTTAATCATATAAAATACTTGGATTAATCTAGGAAGGTTAGATAAATGATGATTGATCCCATCCATTAGATTAAGGGTTGGTGTATTGAAGGATTTCAAGAATATAGTTGTGATAGAGGGAAGAAAATAATTGATAGAGGAAGATCGATGAACTGTTACCACTAATGTATGTTATGTATATTGAAGTTATTGAAGTAAAGGAATATCAAATTCATGTTGAAGATTTGGGAGGCTTAAAGGGAATATATATTTTTGGTGATGAAACATCTTGGAGTTCTTTTAAATATTTTTTTTTCAGGTTTGGATACATATTTTAAACTAGAGGGATATAATATAAATAATAGTCCGAAGACAACCACTATTAGGAAATTGTTTTCCAGTTAAAGGATGATACCTTCCCATTTTTAATCAATTTATAATATTAGTGATAAAATTATGCCTCAGAATCTACCCAAACACAGTAATCTTGTAGTCTCACACATCGGTGGAAAGCCTTATAAAAATATTATGTGACTTTATATACTTATTTATTTCATGTGGGTGTGGGTGAGTTATAAAGAATGATCAGTTTATAATTATAATAAATAATGGAGGATGATTTCTCAAAAAAGAAATTATAAAAATGACAAAAAATTGTTGGGCGGAGAGTGATGGAAAGAGGGGGGGGGGGGTGAATTTCCTTTTAAAAAATAATTAACAATTTAAAACAAAGTTAAACGTGCCGCGGAAATGAGTTGGAGCAAATGAGGTTCCTTGAAGGAATCCGCCGGAGGTTCTCCAAGTGATCGTAAAATGTTCCTGTGGGCTACGGTACGTTTCCGGGGCTTCCTAGTCCTTTATTTATAGAGGGGAAACCCTCAAATGTCCTTTGGGGGTCTTCGGAGCCGTTGGAGAGGCCTTCGGAGCCATTGGGAGTCAAGTGGACAAGCCTGGTCAAAGCCCAACGGCTAGTTTGACTGGCTCCACCGGCTGACCGGTGCTTGGCCACCGGTTGGCCGGTGCTTTGGAAAGAGGAGGGGCCTTCTGCCCAGGCACCACCGGCTGGCTGGTGAGGAGGCCACCGGTTGGCCGGTGCTGAGATAGTAGCAAACTCTTCTGTCTGGGTTCCACCGGCTGGCCAGTGATGTGACACCGGTTGGCCGGTGGTTTGGACAGAGGGGAGGCCTTCTGTCAAGACTCTACCGGCTGGCCGGTGGTCATCCACCGGTTGGCCGGTGGACTGAAATCAGTCCACTTTCAGTCCTTCTTGGCCCAATTCCTTGGCAACTTTTTGCCTATCAACAAAAACACTTAAAACAAGATTAGATAAAAAAGAGAGTGATTGTGATCATGAAAATAAAACCACAAGGGGTACGAGAGGTACAACAAAAATGAGTCCACCCCCACCCTCACAGTGTTGTTCCATAAAGAAAATAGGCACATCAAGTGGAATTATAGAAATATATGTTCCCAATAAATGATCCTATCTTTGTTAACAAACTGATGGAGAATTTAAATTCTTTTAATAGTAGAGGCATACCTATTTTGGATAGAAATAATTATCATAAATGGAAGAATAAGATGATGCAATATCTTATATCACATGGACTAGCTCTTATTAATGCTTACAATATAGTTTTTACACTAATTGAGTAAGGTGATCACATGATATATGATAATAAGAATAATGATTATTTTTATGGAAATGTAAGGAATGATATCTTAATTTCCCAATCTAATAAGGTGTATTCCAATATTTTTGGACACAAAACTACTAAATAGATTTTTATTAAAATTGAAATTAAGTTCTAAGGAAATTTCTAAGTGAAAGAATCCAAGCTATAGATATGGAGAGAGAAATTTTAATATAGTATAAAGTATAAAAAATAAACTATTGATCAATTATTTAAAATAATGAATGAAATTTTTTTGAAACATTAAAGGTTTTGGAAACACATTGGAAAATTCAACAATTATTAAGAATTTAATGAGAAATTTTCCTGATATATTTTATGTAAAAATTTATTATTTGGATGATAGATACAAATTATCTCTCGATGAGTTATATAATATTCATATTTCTTATGCAATGAGAAAAGATCCAATTTTAAAGAAGATGATTAAGAAGAATAATGATGTGACATTGAAATCTCTAAAGAAAATCTAAATTAGGGATAAATAAGAAGTTTCCTCTTTTAGATTTAATGATGAATAAAAAGGTAAAGAGTATAAGAGAATAACATCTATTATTTTAAATAATTTAAAAAAATGATAGGGTAAAATCAAAGGAAAAATCCCAATTAAATTCTTAATGTGTAGTGGAATTGGACACTATGAAATTGATAGTACAAATATTCAAAATGATGAGTGTGAGGATGATGAGAAAGAGATTTTTTCTTCAAAAAAGTAAATTGATTAAAATCTCTAGAGAAGTAAAAAACCTATTTATATTAAGGAATGAATTACAATAATAAAAAGTAAAAAAATACTTATAAATGAAAATGATGACTACCCTAACACAAGTAGTCAATAATAAGAAGGTTCAATTGATATTATACTGAATTATATAAATAAATCACAAGTAGTGATGAAGATGGTGAATAGTCTTACACTAAGAACAAATTAATAGATGAAAATGGGTCATGTATTGAGAAAAATACCAATATAAAAAATGAAACCATGTTTTTGAATAAATATCATGAAAAAAAGAAAATAAATTTAAAAATATTCACTTAATAAGGAGTCCAGTTACATTGAAGAACTCAAGTTTCTCAAGGTGACAATTTCAAAACAAGATAAAATGTTAAATTATTATGAAGAAAATCCACTTCCAAAGATGTGGAGTTGATCAAGAAATTATCAAGGTGTCTTGATTCTAATAAAATATTAAATAAAATGATATATGAATATAATAAAGATATGTAAATAAAAGATAAATCATCATACGCTATTGATAATTATAGTAAAAAAATTCAATTAAAATCTACACCTAGAAATCTCAAAAATCATAAATATCTTTTTTATAATTGTACTTGTTATTAATCTAAATATGGGAAATTATCTTAGAAAATTATCAATATGTATAATCATATATCCATGTGAGTAAATAATAAAGTGATAAGGCATACACCCAAGGAATTGGTAGAAAAAAGATCGAATTAAATAAAAATTGTTACGAAATATTCTTGGAATGAATTTATTCCATCATGGAATATATAAATTTAAAATACATTGTTGGTTTTTTAGAGTTTATGGGAATAAATACTTAATTTTTTTACAAAAAAAAGACATTTAATTGGAGTAATAGAAGGTAATAATTTAGAGGGATCCACTATGAGAAGATGAAAAATAATTATGAACAAAGGAATGCTATAAGAAGATATCCACAAAATCTTTACACTCATTTTTTTTTATTTTAAAGAATAAAATTATAGAATATGTTCCCAAAATTATCATTATCAGAAATAATTCATGAATAATCTTCTAGGATAATCATCTCATGCTATTGGAGTTGGAAACATTCAAAGGAAATATAAAGTAGTTAAGTCACTCATTATTAATGTGTCTCTAAAAGATAACAAGAGAAGAAACCCATAGATACTTGAAAGTGGTTGTTCATCCCACATGATCGAAGACACCAAAATTTTGAATAAAATTTAAGGTCATGATAACAGTTTAGTTACTTTTGAAAATGAGAACTCTTTGAAAATTAGAGGAGTTGGTACAAATTAGAATGAATCCCAAAAATTGAAATCCAAAAATGTTTTATTCATGTATAGAATTTAACATAATTTGTTGAGGGTTTTGCAAATTTGTGATAATACTAACGATTTTATTTAAATAATTAATTATTCTATAATAAAGAGCCTAAAATATTTATTAATTATCACTAAGGGATAGGGAACCATCGATAACTTTTATCAATTTTTTAATTCTAATGACTCTAGTTATTTGAGTTCAAAAAATGAGAATAATATCTAGAATATAATACGTAACTATGTTATCCAAATGAGTATAAACATGATCTAAAAGGGATATGTATTTAGAGGATTTCCCAAAAATAAAAAATAAAAATATATATCAATTTTTAAATAATTCAAAATGGAAAAATGATGAAATAAAATCATAAAAGAGTAGAAAATGAGTCCACTAGTCCACTTGAATTAATAAATTCATATTTATGTGGGACAATGAGAAATCAATCCACTAGTGGTAATATTTATTTTGTTACATTTATTTATTATTTTACCAAAATGACTAAATTTATGTTTATAAACCACTGGTATTAAATATAAGTGATGTTCAAGATATTTATAAGAGAATTTAGGAAAGAGTTTTAAGTATTTATCAAAAAATTAAGAACTGATAATGCAAGATATTTTACAAGAAAACCATTTTAATCATCTCTTACTATGTATATGATTAAAATTAAATATAATTTCCCTTACACACCCTATCAGAATAGATTTTTATAGAGGAAATATATTAGTTTGTTTGAAATAGGAAGAACCATGCTTGTTGAATTCAAAATCTAAAAATTATTTTAGAAATGTTAATTTATTAAAACTAAGAATATTAAAAATAGATGTTTTTTAAGGCCAATATCAAATATGTATGCTCGTTAAATATTGTAGAAAAATAATTCAGTTATGAAATATTAAATTTTATTTTTTAGTCTTACATTTATAAAGATAAAATATTCATATTTAGTAATGTTTAATGAGAAATATGAATTATGAGTTTTCATTAGGTATTTATATAATAATAAAGCCTAAAAGTGCTCAAACAAAGGACTATGCAAGCTGGTAGACTACTATTATGTGAAGATTAATGAAAGGAGACCCAATTTTTATGTGGTAAATGATATAGATTTTGAAAAGTCTAATGAAGACAAATTATAATTTTTTTGAAATGTAAGTGAATAAGTAGATGATAATGAATCAAATCTGGTTGATATGTACTTTGATAAATCCAATGATTATGTGGGTGTTTTCAAACATGAAAAAAGTCCCAAAGTCTGAAAAAACATGTTAAATATGAGAATATCCTTGGAAACTAAGAAGTACCAGTTTAGACTAAAAGAAGATTGGGATTTTAGAATAAAATATCTCTAGTATAAAAACATTATCCAAATTTTTTTTTGAGGCCTTTGAGAATATATATTTGGTAAATTACATGAATTATGATCTAGATAAAAAATAAAATAACACCAGTTGGTATCTTTTTCAAATACTATAAATGAAGAATATTATTGGAACCAAGTGAGTTTTTATAAACAATATTAATTAAAAGGGTGTGGTTTCAATAAAAAAATATTGATATGTGTCAATAAATTATTCATAGGACAGAGGAGTTAATTTTGAATAAAAAATTACAATTATTGAAAGTCTTTAAGCTATAATAATTTTCTTGGATATTGCATCTCTTAAGAAATAAAATATTTTTCAAATGGATATGAAGTCTACTTTCCGGAATGGAGATCATTAAGAATAAATATTTATTGAGAAAACTAAAGGATATATCCTTGACAATGATAGAACAATGGTGTGAAAGTTAAATAAAAACCTTTATGGGGTAAAATAAGCCCTTGAAGTCTGGTATTCCAAAAATGGAAACTATTTAAAAGGGATAAATTTCACCTAGGGGAAGGTGGAAAATGAACTATATATAAAGGATAGGATCATAAATACTCTTATTTTCATTTCTTTTATTGATTTTTTTATAGGTGATAGGGAGTATATCTATAGGGAATTTTCAAATTATATGAAGATGATTTTTATATTTCTATTCTTAGAGATATGAGATTATTTCTTAGATCCCAAGTTCTACAAAAAATTAAATATATTTTCTTATCTCAGAAGAAATATTCCAAGTAATTGTTAAAGAGATTTGGTAAGAGAGAATTTATAAAATTTTACACACCCATGATAGTGTGAAGTTGAGAAAGGATGAAATAAGGAAAAGTGTAAATCAAAAGGTATTTATAAATATTATTAAAATCCTTATTAATCACAAAACATCCAAACTTAAAATTGTCTATGAAATTACATTTTATGAAAAGTGAAAAAGTGATCCAAAAGAATTACACATGACGGATTATAAGATAATTATTAGATACATCAAAGGAACCTTGAATGATGATTTGTTATATGGACTAGTTGAAGTGTTATGTTTATTTAGGTACAATGATACTAATTGGGTGTGAGAAAATGATGATTGAAAATCAACATCATGAGGTAAATTTTTCTATGGACAAAGCTATGTGATTTTTCCTTACTATAAATTTAATCCATTAAATTTAAGTACTACATAAGAATAGTATAAAAATACTACATGTGAATTCACACAAGTGATTTAGATTAAATAGAAATTGGAAAACCTGAAGGTGAAGCTTGAGAAGCCATTAATTATTTCCTGTGATAATAAGAGAGAATTTTTTTTTTCAATAATCTTTTACAAAACTCTTTGTCTAAAAATATTTTTATCCAACATCATTTTATCAAGGATAATTTTTCAATTCAAAATTTTAGTATGTAATATATTTCCATAATTGAAAAAATTGCAGACATCATTACAAATTTCATTCAAAGGGATATATTTAGAGAGTTAATGATGAAAATATATATTCTATATTTCTCTCTTACATAAAGGATATTATAATTTTACCACAATTATTTGGATTCTATTTTTAAAGGGGATAAAGATAAAAAAATATCATTTAACATGGTTTGAGTAATTAAAATCTATTTTTATAGAAAAAGGTGGAGAATTTGTTGAGTTGATGAAGGTAGATAGTTTTAAGATATCTAGACACAATTTACATATCACCATGTGGTGGAATTATCTCAAAAAATTTCTTTATATAATAGTTTTATATCTATAAATTTCTATTCTATAAATCGTATGATTTTATGAGTAGCTAAAAATTGATGAATTAATTGGATTCGATATTAAATCTAAAGGAGGAGATGGAAGAACACATAAAATTGTTAATGGATTGTTGTATTTATTATAAATTATTTTTTATAAGTAATATAATGGTGTTTATAATGATTTTGATATGAATTATAGTGATTGATATTTCCTAAAGATGATCTGAGTGGGTTAGAGAAGAGTTATGAAATTTTGAGTTGTAGGTTTTGAGAAATTTGAAAAAAGTACATCATATGTAATAATAATCTTCTCTTCGATAAGATTAAATCTAGATTTCTAAAGGATACATAATAATAAATTGAATATTTTTTTGGAATAAGTTAATGACTGAAAGGATGCATAGAAACAAATAGTTGGGTTTCATGCTGCAACTAGTCTTGTGTAGGAGTAAACTAAGGAAACGTAAAAGGAAACCCTTCTACAATAGACATGTGTAAAAATAATTTGAGGATATTTAAGAGTAAATTTGAATTGATAGATATATAGATACACTATGAAGATGAGGACCATGTTTCATCTAGGCATGAATAATAGTAAACTCAAGTCATGTAAGAGTAACTAATTGAGTACTGAGCTACATTAACAAGCCAGGGAAAATTGTTGTGGCTCTAGAATGTGATGGATTAAAGAAATAACACCATAGTGTGTGTGTCATGTAGTAAAATTTTGAATTATTAATATAACTATATTGAAATTATGGTATTCAATCTATAGAGTATATGTTTTATGTTGAATATCTTAAACAATTTGACGATTTTTAATTTCAAGGATACACTGTGAAGTGGTTGGTCACACCATAATGAAAGTCCAGGATTGAGGAGATATGGAATATCACACCGTGATTCCCATGGAATTTTAAATGAGGTTATTATAATTATGGATCTATGGTTGAATCAATGATCATTCCCCCATGTAGGTAGTTATGTCACAGTCTGGGTGAAGTTATGAAATGTCACACCATAATTCAGGGAATCATACAATGATATTTATATTTCTAGAAAACATTGAATATTTGTTTCAAATTTAGAAAGAAATATTTTGAGTCCATAATGGGAGATATTCACGAACTATTTAGATCTCATTTACCATTTATAACACTTGAATAAATATGTTAAGGTTAGGAAAATGATGATTGATCCGAACCATTTATTAATGGGTGGATTCTTGAGGAATTTAATGAATATAGTTGATATAGAGAGAAGATAATAATTGCGGGAGCAACACCGATGACCAATTACTACTATAGTATATTCTATATGTCTAAGTTCTTGAAGTAGTGGAAGTCTAAATTCATGATAAATATTTATAAGGCTTTAATGGAATATATATTTTTGGTGTTGAATAATACTATAGTTATTTTTAATATCCTTTTTCTTTTAGTTTGGATACCAATTTTAAATAAGAGGGATCTAATAGAAAGGTATGTAGAAAGATAGGTATTCTTGGGAAAAAATATTTGGTTAAAGAATATTACTTAAATTTTTTAATCAATTTATGATATTAGTGAAATAAATTTGACTTGGACTTAACCATAAAAAAATAATGACATAGTCACCCTCACCTGAGTAAAAACTTATAAAAATCATGTGTTATTTTGTGTCCATATTTATTTATATTTCATATGGGTGAGTGTGAGATTTAAAGAATTAGTAGATCATGATTCTAAAAAATCATATAGGTTGATTTTTTATAAAATAAATTGTAAAAATAAGAAAAATTATTCAATCCTATTCCCACCCTTCTTCATCATTGTTCCACTATCATGCACCTAGGAACTTCAAACCCCACAAATATTGGGATAGTGATAGCTTGGGTTCTAACCACGATTGTGTTCATAGTGAATAACTTTATTGCATTAGTGAATTATTGTTATAGATTCATGGTACATTTATCTAGTATTATAGATCCCATCACCAACCATACCCAAAAGGGGTATCGTATCATGTAGTCTATGAAATTTCTGAAGGCTTTTGAGGATCTAAAGAAATGTTTGACCAGTTTTCTAGTTTTATATTTTCTTGGTAAATTAGTTGATTACATTGTGCTTTGTATTTAATTAAGATATGGGATTAGATATGTGCTGATATAGATGCATTTAGTCATTTATCATGGTCCTATATAGTTGATACACCATGATAAGAAATATGTTAACCATGATTTGTTGATTGTAAAATTAGTGGTTACCTTGAAAACCTAGATACCCTACCTTATTAGAGACTAATTCATGGTTTAAATAGATCCTAATAGTTTTAGGTATATTTTTTCCTAGTGTTATCATAACCTAGTTTAGATGTGATATATGGATTTCCTGTAGGACCATGACTTTGAGATATACTATACTCTAAGATAAGTAAACGTGGTGGTTGATTCTCTTATTAAGAAATTCCATACTTTGTTGGTGTAGGAGTGGATTGAGAAACTATTATCAATGAAGTTATTCATGGTGGAATAGGAATATTTTATATATCATTGATCAATGGTTACAGACCATCCACTTCTTCATTGAGTGAGGGAGGCCTAGTTTGGAGATATAGAATGAAAGGTTTTATATGATCAAATTTTCTTAGGGTATTCAATTGAAAGACTCTATGATAGTGGGGAGCACTCCATCCAATTAAAAGGGTGGAAAATGGTTTTAGTTGGACTACATTTGGAGGTGGTGAGGTAATTCCACACCTCCCCTTTAATAGTCTGTATCAGTGTGACAAACATGTATCAAGATCTCAAGCATCCGTTTTGGGGTCTATGCATGAAGAAGAGTGTTTTGAATTTTGTGTCTCAATGCGTCAAATATCAATATAAGAATGATGAAAAATTAGTCCCATCCTATTTCATATGACATATTTGGGTTATATGGTGAAAGTGGGATAGTATTTTAATGGATTTCGTGATTTTAATTCCATTTTTGATGAAGGGAATTGTTGTTTTTTGGATGATTTTCAACTAAAGAACCTATTCGGTTCACTTTCTCCCCATCCAATGGAAAATTTTATCAGAGAGTTTTTTTTTTTACATAGAATATATGTATAGTTTCAAATAGTTCCTTAAATTATAATTTAAGACCGAGATTCTTGATTCATGTACAGAATATAAAGGAGCTTATAGAAGGCATTCTAAACTCATTTTCAGTTGGCAACGGTGTTCCAAACTCAAGAAGATGATCAGACAGAGTGGATTATCCAGGTTCTTAGGGACATATTTTAGTCTTTTTTACTTGATTTTGGTAAGATATAGGATGTTAAAGTTCATTCATATCATAACCCTAACCTCTTTGAGTGATATATTCTTTTTGATATGAAAATCCTTGAAGATGGAGAGGATGTAGAGACTAGGATTTTTATACTAAGTACTTTAAAATATTTTTACAACTAATTAATATAAGAAATATAATGATTAGTGGAGAATAAAATAATGATAAGTTTTCAATTATTAGGATAGAATAGTGAGAATGGTATTGGATTTGGGACACAATTATCCCCCTTAGTGATTTGGTAATTTTCAAAGAGGGTTGGATTTTCTAAATATGTCAAGTGTCTATGGAATATTATTTATTCAATTGACTAGTTATTTATAAATGAATTATTTTATGAAATAATTACCATGAAATTGAGATATTATTCATGGTGATAATGAGGTTATATTATAGGGTAGTTTGGATAACTATATTTTAACATGGTTTTCATGGCATGTTAGAGGTATCAATTGGTCGATTTATTGGGAGAATTGATGAGGGAAAATTATGGGATGGTTTTATGAGGATTGAATTTAATGGTTGATTAGTTATGATTTTTTTAAATCCCATATAATTTACCCTATATTATCTCAAATATCTTATTCTCACCATTATCTTAAGGAAAGTTCTTTTGCATTTACATGTTCTGGTGTAGTGGCATAAATAAATAGAGGTGAATACAGAATAGGTTTAGATAATCGCTGGAGATCATGAGAGGATTGAAAGATATAGTTCATCATAGAATCAACGTAGGGATCTATAATTCCAATTCTCCCTTGGATTTTTTTAATTTATATTTTTTATTATTTAAGGATAATATTATTAATATAAAATGGTGGGTAATTTTAATAAATAATAATAGTGGTATCAATCATTGAATTATTAAAAAAAATTCATACTTTTGGAATCTTCAATAATTGGTAGAATTTGGATTATAAAAGAAATATTTATAAATTATATATTTATAGTTTTTTTTCAAAATAACAAACTGTATATATATGATTTATTTATCCAATGATGGTTTCTAACACATATTCTATATGATTAATATATATCTTATGATGAATATTATTTTTCATATGAATTTACAATATTAGGTGATATTTGGTAAATTTACAATTTGATATTTAGAGCTTGTATTTGTGAAAAGTAATAGAAATTACCTTTGAGGCAATAAATATGATTTTTACAAACTTTGGAATGGACTGTGCATATTTGGCATCACTGCTATTCCATTCTTTGGTTTATTAGATAGAAGTGTTAGCGATAGATAAGGGATAAAGTTGTAGTATGTTGTGTAGGTTTGTTCCATATATTCTTGGTGTCATGACACTTTTTGAATATGGAAGAAATTAAGAAGTGGGTTTCATAAGTTGGTGTAGAATTTTAAAATGTCATGGTAACCTAGCATGGGTTCCATGCCAAATATTTCACAGGGTCATAGACCATTCTTCCTTCGTCTAGTTTTTCCCTTAGCTAATGTAAGGATACTAAAGGGATAAACTAAAATTTGTATGCATTCAGTAAGACGTGGTTCATGTTATGAATCACGTGTTCTTTAGTTCCCTTTATATATTCTCATATAGTGTTAGAATAATATAAATAAATAATCCATTCTATGTGTTTTTCATATAGATCATTAAGGTGTAAACCTCCCTTTCAATGGAAATTATTCATGGGAAATTTATTGTAGTTTGAGGATTTTATCTCTATATAGACCTTGTAAATGTTTTGGTGAGACATTTAGAACTAGTATGAAGTTGGTAACCCTCAATAACTTAAAAATATCAAGGAGTGGGTCCTCCATACTCCTAATAGAGTTAGTACCCCTGATGGATCTGAGGCACGAGTCCACCATATCTGGAACTTTGGTTATGGGGATCGTTCCCCCTTAATGATAACAAGGTGAGGGTCCTATATTAAAATAATGGATCAATTTAACCACTAAGAGTTATGTGTTATGTGTACTCCATCCATAGAGTTGGTAACCCCCTTGACTAATAGATACTTTCCCTCAATGTTGTTCATGTCCTTCATTAGTCTCGGTAATCCCCTAAACTGACATATTCAACAGGGAAAGGTGTGGGTCCCCCACTATGATTTTAGAGATTTTGGGTAGATGATATCGGTGTTGAGAATTTTGAATAATTTCAGGTCATTAAAATAATTAGGAATCCTTATTTTAATTTGAGATATGACATTAATGGATATGATATTTGAAGTTTATTATATTCCCTTATTTATATATTTCCCTATCTTTGAAGAATATCTGGTTTATATTCAGTCATTATGTTTTTCCCTCAATCTTGGCCTTTAAACTGACTTGTTTCTTTAATCCTTACTATGGTTATTAGAGTATCCTACTAGGTATTTTTATACTCTCCCCTTCTTTAGATTTGTTCCCATCCATGTTATGTTTATTAAAATGATGCATAGTTCATAAGAGACTCTGGTGGGTGTGGAGTTGGTTCTTAGTGGTGCATGGTAGAGATGGTATCTATTTGAGATTTTACCTAGAGCTATTTCTTTTGGGATGTGTTTTCCCATTTCTGTTATAGATTCATAGGAATATAATTATATTATTCCCATGCATTTGGTATTGCTTTATGGAATGGTTCTACTTACTCATTTTCTCATGCATGTACTATGAGGAACCAAGATAAAAAATATTTATTTTACATCATTTCCACAATCTAAAAATTATATCTCAAAAATAATAACACAATACCAATAATTAAAGGTTTAGTTTCTTTTATTAATAGTTACATTGGAAATTTATTGTACACAACTTGTGAAAATTTCTCCGTAGCTAAATCAAACAACACTCCCTTTTATAATTCTCAAAAGTTACCCTCATCTTCATAACCCAATGGATGTAAATATAAGAAAGGGGTGAGCACAAATACCCAATTAGTGTAAACATAAGTGATAACAATAAATATCATAAGATGATTATATGAGTATAATCAAGATACATAAAAAATCATACCCTATAAAGAACAAATCATAAATCTTGTGTCTTGGAATAAGGATTTGAAAACATAAGATGTTAATCAAAAGATTATGGAAACATTAGTCAATAAACATGAGAAATAACAGTATAAAATAGACATAAGAAAATACATAAGAGTTTGGCATAAAAATATGAATAATAAAATATATCATTGTGAACAAAACTTAACTAAAATTATGTCTATTCACAATATTATGATCATAGCATAACTATAATTATATGCATGAACAACCTTGATGGCATACCTTAACCACAATTATACCCATAAAAAACCTTATGAGCATAGCTTAACCATAATTTTAACCATGAAAAACATTTTGAGCATATCCAAACCTCAATTAAACCCATGAAAAACCTTGTGAGCATAGATTAACCACAATAATACCCCTGAAAATCCTTGCAAGCATTAATAAACCACAATTATACAAATTCAAAAACTTGTGAGAATAACTTATTCACAATTATATCCTTGACCATAATCATTATGTTTTGAGATATAAATCCATAACCAATGGATTATAGGATGATATAGGACCCACACATCAATCATACATACATATGTGTTCCACTTGAATTAAATCAATTATTATATCATAAATAACCCATGGAAAGAAAAATGGGCTTCACAACATTTCATGACATTATTACTAAAATTGGACTCAATAATGTAAATTGTTGATACCAAAAAATTCAATCACACCAAAAGTGTATTTCTGTAACAACCCCAATTTTTATGTCTGGACACTTTGAAAATTACTCAATGTGATCGTAGAATTTATTTCTGATTTGGTGTGGAGTTTCAGGGGTTGTGGGACCCTAATATCAATGTAATAAAAATATTAAATATATTTTTATCATGTGTGAATGAATTTTTGAAAGAAATGTTTTCCCCATTAATGGGTGTATCATATGGAAAAGTTTAGATAATAGTTGAATTTTGAACACGGGATTTACCCTAGGCATGAAATAATTTATGTCGGTGTGGAACATTCAGTTACAATGTAATCGTTGGTGGATGTGTTAAATAAATTAAATAATAATTATTTTTAAATTTATTAAATGCATAAACCTATAATCTTCTATATGTATATGATATTGAATAAAATTCCTCAGGGTTAGCCACATAATCCTGAGAGATTAGAGATAAGGATGAGAAAGCCTTCATTGGAGTTGATGGATGAACTCATGATCACATATCAATGTTAAAAAAACTGATGAGATTCGTGGGAATAATGATGAGCATAGTGGAAACTTCAATAAAATCAATATAGAATGAGTTCTTCACCAATTATAGGTCCATTCTTGAGGTAGGAATTTTTTTATTTTTAGGATATTTACCCTATTTTTTATTATTTATAACATAGATTTCAATGTCTGCTTTTAATCCTTGATTTATTATCACGAATCACAAGTCCCTATTAAACCATGATTTATTTAAAGGTTGATTTATATATTTTTATATGAATTCCTAATAATTTATTCACCATCTTCAATGGAGATCATGGTGTGCGTCCGAATTGGCCAATGATGATTATAAATTTTTTAATTTCTTGTTTTTCTCCCACTATTCTTCATTTTCTTCACCCCTACCATGTTTTGGGTGGTGGTTCGACCATTTTTGATTGGGTTTGAGATGTGACCAAACCCCAAAATTCAATTGATATGGTTGTGGATGTGCATAAAGATAGATTCTTTTGGGAGCATCATGAGTGGTAGTGGAGTTGGGATATGAGTTTGGGTCAAGATGGTTTCCCCCTAAGTTGGGGCATGTTGTAATACAAGGATTTGATGAAGATATTTGTTCTAGAAGTATGAAATACAAAATTTGACCTTTGGTGATGTGATATCCATGACCGGTGCTTCTGTATGGGACTAATGGTGAGTTTGGGGGTGAAATTTATGGATTTAGTGAGATATGTGTATGGAACAATTCCTATTTTGAATTTTCGATCTATATAGTGTTTAATTTAAAAGAACACATGCCATGTATTTTAGATATTTTAGTAGCTAGGTTTTTGTCCCCCTATAAGTGTCAAATTTCATGTGGTGGGTCCATATAATGTGTTACCGTCCCTGTGTTTCTTAACTGTGTATAGGAAGAACTTGCCCAAACACCCCATGTGTTTCAAAAACCATGTTCATTATAACATATTGTGCACTTGTATTATCACATGCTAAGCGGTGCAGTGGTATAAAACTAGTCTCATACTTTGTAATACTCTTTGTGTACCTCATCAGTGCATACCATGTACTTTAATTAGAATGCCCTACTTTCCCTATCCCATTCTTTGTGAATTAGAATTGGACCCATATGTAGTGATTTTTGAGTAAAATTGAACATACAACATGATGGTGATATTTTTTGATAATAGAGATACAATATGAGGTATTAGAAGCTGTTTAATTCTTCCCTATTGATTTTTTGATGTTGAGACTTGAGTGTGATATTCAAAGTGATATTATGGATGTCTGCCTACCTAACGACATGCATAAGTTAGGGTGTGGTTAACCAATTTTTTGGTACATATAAGATCAATAAACCCTTCTAAATAATTCTTACTTGGGGATCTTCTATATTTTTATAAGAACCCTTTGGTCTTTGAGTGCTATATGAGGCTTGGGTCCTCTCACCTTATAGGCCAACACCCCAACACTATTATGTACCATCGATATAGAAAGGTTCTCCCATGGATATAGTTAGGATTATGTTGGAATTTTGGTAGAATATCAATGTAGATGAACAGAGTTATAAGAAAACTATACTTTGGCACTAAATGTGGAGATAGAGGTCCCCTAACTCAATTTGACCATATTTATTTGAGGATATCTGATCCTTGAGTTATGTTCTCCCCTCTATTTCATGGGTTGATATGGCTGTTGTTTTTCACTATTTCCTTTTGTTGTCTGGGCATCCTATTGGTTATATATATAATCACACCTATATGGGTTTTTCCCATACATGTATTGTCTTACTTTGATGATAGGTTGATAGAAAATGGTTTCAGTGGACTCAATGTCGATGGATCCTAGAATTAACTAGTGGCAATGACCACATTCAGTGTTTGGTTATTGGATATCATGAGAGAAACTCTCTATTACTATTCCTTTTCAGTATTTTCTAGTATTGGACACTTTTTTAGGATAGGAAATGTATTTATATCCTTTTATTCTACTGATCATGATTATTATACTATGATGTATTCTTAGAAGTTTTTACATGAATTTATATACTCTATAGTCAATTTATTATCATTATTACTCTTCTTTATTTCATGGAGTTTGGTGGTGTGCATGTGTACATGTACCTTAGGTCGATTCCTCATATATGTGTGATAAACCTACTCAGTACTAGTCAGAATCCCTTGACCTATTAGAGGTGGGATAAGGGTGTCACACTCAATTTTCTAGTAGTATAGGTTGGGCCTCAGTGGGTTTATTAGTGACTAGATGGTATCATAGGGTAGGTATTTTTTGGATAAGAGTTTTGGGATAGACTAGTAGTGAGGTTTGATTTTGGAAACAAGGAAAATGGTGTTAAAGTGTCTCAAGTTTTGATCTCAGGCTAAAGAATCTTGTGATGGTGCGATGGTTGAAGTATCCATACACCTGGACTCTGAACACCTTCTTGTCAAATTAGCATGTCGAGGTACCAATTGTAGGGAAACCAAAGGTACATGAATCATATAGGAATGGGTATTTGACATTAATTTCCTTCTTAATTTATCTTCTCAAATATACTCGTCTAGTCATAGACCATCTTGTAAAAAGGTCAGGACACCACCAAGATGAGATCTAGTAATAGTTATACCACAAATTCATGAGGATGACCAGCTCTGTGATGAGGCTAATATTCAGGGGCCAATCCTTGATACTTTCCATATTTGTGTTTATTAGGAAGTGGCTCCACCCATCAAGTGGTGATTAGACCCAACTACCATAGACTAGGACAACAAATCTCTTTATGTTGAGTGGATCATAGTTTCAGACAATTAGGATGACGATGCAAAGAGGATGGACACACTATGAGATTTTTAGCATTATGAACCAATTAATTTTCATGGTGAGATGGATTATCAAGAAGTAGAGGGTTGAATGAAGTTAGTTGTTCACATATTATGATTGGTGTAGACCCTAACTTGTCAAATGGTAGCACTTGTAGTTAGTCTTCCTCATGGAACAATTGAACATTTGTGGAGTCTGGTTACTAAGAACCATGATAAAGAGGATCTCACATGGATCGAGTTCGAGCACTTATTATGAGGGGAGTACCTCCCTTCAACCCTAATCTCGATTCAAATTTAGGATATATTCAAAATACAGTAGAGTGTGATGATTGTTGTAGAGTATGCACCAATGTTTACTGACCTCACATGCTCTTCCCATGATATGGTGAAAGATGGCTACTTTTAGGTGTAGAAGTTTGAGAAGGGACTCAATAGAGACACTCAAGTTGAAGTAGTTTCTTTGTGACTTCCTATATATTATAGGGTTATAAAGCAGACCTCAGTGATGTAGATATTCTTGGAAGAGGGAGGTTAGACAATTGAAGTAAGTAGTGGTCATCGAGGAGCTGAGTCTTCAAATTCAACTGGTAGACACCATAGATTGGGTACATAAAAAGGAGAGATTCTTGGAAGCACGCCCAGTCTTATGATCTATAGTATAGGGATCCTATCAAGGATCTAGTCATTCAAAAGATGGCCAACGATATGATTTTAATGGGAGAGGTCACAAGGAACATGAATTCCCAATCCATTATACTTATGAGGGAAGAAAAAAAGTGGACGAAACATTATGACAGGGGAAGTATTTCAATCCTAGACCTCCTAGGAGAGATTAGGGTGGATCTTTGGGTGGTGTAGATATTAATGGGGAAAGCAGAGCCCTGGGAGAAGTATCTTATAAAGGGAGATGTTATGAGTTACTTACACCACTACCACCAACATGAGAACCGCACCAAGTGTAGAGAGCTGACAAAAAGGGGCCTGATCAACTTCAAGCTTTGGAGGTATATGATCAGAAAATACAAAATATGATTAGAGGTATGATTTTTGTTTTATTTGCCTAGTTTTTGTTCCGATAGACACAAATATGAGTCATTACTCTATATTATTATCCACAATGTATGAGCTTGTATTTCCTAAAGATTACTTATCCCAACCTATATATCTAGAGAAAACTATTAGTGAAGATTCCCCCCTCTCACACTTTTGCTGAGAGTATGCTCTTATGCTTAGTAGAGAAAATTTTGCTTAGGATCTCTTTATGGTTGTGCTAAAGACTTATGATGTTGTCCTCCACATGGAAAATATATCCATTTTCTATGCTCAGACATGTTTTCACTACAAGAAATTGAGGTTCCTATGGATGGATGGGATGATATTATCCTTCACAAGCTAAAAGGGATTTCCAAAAGAGTCAGTAAGGCTCTTGTATTGAAAATATATAGCTCATCCTTAATTAGTTAGAAAGATTATCCCTAGCTATGAAAAACTATTTGGGGACCTACCTTTCAGTGGTAATAAAGAAATACATGGTCTTCATTCTTAGAGATTTTTTAGACTATCTCCAGAGTGAGGGATTGGCTATTGTATCTGCTTGCACCAAGGGACCATATTGATATCCTCTATGGCACATCGTATAGCCCCTTACAAGCTATAAGAGCTAAGGGTTCAATTGTAGGGAATTATGGATAAAGGTTTCATTAGACCTAGTGAATTACCAAGGTTGATCGAGTGTTGTTTACCAAGAAGGAATACAAGAGCTTCCTACTATGTGTTATCTACTATCTCTTGAATCAGATGACAATAACAAATAAGTACCCTCCCCCCACTAAGGAATGATGGTCTCTATGAACAGTTTAAAGGTGTAAGTTGGTTCTTGAAGTATTAACTCAGGTATTCCAATCAATAATTGTAGGTTTATAAGGAGGATATCCTGATGAAAACATTTCGATGCTACTATATACATTATGAATTCTTGCACTACAGGAAAAATTAGTATTTGCAACAGGTTATTTGTGACGACATCTCTTCCCATCGCAAATAACCCGTCCAAGAATCTATTTTCGACGGGGAAAGTAGCACGTCGCAAATAACCAAGTATTTGTGACAGGATTTCGCCTCCCGTCACAAATAGTTTGGTGCGGTTTGGCGCGGCTTGTGTGCCAAACCGCGCGGCTTGCGCACAAAACCGCGCGGCTTGCGCGCCAAACCGCGCAGGTGTATTGGGGACGAGACACGTCGCAAATACCCGGCGGCGATCAATACCCTTTTGCAACGGGATGTCGTTCCGTCGCAAAAAGACTGTCGGTAGGTACTATTTGCGACGAGTCCCGTCGCAAATAACCTTTTAACCGTCGACTGTAATTAATGCGGGCGAGGGTAATTGCGACGGAGCCCGTCGCAAATACGACCATTTACGACGGGAAGCCCGTTGCTAATAATCCCGTCGCAACTAATCTAACCTATATATACCCCATCCGTTTTTTTCACAAATCATTCAGATCTTGATTTCTCTCTCTCTTCATTCTTCAGTTTTAAAGAGAATTTTTTTTAGTTGATGTTTTTTATACGAGATCAATCGGAGGCCGTCAATATCTTCAGAATATCAAAGTCTAAGGTATTTATATTTTAATTTTTTATGTTTATTTTATTTTTTTATGTTAGTTTTAATTGTTTTTTATTAGTTCGAATTTAATTAAATTTTAATTGATCTTTATTTATATTTAGTTTTACTAAGAATTTAATATTGTTAGTTATAAATATAAATAATTAGTTATAATTAATATTAATTAGATATAATTAGGAATAAATAGATATAATTAGGAATAATTAGATATAATTAGGAATAAATTTTAGTAATTAGGAATAATTAGTATTAATTAGGAATTATTAGTATTAATTAGGAATAATTAGTAATAAATAGGTATAATTAGTATTAATTTGGAATAATTAGTTTTAATTAGGAATAATTAGTAATATTTAGGTATAATTAGTAATAATTAGGAATAAATAGTATCAATTAGGAATAATTTATAATAATTAGGTATAATTAGCAATAATTAGGAATAAATAATAATAATTAGGAATAAATAGTATTAATTAGGAATATTTAGTAATAATTAGGTATAATTACTAATAATTAGGAATAATTAGTAATAATTAGGAATAATTAGATAAAATTAGAAATAATTAGATATAATTAGGAATAATTAGATATAATTAGGAATAAATAGGAATAATTAAGAATAATTAGAAATAATTAGGAATAATTAGGAATAATTAAAAATAATTAGTAATAAACTGTAATAATTAGTAATAATTAGTTATAATTAGTAATAATTAGTAATAATTAGTAATAATTACTAATAATTAGTAATAATTAGTAATAATTAGGAATAATTAGGAATAATTAGTAATAATTCGGTATAATTAGGTATAATTAGTAATAATTAGTAATAATTAGGAATAATTAGTAATAATTAGTAATAATTAGTAATAATTAGTAATAATTATTAATAATTTGGTATAATTAGTAATAATTAGGTATAATTAGAAATAATTAGGTATAATTAGTAATAATTAGGTATAATTAGTAATAATTAGGAATAATTAGTAATAATTAGGAATAATTAGTAATAATTAGGAATAATTAGTAATAATTAGGAATAATTAGTAATAATTAGGAATAATTAGTAATAATTAGGAATAATTAGTAATAATTAGGAATAATTAGTAATAATTATGAATAATTAGTAATAATTATGAATAATTAGTAATAATTAGGAAGAATTAGTAATAATTAGGAATAATTAGTAATAATTAGTAATAATTAGGAATAATTAGAAATAATTGAGAATAATTAGGAATAATTAGGAATAATTAGGAATAATTAGGAATAATTAGGAATAATTAGTAATAATTAGTAATAATTAGTAATAATCAGTAGTAATTAGTAATAATTAGTAATAATTAGTAATAATTAGTAGTAATTAGGAATAATTATTAATAATTAGGAATAATTAGGAATAATTAGGAATAATTAGGAATAATTAACTATAATTAGGAATAATTAGCTATAATTAGGAATAATTAGCTATAATTAGTAATAATTAGCTATAATTAGTAATAATTAGCTATAATTAGTAATAATTAGCTATAATTAGTAATAATTAGCTATAATTAGTAATAATTAGGAATAATTAGGAATAATTAGGAATAATTAGGATTAATTAGGAATAATTAGGATTAATTTGGAATAATTAGGAATAATTAGTAATAATTAGAAGTAATTAGTAATAATTAGTTATAATTAGTAATAATTAGGTATAATTAGTAATAATTAGGTATAATTAGTAAAATTAGGAATAATTAGGTATAATTAGGAATAATTAGGTATAGTTAGGAATAATTAGGTATAATTTGGAATAATTAGGTATAATTAGGAAAAATTAGGTATAATTAGGTATAATTAGTTATAATTAGGTATAATTAGTATTAATTAGGTATAATTAGTAATAGTTAGGTATAATTAGTAATAGTTAGGTATAATTAGTAATAATTAGGTATAATTAGTAATAATTATGTATAATTAGTAATAATTAGGTATAATTAGTAATAATTGGGAATAATTAGTAATACTTAGGAATAATTAGTAATAATTTGGAATAATTAGTAATAATTAGGAATAATTAGTAACAATTAGGAATAATTAGTAACAATTAGGAATAATTAGTAACAATTAGGAATAATTAGTAACAATTTGGAATAATTAGTAACAATTAGGAATAATTAGTAACAATTATGAATAATTAGTAACAATTATGAATAATTAGTAACAATTATGAATAATTAGTAATAATTAGGAATAATTAGAAATAATTAGGAATAATTAGTAATAATTAGCTATAATTAGTAATAATTAGCTATAATTAGTAATAATTAGCTATAATTAGTAATAATTAGCTATAATTAGGTATAATTAGATATAATTAGGTATAATTAGCTATAATTAGGAATAATTAGCTATAATTAGAAATAAATAGGTATAATTAGCTATAATTAGGTATAATTAGCCATAATAAGGTATAATTAGCAATAATAAGGTATAATTAGCAATAATTAGGTATAATTACAGCAGCTGCTCTTGAAGTAAAAAGACAAAAAAAAATTCTCAATGGTTTCAAAAACTGGTACCATAAATTATTGATGGTTTAATATCAATTCTGTTTATTATTTATTATATTGATAATTTTTTACAAATTTTCAGGTGTCTCAATATGCTGATAAAATTGATAAGAGACTTTGTATATTGAGTAACCCATCATCCAAAATGGTTAAATATTATAATGCATATGTGATGAATGGTTTTCTATTTCATACACATGCATACGGGGAATCGAAAAAACAATGAACAATGGACTTTTCTTGATAGGATCACATCATAGAGAAACTGAAGTTGACTATTATGGAATTTTGGATGAAATTATTGAGTTGTGTTATATAGGAAAGAATTACATAACAATGTTTAAATGTCGGTGGTTGGATACTGAGAGAGGTTTGCGTGTTCATCTGACTCATGGAATCGTCGATATTAAATATAAAAGTCTTCTTGCAGTAAATAAACCATTTTTACTGGCTCAACAGACACATCAAATTTATTATGCAAAGAACTGTGCTACTTCAAGAGACTTGAGTGATTGTTGGAGCATAATAAAAATGAAATATCGGGAAAATCAGTTTACTCAAATTGAACGTGGTTCCGCTGAAGTGGAAGGAATTAAATTTTTTCAAGAGACAGCTCAAAATACATCTGATTCACAAAGAGACGTGAATATCGACGATGACACCCCACAATTATGGACCGATGGTGATGAAGATGTTAATGAAGTTACAAATGAATTTGAAATGACAAGAGATGCTGAAACTAAAACTCATATGGATATTGATGATGCTGAGGAGGAAGATAAAGACGATGACATTGACAGCTATAGAGAAGAGGATGAAGATGAACATTGATACAATTAAATGCTGGTTATAATCATAACTAATATATGTCTATATATAATAGTTATTTTCAACTATCTGCTAATAAGAATCATTTTATGTTTCAGATGGACTCTGATCTATTGCATGAGTTAAAGGAGGCTGAGCTACCTTTGGATAATGAGGATGTGGGATCAGCTGACCCACAACCTACTGGTGGTTCAGGAGGTATGCGGAGGGGGCGCGGTCTTGCGCGACTGATGATTCCGAACCCTATCCCCATGCGACGTCCACATATTGGTTTCGATCCACGCACGTAGAGGTATGGTAACTAGTATATTTTAGTTAGATTTCATTAATTTATTTATACATATACTAATTGTTTGATTATTTATTCTTTTTTCACAGTTTTCATCATGTAGCTATTGGACAGGGGAGCGCTATATTGTGCAATTATTTTTCTCTGCCATGGATCACATGGGAACAGATTCCCATTGATGTGTGACGCGACATGTTCCAGCATTGGCTGGTACATAAATATATAATATTTATTTTGAAATTTATTTTATTAACAACTTGATATTATAAATTATTTGTAGGGTTTATGGAATCCTATTGATTATAGCATGTGCGATGCTGTCCACGCTGCATAACAAGTTTCTATGTGTGACCGTTTCTGCCAGTTTTTGCACAATTTGAGAAAGAAATCCATTAAGAAAGCATGGGTGACAAAATTTGATGAGTCGTGTGGAGCCCACCAACCAGAGTACATTTCATCTCATGTTTGAGATGGATTATGTTTACACTGGTTGGGTGGTGGATTTCAGAGGAGATCTTCAGTGAGATGACAACACCGTGGGAGACAGGAGGTGACACATCGAGCTGGTAGCTATACATTCAGTTCTCATAGAGAGCATCTGGTAAGTATATTTTTTAAATATTTTATATAACTTTAAATATAAACAGTTTATTTTATATTTCTGTAGGCAGTTGAGCATCCCGATATTACGGAGTTCGACGTTTATCGGAGGATATACAGTGATCCAGCTACTGGAGAGATTAGAGGTGATCGCCAACGTCAGATTGTGGTTAGTATTATTTTTTCAGTTTAACAATTAACTGCATATAATATTTTGACAATTTTAATTTTAAATTGGAATTGAAGGAGTCTTATGAGACTGCAACCTCTCAGACACAGGATGAGGGTCAGGACGAGACGACTGAGCAGACCAGTGGTCACCATTTCGATGAGACGACATGGATGCAGGTGACTCAGTATGACCTTCAGAAGGGCTGGGTAGTTGGAATCGACTCTCATTTGACTCCGGGTACTTATTATGGTACTTCTGCAATGTCGGTGTTCAGCTCGAGAGGAGCTCGTGGATAGACATCATCTTCTGGGTCACAGTATCAGGAGCAGTTGCGAGCTCAGGATGAGCTTATAGAGACTTTTCAGAAGTAGCAAGAAGAGATGTGTCGGCGGTAGCAGCAGCAAGAGCTGCATTACGAGGAGCAGATGCATCGATGGCAGCAGCAACATCACGAGCAGATAGAGTACAAGCGCCATCTGACTCGTAGTTTAGGGATGGAGTTTCCTCCACCAGCTCCTTCAGCTCCTCCACCTCCTCCAGAAGACGACCCCCAGTTATTTTTTATGTTACAAACATTTGAATTTAAAATTGTAATATGAATTATTTACATTTCCTATCTTTTATATCGGTACAAATATTACATAATTTAATTTTTAATATTTTATTATTATTTTTGTGAATATTGAGGCTTTTAATATTTTTATTATTATTTTAATAATAGTAATATTATTTTTTCATTAATCGTAATTTTATTAAATTTTATTTTGTAAAAAATTAATTTATTATTTGCGACGGGACCTTTTGTGACGGGGTCCTGTCGCAAATAGTCTAACTAAATATTTTTAAAAACATATTTGCGATGGTACTACTTGACCGTCAAAAATAATTTGTTGCGACGGGCCCATCACAGAAAGTGTTATATATATATTTTTTGTGACTGGACGAGAGCCCGTCGCAAATAGTTTTTGCGACAGGCCCGTCGTGAAAACATTTACATATATATAATACATATAATCGGAAGCTTATTTGTGATGGCGATGTTTCCCGTCGCAATTAACTTTTTTTTGCGATGGACCTGTCACAAATACTTGTATTTGAGACAATATTTTCTATAATGGGCAATTTGCAACGGGGCCCCGTCGCTAAATCCTATTTGCGACGGGATCCCCTCACAAATAGTCCATCATAATTTCCAAGAATTTCAGTAGTGTTGGTGATTCCCTTTAGTGTGATTAATTCTCCCACCATGTTCTTGAGACTCATAAGCTAAATCTTCTATCCTATCCTTTATTGATTTGTGGTAGTTATTATATATGATATCCTTATTTACTCTATTTAGGAGGATGGGATTGCAAAGAACCTAAGGGTGGTCTTGGAATTAGTCTATGATCACTAGTTATATGGAATTCTCTCAAAGTATGAGTTATGGGTTAAATATATATACTATTTATGGGGAATTTCATTCCAAATTATGGATATGTTATAGACCCCATAACAATATGGGAAGTACTATCTTGGGGACCACCCAAGGGCATGACTGTGGTGAGAATGTTTCTTGGCATGGATGGGTTCTATCAGAGGTTTGTTGTAGAATTATGTCATATATCAGTCCCTTTGACTGCATTGACTCACAAGGGATGAACTTTCATTTGGAATGAAAATTACGGATTATATTTTAAAGATTAGATAGAGAGGAATTTTTTGAAATTTATATAGGACTATGAACATGGAATAGTTTTCACTCCCACAAAGGATAATATGGTGGCATATTCCCTTAACAGGAAGTCACTATTTTTTTGTCGGAGGGGGAAAAAAGTAAAAAAACTCTCAATAGCTAAACTTGGTAAATGTGATAGGATTAAATTACCTTTAGTTGATTGTATTCACTCTGATTATTCCTTATAATGTGAGAGATTGTCAATTAGGATATTTTTACTATAAAGTCCTATATGATTAGATATCCTCAAGAGACGCACCTGATGATTTCTATGAAAGTTTGGATCTTGTCATTATATTCCAAGGATTAATAGTGATTCTAATTGCACAATGTGAGGATGTGATGAGGGAGTTTCATACCTCCACTTTTGTGGTACATCTTAGTGTATAAAAGATGTATCATGAACTTCAGTGGCTATTTTTTTTGTCCACACATAAATCAGAGTGTCACCAAGTTCATTTATTGATTCCTTAAATGAGAGTAAGTGAAGGAAGATCTCCAGGATCTAGTGTGACTAACTCAAAATCTTTAAATGTTAGAATTAAAGTGGGATAACATATCAATGGACAATATGAAGGGGATTCTGTTGGAATTGAGAGGCCATGATTCTATCTAGTTAATAACTAACCAACTCCCCTGGTCGACACAATTACCTATCATTGGGGAGAGGAGTTTTATGGAGAGTCTGGAACACTTGTAATTGAGGGAGACCCTATAGATCACCCTAGTGTTGGAAAAATATCGGCGAGTCATCACTCATAGTGTCATGGATAGTGTATCTGATGATAGAGAAAGTTATGTGATCTAGAAGAATATAAATACCCCAAAGATCCTTACAAAATCCTTTATAGACTGCCATTTTAGGTTCTTTGAGTTTGAGTAAGGAGACCATGGGATCCTGAAGGTCTCTTCATGATGCAGTTTGTGGAGGTTTTCTAACATCTCAAACCTGAGTTTGACCCAGAGGTGCCCCAAACCTGATGGAAAAAATAGACTCAAGAATATATCCCCAAACTCTAGAGGCTACAGACTTGTATCGAGTGACATTGGTGTATCCTTGGGGAGAGTATTCCCTCATTACTAGAGTTTCATAGCGGCACAATCAACAAATAAATAGAAAAAGAAGTTTAACAATTAATATGAAGTGAAAAATACATGAATAACCAAGAAATAAATAATAATCAAATACAGTAACTGAATCATATACAATATATGATTATGTCACGTGTCTAAAAAATAGGGAAAACATGAATACCAAGAAGCAGGAAATATATGTAGTAAAAAAAGGTGAAAAATGTGAAAAATCTATCCTCACATCCTGAGCTTCATCCCAGTCATCTACTACCAAGCTCCATCCTAAGAGATACCATAATGCCATGCATCCACTAGAGGACTCTTCCCGTTATCTACACCAACAAGCATATAGCCTACCTGAGTTCCATAGGCATCCAAGATAGGGAGTGTGATAAACTTAGTAGGCCACCACAAAAATCATTTATAAATATCCAGTCATGTATAAAGTACGGTAATGTGAAAATATAAATAAGAAAAGTAGTGATAATAGGTATAAATGAGTCAGATCTAGTTCCTAAAGGAAACCAGACTAACACTGCCTGCTTCAGCGCATACCAGAATTTGTCTGAACAATTGTCAAGGAACACAATGACCGATATCACATTTATAAAGGACATCAGGGAAAATATCACCGTAGTAAAGTGGGTTCATGCCCGATATCACATTCATAAGTGATTCCATTCCTAGTATCATAGAATAGGTATGACTTTCCTAGCATCATATTATAGGGATTCCATGCCCAGTATCACTAAAGTAAGTGACACCATGCCCAATATCACATATAGGGACTCCATGCCCATGACACAGTATATGGATGTCATACTTGATATCATAGGAAATAAATCCATTCCCATATCATATTTATATAAGGGATCACCATGATCGTATTTAATTATTAAGGTTCCCCATTCCCATTTAATTATAACTAGGGTCACCATACCCATTTAGTACTAATGCAAGAGGGATGGGAACATCATGCCCATATTTCATAACTAAATAGGGTGTCCATGGAAACACACCCTTAGTAGTAATATCCATTGGAATTAATATGATCCAATGAATAATTCAAAATTAATTTACATTCATCATTAACAAGGGTGTGATCATTTTTTATTTTAAGAACGTGGTGTGGAAACACCACTCAATTTAATTCAAATAATTTTAATTTCAGGGTAACTAGTCATTCTATGCCACTACTTTCATTCCATATCAACGTGGTATCATCATTTTAATTCAATTACAAGCACACCATTTAGTTTTTTGAGGATAAGAGATTAATCACCAATTAGGCATATTTGAGGTCACACCAAAAGGGATGGTTCATAACTTGGTTATCAATCCCAATAAGAGGATGGGTTATAAAATGTCTTTAGGTTCCTAGAAAGGTAATAAATTTAAGAAAATTACAATTTAGGGGCTATACATGGTGAAACTGGTGTGCGACACAATGAAACATCAAAACTTTTGGGTTAAATTATAGAACACATACCATGTTCTCATACAACTCTCCACATCTAGTATGGACTCTTGATTTGGTCTAGATCAAGAGAAGAAGGAAGAATGGAACAACACCATAAAAATAGGGAAAATGAGCCAGCACCAAAATAGCACAGCCAATAGAAAGGAAAATAATAAAATGAGCCTAAGGAATGAAGAACTTGCTAAGAAGGATCCAATGAGATGAAAAGAAGCATGATCAAACTTCAGATGGATGAGTTCCTTCTATACCTAGGTTAGGCCTTCAAAGGAGCTTACTGAGATGAAAAAAGGAGGACCATTCACTAGAAATATAAAAAAGGAATTGTGAAAATGATATAACAATTTAAGGTAAATTTGGTAAATTTTCCCAAAATATCTAGGTTGGACAGTTTGGCTACATGCCAAATCGTGTACCAACTGTGCACCTCCCACAAATTAAGGAGGGCACCCGCATGGTTAGGGAAATAGTGCACCAACTTTGTGAATCTCCTCTGCTAAAAACTACAGACATTTCACATGGGCATGTGGACCTTGGTGCACAGTTGAGGAAAACCGTGAACCCTACTTCACCGCACTCTCCAGCCTCGCATGTTTAGGGATAACCATGTGACCGACCCTACATGATCTCTCATAACTGTGTGACCATTTTGTTTTTTCCAATGGATAGGGTTCCAAACAAGCCCCAAACACCCCTATAGCCTCTGTGAACCCATGGGGAATATGTATTAGGTTAAAAGAAAATGATTAGAAAAAAATAAAAGGATTTGTGCCCTGAATAAAGATAAGGTTCTCACAGTATTCCCCAATAGGGAACTTATACCCATGTTTACCTTCCAAGGGTAGAAAAACTTCATCTGATAGAAACTCTATCCATTAATCATGTACATATGACTCCCACCCCCCAAGTATCATCTTGTACCTGGTTGTGCTACAATATAACCTTTACTAAAGGGACAAATTTGACTTAGATGGACTTCATGCTCTGATCAATGATGCATATTGGATACTACTCAAAAGAAGCATCAACATTCAGCTCAATATCCTCACGATCAAAAGTATGGAATGGGTCGGCATGATATCAAAAAATTTGTGAAACTTGGATGAGATCAGGCATGGCGTGCTACATATAATTTAATAGAAACAGATAGGAAACCGACCTGACTCTCTCTAGAATCTAAAAAAACCTCAGAAAATGTGGCGACAACTTCCCTTATCTTTGTATCTATCTATGGAAAAATCTGGGTGATACCCATAAGAAGATATGATCCCCAACCTCACAATTTAGAGGTCATTGACGATGATAGACATATGATTTATATCTAGAATGAGAAGTTGACATCTACTTCCTGATCATCCAAACCTACTCTGAATTCCCCTGAATGAGATGAGGACCCAGTAGCACGACCTCTCCTACCTATAACCAACACATGGTTGAATAGAATGGACTACCATAAAGGACCTTATAGGGATCCATCTATATAATCACCTAATAACTGTTATAATAGTATAACTAGATGATATGGATATTATTATCCCAAGAACCATCGAAATCAAGGACGCATGCTCAGATCATTTCCCCCAGCACCTGTATAGTCTACTCTGACTGACCATCAGTATAAGGTTGAAAGACTATGCTCTGAATCACCTGTGTACCCATAGAATTTTGTAACCCCCTCTAGAACCTCAATGGGAAACAAGTATCCCTATCTAAAATGATAGTATAAGGGAACCTATGTAGTTGGATTACATCATGGACATATAATATTCTCATATCATCAAATGAGAATGGCTTTCAGATAGAAAGGAAGTGGTCTACTTTCTTCAGTCTATCCATGACTACCCAAACTGAATTGCTATCATGAGGTGACCATAGTAAACTAATGAAAAAACCCATCACAACATCCTCCCATTTACATTCTAGGACTGGTAACTGATGTATAAATCTTGCAGGTATCTGGTTTTCCATCTTCACCTACTGACAAGTGGAACACCTAGTTATAAACCATGCAATCTGACACTTCATCCTAGGACACTAATATTGTTAGCATATATCATGATACTTTTTAGAGATAATTGGGTTAACCAACCACTAGCAAGCATGTGGCTCACATGTCATATCCTCTCTCATATATGTGGGAACCCATATACGCCCATGTATACACAATATGTCATCATCATAAATAGTTCAATCTATAGGCGGGTCCTCACATGAAATTCTCTCTCATAGGACCAAGCCCTCGGGATCTAAAAACTACTTCATCATCACCTTCTCCAGAAGTGAAGATGTCATTGATAGGTATGCACGTACAAACTTTCCATGACAGTCCTTCAACTCAATGTGAATCTCAAAAAATAGTCCCATAAGATTCCATTCGCTGCTGGCATCCTGAACTGCCTGTGTTTGAGTCCTCCTATTCAGAGCCTTAGAAACAACATTCCCATTCCTGGAAATATTGGCTAGCCCAAATTCAAAGGACTACATATATTCAATCCATATTCACTTCCTAATATTTAAGTCTAGATAGGTAAATATACACCTAAGGATCTTGTGTTCATTGAACACAATGAAAGTCTCTCCCATTAGGTAATGCCTCCAACAACATAAGGCATATACAATATCTTCTAACTCGAGATCATGTGTCAAGAAATTATTCTCACGAGGCCTCGACTGCCACGACCCGTACACAATGAATCGATATTCGTACATTAGAGATTCTCCTAGCTTGATAAATGATGTGTCATAGTAGACTATTTAACTTCTTCCTAGCTCTACAAGAATCATGATAGGCACTACAGTAAATCTCCATTTCAGCTTCTGAAAGGCTACCTAATAGGATTCATACCATAAAACTTCACACCATTCTTATTCAAGCCTGTAAGAGATGTTGTTAGGTGTGATAAGTCTTGTATAAAACTCCTTTAGTAAACATATATCCCTAATAAACTCAATATATCAAAGATTTTCTTGGGATAATCCCAAGTAACCACAACTATCACCTTCTCTAGGTCAACCAAAACATCCGACTCTTAGGTAATGTGACCCAATAAGTGATCCTTATTGATCAAAAAATGAAATTTAATAAGCTTATCATACTGTTGGTCATCTATCTTGGAATTAAAAATGTTCTCAAGATTAGTATCATGGTCTCATCAATAATTAAAATACACAAAGATATCATCTATGAAGACCATGATAGAAGAATATTAATAGTTATGGAAAACCATATTTATGAAATCCATGAAGATGGTAGGTGTCTTCGTAGGACTGAAAAACATCATGAGATACTCATATAAAATTTTCCCTCTACAGAAAGCCATACATGGAATATCTGAAGGCCTGACTTGGACTTTATGATATCCCGATCTCTGGTCAATTTTTGAGAACATCCTCACTCCTCCAAGCTAGTTGAAAAGATCATCTATAGGAGGTAATTGATACTGTTCTGTCACTATAAGTTGATTCAATTTCCGGTAATCCATGCAAAGCCTAAGGGTTCCTTCTGGATTCTTGGAGAAAAGGACCAGTGAGCCCCAAGGATAAGTATTGGGTCATATAAAACTCTTAGCCTCTAAATTTTCTAGCCACCTATTGACCTCCTACAACTTAATAGTTTATATCCTATAAGGAGGAATGTATGCTAGTGAAAATCTAGGCACTATCTCAATAGTAAAATCCACCTCTCTCTTATGAGGTTGTCCTGAAATTTTTTTGGGGAATACATCCCTGAATCGATCGACTATAGGTGTGAACTCAGTTTGATGTAATCCCGATTCTCTATGTAAAGGAAAGATATCTAGGCAGTCACTCAACCTATCCTTAGATGATCTGGTCGATATCTATTGGTATGGAATCCCACTCATACTTGGGTATATTAGTACCACCCTCTAGTTCTATAAAAAACACTCTTCAACGATAACATTCCATATAGTCATGATAAGGAACTAATTAGACCATCCAAAGAATGAAATCAAATCCTTTTATTTCAAGGATCAAAAGGTTCTATAAGAATTGATGGATTGCTACCTCTAGAGGATAGTCCTTGCATTGGAATACACTCTTTGATCGTATAACCAATGGTGTATCAAGTGTCATAATACCACAAGAGTACTCAACATAAAGTCCAAGACTGCACAATAGGCATAGATATAAAAGAATGTGATGCTCTAGTATCAAACAAGGGAAAAATGGTTTTAGAAGCTACTAGAATAGTACCATAAATAGTAGATGGACCAACATACTACTACATTGGTATAAGATACACTGAATAGATGTGGAATAATCCCTGACCCTACAATGAAAATTGAATAAATAGAGATGTTCTACTTTGCTGGCACTGAAAATATGAAGCTTAGATACCATAGACACGACCCCTCCTCTACATGTACAGATAGTATTACTCTAGCTATATTCCTAGTGAGGTGATACAAAACCTACTTTTGAAGGTAGAGCTGGAACAGATCCTCTCCCACTCAAAACCGATGGGAATTTCCTATAGAATCATTGAAGATGCCCCAATATTCCACATCCTCATCACTCAAAGGGGTCTCTGGGACCCTAATACCTCTTATGCTTAGGGTAACCACACCAGTGACATACCAAATAATTGTTTATGGGTGAAAACCGGATATCTCTACTAAAATAAGAATTCTCAAAGTATCGCTTCCTATCGGTAGTATAACCATTACCTTGTTTGGGTTCTGAAATGCATAGTATCACATCATCTGATTCCCTCAGGTTAGGATTAGTGATTAGGGATTGGATCACTATGTCAGATATGGTCTTCAACTAAAAATTTTCACTTGAGAATCAATAGGATATTGAATTCCATCCTCCAATTTTCTCACTTTGGCTTGATCATCAGTAGTATAAATGGGAGGAATGTGTTGAAGTGTTGTATAATAAGCTGAATAGTCCATGACTATTATCAAACCCTATAGTGGGTTCATGAATTCACTAGAATGATCATTCCTCAGGTTCTTAGGGAAGAAATAATCAAATAAAAACAATTGTAAATCCCTCTATGTCACTTCCCAATACTAACGAGATTGATTTAGAATATCCCACCAGAGTTTGGCAGGTCCTCTCAAAATGTAAGTAGCGAGTTACACTCTCTTATTAGAAGTTGTCACTAGTTTCTTGAATATATACATTACTATCTGGATCCATAACTCTAGAGTCTATGGTCTTCCATCCCCTTAAAAAGTGAATGGATGCTACTATTGGAACTCCTAAGTCAACTCTACCATTCAAGAGTCTGAGCATGGAGCTCCCTGAATTGTCTTCATAAGCCACAAAAAGTATTCTCAAAACTAAGCATCGTCACCCAAATTAGTAATATGAATTGGTTCCACAAGAGGCATCACTATAGGTATCACTGTCGGCACTAGGCCCACCACCTCCAAGGTATGGTCGTCACCACGCTTCTGGCGTATGAACAAAGGACATGGTTCTAGAATTTATCTATATATTCCAAATACATGCCTTAGAAAATATTAGGTAATGGAATAATCCCAAAATGTAAGAATAGAATAGGTACAAAGACGTTATGTATAATCATATAAACCCTCTTCCGGCTCAAAGAGTCAGGTTTGGATGATAGGAACATTTATATAGAATAATAGAGACACTACCTACTTCCCACTATTAAGGCATGGACTGGGTCAAGCTCTGTGTTTTCTAGTTTTAATTCCATTTTAAATTCATCTTCACATTTCAACATGATTTAAATGGTTGAACCAAATGGTTCAACAATTATGATCCATAAGGGCCCATACAACTTATGAACCAAAATTTGGTACCCATTCAAACCATATCGTAGCATGTTCTAGTCTATATGACCAATGGACCATGACTCAACATTCCATAACTAACTACTTAGGGTTTTTATTCTAGCCTATGTTGGAAAAAACTATTAGGTTACAATAAGTACTCTAAGTATCAATTTTTTTCTCAATCCTTTGAAAGAATCATTATCCATTAACAATTATATTTATAGAAATAAAGTACTTAATAAAGTCACATGTAATCAAATTAACACAATTCTCCTATATGGAATGGCATATGCATGACATGTGAATTTCCTATATGGTGCCTAATATGATACATGATCAAAGCTTCATTTCCCTCATCTCATCTAGACATAGATAAAAGGAAAATCTCAATTATATCAATTGTAATATCACAATTCAAGTTAATCACTAAACAATGGAATCAAATCAACAATAATAAGAAAAATATAGAAAAGAGAAATTTTAATTCAAGGAAATTCATTATTTCTATGTACATGGGTTATATACTACCAAGAACAGCTCATTACCAAATCCCATATAGTTCCTAATATCCTATCTATTTTCTCAAAATAGTAAAATAAGAAAGTAATGGCTTGGATACAACTTGGTGATGTCCCAGACCCAGATTCTACTCAAAGGTACACTGAGCTAGATGGGACACATGGACTCAAGAATATCTCCCCAAATTCCAGAGGCTACTGAATAGTAGAGAGGGACTTGGGTGCATCTGTGGGGAGACTATTCCCTCATTACCAAAAGAGAATAGTGTTATAATCCATAGATAAATAGTAGTAGTAGTATAATAATGAATAAGAAGTGGAAACAGACATGAATAAGAAAGGAGTGAATAAAAATTAAATATAGTAACTGAATCATATATAATGGATTATAATGTCATGTGTCAAAAAATAAGGAAAGCAAGGATACAAGGAAGCAGACAATATATATTTTATAAAAAGGTACAAAAAGGGAGAAATATATCCTCGAATCCTGAGCTCTAACCCATTCATCTGCTATCAAGATCCATTCCAAGACATTCTATAATGGCATACATCCATAAGAAGATGCTTCCCCTTGTCTACACCTACAAGAATATACTCTTCCCAGGTGATATAGGTCACCCAAATAGGGTTTTATATCAACCAAGTAGGACACCAATAACAACATCTATAAATATCCATTCATGTATATAGTATAGAGGTGTGAAGATATAAATAAGTAAATTAGTAATAACTATTGTAAAAGAGTCAGGTCTGGTTCTTGAAGGAAACAAGGATGACACTACCCTCTTTGACCCATGCTAGAATATGTTTGAAAAAGTTTCAAGGGATGCGATTTCTGATATCATATTTATAAGGCAATCCATTCCCAGTATTATAGCAGTAAAGGGGACACCTTTCCCAGTATCACAATTATAAGGGATGCCATTCCTAGTATCATAGAATTGGGAAACCATGCACAGTATCACAAAATAGGGATTCCATGACCAATATCACTGAAGTAAGGGATACCATTCCTAGTATCACATGTAGGGACTCCATGTCCATGTCATAGTATAGGGAATCCATGCCCGGTATCATAGTATTAAGGGACTCCATTATCATATCATATTTATATAAGGGGTCTCCATGCCCGTATTTCATTATTGAGAATTTTCATGCCCATATTTTATTATTAATGGTCACCTTTCCCATTTAACTATAACAAGGGTATCTTTACCCATTTAGTAATAAAGTAGGAAGGAATCCATTCCCAATAATTTAAAACATTCATAAGGGTCATCATGCCCATATTTCATAATTTAAGAGGGTCTCCAATCCCATACATACTTAGTAGTAATATCTATTGGATTTAATATGATCCAATGCATAATTCAGAATTAATTTATAACCATCATTAACAAGGGTGTGACCATTGTTCAGTTTAAGCACATGACATGGGCTCCCAACTCACTTCAATTATAATCATTATAATTTTCAAGTGTAATAGACATTCCATTCCACTACTTTCACTCCATATCAACATGGTATCATCATTTTAATTTAAGAACAAAAATGATATTTAGTTTTTTGGGAATAATATATTAAATAGAAATTAGGAATATTTGAGGGAACACCCAAAGGGATGGATCACTTCTAGGTTATCCATCTCAATAAGAGGATTGGTTATAATATGTCTTTTGGTTCTAATAAAGTAAGATAATTTAAGAAGATTACAATATGGGGGAAGCACAGGGTGAAACCGGCATGCATCATAGCGATATATATTATAAAACATCAAAAAATGGGGTTAAATTATGAACCACATACCTCATGATCGTCTAACTCTCCCCATCTAGTATCAACCCTTGATTTGGTTGAGATTGAGAGAAAAAGGTAGAATGGATCAATTCAACGAGGATAGAGAAGATGATCCTACAAAAAAAATAGGGCAACCAATAGGAAGGAAAATGATAAAACAATCCTAAGGAATGAATAACTCATTGAGATTGACCAGAAGAGATGAACAAAAGCTTGATTGGACTATGGATAGAGGAGTTCCTTCAATACCTAGGTTAGGCATTCAAATGATCTCAATGGGAGGATAAAAGGGTGGGCTTGTCCCAAAAAATAAAAGATACGAAGGGGTAAAAATATAAGCATTTAAGGGTAATTTGGTAAGTTTACACAAGATATATGGGTGGCATGGTTTGGTAACATGGTGGGCCAAACCATGTGCCAAACGTGCGCCTCCCACTACTTAAGGAGGGCTCCCACATTATTAGGTTTCATGGTTAGGGAAAATGTGCGCCAAGCATGAAAATATCCTCTACTAAAAACTGCAGATATTTCACATGGGTGTGCAGACCCTATATCACAGTTGTGGAAAAACATGCTCCCTTATTCACCTCACTGTCCAGCCTCTCATGGTTATGGATAACCATGTGACCATACCGACACTGTTTATCCTAATCATGAGGCCTATCTATTTTTCCCACTAAACATGGTTCTGAGATTTGAACAAGGCTCAGACATCCCCCTAACCTCTATTAACCCATTGAGAATCTTTATTTGTTCCCAATCAAAGGATTATACTGATAATAAAAGGAATTTTACCTTGAATAAAGATATGTTTCTTTTAATTTGGACCGAGTACCAAAATATCCCTAAGGTTCATCAGTACATTCCAAATTCCGAGCAGGGTTGTAAATGTTTCATATCACCTAGACATACCCCCATAAATGGACTGAGTGAATGATTTATTCCACATTACACATTTGAGGAGATACATGCATTACCCATCACATGTTATTGACTTGGTAAAGTGAGAAGTTGAGGATAGAGCCACCCTTTTCAAAGAACTTAGAGGAAAATGCGGATTGTTAGAAGAGGATCCTTTATGGGTGTGCTATCCTGCCGGTACAAATTCTTTGGTGGAGTGGTAACATCTAAAAGATATCATGGGAGTGTGAGAGTTATATTCAAGAACAATACCCCAAACTTTTTTATTAGTTTTTTTTATTTTTAGAGAAAAAGTCTTGAAGGTGGAGAGAGTGTAACATCCCCAGTTTTCTTCTCTGGACCCTTTGTAAATTTATATAAGTTATACAAGAATTTATTTTGGATTTGACATGGAGTTTAAGGTGTTTTGGGGCCCCGGTGTCATTATAATAAAAATAATAAAAATATTTATATCATGTGCATGTGCCTTTTCAGAATAAATGGTTTTTTGGATAATCTGAGCCTTGGATGTAATACTTGAGGATATTTTTGAATCTTGAACATAAGGTTTACACTAGGAGATACATATGTTTTTTCAAAATTAGATGTTCCATTTTAATGTAATCATTGGAAGGTGCATTAAATTAATTAAATAATTATTCATTTAATTTATTAAATGATCAAATATAGAATCTCCATTATTAATAAATTATTATATGAAATCCTTAGGATTATCCACATAACCTTAGATGATTAGAGAGGATGAGGAGAGATCCTTCATTGGAATTAATGGGTGAACTTGATATCATAGATTAACATCGAATAATCAAGGAGATTCGTGGGATGAATAATGAACATAATAGAAAATTCAAAAAAATCACTAGAAAATGTGTTCTTATACAAAAATAGATCCATTCTAATGGATGGTATTCTTTATTTTAGGGATCGTTTCACTATTGGTTATGATTTATAACATATATTTCAATGTATACTTTGAATCCATGATTTCTTACCATGAATCACATGTCCCTATAAATTAATTTTTTATTTACGGGTTGATTTACATATTTTGATATGCAAATACGAAATTTTCTTCATTATCTATAATGAAAATTATTGGCTGAGTCTTCATGGGATAAAATTTATTATAACTTCAATGTTTTTTTAGTTTTCTCCCACTATTATTTGCTTTCTTCACCACCAACTATATTTTGGGTAGTGGTTCGACCATTTCTAGTTGGGTTTAAGATGTGATTGAACCCCTATTTCCATTTTATGTGGTTATAGATGTATGTGGAGATTGATGCATATGAGATCATTATTAGTAATGGATGATATGAGATCTGAGTTTGGGTTAAGATGGTTTTCCCATGAGTTGGGGCATACGAGAATGATGAGCTTTGATGATGACATCTATGTCGGTGTTGTAGTGGATGGAAATGAACTTTCGATTATAAAAGATCTATGATCAATGATCTTATATAGAACCAACAATGAGTTTTGTGGTTAAATTGATAGATCTGAAAGGATATGTAGAAGGAACTATGTTGTTTTCAAATTTCTAATCAACATGGCATGTAATTTGAAAAAACACATACCATGTATTTCAGATCTCAAGGAGGCCATGGTTTTTTACCATTATAAGTATCCCAAGATATGTGGTAGGGTCCATATTTCATGGTACCTTGTTTATGCAGCCAAACCATGTTTATATAGAATAGAATAAGACACCCCATTTGTCCCATGGGTTGTTTTTAAAACAGACCAACCATGCCAACTAGACTAGTCACCCAAGTCATCCCATTATGGGTTGAGGTAAAATAATATAATGAAAAATTCATGTATATAAAGAAATAAAGATATAAAAATAGAATAAAAAAAAAGAAACAAAAGGAATATATAATTTTTTCAAACCAAATAAACCAAAAAGTATGGTATGTCTCAACAATAAGTCTCTATATGACCAACAGTCACCTCCACAAACTATTCCAAACCGAAGTAGAAATGTAAATTGAATCTTGCATGCTAAAAATGATCTTACCTTTACCTATATCATACAAAACAAGATCTACAACAAACCACATATAGAAGTAGGATGTGATCCACATATCCCAGTAGGATACCACCAGGGAATTTGTATAAGTTATAATAACAAGAATTCACAATATAAAGATTTAAAATAAAAATAGTTTTACTATATTTTTTATAAATAAAATAGTTCTAAAACCTTTCTCAAACAACCCTTTAATTCTAAAAAATTTCATTTCATATTTTACAAAGCTGGAGACAAAGTTGCTAAAGATATTTAACATAAATATACAAGGGAGCCAACATCCATAAAACAATATATTAGGTAATAAAGAACAAGAAACAAACATGCACCTAGTAGCCAGGCTCTACCCAATGTGAAAAAATGTACTTGAATATCATGAGACAAAAATGTATATGGTTTGACTCAACTAGTATCAATCCCTTCCATAGTTCATTGATATACAATAGGTTACCTCCTAATGGTGTCACACACACTAAGGCAACCCATGTCTCTTTCTCGACGTACCCAAGGTTCCCATTATGCAATTTTTGTTAGTTTCTATTTTAAGAACCCTGTTCACATTTTTATAAAACCATTTCAAATCCATGAAATTTGCATTAGGGTTTGAAAATCCATTTTTATTTTCAAATCAAGACAATTCCACTTTCAAATAAAAAACCCATTAAAAAATAAACCAACATCCTTTTCAATCTCAAGACTTGAAAATCCATTTCAAATCTCAATGAATCAATAATAACTATAATAAATTAAAAAAATTAGAAAAAATGAACATATCCACATACCACAAGAATATAGAAAACCATACCGTGTTTGACAATGGGGGTTGAAAAGAACAAGATATGCCTTTGGAATACAAGACACAAAAAATACTAAATACGACTGATATAAAAAACAATCTTATTACCAATCCCCACAAAAAATGCTATCGCAACCACAAATGAGAGAAAAACCGATAGGAATTCTTACTTAAAGAGATGAAGAAGAAATTTATTCAAAGGGAAGGGATTAACCCAAAAATTCCAAGGGTAAGAGCTCTCGCTGAGAGGAGAAGGGTGAAAAAGATATTTAATCCTTAAATACCCATCCGAAAACCTAAAATCTAAAACTCAGGGGATTACAATACATGTAATATTTTACACAAAATCAATTCCTTTTATTTTATGTTATGCAGAAAAAAATGTCACCTTTTAATAAAAAATGAGATTTTCACATTACACGACTTATAAAACTTACACGACATGTAAAATATCATGCAATGTATTTTGTTCATGGGATGTGTTTGGTGGAAAATACACGTCATGTAATCCCACTACAGGTCATGTAACTACTAATAAAATTACAGAAATTGTAGGTTCATGATAAAAATCCAACAAATCCCTAATTTCACCATTACAAGTCTCCTCCCTATTCGAGGTTGGAAAAACATGTCCAATGAAAAAGGGAAACCAAAAATAGATATTATAACAATTATTATAGAATGGAACGGGATGTTACACTCTCCCCCCCATAAAATATCTCTATCCCCAGAAAGACCTCAAGATCTTGGATTGGAAAAAATAGAAGGTGGATATTGCCTCATCAATGACTACCTTTCCCACGTCTCGTAGAGATATTTTCTACAGTGAAGGGTAAAAAATAAATAAATACATTGGGCTGGTTTCCCTATGGGATTCCTGAATGAAACAACCTACATCAGCCTAAGCTGGATACCTTTGAATGGAATTCAACTTGTATAGAAATAATATGGATGCATAAAAGTTGCCTTTCATATGTGAAAGGATGAATAATTTAGCCTATAAATAAGGATTGTAACAAGTATGGTCTAATCCCATGCATGGTATTTGTCTTATAGGGTGCTTTATTTGATTTAATAAATTGGCATACTTAGAATTATATAGAAAGTATCTCTATAATTTAATAAAATTAGCATCCTGGGACCATCCAAGGTGAACCATATAGAGGAATCCAAGTATTGCTTGCGAAGTACTGCAAATACCCAACACTATAATATTTCATCTGTGGTGATCTATAAAGGAATCCAAATTATCACTCTCTACATGGTGTAAAACATGACCCTATAATCTCATCCTAGGTGCACCACATTGGGGACTAGACATCGCTCAAGAATGGTGTAACCATATTGTCCACCGAGCCTATCCTAGGTTTCTTTTTTGGGGATTCAGTATCGCTCATGGGTTAATAAGTGAACAACCCGATGATAACATCCAATATAATCCATAAAAGGGATCCAAGTATATTTTCCAACATATTTACAGTCATTTATAAATTCTAATTATAAATCATGATGAGACTATTCAAGGAATCCTTAAGTCAGGACCCTTATATCTCCCTTGAATTAAACTAAAGGAAAGGTTATGGTTTTCACTAAATCATACCATACCCCAAGAATTTTTTACAAGTTTTATAATTCATTTAATTCAATAAATTCAAACTATGGGATATGACATAGGGGCCCAACTCAGGGAAAGACATTTCTCTTAAGAAATTATTAATACATTTCATTTATTACAAGGTAATTCGTCCACCCAATTTAATATTTCATAATATCATTTCCACATCACAAGGATCATAATCCTTTAAAGAGGAGCACACCAAAATGGGTTTCTCATGTCAAAGAAAACACCACTCGACGTTGATTCATGGGTATCTAGGGTACCAATATAGGTAAGAATAACCTTTAAATTAATTTAAACATTATGGAGGGAATAATGGGACACGTGGCATAATGATGTAGGATAAAAACCAACTAAACTTTGAGGGAGAATAACTAGACCACCCGCATTAATCCTGTAGTAATCTCCTCATCTAGTATCGTCCCTTTAATCATTACATAACTAGAGAAATTAGAGGAATAGTTAAAAACCATGAAAAAAGTGTATATGAGTTTAGACTAAAAAAGTGAGAAATATACTAAGCTAAATGAAGAAAGGAAAGAATATGAATAAGGATATTACCATTATGGATGTTATGCACTCGAGAGTGAAGAAAAAAAAGATAATATGGGGGAGAATTGGGGGATCCTTGGTTAGTAATGGAGAGACTCCCATGTGTGGCTCCAATTATGCTTGGGAGGAGAAAATATGGCCTCTACCCCAAATAAAAGTCCCTTACACCTTTAAAAAAATACCAAGGGTATTTATAAGGCATGTAAACATTACACATTGTTTAAATATTGATTTTTTACTTATTGGAAAAAACCAACTCATTATGTGTAAGGGTTTAGGCCTGACCGTTACACATCATGTATAATTAATACACTCCGTTTATTTATAATACACATCATGTATTTTCTCTATATCCAACCTCCATCCTTTCTATCTCTCCCTTTCCAGAAACAGTTAACTGGACTAAGGGCTCGGTCACCAGGGTCTAAGAAAAAAGATGAACTCAACAAGGGACTAACCAAAACTAAATGAAAATATACCTTACTAAATAGATGGGATGTTACAATATGAAAATTCATTAACACCATATATGATAAAAAAATTCCTTCTGATTTTTTGTAAAGAAATCCAAAAATTTCCCTTTCCGAAAATATTTTAAAGATTCATTTCAAACAATGTGAATGTAAAATGATAAAATTTACTTGATAAATCATTTTATTAAATTAAAAGAACTTTTAAAAAAAATTAAAAATATGTACCTAGAAGAGAAATATTCCTAATCAAAAAGAGAAATAATATAAAATTTTCTTTTAAATATCACTTTGCTTAATTCAAGTTCCAATGAGTGAAAAAGTGGGAATAAAACATGTAAAATATTTAATTATCTAGAAGATAAGAAAATAGAATGATTTTATTGAATAAATATTATAATATTCCCTCAATGAAAATATAAGAAATCTTAAAATAAATTGATATTGAAAAACAAATTCTTACCTCTTTGGAATCTTTAGATTATAAATAAATGAAAGATTAAATTGAATTGAAAATTTAATCATCATAAATAAATGGATATTCATTTTAAATACTTAAAAGGGAAATTATTTACACAACATAAAAATAAATATGGGAATAATACCAAATATGTCTCAATAGAGTGGAAATTGATATGAAATCCCTTACAATGATTGTATTATTGAAGTGAAAATTAATCAATAAAGTGATTTTTTGTAAAAAATTTAAATACAAACAAAAAAAATGGAAATACAACATAAGAAAATAAAATTTTATTTCACACATAATCATGAAATTAAATAGTCAACAAAGTAGAAGTATAACCCAATGAATGGAAATTTAGTTAAAAACCCCATTACCTCGCATTTCCTCTTATTTGAATATTCTTTAACCTCCTGTATAATAGTTTAAAATGTGTTATTAATATATAAAAGACCCATATTCATATTTATAATATCATATATGGTTCTCTTTTAACATTTTATCTATCATTCATTAGCAATATTTTATTATTATCATTGTTTTGGGTGTAAACTAATTTTTTTTCATCATGCATGTTTTTGTCATGGATGTTCCAATCCTTATAAATTTAATATGGTTCCATCATATCTATAATGTTAATAAAAATATAAATATCAAATATATTCATTATATATATATATATTTATAACCATCTATAAAATATAGAGATAAAAAATTGAATTACATCATTCATAGAGACAGTAGGTTGTACTTACGCTTGAATGCAATTTTCACTTTTCAATGGATAGAAAAAAATAAAGATATATAATAAATAATCTTTATTGAATAATTTTTATATCTTATATATCATATATATTCATTAAATCTGTCCTTATTTCCATCAATGTAAACATAAATGAAAAAAATTACATTGCTTTGTAGAGGCGGTAGTCCACACGTACGCATGAGCAATGTTATTGTTTTCCAAAATATTTGAATGTAAGAAGGTAGACATGATATTATAACTCTTGAATCATAATTATTTCATTGATATCATTTATATTCATTATTTTTATGTTTATAAAAATCCAAGTAAAATAGTGATGGAAAATGATTTATACCACTATGTAGAGATGGTAAGCGGTATGTATGCACAAACAAGGTTTTTTTTCTTTCAATAAGATGGAAATAGAGATGGAAAATGGTTGTAACATAATAATATTAACATATGAGAATATTAATTATATTGGATTAATTATTTTATAGTTATTATAATATATTTATAGAAAGTATAAGAAGGAATAAATTTGAAAGATTCAGTAAATTATATTTCCTCTTCTTTGGTAGACTTCTTTTATATATCCTCTCATGGGACATAGGGCTGGTCTTTTAGAAAGAAAAAAAATCCATAATATGGATAAGGATGTTTATAATAAAAATGGTAATGGTTTTTTTGGTCCTGGTTTCTCAAAATTTTGTAAATAAAAGAGAGAAGTTGTGTTCTTTTATAAGTAAAGGGAGGGGAATTCTTGGAATTTCTTAAATAATTAAATTAACATAAATCATTTTTCATGTATTAATGGATCAAAATTGATATAATTAAAATATAAGATGATATTTTATTTTAAATCCTATCACAAAATATATATTTTTAAGCTTTTGTTATGTTTTCACCTTAATCTTTTAGTTTTAACCCCTTTAACCTTTTTGACAATTCTCATAATATTAAAGTTGTATACCGTTAAAGGTCCATGATTGTTACCATAATAGGAAAAACAACCTGTAAATTGAACATTTTTTATGTTATCAACCATATATAATTAATTTTTCTGAATATTATTTTTTTAATAAATTTAAATCATTTAATATAATATTATTTATTATAAAAATAACATTAATTCCATTTTTGTTACTATTCATTTAAATTGACTTTAAAAACATCAAGAAAAATACTAAACTCAAATATAACCCATTAACACATACCTAAAATTTTAAAATAATCTATAAAATTCACAAGACACAAAAATTACCCCAAATTTGTTTACTTTAAATTTTTTTTAAAACAATTATTTTATTTTTCTATTAATTGAATAAATACCGTGTCAGTATTACGTAAGAATTTAATATAGTTACTCATCAAAATAAATTAGAAATAAATTACCATGATAAAAATAAATAAATTATGTTCTAAATAATCTTTTATATTTGTTCATAACATATTCTTCTCCTTATGTGAAGATATAAAATAAATTAAAATCATGAGAGGAGCATTTTGGAATTTTCATTACTTAAAATAATATAAATTCCATTACTAATGTCAAATGGAACCAAAATGGAATGTATTACAATTTTTGAAGGATATGGATGAATTCCACCCATAAAATGAAATAAATTCTTGTTTATAGTTTTTATGCCTTATCACATTATTTTTAACCTTAGTAACCTGATTTACCCTTTATAGATGTGATAAATGTTACCATAATTATTATTCATAATGCCTAAAAAGAAAAGGGAAATATTAAAGAATATTTAAGAAACTTATTCCAAACATGGTATCCATTTTTAAATAATATTTTATAAAATTAAAATAAATTTATTTTAATATGAAAGTGTAAAATACAACGAAAACAATTTTTAAAAAAAAATACATTTTCAGCATAAAAATTAACTTATATTAAAATGATGAAAATTATTGATTAAAATTATAATATTATAAATAAAATTGATCATAGTTCACTTTAATTACAAATTCAAAATATAATAGTACTTTTAAATTACTTTATTAAATGAAAATAAATGAATGTATTTGAAAAATCGGCATTTTTTCACTATTCACTAAAAAATCAATCATTACAGAAAATATCTAAATTTAACCCCAGGATAATTTTGATATTATTATTTCAAAAATTAAGTTTATTTTTTAAAATAAATTCCCTAAAATTGGAAAATTTTCATTATATTAAATTGTCTTGAAAATCAATTAAAATTATTTTTGAATAATATTTATTTTGAAGAATAAATTTTATTTACTAAAACTTGAGCACTTATTTCCTGATAATTAACAGATTAATTTATATTGAGTAAGACCATTATAGATATTTCATAGTTTAGTTATTCATATTCATACCCTCCAATTCAAAATCCAGGTTATAACAGTCATATTTAAATTATAATATTTTGTGGTTTTTTTAAGCTTGGTGATTCATGTTGTATACGCTATCAACCATATTGTTTTTTTAAATCCTAAAGTGTTGTATTATCTCCAATTAAAAAAATTGAATCCACATAACTTAAAATTGTGCTCATAAATCAAGGTTCTGAAATTTGAAAATTTCTTTGTGGAAAACTAACATCATAAAAAGGGTTAATAAAACTTCTTCTTAAAAAGACAGAAAAAGAAGTATAAAGTTCATCTGGAATAACACAAAAATAGTTCTCTAAATAAGATAAAATTAGTGAGATGTAAAAATATTGAAATGGAGGAGAGAAAAATAACTAAGGCCTAATATATATTAATATAGGATATGATCATGAGAAAGTTAATGACGAAAAACCATAAATATTTGATTTGTGAAAATACCATTGATTCATCAAAAACTATAATGATTGGATAACATTTTTATTTCAAGATACTTTTCCTAGAGTTAAGGAATACCTTTAACTTCGACACTAAGAATATAATGAAATATAATTACTTGAAAAATAAAATTTCATCCTTTAATCAATTTCCACCACAATCCCATCCTTTCTCTAAGTGTCGAGTATTTAAGATGAGTTTTTCATTCCTAAAGCACTAAAATCAACTTATATAATATCACATAATCCAAAAATGGATAACAATATATTCCACTTGTATTTAAATTTTAATTAAGACTAAAATGGTTTCCATAAGGTAAGATAATATCCAAACTATTTAATCCTTGAAATGAAGAAATAATATATTTTACTAAAAGTATTCACAATAGCACAAAAGGTTCAACTTAGATTTTCCCACAAAATAACTGACCATACACCCCAATTAAAATTAATAACATAAAAATTAAATAATATTTTAACTTCAATGGTGATAAAATACCTTTTTACTTATATTCCCAATATATAATTTCATTCTTCTGAAATAATTTTTCATGTCAAACCACATGTTAAACCTAAAGGTTAAAAATAATTCAATCTAATTAAGTATCCCAAAAATATTATTAATCACCATGTTAAATCACTATATAATGTTATAATGTATTGAACTTCACCAGAATATCTCGAATCAAATTTATATACTAACCTAAAAGTTAATCCTTTGCTTGACCATAAATAACTCTAAAAATATATCTTTATCAATGAATACCTTTTTTACCATCAATATTATCTATATCCCATTATCTAAAAGATCATATAAAATTATATACTAACCAAAACTGTTATTTAAACCTCAACAACATATTATTCATAAAACCTAGTAAAATTTTCAAATCACCTCAAAATTTACCACTTAAAACCTGAAAATGTGTATCTATGCCTTTGAACTTATGTAAATATTAAAAATAAAAACCCTTGATTATATAAAAAAATCTTAATTTAACCCCACATGAAAAAATATATGCTTCAAAAAACTACCATGATTCTTATTCCTCAAATAAAATTGTATATTATTTCCATAAATCCAAAAATGAAATAAATTTAATTAAATATGATCTAAATCACTTTATCATCAAATCACTAACCAATTTTAAGGTTACCAATATTATACTATTTAATTTATCAATATCAATCATCCCTTTATAACAATACATAATAAATTCCATCTATACACTTAAAATATTATCATATAATAGATCCATCACATTCAGTGTTAACATGATTCCTCCCAATTCAAACCATTGAATAAAACCAAAAATCCCAGTATGGGAAACAATAATCCTAGTGGTAAATCATATAATCTCTACCTTGCCAAATTTTTGGGTGTTATCCTATATTTAGACTTTTTCTAAAAGTCTTTCATAGTGTTATTCTACCTAATATATGTTTTCCTAAATCTGGTCCCCAAGGTTTCTACTAAACTTGATCTAACACCATCTATAACAACCAAAACTCTAGTAAACTAGATTTAGTGTCAACTTTGTCATATTGGAATAAGATATAAGGGATTATTAAAGAAAAATTGATCAATTTAGTATCTTGAATAACTTTATAAATACTTTATTCCCAATTTATATTGGAAATAAAATATAAAATATAACAAAAGAAAATTTTGGGATCCTTCAAACTCATTTAATTTTTTTTTTCATATCCTAAGGAAAGGTAAAAAATAATAGTGATATCAAATACCTGATAACGGTTAAGCACAACATGGTCTATCATGATTAAATAAGGAATAATCTATATGGAAATATAAATAGCTGATAATATTCCATTTAATCAATAAATTGAGCATGAATTACATCTATGGATAATATCAATGTAGTAATATCATGGATAATAATAAAAGAATTCTCAATGAATGAGATGAATAATGTTGGATGTCATGATATCAGATGTCATGACATCTTTACCATCAAGGCCTCACACCAAGACAATTTGAACTATGGGTACAGATACACCAAAAATTCATTTAAAAAGGCTAGGCAACTAGTTTTTCTAGTGAGACCTGTTGATGCATTGAGCGGATATATAATTCATGGAACAACCCATCACTATTTTTCCAAAGCATTACCCATATATTTAGTTATCAATTTATTTCATAAAAAAATATTACTTATCAACAAATATCTATATCGAATAAATAATATGAAAAGCCAATATTTCCCTATTTAATCAAAGAACTTTCAAAGTAAAACACTGTATGTATAATTTGTATATAGTTTAGGCAATAATCATATCTATAATGTAAAAAATATATATTTGGAAATTTAATTTCCAAAGTGAATGTTTAAAGATAAAGTTAATGAATAAAAAATTAATCAAGAGATGATAGATGACTATCGATTCATCAGAAAAGTAGCTTATTTAGTAAAATCATATCTTTTAAAGAGTAGAAGAAAATGTAAGAGAAAAATTTAGAATAAGTATTCATAAAATATTTTTCTTTATAAAAATATGGAAAACTTGTTGAATAAGATAAATAGAGTAAAATGGTATTATTGTTGGGAAAACCCAATACCACCATATATGTTAAAGAGAATCATTCCTTTTAAATTTTAATAAAAGAAACGAAAAGTAACCTTAAGAAAAAAATTATAAATATTCATTTCACACCTTGTGAAAATTAAATGATAAAATTTACTTGATAAATCATTTGAGTAAGTAAAAAGGTATTTCTATTTTTTTAAAAATATCGATATAAAAGAAACATATACTAGATAAAAATGAAAAATAAGATTATATTTTATTTTAAATATTAATTTTCTTGGTTCAAGTTAAAAATAGAGGAAAAATTAGAAGAAAACATGGAATCTCCTTAAATATATAGAAGATAAGAAAATAGACAGAGTTTATGAAGAAAATATTATTAGATTCATCAGTGAAAAGATAAGCGATCCTATAAGAAAATAAGATTGTAAAACTAATTCTTACATATTTGGTATCTTTATATTATTATAAATTGAAATAGTAATTTGAATTGACATATTAATATTCATGAATAAAAAAGGTATTCATTTTAAATACATAAAAGGGGCTGTATATACACCACATAAAAATAATTCAGTACATTATAACAAATATGTATCAATTTATTTGAAATGAAGACGAAATAGAGGAAAAATCCCTTAAAAAGGTCATATAATTGAAATAAGAATTAATAAATAAAGTGATAATGTGTAAAAATTTTAAGTCTAAAAAAATAAATTCAAAATAAAATATAAAAAATTAAAAGTTAATTTCACACATAATTAGGTCATAACATAGTAAAAAAAAGTATAAGTATAGCCCAATGAATGGAAATTAAGTTAAGAATTCCCTTACCTCCTATTTCACTTTAGTTGAAAATGATATAAACTCATATATAATGGTTTTAAACATGTTATTAAGTATAAAAACCCCATATTAATATTTATAATATCATATATTGTCCTATTATAACATATTATCACTCGTTCATTAACAATATTTCATTATTGTCACTGTTTCATATGTCAACTACTTTGTTTTCATCATATATATTTTGTCACGGATGCTCTGATCCTTGTACACTGACTAGTGTTCCATCATCTCCATATTTTTTTTTATCATAATATAAATATAATATATATTTATTATATATATAGAGAGAGTCATCTATAAAATATAGCGATAGAAAAATGAATGACACCATTCATGGAGACAGTAGGTCGTATGTATGCATGAACACTGATTTCAATTTTTGATGGAAGAAAAAATAAAGTTAATTAACAAATAGAATTTCTAGAATCATTTTTTTATCATATCTACAACACCTCAATATTTTGTGAAATATTTTTTTTGAATTAATTTAATCATTGGAATATTCTGTATTTCCTCCAACACTGAATATCGCTTGTGTTTTATGAAAACACCAATTTATTCTTGCTTCATACACAAAACCATATTGATCTTATGGTAAAAAAAAAATACTTATATTAGCTTTAGTTATATTCAAAACTTTTTTTGTTTCATGTTACAAATAGTTTATTGCTTCTTTTGACATATTGAGTTACATGCAAGACCAAGTTTTCCTTAACTACAATGTATTATTAATAATATTATTAAAATATTATTATAGTTGTCACATAGCGATTGGAATGGAAGTTATGAATGAGATTAATTAAATTATGAAAACATGGTTTACAAATTAATATAATAATAATTATTTTGTGACCAATTAACTAGAAATGAAAATAAAACCCTTTTGAAAATATAAGAAATCTTTTGTTGAAAAACTATATTTATGAAATCAAATATGTTTTATGTGAATAAATTAATTAAATTTTTTTTGATAAATTATTTTAATGATATATATATATATATAAATTATATTAATTCAATAATTTAAATCTCATCTTATGCGTTTTTTAGACAAGAGATAAGAATAAATCCAATTTTATGAATAAAAATATGTATTTTTCTAAAAGGCAATTTTACCTCCTTTTAATATAGCACCTATTTTAAATATAATTTTTCAAAATTTTATAATTTTTGATTGAAAAAATAACCTTCATTTTTGAAAATGTAATATCAAAATTTACATTGGATGTTTTTTTTATTTTTCTAACAAGTTTTATTTTTTGATGTATAGTGAAAAAACAATGAAATTTCATTGAAAACTACCTTTTAATCTAATTTTTTTATAGTTAAATTATATTTCAATTTTTTTAAATTATAATTACTTCAATTTTATAAAAATTAATCTATTTTACGTTATTTGAAACAATTTCACATTTAAATTGGATATAAAAACATTTCGAACATTGAAACATGTTTCACTTTAAAAACTCGTTGTTTCATCCCGTCAATGGGATTAATTTTCAATTAATTTTTTCCAATTATGTGATTATAATTTTGAAAAATTGATTACACATATGAAATCAGAAAAAATTATAATTTGTAGTCAGTTCATATTAATTTTTTACCAAAAATATTAGTGAAAAAAATTAAAATTAATTATAGCGATTAAGGTAAAAACGAGTTTAGTTAGTGGTTAAACTCTAACTTAAGGGAAACAATAAAATAGACACATGTACAAAAGAAATTGTATGGCTATATTTCTACCATATCATTTATTTTTTCTAAAATTAACCATTATTTGAGGAACATGATGTGTGGGAGACCTCCCAGTAGTGTTTACCTTTTTATATTTACAAAAAAGTGTCACCCCTCCTCCACTCTAAAAGGGAACTCAACCCATCACTTCCTCACAAATCTAAAGCACTTTATCTTGGACAAAACATACCCTAACATCCTTCCAAAATACCTCCCTTCATACTAGAGGCCTCACTTTAGGAATAAACCAACCAATGGAATTCCTTTGGTGAAACCAAAAGGAGTTACCCAAAGAAGATGTAACATCCTTCCACAAGCACTTTTGATTTATTTCTTTCTTCACCCCATAAATTATTAATATATAAAGATTATATAATAACCTAATTATAATAAATATAGTAGGATTATTTTTAAGGGTTTTACCTACACACACACACGTCCATCAAATGTGATATGCCATCATCATTCATGTGTACGGTGGGACTAATGCCTCTCAAACTGATGTTGTTCGTTCTTCCATCACCACCATTAAAGGTTGGAAATAATGATAAACTTAATATTTTTATATGATATATATATATATATATATATAATTTTTATTATATATTTATGATTATGAAATTATTATATAACACATACCTTCATGCTTTCCATTTTTTGGGAATATGATAACTTCATTTGTGGACGTGTGGACTCTGCATCCTCAAAGCGATGTGATTAATTCACTATTTATATGGAATGTATTAAGGATGAGTTTAATAATAATATATACTATTTATGAAATGATAATTATAAAATAATTATAATATATATTTCTATATATATATATATCATTTACTTCTTTTTCTTTAATAATACAATAAGAAAATGGAAATAACTTTCATGCGTACGTACGGCCTACCGTCTACATGAATGGTGTATTTCATTCCTAATATAGATATTTTATAGTTTATTATAAATACATATATAATGAATATATATGATATTTATATCATGGTTTAAACTATTTAAATAAGGAAATCATGAACTATTTAATAACACTAAGAATAACAAGGAAAACACATTTTAAAAACAAAGCGGTTATTACCCGACACAAAACTTTAACACTGAATTGTTAATAGAAGGGTAATATAAAGTTATAAGTGAATCCTATATGGTATTATATAAAAAATATGGTTCTATAATATATTTACTATAAACTTATATTTATTATAGAAGAGGTTTGGATGAGTACGACGAGAGTCAAGACAAAATGTAATGGTTTTCTCATCTCACTTTTATTTCTGTGAGATATATGTTATATTCACCACTTATTATTGATGTGATCAGTATATACTTTACATGAATGTATTATATCTCTCTAAAAATTAAATTTATTTTTTAAATATCCATTTTATGACCTATATTTGATTGGGATTATTGTTCAAAAGTTATAGTATCAGTAAAGTAATTTTGTCTCAATTTGTCTTATTTTTGATACATGCTATGTAATGAACCTATGTTATTTTACAAGGTGTATATACTAACCTTTTTCATGTTTTATCATTAATATCATTATTTTCACCAAATTTTAAGCTTTTACTTATGTCATTATCTGATGGGTATCATGGTTCGATGATACAAAAGTGGTATGAGTTTGTGGGTACAATATCATTGTTTTCTAGATTACAGATGATTATGCTTCCATTTGTGAAATATTATGATCCATACCACAATAAATATATTCAATTTTATACTCCTATAATTTTTTACAATATATTTATGTTTTGGTACCATTTTTACACTATTTGTAACTTAGGATAATTAAGAAAAATGTTTTTATGAAATTTCAACTTCATATCTCTCTTATATAGAAACTCTATGTTCTTTAAAAACCATGTTTTCTAAAAATTTCTTAAAAAATGTTATACTATTATTATATGATATTTAAAATATATTTTTACCCATTTTTAACTTTTTTGCAAAATGTTTGAAAAATAATAATCTCCTTGTTGTTTTCCAATCAAGGAACTTTTCAAAACTTTTTATAGTAAAAAAGTATTGTTCCAAGTGTAAAAATTTTTCTACCATCATGGCTATAATCTCATTGAAGCTTCCTTTGGAAGTATAGAAGATTATTTTTTTTGGAAATTTTTTTCCCAAATATTGTTAATTTGTTTTCAACTTGATTTTCAAAGAAGAAGGTTTTAATAAACATTTTATGTTTAAAAAGTGTTTTAAATGATTATCAAGATTACTTTATATGTTTTCAAAGATAATGGTTTCTGAAATGTTTTCAAGATTCCTTTATATATTTTCAAGGAAAATGTTCTTGAAAATATTTTCAAGCTTATTTTATAAGTTCTCTAGGAAAAAGGTTTTAAAAATGTTTTCAATCTTCCCTTATAAGTTTTGAAGGAAAAAGTTTTTCAAATTGTTTTCAATATTATTTTATATGTTTTCAATGAAAAAGGTTTTCAAAACGTTTTCAAGCTTGATTTATAAATTTTCAAAGAAAAATGTTTTCAATTTTTCATCAAGCTTCCTTTATAAGATTTCAATAAAAACGTTTTTCAAAAAGTTTTCTATATTCCTTTATAAGTTCTCAAGGTTATTTTCAAGGAAAATGTTTTTAAAAATGTTTTATGTTTTAAATGGAATTTGTTTCAAAGAAGTAAGGATATTTTCTTAAAGAATTTTTTTTAAATATTTCTCAAAATTATGTTCAATATAAGATAACATACGTTGGTGTTACTAAAACCTTAATGGTGATATTATCCAAGGGTTATATTCATATTGTTTCTTTTAATGTTTTTTTTGATGGAATGATATTTATAAAACGTGTTTATATTTCATGGGTTATTCTTTGATGAAATGATTATGAAACCTGTATCTTTTCCAAAGGTTATGATATGGTGGCATATTTATAATAACCATTTAATTTCAGGGGTTATGATATGATTTTTTATGATCTTTTCTCAAACATATATGTGATTTCATTATGATATAGGTGGGAACTATATCTTCCTCTAATGCATTGGGTAAAGATTTACATCTAATGAGATAGACATGGATGGAATGGGGAGTGAACTCAGTTTAATAAAGGATTTTTCCTACTAAGATGGTCTTGGGAGTGAACTTTAACTACTAAGATGGTCTTGTTAGGTAACTATAAATACCAAGATTTCTTTTGGAGTGAATCCATTCCACTAAGATAGTCTTGGAATTAATCTTGAACTAATATGGAAATAAATTTTATATGTTTATGTATCTTCCAAAATTCCATAAATTATTCCTATGTTATGATTTCATGGATTGTGCTCCTAATTATATTATGATTCATGTATTATGAACTGGAAATATTTATTCTATGAGTCTTGTATATAAACTTTGATAGGCAGGGTATGATCTTCAAATTCTATTATCATGTTATCACTCCCTTATTCTCATGTTATGTATAATGATCTTCCTTATTTACCCTTTCTGAATATCTGATCTCACTCTTTCATATGTTTCATTTCCCTAGGTTATGAAGAAAGGTTTTCTGTAGTATTACTAAATGGAAAGATATTTATGGGATATATTGAAGAAGTTTCACCAAATTAGAACAATGTCTTCCATGTTTCCAAAGAAACTAAACTATTACCGTCCTTAGGAATGAACTTTTGGATGAGGTTTTTTAGATTAAAGTATTATCTCACTATATGAGGATTTACGCATATTGGATAACATGTTCTAGCCATATTGTTATATTGTTAATTAAAGATAGATGGAATGAACTATAATTCTATTTAAGGATATCTTGATCATTTAAATCTTTAGGTATAGAAAATTCACCTTCATTTCTTAGAATAATAGTTGAAGTGGAAATTGAGAATGGCGCAACCCAAGGGTGAGATTGTTCTTAAGAAATGGAATGAAATCAAGTAAGTACTTTTTCTGGTGAAAATTAATAAACTTTAGGATAATGGTCTTGAAATAAAATTTTGTCCTGCTATCATCATTTTTAATGATATCAACGACCGTTTTCAATCCTCTTTAGGTTATGGATTTGTGATTGTTAACTTTCTCCTAACGTTGTTCCCTATTAATTTCCATCAAAACTTGATAGTTTTATTTATCTTATATTTATATTATTTAACTTTACACTTATTTTATACTATGTGTAAACCAAGTTATGAGTGACTTTGGGTAACTATTATGTGTCTAACATTCCCTTTTTAAAGGAAGTTTTAATATTCATTTTTATGATTTGGGTTTCTAGGAAAGGATATTTTAAGTATTAAACCTTCGATAACCTAGATGAATTTTGAGGGAGAAATTAATTTTAAGTGGGGTAGAGAGTAACAATCGAAAATTTTATGAAATATTTTTTCAAATTAATTTATTCTTTCCAATATTCGTTATTTCCGGAAACACTGAATATAACTTGTGTTATATGAATGATCCAAGTTTTTCTTGATTTATACGAAATTAAAAGATGATATTGCACTGCACACAACACATATATTATATTGTGGTATACAGAAAACTTGGGTTATCTTGTGTTATACACAATTGCACGTTCATTTGATAGCTTGTGTTACATGCAAGACTAAGTTTTACCAAACTATAATGTACCATTAATAATATTATTAAAATATTATTATAGTTTTCACCTAGTTGTTGGAATAGAGGTTATGAAGAATATTAATAAAATTATGAAAATATGGTTTACACATGTATATAATAATAATTATTTGGTGAACAATTAACTAAAAATGAAAATAAAACCCTTATGAAAATATAGAAAATCTTTTTTTGGAAAACTATATTTTGGCAATCCAACAGGTTTTACGTCAATAAATTAATTAAAAAAAATTTTATAAATGATTTTGAGGATATATATATATATATATATTACTATTTAAACTACTTAACTCTTGTAATATGTGTTTTCTAGAGAAGAGATTAAAATAATTCTAATTTTAGGAATAAAAAGATGTATTTCTCTAAAAGGTAATTTTACCGCCATTTAATGGCGCACTAATTTTAAATCTAATTTCTGAAAATTTTATAACTTTTATTTGAAAAAATATACTTATTTTTTTTAAATCTTAAAATCAAAATTTACTTTGTATTATTTTTTTATTTTTCTGAAAAGATTCATTTTTTGATGAATAGTGAAAAATTCTGAATTTTAATTGAAAACTATCTTTTCATCTAATTTATTTTTATATTAAATTATATTTAAATATGGTTTTAAAGAATAATTTTTTCAATATTAAAAAAATTAATCCAATTTAGTTCATTGTAATGAATTTCCCATTGAAATAAGATATAAAAACATTTCGATCTTTTAAACCATTTTCGCTATAGAAACCTGTCGTTTCATCCTGTCAAAATGATAAATTTCAAATTTATTTTTTATACTTATGTGATTATAATTTTTAAAATGGATTATTTATTTTGGAATCATAATAACCTATAATTTAAAGTAAGTTCAACTTAATTTTTTACCAAAAATAATAGTGAAAATAATTAAAATTAATTACATCGATTAAGGTAAAAATGAGTTTACTTACTGGGTAAAATTTAAATTAAAGGAAAAAATAAACTAGAAACATATAAAAAATAATGTTTATGGATATATTTAGTCCATATACTTCATTTTATATGAAATGAATCATTATTGGAGGCACATGATATAAGGGAGACCTTCCAATAGTGTTTACCTTTTTATATTTACAAGAACGTCACTCCTCCACTATAAAAGGGCACTCAACCCCCTCACATCCTCACAACTCTAAATCAATTTGGATAAAAAAACTACTTAAATATCCTTCTTACATCCTTACCTTCATCCTACAGTCCTAAATTTTGGAAAAAATTCAACAAAGGAATCCCTTTGGTGAGACCAAAACCGTGTTACCCGAAGATTATGTAACATCCTTCCACAAGTACTTTTGTTTTATTTATTTCTACACTCCCTAAATTATTCATATTTCAAGATTATATAATAATCTAAAAATAATAAATATACTAAGATTTTTTTTTATTTTTATGTCCTCTACCTACACTCACACACACTCTCATTAAATGGGATACAAAATCATCGTTCGTGTGTACGGCGGACTACCACTTCACAAAATGATGCAATTTCTTCTTCCATTAACACCTTTAAAGGTTAGTAATAATGATATAATTATTTTTTTATATGATAGATATGATATTTATAATTTCATTATACTTATAGAATTATTATATAACACATACCTTCATGCTTTACATTTTGTGGGAGTATGATAACTTCGTTTGTTGATGTGTGAACTACTGCCTCCACAAAACATTGTGATTCGTTCATGATTTACAAAGAATATATTATGGATGAGTTTAATAAAAACATGTGTTATATATTAAATTATAATTATACTATAATTATACTTTATATATATATATATATCATTTAATTTTCTTCCTTTAAAAATACGATAAGAAAATGGAAACAACGTTCATGGGTATATATAACCTACAATCTCCACGAATGTTGTATTTCATTTCCAATTTTTATATTTTATATATTATTATAAATATATATATATATATAAAATAAATATATATTATATTTTTATCATTTTTTACATTTTGGAAATAATTAAATAATTATATAAGAAATAGGACTAAGCATAACAAGTCACAACACGTACAAAAAACAAAACGATTATTACCCGGAACACAAATTTAATAATTAATTATTAGTAAACAGGTAATATAAAGCCATAAGTGAATCATATATGGTATTAAATAAATAAATATTGTTACTTAATATATTTATTTTAAACTTATATTTATTATACATGAGGTTTTAATGAGTATGAGGAGAGTCAAGAAATAAGGTAAGGGTTTTCTCATCTCACTTTTATTTCTGTCAGATATTTTCAATATTCCCCAATTATTCTTATTGTGTGGTGTATATACTACCCATTAATATATTATATAACTATTGTAATTAAATTTATGGGTATTTACATATCCATTTTAGTATATCGATTTCATGGGGCTTATGGTCCAAAATTTACCAAATCGGTAAAGTAATTTTGTCTCAATTTTCCTTCTTTGAGATACATGTTATGTTATTCACCTATGTTCTTTTACAGGGTGTATACAATGAAATTTGAAATGTTTTATATTTAATATTGTTATTTTAATTATATTTTAATCTTTTATTTATGTCATTATCTCATACTAATTATGATTCAACGTTACTGAAGTGGTAAGAGTTTATTACTACAATCTCATCGTTATTGGGGTTGTATATTGTTATTATTCCATTGATGAAATATTATGATCTATCTCTCAAAAAATATCATGAAATTTATTATCCTATGGTTATTCATGAGATAATAATGTATTGGTACCATTTTACACTCTTTTCTACATAATATATTTAAGAAATTTGTTGAATAAAATATGAATTTATCACTATCTTAGATCAGAAATCTATGTTCTTTCAAAACCATGATTTATAAAAATTTCTTAAAAAATGTTCAACTATTATACAATGATCCTAAAAATTAATTTAAACTAATGTTTTATATTTCAAAAAATTATTTAAAAAAAATATTCTTTTCATTTTCCGATTGATGAAATTTTATAAAACATTTACACTCAAAAATAAATATTCAGCATGTACGGATTTACCTACCTTCATGATTGTCATCTATTTGAAGATTCCTTTGAAAGTTTATAAGATGTTTTTTAATATATTTTTCCAAATATTCTGAAAATTCATCGTTTATAATTTGGTTTTCAAAGAAAAAGTTTTTCAAAAAGGTTTTATGTTTAAAAAGTGTTTTAACTGATTCTAAAGCATCCTCTATAAGTTTTGAAAGAAAAAGGTTTCCAAAAGGATTTCATGATTCCGTTATAATTTTCAAGGAAATAGGATTTAAAAAAAATTAAAGTGTATTTTATAAAGTTTAAAGTTTTTTTTTTCAAAATGTTTTCAAACATACTTTATTAGTTTTTAAAGAATAAGGTTTTCAAAATGTTTTCAATATTCACCTATAAGTTTTCAAAGAGAAAGGGTTTAAAAATGTTTTCATTATTCCTTTATAAGTTTTCATCGAAAAAGGTTTTCAAAATTTTTTCAATATTATATTATAAGTTTTAAAAAAAAAATGTTTTTAGAATTTTTTGAAGATTCCTTTATAAGTTTCCAATGAAAAAGTTTTTGAAAAAGTTTTCAATATTCCTTTATAAATTTTCAAGGAAAATTTCCTTCAAATTGTTTTCATTATTATATTATAATTTTTCAAGGTTATCTTATAAGAAAATGGTTTTCAAAATTTTATTTTTTTGAAAAATTATTTTTTCAAAGAAGAAAGGAAATTTTCATCAAGAATTTATTTTAAAAGATTTCTTAAAATTATGTTCTATCTAAGATGGAATCCATTGGTGTTACACTCATTCCATACTAGGGATATTATCCAAAGGTTACATTCATATTATTTATATGAATGGTTTATAATTTATGGCATGATATTTATGAAAACTATTTCTCTTTCATGGGTCAAATTATTTTGAAACCCACTTCTTTTCATGGGTTATGCTTTGATGGAATGATTATGAAACCTGTCAATTTTACATAGGTTATGATATTATTATGTGTTTATGATTCCTATTTCACTTCATGGGTTATGATATTATTATTTAATATATTTTGGAAAACGTATATATGATTTCATTATGATATGGTTGAGACCTATATCTGCATCCAATGCATTGGGTAAAGATTTATATCTTATGAGATAGAAATAACTGGAACTAGAAGTGAACCCAGTTCAGTAAAGTAATTTTTATGCTAGGATTATCATGGTAGTTAACCTTTACTACTAAGATGGTCATGTGAGTGAACCATGACTATAAAATTGGTTTTGGGAGTGAACCGATTCCACTAATATGGCCCTATCATTAACCTTTGACTACTATAAAAATAATTTTTATATGCTTATGTGTGTGCCACAATTCCATAACTTATTATTATGTTATGCTATCAAGTCTTATGCTCCAGATTCTTTTATGATTCATTACCTACTAACTTCCAATATTTATTACATGACTCATGTATATGATCTTCGATATGCAAGGTATGATCTTCAAATGTTATTCTCATATTTTCATACCCTAATGCTCACGTTATACTTACGTATCTCCCTTGTATACCCTTACTGAGTGTATGTACTCACCCTTTATTATGCTTCCTTTACCAAGGTCATAAATAAAGGATTTAATTATTAGTACTAAATGAGAATATATTTAAGGAATATTTTAAAGATCTTTCACCAAATTAGAAGAATGTGTTCCATGTTTCCAAAGACACTAAACTATTACATTCCTCAGGCATATAATTTTGTAATGTGATGAATATTCATCTAAAATAATGTAATATCTAGGGATTTTATGAAAGGTTCACTATAATATTTATCATATATATTCATTAAATATACCCTTATTATCATCCATGTAAATGGAAATGAATAAAGAATCATATCGCTACATGGAGGTGGTAGTCCATAAGTATGCATGAGTGACATTATCTTTTTCTAAAAGAATTGGAAGGTAAGAAGGTATATGTATTATAATAATTCTAGAATAATATTTATTTAATCAATATTATATATATTATTTATTTACATCATTATAATCATTGATGTAAAATGGTTATGAAAAATGAATTATACCGCTATGTGGAGATGAGAAGCCGTACATACAAATAAGCTATGATTTTTTCTTTTTATAGGATGGAAAAGAGGTGGAAAATTAATATACCATAATAATAAAACATTTTAGTATATTTATTATAATGTATTCATAATTTTATAATGGGTAAAATATTTTTTGATGAAGTAGAAGAAGAAATAAATTTGGAAGAGTTAGTAAAGATGATTACCTCTTCTTCGGTAGACTTCCTTTAGATCCCATATTGAGGGACCAATGGTTGGTATTTTGGAAAGAAAATAACCTCTAGAAATTTTATAAGTATGTTTATAATAGAAATGGTTTGGGTATGGTTCAGATAGTTTTCTCAATGTGGTTTAAATAAAAAAATAAGTGGTGTGCTTTTATAAGCCAATGGAGGTTCATTCTTATAATTTCCTAATGTATTAAATTAATTTAAATTATTACTCATGTCAAAATGAATAAAAATTGATATAATTTAAATTTAAGATGATTATTATTATAAATAATCTCATACAATTAAAATTATAGACTTTTTGGATTTATTTTTTCCCTTATCTTTTAGATTTAATTCCATGTTGACCCTTTTACTAAGTGGTGGGGGATCCACCTTTTTTATTGAAACACAGAAAGACCTCTCTCTTTTCTCTAGGTAGATGATCTTATTAAATGGAATTTTATGAATAGGGGAATAATGTTCAAATAAGTATTACCTGATGATCCAAAATGCCCTAAGAGGGCCCATCAGATGACCGAAGTCACCTGCTTGCATCTGTCGACTCTCAAGCCTCCCACCCCATACCAACAATCCACCCAAATCCCTGCTATGGTCATATTCCCTAGATCATAGATTGTCCTATATCATTGTATTTTTCATTCATTCATAGTCATTCTATAGCTGATTTCATCCATCCAACCCTACCCCTACATCTGTTATCCACCTTCGATCATCGATCATCCGCCACCCCCACATCAGTTGTCTTTCCTCATTCACCGACCATTCTCTCCCAGCTACGTCTATCATATTCCTAGAGAATTCATTTACAATGCTGTATTAGTGGCCTTAAAACACCACCCCATGCTATAGATAGTAGTCTATATGCATGAGGGAAGAATAACCACCACCCCCAATATCGGATGAAAATATGTTTGGGTGGTATTTTGATCAATGCGCCCAATGATATGGGGTCATGGCTATGTATTGCTTAGTCATGGGGCCATCCTCCCCCATTAAACCTCATGATAATTACCAAAATATTAAATTTTTCTACACATTAATATTGAATATTTTTATCATAAGATAAAAATGACCCATAAATGGGCCATGGTAAAAGTTCTCAACATATAGAATTCATTCGCTGAATAAAAGTTTTTTATGAATTTTAAATAATTTAATAAAATATTTTTTTAATAAATATAATTTTAAGAAAATTTTGGAAGAATTAATTTAATTTTAATTTTAAAAAATAAATACATATTTCCATTCAAAATATAATAATTTAACACATCCCTAATATGTTATAATTATCTATAAAATACATGAGACACAACAATTCATCCAAATTGTATTACTTTTAATAGTTTTTTTAAAATAATTTATTTTAATTTTCTATTAATTGAATAAATATCATTTCATCATTGTATATGAATTTAATATTTTTATTAAAGCTATAAAATTTAGAAATAAACCCCTGTAATCCTGTATAAAGAACACCCAGGTTGAAAACCAAGTAGGGGTAATTTCTTGAGCTACTGTAGTAGCACTATAGTTGGGGGTACTATAACAACACTATAGAAGTACTGTAGAAATGAAAGAAATTAAGTAGCAATATCATTATAGTATTGGTTGGTACTGCAACATGTACCATTGCATTGATGGTACTATAGTTGGTATTGTTGCATCTCTGGTACTGTAGCGGTACTATTCACCAAAGGGGCCTTTGTACTAGAAAATGGGCTTTTGGGCCGAAACTCAAGGATTTCAAGCCCCAAGGAATTATGTACATGTTCATTGGACACTTTTTCTTGGGCATAAGGTTAATGTAATGGGTCTTCCTCTACACAGATAGAAATTTATATCACTTTGATAATAAATAGAGGTTTTCCCAAAAATAATAATATAAATGTCATTATCAATGTCAAATGGGACCAAAATGCCATATATTAGAATTTGGGATGGTTGTGGCCAAAATAAACCAATAAAATTAAATAAATGAAAGTGTTGTGTCGATTTTTATTACTTTATTAACTTATTTTTAACATTAATTACTCGATTCCCCCTTTATCGATGTGATAAATTTTACCACAGTAACAATTCTTGATGATTAAAAGTAAGAAGAAAATATTAACCAAATTTGAACCACCTAATTAAATATATGATATCAATTTTTATAGATTCATTTTATTAAAGTATCATCAAGTAATTTTAATATAAATGCATAAAATGCATTAGAAATAGTTTTTTAGAAAAAGGTTTTTTAAGCATAAAAATTAATTTATATCAAAATCAGGAAAAGTTTCGATTAAAATTATATTATTCTAAATTGAATTCACCATTGGTAAATTTAATAAAAATACAAAATATAATTTTAATTTTAAATTACTAGATTTAATGAAAATATTTGGTAGTATTGAAAAAATCCTAATTTTTTTCATTATTTGCTAAGAAATCAATAATTTTAGAAAAAACATAAAATTTCACCTCAAGTTAATTTTGATATGCTGAGTTAAAAAATAAAGTTTATTTTTTTAAATAAATTTTCAAAAAGTGGAAAAAATCAATTATATTAACTACTCTTAAAAATAAAAAAAACTTATTTTTGAAAAAAATGTATTATAAAAAATAAAGTGTCCACTAAAAATAGAGTGATTAATATCTTGGAATTAATCAAAACATTTTTATTGAGTAGGATTTTTATTGATGTTTTTTAATGTGGTTATTCTTATTCATACCCATCAATTTAATGGCTATTTTATATAGTCATATTTAAATAATAATAATATTTCATGTTTTGTTTAAGCTCAATGTTTTGTGTTGTTTATGCTATTTTACATAGTGTTCTTTTAAAATCTCAAGTGTTATATATTATGAGAAACGTCATTTTTATTCAAAATAAGATATAGTTTTTCAAATACTACATGTTTTATGACATAATATTGATGTTATAATGACTTAGTAAATATTTATTTGGTCATAAAATCCCAAGATAAATTTAATAATATAAATGGAAAATTTAAAATAAATAAAAATAATATAAGAACATAAAAATTTATTTTTAAAGTGTAAAAGTTTAAAGTGTACCTTTAAAAAATGATTTTTTCAATTCTCTCCTTTCATATTGATTAAAATAATAAATTAAAATTATACAGTATTTGAGTGTCCTAAAATAATTTCATTTTGTTCAAATATATTTAATAATGTCGATAATATTACTATTGAAAGTTTTACCTTTGATATGATAATTTATTAATTATTATAACTTAAAATAACCCTCTCCTCTAGTATGAACAACCCGTATCCATACCCATGGAAAAGTACTTAACGTACACCTTCCAAATAAAAATATATACCAAAATATCATTTATTACCCCTCTTATAATCCTTAGGGATTCTTTTAGTAAAACAACTCGAAGAATTCCTAGAGTTTAGTTTCATAGAAAAGAAGAAACATCGAGAAGATGGTAAAGTTTCATCAACCTTTCTTCTCATTTTCAACTTCTCTTACTCTTTGAATCTCTTAATTTAAATATTAAATATTAAATGATTAATTGAATATTATTTTAACATTATATTAATGAAGTTAAACTATTACAATTATTATATTTATAGCATAGTCTACGACATACTTCGGTTCCTTATATTTTGAAAATGTCTCATCAATGGTCTGTTAACCGACTATGAGGATATTTCCAATACCACCTCCATCGATGTATAATATTAATTATATATAATATAAAAATATTTAATAACATTAATTCAAATATTTTGGAAATTATTTTATGTATGTATAAATTAACTTGAACAAAAAATTTAAAATCCAAAAAAATATGGGATACTTTAATGAAATTTTAACATCAAAACAATTCATGTTTAACAAAGGGTTTTATAAAATAGAATCCAATAATTATAATGGATCATTGGTAAAATAAATTAATAAAATTCACATATGGTTTCATGTATTAACAAATAATATTTTATTATAAAGAAGGTGTAAATGAGAAGAAACATAATAAGATTTAGGATAAGGGGGTTCTTAAGCCCAACTCTATTTATTTTGGGTTATCGTCACTTTCACGTTATTTTTAGTATATATATATATAATTTACATAATATATCATTTAAATATTATTTCAGTTTTCTTTATGGGGATATACATGTTTCAACCTTGTCAAAATTATTTATAATACAATTTCAAAGACTCTTATAATTTTTTTTCCAAAACACATATTTGACTCCTCTTGAGTTGTTTCTTCTTCAATGAACTACAATATTTTATACCAAAATATGATCAAACTAATTCATTTGGGAACCAAAAATTATATTACATAAAGTATGATATATTAAATCCTAATGAAACCAATTTATTTCAATGGGTTTATTTCATGACTATGTTTGTTATATGTTCTCTTTCCTAGTTGCATTCGTAGTTATGATGATTTTATAATGTGATAAGTGGTAAAAAATTAATATCCCCCAATTCATTGGATTAGGTGATATATCTCATGATATTATGTGTATTATGTGTGAACATGATGAAATATTTATACACAATTATGATTTTATGATTTATGCACAAATGTTACGCGTGAACATGGTGCTAGAATTATTTGCAACTATGTGTGGTATTTCACCATTATGTTATGATGTTTCATTATTATACATATTATATATTCCATTCCTTTTAAAAATTATTTCTCCATGATTATGATTTTGATCCTATGCTTATAATATGATGACAATGATAATGCTCACCCGTGTACTATTGATTCGTGTCTCTTATTCCTCCCATGTTATTCCTCATTTTACAAGCATTTTAACTTGAAACTTTCTTTGATGTATTTACTCATGTATTTACCGGTAATAAGGACACCGTGAGATATTTTATGAGGATAAATAATAAGGATTTAAATTATGTTTAATTTTTATTATGGAGAAGTAATTTATGAACCTAATTTTCCAATGATACAAATCTTTTGATTCTGGAATGTATTATCATTATGTTATTTATCTTAAAAATTACATAATAGTCATGTAAGAAAAATTTGAGTCATTTTAGTTGATATTAGATCTAGTTTTAGTTAATTTGTGAATTAGTACAAGAAAATATTAGTGAAAACCTTAGTGATTAGTTCGAGTTTCAAGGGAAACATCCTGATGATTTGGTAAGTTATAAGAGCATATGTTTTCTATGTGATGAAATCCTTGTCTGTATACTATAAGTGGATGTGGCTCTAGAATAAATGTACCTTGGTGTAATAAACCTGAATGTGATCACTGGGTATTAGGATGATTTGTACCTGGTTCATGTAAAAGAGGACTTTCTGCACACCTGGTTTGAAACTTCTGGGGGAGATTCCTCGATAAATCACAAGCTCTACACAATCCATTATGAAGGATATATAGATAAAGTAATTATTTATTTTAATTTATTTATGCACAAAAATAAATTATTTTTTCTTAATGGAATTATTATTTTTTCAAACCTTTTATATTTTATAAAAGTATTGGAACTAATAGAAACCATAACAAAAACCAGTGCTAGGGACAATGAAAAAATTATTCAAATGAGATAGAATTAGAAGGTCTTAAAATATGAGACTGAATATATCATAAATTAAAAGGAAATTTTCATGAGGTTTGAAAGATATGCCTTAGGTTTTCTTATCAAGATGAATATCTAAATATATAGATCCATTAGTAGTTTAAAACCACTAATCCAAAAGGCTCTAGATATCTGTGACATTGGGAATTATGAAGAAGTAGTTCATTGTGAACTCAAAGTAGAGATGGAGTTTGTAGAATAATGCCTTGGACGTGGATATAATAACATAAAAAAGGGTTTTCTAGCTAGTGAATTGAATGATAAGGGGTAAAGATGTTCCAATTACCACATTCCAAATATATTGAAAGAAAAATCATGGGAATTTACTAAAAGGGATGCTAAAATACTTTAAGTTTGAGAGAGAAGTACTCCAATATCATAAATGTCAAAGGGAATTAAAAAAGAAAACAAATATGAGAGAAAAATTATGGAACCTCCAAATACAATACCCATGGTTCAGTTATTCAATTGTAAGAATAAAGTGAACTATGTAATAGATTTCACGAAAGTATGGGTCCCTTAGGGTAATTAATGTTAAAACGACCAATGATAAGGGATAAATAGAAATATTATTCCTTCATTACCACTAAAGTGTAGCATAAAAAATGAATTTAAAAAGGTTTACTTCCTACTCACTCAAGAATAGAAACATTATTATTTTATTTTTTTCCCCTCATTCCTTTATATCCTATAAGTTTTCCGGATCTATTTAATCACAACCCTAATTTGTTTAAGTAACAATATCTATAAAAACAACCAGTGGTGTGATCAATGAAACTTAGGTGTTGGATGCTTTTCTTTTTAACTTTCATGGGAAGATACTTCTAGTGAATCTCGTAATACATACCTCAGTATAATTTGACACTATACTAGACTTAGATTAGCTATTGTTATATAAATCTCAAATCAACTATTAGGAATAAGAAATATCATTCCATATCCTGAACCATCCCTTGAACCTGTATAAATTCAAGGAAGATCATGTATGTCCTTTGGAAAATACATAAATGGTGTGGGTGTTGATACCTAGTGAAGAATAAAATATTTCCCTAATGGTTGTGTAAGAGGAAAGAAATAATGTTAAATAAATTTCCACTTTTAGGGATAATATTAATTAATTTTTCGAAGAGTCACTTGGAATTCCCAAAGATTGTGCGGTAGAGTTATCAATAGAACTTAAAATTGGAACCACTCATATCTTCAAAATTCCCTACAGGATGTCCCTAATTAAACTGGAGGAGTAAAATAAGTAGCTTCAAGTGAATTTGGAAAAGGGTTTCACACATCTAATGAATTACCTTGGGGTGTCATGGTGCTATTTTTCAATAAAACGGATGGATATTTATAGTTTTTCATCAATTATTAATAGATTAATAATATCCCCAAATTGAAAAGGTATGTCTATCCAAGGATTGATGACTTGTTTGATTGAATATGAGGATATTAGTACTGCTCAATGGTATATGCTTTTTCTAGAAATCATCAGTAAATAGTTAATAACAAATATATTAAAAATATATATTTATATACTAGATACGGGCACTATGAGTTCATAGTTATTCCATTTGGACTTACTAATTAGCTAAAAATATTTATGGACTTGTTTAATAGAGTCTTTAGAAACTACCATGAAAATTTTATGGTAGGATTTATTGACAACATTCTCATTTACTCCAAGAGTAAGTAGGAACATGAAGGTCATCAAAGTATTGTGTTCACAATATTATAAAAGGATAATTTGTATTATTTGTTCATAAAAAGTGAATTTTTGATATAGAAAGTTAGATTCTTTAAGAATGTGATCAATGTGAGGTTATTTTATAAGACCCCTCAAAGATAATGGAAATTGAGGAATGCGATTGAACCTCAAGTGTCATAGAAATATGTAGTTTTCTTGTATTTATAGGGTACTACTTATGATTTGTGAGAAATATATCTTAATTTTATATCCCAGTAACAAAGATAACAGAAAAAGGGGGAAAGTATGTTTGGATAAAAGAATATGAAGAAATATTTAAGGATCTCAAGAAGAGGCTAATTGATGCATCTGTACCCAAACTACCCTGAAATAGAGATAGGTTTGTGATATATAATGATGCTTTAGAAAATGTATTGAGTTGCGTGCTCATTTATAATGATAATGTTATATAATATGCCTTATAAAAATTGAAGATATGTTAGAATAACAACCTAAAACATTTTCTAGAGTTAGCGGTTTTGATCTAAGCTTTAAAGATTTGGAAGAACTACCTCAACGGTGAGAAGTGTGATAGATATTTAGATAACCAGATAATAAATTATATATAATCACATTTAAAGAGATCAACATGCATCAACAAATATGGTTAGAGTGAATGAAGGACTACGATTTCTCTATTCACTACCATCCAAGAAAGGAAAACAAGGTAGATGATGCTCTCAACATAAAAGAAACTTATACAATATTCATGGAATGTATTGAGATGGACCCTATCTTAATGTATATACAATAGATGGATCTAGAAATCATAAAAATAGGGAAGGTGTCCAAATAGTCCCAAATTATTGCCTAACCATCTATCAAAGAGAAGATAAAGGAGGTATAAAGGGATGAAGTGGAGCTTTAAAAAAATGTGAAATATAAAAAGGAAGGGAAGCTTCACGAATTCCACATCGATGAAGATGGTTTCATTTGGTTTGGAATATGAATTTTGGTTCCTTTATAACCTAATATAAAGATATAGCTACTCGATAATGCACATAACTCATCTTTCTCCATCCATCTTGGATATTCGACACCACTTCTTTTAGGACAACATGAAGGAGAGTGTTGAGTACACATCAAAGAGATTGGTATATTAGCATGTTAAAGTTGGATGACAAGAGTCCTTGAGGGTGTGTAATGATTTCCCATACCTATATGAAAATGGGAGAACATCACTATAGATGTTTTAATGGGTCACCTATAGATATCCAATTGAAGAAATGTGGTATGGGTTACGGTGGACTGAATCACAAAGATTACCCACTTCATTTCTTTCTGGGAATATTTCTCACTTGATAAGAATTCCATTATACACATAAAGGAACGAGTGAGTATATATGGGGAACCAATTTCAAACATATCTGATCAGGATATAAGATTCATTTCAAAATTCTAGATAAGTCTCGAACATGATCTGAATACATAATTGCATTTAGTATGGTCTATCACCTCTAAATAGATGGCCAATATGAAAGGAAAATTCAAGAAATAAGGAACATGATGGGGGCTTTCTCAATTTAACTTAAAGGAGCATGGGGTCAATATATCCCAATAGTTTATTTCTCAAACAACAACATCTTTTACATGATTATTCAAATGGATACATGTGAAGCTCTATATGGGAAGCAACCTAGAATAACAACATATTTAGATAATGTTTGTGAATGGAAGATACTTAGACTAGATCTTGTTCATTAAATTAAAAAGAAGTTTCAATCCATCCAAAAACACATGAAACCTTCTCAGAGTTGAAAAAAGGTGTTTTGTTGACAATCATTTAAGGGTTATAATGTTTTATGTTAGAGATAAAATGTTCCATTGATTTTCACCTTGGAAGAGAGTCATGAAGTTTGGAAATAAAGGAAAGATCAACCCAAGGTACATTGTCCCTTTTTAGAACCTTGATCACACATGATAAGTGAACTATAAACTATAATTTATACCAAACATGGATCAAATTCTTGATGTGATCCATGTATATCTCCTAAGGAAGTACACAGCTGTCTCTCATAAGTATTTAATTTGGAGTTAGTACAACTAGAGAATGACCTCTCTTATGAGGAGCACTATGTAAAGATATTGAATCATAGAGATAAATTTCCATGAATCGATGCAACTCACCTTGAAAAAGTTCTATGACAAAACCATAAATATGAAAAGGTGACATAGAAACCTAATGAAGTAATCAAACATAAGTACCCACATCTATTATCAAGAAAAAATGTGAGTTGAAATTTCCAAGATGAAATTTATAATGCAGGGAAGAATTTAACAACACAAACTTGATAAATAATATTCATTTCCTAAATAATAATGTTTCATATTATATTATATAGTATTTTACGCATACAACATATAAAAAACTCAAATAACTTTATTTCATTAATGGAGGTGTTTCATTAGTCAACAACTAAACCCATGAAAAGGAAAAATTTTATAATGGGACAGAAAATCGAAAGTATAAAAAGTAGAATAGGAAATTTGGATCATCCCGATATGATGGAATTATTTCCCCATGAGCAACACTATTGAAAAAAACAAAATATTAGTAATCCAATTGAAATTTTAGAAAATGAAAACATATAACCTTGAGAGTAATTATGGTGAATATTTAATAAAGGAATTAAAGGGTATTCATAGGAGGTATATGACCATTGGAATAGTAATACGATCATTAGAACGGTAATGTGACTGTTGGAATAGTAACTTGACTGTTAAGAATAGTAACCTAATTGTTGGAATAATAATTTGACATCAAAATAATAAAACATAATAATATTAATATTTATTATGTGTAATTTAATAAAATATATATTATTTTAATTCGATAAAACAAATATCAAGATTAAAAACTCTAAGATACTATAATCACATTTGTAATAAAATGTATTTTCATGTATTATTTAAAAATAACCATTTTTATGTTAATAATTATAATTAATTATGTTTAAAAATTATTTTAATAAAATTAAAGTTATTTTTAGAATTATCACATCAAAATTTCACAAGGTTTAATTTTTGATAATTTTCTAGGCAACTTAAATTTTTATGTGAATAGTAAAAAATATAGTTTTTCTAATATACCATTTTTTATAAAATAATAACAATATAATAATGAATTAATAAATATTAAATTGTAAATTTCAACCCAAAATCATTTTAATAAAATAAATGGGTCATTTAAAAATAATAAACATAATTTTCAAACCTAAAAAGTAATTAGAAGTCTAAAAGTCTAAACTATCCCTTTAAATAAATATCTCTTTTCATTTTTATTCTTTCCTATTTAATAAACTAATAAATTACATTTATAAGGTATTTAAAATTCCTTAAATCATGTTATTTGATTCAAATATATTTCATAATTTCAAAAAAATAATATTGTATTGTTAACCTTGGATATGATAAATTATTAATTATTATAACTTAAAATACTACTCTCCTTAAGTATAAATCCCCCTCTCCCTCCGCTTGGAAAACCACTTCACTTCCACTTAAAAAATAAAAATATATACCCAAATACACTCTATTAATCCCTATATAATCATTATAATCATTTTGGAGTAAACCAACTCTAGGAATTCAAGGATTTTAGATTCATATAAAAGAAACAACACCGAGAAGAGAGTATGGTTTCACTTACTTTTCTTCTCATTTTCATCCCCCTTCCTCTTTGACTCCATTCCTTTCAAAAAAAATATTCTATGATTAATTTATTTGTATTTCAAAATTAAATTAATGATTTTAACCTACTGTAATTATTATATTTATGAAATATTATATGTCATACTTCTGTTTCTCTTCTATTGATAATGTCCCTTTAACGGTTGGTTAACCACCAATAAGGACATTTCAAACCCTCTACTTATCACCACCTTCAAGGATTGTTACTTTTAATTATATGTAATATATAAATATTTAATAAATTTTTTAATATTTAGGAATTAATTTCACTTATGTATAAATTACCTTGAACAAAAATAGAGAAATTTAAACATGATGTGATAATTTAATGAAAACAGGAAATAAAAAATTTCACATTTAACAAATAGTATTATAAAATAGAATCCAATAGTTATAATGGATAAATAGTGAAAAAATTAATATAATTGAATTCTAGTTTCATGTGTTATAAAATATAATTTTATTATACAGTAGGTGTAAAGGAGATGAAACATAACTACATTTATGGTAAGCAGATCATCGAACCCAACTCTCTTTTTTTGGGTTATCTCCACTTTCACATTATTATGGGTATGGATATATCTCTAATGTCTTTAATATTCCCTTTCAATATTCTTTTACTTTTTTTTCTTGGTATATACATGTTTCTACCTTTCAAAATGATTTCTTATCCAATTTTATTGATTTTTCAAAAAGAATTTATTTTTCAAAAACATATATTTGAATCCACTTGAGTTGTTTCTTCTTTAAAGAACTATCATGACCTGACCCTTTGGGGTCCAGCTAGTTAAAAAAAGACAGAGACACCAAAAGGTCAACTTCTATAGGCCAGTGGCTAGTGACCAACACCAAGTAGTCATATGACACACATGAGAGGTCTTTTCCTAAGGTACATGTACTCATGAAAAAATCCCAAAATACCCACACAATACTAAAATGTAAGTATAAATGACACAAAATTCATGTATACATCTATATCCCACAATAGAGTATGAAAAAAATTTAGAAAATATAAAGTAGAAAATATAGGACCACCAATGTTGTAAAAGAGTCCAAAATTATATAAAGGAGGGGAATACTAAATAATGAACCACCTGGTATGACCCATAGTCTGTATAGATTAATTATGATCCACCTACTCTAGGTCACCCTAATACCATATCAAAGATAATTTCATCTACATATGACCTGACATGTCTGGGTAGAGAATATGTAGGAATGAGTATAACAATACCTAGTAGGCACACCAAAAAAATCCCAAAAAGGAGAAACTGAATGGAAACCATCGAATCAACCCATAAAAAATAGGTTAAAGGAAACCCAATATCATATATACACAAAATAAACATAGCATTTCAAGTATATCAAAACCCCACAAGTAGCCTAGGATTCCACTCGAGCCATCAATGTAACACAAGTTTTGGGGAACCCATTCCAAGAGACTTGATAACATTGATAGAGATCATGTGAGAGGTGATGCTCATTAAGAACTGACATGAAGAAAATGCATTATGGAACACATAAGTTATCAATGCATAGATTGGGGATCTTACATAGGTCCTCTGGGGGATTCCTATAACCCTAACTAGAATAACCCGCCAGGTAGGGGATCATATGCCCATATATGTTCATCCAGATGATTCCTAAAACCCTCACATAGGAAAGAAGATTGGGAATGAGGATCAAATCTGGGACTCAAAAAGAGATTACTTCTCTAATAATCTAATAGGATCATAAAATATGCTTGGAATTGGATTCCAGACTGAACCTTCATGGTGACAGGATAATAAAAAACATTATGAAAAAATAGAACATTCCCACACTGACATGGAAAGAGGGAACACACCCAACTGATGTGGAAGAGGGAAAACACCCAATTGAAATTACACTAGTTTGAGGAGAAAAAGGGCTCAAAACTACCTAAGAGAAAGGGCATGTCATTTACTTGTGAGTCTATGGTGTGTACTCCTAATCTCAAACCTTCCTGTGAAAATGATCGTGTACCTATTCTCATGCCTACGTACACTGGTCATGTCTGTTTTTTCTATTTATTCCATGTATAGTTGTCAAGATCAGGCACCTCTATGTGCCTATGTATCTATGTTGTGCCTATGTACTTGGTCATGTTTGTGCCTACATACCATGGTTGGGGTTTGTTCATGTACATGGCTACATGACCATGTCCTACTACATAGAATGTATTCATAGTATATGGTGTGTATTCTCAAATTTGAATCTTCCATGAATGGGAAGAACACATGTCATGTGATCCTGAAATACACATCGTGTGATCAGGATTTAGGAAAGGAAATTCACTATAATCCTACTAAAACACATGTTTTCCCCCAATTTTTCACAGATCATACCCAAAAGTGTTCTTAATAGTCATAATAAGGATTTAAATTTTTTTAGAAGCATATATCCAAGGATCAAGACACAAAACTCAAAATCATCAAACCTCATGGAGAAAAACCTGAAGCTTTATGTCTAAAGTGATTCCCATAAGTTGTTGCACCACTATTAAGTGTTTATTTTCATCAAGGAAATAGTTTTACAGTGCCTCTCTTCCCCCTTCATTCATATATTGAGCGTACGAAGAGAAATATCCCCTTTTTCCTCACTGTGTGGGGAAAAGTGGGCAGGGTGTGTATTTTTATTCATTTAATTTTTTAATTAATTAAATGAATGATTTCTCACAACAAATAATGCCTTCCACCAAAAACTTGATGCTGACCAACTTTATGTCACACAAAGGGTAAACCCTACTTCCTAAAACCAACCATGGTCTCATATTTCCCATCAAATGTCATGAATTATGGAGAAAACATTTATTCTAAAAATATATGTACACATTATTGGATATATATATTAATATTTTATTATATCAACATCAAGTCTCTTCAGGCCCCAAAATCTAGTTTCTTCTTATCTAATATATCTGAAAATATTCTTTATAAAATTTGTAATTATTATAAGGAAAAAATAGTGTCACTGAATTCTCCCCACCTTATAGATTTTCATCCAAAAAAGTTCCTACTCAAATAAGTGTGGGTAATGATCTCACATCTGGTTATCATGATACCTGGGGCTCTCATGATAATTCCTATGATTCCATCTGACACAAACTAGGGGAATCAATATCCCATAATGGACCCACTTTTTTATATCCTTGATATCTATCAGTTACACCACAAAGGTAGCCACATCCATGATGTCAAACTCACCCTAGTCGATCAGATGTAATGAGTCATGAACATGCCTCCTCAGCTATGACACGTGGAATGCTTCATGTATCCAATCTAACTGTAGTGGTAAGGCCAAGTGGTATACCACCTACACATCCATACAAAATATCAAAAAAGGGCCAGTGAATCATGGAGATTACTTTCCACGCACATTAATATTTACACTCCTTGACAAGGTGAGATGTTTAGGAACACATGGACTCCATTTTTGAACTCTAAAGGCCTCCATCACCAATATGCATAAGACTTATAATGGCTCTAGGTATTCTTCATCTTCTCTTGGATGATCCGCACCTTCTTCTTTTTTCACTCGCACCAACTCTGGTCTCATTAGTGCTGACTCTCTTTGTTCAGTATAGAAATATGATGAATTGTAGGGTCTCCCATACAAGGCGTAGAATAGTTACATACTGATTATACAATGGTAACTATTATTTTATAAAAACTCTCCCAAGGATAGGTGATCCTCTAAATATAGACAAATCCCAACATACAAGCTCGAAGCATGTCCTCCAGAACATAAATAGTCCACTCTGTCTGGATCTCAGTCTGAGGGTGGAAAGATAAACTCAAAAATAACTGAGTCCCAAAGGCCTCATGCAATCCTCTCTATAATCATGACATGAATCGATCATAATGGTCAGAAATGATCATAGTGGTAACCCCATGATGCTGGAAATTATTTTATATGAAAAGGTTTATTAATCCCTCCATTGAACACTATTCTCAAATGGCTAGTAAGTGGGACAGTTTAGTGATCCAGTCAATAATCACTCAGACAAAATAATTTCCTATATACAACCATGGAATCCCAAGAATTAATTCCATGGATATACAATCCCACTTCCACTTTGGAACCTCAAGGGGTTAGGAAAAACTAATTAGAACGTGGTTCATACCTTTCACCTGCTGATAAGTGATGCATTGAGAGACAAACTATACTATAGACTTTTTAATTCTTGGCCACTAGAACTGACATTGAAGGTTATAGTATATCTTATCCGCTCTTGGATGTACATCTAAGTGGTATGTATTGAAATCCCTTAGTACCTCTTCTTGAAAAATCACTGGTACCATCGTCTTCCCTAAAAAAAGGATGATGTTCTCCCCACCTTCAAAAAATCCATTAGGAGCATATCTAGTGAATATATGTGTATACAATGACTCACAGTCAGTATCTCCAAGATGAGCCTCCCTAACACACTGAAGAAGATAAGGTGAAACAACCATCGATTGGAGGTAATCCATATCATCCTCTTCTACTAAGGACAACTATAAGGAGGCTAACATCTTGAGTTCTTTTCTCAAAAATAGTGAACAAGATCTCTTATTGATAGAATATGCCACCACATTTCCCTTCTTAGGAGTTCTGAATATCTCAAATTAATAATCTTAGAGGAACTCTAGCCATATCCTCTATCTATCAAGTTAATATATTTCTATCATAATATATTCTTGATACCTTTATAATCAGAATAGATGATAAAATGCTCACCTATAAGATATTTTCACCACATATTCACGATGAATACCACTACCGCTAGATCTAGATAAAGGGTCACATAGTTCTACTCAAGATGCCTTAATGATCTATACCCCTAGGAAATCACTACCTATCTATCCATCATAAAACTTCTGATACTAGCTTCAGAGGCATCGTTGAAAACTATATATTCAACACCATCTTTTGGAATCCTAATGGTGGGGTATCTCGTCAACCATCATCACAACTCCAGAAAATTCTATAGGCACATCTCTACCAACACAAAAGGATTCCCCTTTTGGGTCAAAGTAGTCAATATTTCCATGATTCTAGAGAAATTTAGCACAAACCTTTTATAGGATCCTACAAACCCAAGGAAAATTCACACCATAGTCATTCTCTTGGGTGGTTCCCAAGATAATACCGCCTCAACATTTTTTGGATCCACTATTACTAACTATTCCGAGACACCATGTACTGTAATGTGGACTTATTGAATCCATAACTGAAACATAGAGAGCTTACTATAAATATGTTTCATGGAAGTACATACAGAACATCCCCAAGTTTCTCTAATACTCCTCCTCTGATGTCATGTACACCAATATATCATTGATGAATACCAATAAAAACAGGTCTAAGAATGGATTAATGATCCATTTTATGAGTCCCATAAACACTTTTTGTTGATTTTTCATACCAAGCGGCATCACCAAGTACCCATAATGACCGTAGAGACACCATAATTTCATAATTTGCCTCAACCAGACCAGAGGTCAATCTTTGAGAACCAATTTTCCCATATTATCTGGTCAAAGAGGACATCAATTCTTGGAAGTTGATACTTATTCTTGATGTTCACCTAATTCAAGTATTAGTAACCCACACATAAACTCAAGCTATCATCAGCCACCCTATAACACATTTCCGTGGATGCTTAGGGTGACACATTTTGTCTAATGAAGCCCTTCAATTTCAAATCCTCTAACTAAAAATTTACCTCAAAAATATCTATGGGAGATATCCAATATGTTTTCACGCATATAAAGGCCATAAATGGGTGAAATTCTATGAATAATTCAATCTCACTATGGGGAGGTAATCCCAGAACGTCTTCATGGAATATGTCCTCAGAATCTTCCAACATGGAAGGTAGATGGTAGATTATAAAATCTATCATGCTAGGGGTAATACTAGAAAATATATGAATGATTATCTATATCCTCCTATACACAAGAACAACCTACTCTTCTTGAACTTCCATCCCACCAATGAAGTAAAACACCATCCCATCAGTGCGGATTCACTGCATCGACCACCTGTAATAGTAAATCTGTGAATAAACTATGGATATCCAATAAATACCCAAGTTGAAATCATAGGGCCCCATCACTACTACAAAAATATCCTAAAGGAAGCTCTCTCCTCTCAGAGTTAGTTCACACTGTCAACAAAAGTGGGTGATTGGTTAATCTCCCCCATTAGGATTATTCAACCATAAGGGTCAAGCCATAGGATTAATTGGAATATATAGATCTCAGACAAGGGATATGTAAATAAATTAATGAATTACACATGTGTATATCAATATAATAGATATAGTATAAAAGACAAATATCATACATCAAATAATCCCTAGATCCTCTATGTCAAAGGCATCCACCACCAATATATTCCCTCTTCCTTGAGCTCCAGCTCTTTCATCCTATAAGAGACCACTTGGGGGTGGCAGTGGTAATAACTCAAGCTTTCGGACACCACAATCTACTCTCCTAGCTCTTATGTCATGTTTGTCACCCTGTGAACCTCCCTGATCAATCTTTTGTATCTTCCTAGGTGACCCATTGACTCTATCTCTATATTCCATAGGATGGATGGGAAAATTTTAACATTGCTAAATAGAACTATACTCTGAAAAGATACTCAAAGTATACCCAATTGAACATCATCTCATAATTAATATAGGTCACCAGACCACACCTTCGTCCTAAGGATCCATAAAAAAGGCTTTCTGCTAGGACTACCATCTTATTGGGAGGTTCCTAAAAAGGAGGAAAACTTGTGCAACTGTATCAAGTGATTCCTTTACTGCCTAAGGGTCAATATAACCCTAAAACTTGAGGGGTCACTAACATTGAAATTAATGAAGTGTTATTAGCCTATGAACATCATATATTGGTAAAAACAGAGATACATGTTGCTCAATGGGTGCTGGAAAGTCCGAAAAACCACTTGAAGGCACCACAATCGACACATGTCCCAGTACTGAAGCATCATCACTAGGAAGATCATCATCCTGATCCTACCATGTAACCTTGGGTGGATGTTGACATGGGAAAATCATGAAATAAAAGATATTCACCATAATCAAAGAGTATATTTATGGAGTTAACTCAAGGAAATAAAAACAACAAACTAGTAATATATGATGAATATACTAAAGTTTTCCCTACAACCAGTGTCTATATGTACTATGTCAACAAGTATGTGATCAGAGTCATGGTGTGGGGATACATCGACTTCCACACCAAGATTGGGTCCCTTTTCTTGAAAGATGAACTTGAAACACTTTAACATTGTTTCCCTAGTTCTCAAACCAAACATCATAGATAGAAAATCTCTAAACATTGGTCCTAATATAGAACTGGCTACTATGATACCACTACATCATGACCTAATCCAATGAGGCCTACCTTTCTAACAATTAATCGATAGTGACAGACCAATCCCACCTCCATTAGCCCAAGCGATGGTAACTAGATCTAAGTATGCATATCACACACATGGGATGCCTTTTCCTAAGGTACTTTCACTCATGAACACATCCCTAAATACCCATAAAATGATTAAAATTAAATAAAATTGAAATAAAATTCATGAATTCATATATATCCCATAAAAAATATGACCAAACATCAAAAACATATTAGTCCAAATAAAATCCCACTAAAGATGTAAAATAGTACAGCCTGAGAAGAATGAGGGGACTGCTCCCTACTTGCTCTTAGTTTACCTAGGAAATCATCATATATTATGTTGTCTTTATACTAAATGATATGTGGGGGAAGATACCATGTAGGGGTGAGTATAACAATACCAAGTAGCCGCACCAAAAAAATAAAAAAAAGTAAAAACTAAAAGGAAACCTTTTGCACATCCTACAAGAAATATGGTAAAGGAAACCCAATATTGGATATAAACAAATAGACATTGAGTCTCAAGTATTTCATAACCCTACAATCTTTATAGGATACATTTTGAGGCTTCATGGTAAGGCTCTTTTGGGATAACTCCCTACACGAGCCTTCCTAACACTGATGGATCTCATTCAAAAGTTCATGATCATTGGGATTCTCCATGAATAATATGCACGATAGAACTTATAATATCTTGATACAATTATTGGGGATCCTACATAGGGTATCTGAGGGATTCCAAGAACCCTAACTGAAATAAACCGCTAGTTAGGGGATCATGTACTAGTGTATGTTGGTCATAACGAGTCCAAAAAACCTTTCCTAGGGAATAAGAAGGGGGATAAAGATCATATATGGGCCTCAAATAGGGATAAATTCTCTAATAATTTAAAGATATATTTATCTAATACCCTAATTGGATGCCACATTTTACCCTCATGGTGAATGACTGAAAAAAATCATTTCCAAACAAAAATGAACACACCCACACTAACCTAGAAAGAGGAAACACACCCCACTTAAATGGAAGGGGGAATGAACCCCATTGAAATTCTACTATTATGTGGAGGATAGGGGATACAAACTACCATAGTGAAAGTACACATCATGTACTTGGGAGTACACAACATCTACTCCATAACCTGGACAAGCTCATGTACCTACTCATGTACCTCCTCCCATGGAATATACACTATCCATGCCTGTGTAATATAGTTGTGCTATGTATAGTGGCCATGCCATGGTACCAGGATATGCTCATGTATCCAAGCCATGACTGTGTACCTGGCTATATTTTTTTCCATGTACCTTTTTTTCTATTGACCATGCACTCGGTTGAATTTCTATGTCTTACTACACAATGTGTATTCATTGTACATGTTGTTTCATATCAAATATGAATCTTCCCCAAACTATAATATCACATGGTGTGTTCTGTTGAACTAAACATTGTGTGATAGGAATTTATGAATGGAAATTCTATGTGATCCCCTCAAAACACCAGTTTTTCCCCCAATTACGCACAGATCGACCCCTAGAGGGTCCTTAAAAGTCATAATAAAGATTAAAAACTTTAAATAGGAGCATATGTAGGTATTGGGACTCAAGACTAAAAATATTCCTACCTATTGGAGAAAAATCTGAAGCTTAGGGTCCAGTGTGATTCTATGAAGCTGATGCACCCCGATCCAATCTAAATTACTGTCAAGGAGGGAGTCCAGCGGCGCTTCTATTTCTCTATGATTTGTCTGTCAACCATGGGTGGAGAAAACTACCCTTTATAAACTATATGTATGATAGAAGAAGTTCAGGAGATTATTTATATTCATTTAATTATTTAATTAATTAAATGAATTATTTCTCTTTCCCGCCAATGCCTTCTACTAAATTCCTAATATCGACCAATTTTAGGTCGCACCTTGGGTAAATATCAGATCTCAAAAACAACTATAGTCATAGATTTACTAACTAAGGTACCGAATAATGGAAAAATAAATTATTATAAGAATATGTGCATGGATGAATTGATATATATTAATATTTTAATATACCAACATTGAGTCTCTCCAAGCCCAGAAATCTCACATTATCACAGTGCCGGAAAAAAGAATATTCTTTATAAAATTCCAAAGTCTTATAAAAAAACTAAGATGTCATAAGAACAATTTTAGTTTATTCCAAAATATCGTGTCATGTATTCATTTTGGGATCCTTAAGGGTTATTTCATGAATTAATATATATGAAAACCTTATGAAACACATTCATTTATATGGTTTAATTTCATGAATATGATTATTATAATGTCTCTGTCCATGTGGCATGTCTGATTATTAACATTTTATGCTATAATGGGTGGGAATGACATTTAATAACTCTAAAATGAATTGGGAAATGTGATATATCTCATGATATATTTTTTATTATTCATGAAAATGATGCTATATTTTTTCATAATTATGATGTTGTGATTTATACACATATTTTATTTGTGAAAATAATTTTTGATACGTTCATAACTATGTGTGGTATTTTACCATTATGTTATAATATTTCATTATTATGCATATGATTCATTAAATGAATTTTTAAAAATTACTCCCATATTATATTGATGATGAACCTATGCTTATGATATGATGATGATGATTATGATCACCCAAATATTATTTATTTATTTCTCATATTCCACCCATGTTATTCCTCCCCTTACTAGGATTTTAGATCACTAATTTTTTGATGTATATCCTCTGGTGATTACCTATACTAAAAATATTTTGAGAGATTTTAGGAGGATATAGAAGATGGATTTAAATAATGTTTATGTTTTATTACATAAAATTTTTTTATGCCCTAAATTTTCCAAATATACTGAACCTTTTGACTCTAAAATGAATTTCCATTATGTTATTTATCTTAAAAATTCCATAATAATTATGTAAAAAAAATTGTGCCATTATAGTTATTATTAGATCTTGGTATAATCAATTTGAAAATTAGGAATAGAAAATTTTAATGAATACCTTAGTGATTATTACAAGTATTATGGGAAAAATCCTAAAGTTATGGTAAAGTTTAAGATAATGTGTTTTCCAAACAATGAAATACATTTATGGATACTAAAAGTGGATGTGGGTCTAGAAGATATGTAGCTAGGGTAATGACCCTAAATGTGTTTATTTGATATTAACTTATCTTGTACCTGGTGTATGAAAAAGAGACTATGTGACACACATGGTTTTCCATTCCTGGAGGATATTATTTGGTTAATCAAATGCTCTATACAAACCATTATAATATATATAACTAAATCAACTATTTCTTTTAATGCTAGAAAGGATTAAAGTTTATGATACCTGATGTGTCATTTGTGAAAAAAGTAATACTAAACATATGGATCCCATAATATATGACTTTAGAATTGTTTTTAAAAAAAGTAAATTATTTATTCTTTATTAACATTTATTTTTTTCAACCCTTTTCTATTTTAATAAATGGTGGGAACCAGGAGAAACTAGACCAAAAACCCATGCGAGGGACAATGTAATAATTTTCCAAATAACATTACAAATGAAATTAGAGGTGTATTTTAAAACTTCATGGACATGATTTATCGTCTATCTATGGCTTTGAACAATAACTTGAACCTTGTGGAATGTTCACCTTCAGAGAAGAAGGAACAACTATTCAATGAGTCCTTTATGCACCAACGACCACCAATATTTAGTAGATTATTTTGTCCACTAATGAGGAAATAATTGATTAACTTAATGAAACTTATCTTTTCTTTTCTCCATCATTATATGGATAATGTTACTCTATTAATCTATCATTCATATAGAGTGGTTTATCAATACTAGGGGTGGATAAAGAATAATAATCTAAATTATGAAATTGAAGGAATGGTCTAAAAACACTTCAAGAATTTAATTCTTAAAAATTATTTCCCTCAAAATCATCAAACACATTTGGAGTGATAATTCATAGATCTTAAGAAAAATGTGTGTGAATCTGTTAGGGATTAAGTGGAAAATTTCATAAGGCATGTAATTTACAATGCATGTTTTGTTATCAACAATGATAGAAAAATAAATAGATTCTTTTTTGGTTTAAAACCACACATATGAAAGGATATAGCTATCCAAGACTATTATATTTATGATGAAGTAGTTCCCTATGCTCTCAAAGTATAGATAGAGTTTAGATAATGGATCCATGGATATGAAGATATGAAGAGAAGAAAGGATTTTCAAGATGGAGAATCGAATGAAAATGGGGGAAAGAAGATCCAACCACCCACATTCCAAAGATGTGGAAATAAGCATCATGATAGTTTCCACAAATGGGTGAGAAAATTTTTTAAGTAAAATATAGAAGGATACCAGGCTTAGGAATATTGAAGGGACATGAAGATGATGAAAAAAATAATGGATGAAAGGAAGGTAGCTCCCAATGCACCACCTAAGGTTCAATGATTTAACTATAAGGAGAAAGTTATCTATGTAAACCAGTGCACTAAACCACAAGTCATTGATGGTAATTAATGCCTATAACCACCAATGTTCAGGGAGTATGGAACATTTTATGCCATCACCACTATTAAAGTGGTGCATATAAATGAAGTCATACGAGTTATACATTCTATTCACTCATTAATGGAAATTTTTTTATTTAATTATGGCTCTACACAAGCCTTTATACCCTTAAAGTTTGATAGAAATGTTTAATTACAACCCTTATAATTTTTAGTATAGATATCAATAAAAACATGTAGTGTTGTGATCAATACAACCCAAGTGTTGGAATATTCTCCTATTAGCATATAAGGGAATATTCTTCCATAAAATCTTATAATAATTCCCTTAGTTAAATATAACACTATACTAGGCATAGATGGGATCACATTATATAGAGATTAAATCAAATATTTGGAAAAGTAAATCTATTCTGATATCTTGAACCATCACATACTCCTGTAAAAATGCAAGGAAGAATATGAATCTCCTTGGGAAAATCACTCATTATTGTGGGTTTTTATACCGAGTGAAGAAAAAAATCATTCCTAAATAGTTGTTTCAAAAGAAAGAATAAAACTTGAGAAAATTTCCACTGTATATACTAATGTATTTACAAAATAATTTCTTATACATTCTCCAGATCATGAAGTATGATTCCCAATATAACTCCTACCTAGAGCCACCGCTTTCTCCAATATTCCCTATAGGATATCCTGAATTATACTAGAGGAGTTAAATAAACAGTTATAAGAGCATTTGGATAAAGGATTCATACACCCTCGTGAATCATCTTAGGCTATATCAGTGTTCTTTATCTTGAAAATTGATGGATATAGGAATCGGTACATCAATTTACAATATCTCAATAAGATCACCATGAAGAACAAGTATCTCCATCATAGGATTCGTTACTAATTCATTCAGCTATGAGGATCTCATTACTTATCAAAGTTATATCTTTGTTTTTGATATCATTAGATAATATTGAATTAAGAATATATTTGTAAGATTAATTTCTATATGAGATATAGAAACTATGAGTTCATATAGATTCTATTTGGATTTAAAAATTCTAAAAAAATCATTATGGACTTTATGAATAGATTCTTTTTAGAATACCTCAAAAAAATTATGGTAATATTTATTAACTAAATTCTCATTTACTCAAAGTGAAATTTTTCACTTGAAGAGAATCAAAGGATTTTTCTAGAAACATTAAGAATGGAAAAGGTATATGCTAAGTTCAAAAAATGAAACATTTTGATGTATAAAGTCACATTATTCAAGTATGCGAACATAAATGACGGAATTACAGTGGAACCCTCAAAGACAATGTCAATTGGGGATTGGCCTAGACCCTAATGTGTCCCAAAAAATCTATAGTTTTCTTGGATTTGCTGGGTAGTACTATTGATTTGTGGGAAAGTTTTCATGATTATATTTTTCACTAAAAAAGTTAACATAGAAAGGGATATGGTATGTATAGAAAGAATAATGTGAGGAAATATTTAAAGAGCTCAATAAGAGTCTAATCACTACACATGTACTCACACTACCATGAAGTGGAGAAGAAGTTTTGATATATTATGATGATTCAAACAATTACTTGGGTTGTGTGCTCATGTAAAATGACAAAGTGATGGAACATTCCACATGATAGTTGAAGATCCATAATAATAACTACTCGATGCATGATCTAGAGTCAGTAGTTGTGATCCTCACTTTAAATATTTTGCAAAATTACCTTTATAGTAAGAAGTGTGACATATATAAATATTACAAGAGTCAAAAGTATATATTCACAAAGAAATATCTCAATGTGCATCAATGAATATGGTTATACCAGATTAGAGACTATGATTTATCTATTAAATACCATCTAGAAAGGTGATAAAGGTATCTGATTCTATTTGTAGAAAATAACTACCTACAATATATATGATACATATTAGAAAGAACCTATCTACATGGATATTCAAAGAATTGATCTATAAATCTTAACAATAGGGAAGATATCCTACTTGGACAAATTTTTTTCCCAACTATCCATCAAAGACAAGATCAAGGATGAATAAAAGGATGATTTAGAGCTTTAAAAAAAGGTCAAAGTAGTAAAGTAAGGGAAGATTCATGAAATACATATTGATAAAGATGGTTTTATTCATTTTATAACTATTATTGGGGTGTGATCATAAACTAAGATAAATAAATATCTATTGGATAATTCACATAGCTCATATTTCTCTATCCATCTTGGATATACCAAGATATACTGAAATCTATGACAATACTTATGGTGGGAAATCATAAACAAGGATATTTTCAAGTAAAAAAGGACATTTTGGGTATGTCATCAAGTTAAATGATATAAATATAAGTCTAACAAGAAAACGAAACCACTTCCCATACCCACATATAATTGGGAGAGTATCTCCATCGACTTTGTCATGGGACTCCCGAATACATCAAAAGGAACCAATGTGATATGGGTTGTGGTAGACTGAGTCACAAAGACTAACCACTTCATTACCATTTAGGAATATTTCTCACTTGAAAAACCTACCAAGATATATATAAAAGAAGTGACGAGGATCCAGGGAGAATTTTTTTGATCATATTTCATCATGATCGAAGGTTCTATTATAAATTATTGAAAGTTATCCAACATTATCTGAATATTGAATTGAATTTCAGCATGGCCTATCACACCCAAACTAATGGCCAGTCTGGAAGGATCATTCAGACAATCAAGTACATGCTAAAGGATTTATCAATGAAATTTAAAGGAGGAAAGGATCAATATCTCCCATTAGTTAAGTTATCAAACAATACTAACATCTACTTGAGTATTCCAATGTCTCTATATGAAGATCTATATAGGAAGTGATAAAGAACCCCATCTTATTGGGATAAAGTTTTTGAACAAAATCTAATTTGACTAGATCTTGTGCAATAAATGACAGATAAGGTTCAATACATCCAAAAGTATATATAATATACAAAATTTTAGAAAAATATATTTGATGAAAACCATAAAAGGGTCCTTGAGTCCTAAGTTATAAAAAAAGAGTTACTTTGAATATCACTACGGAATAGGGTTTTGCAGCTTGAAAATAAAGGAACTCTCATCCCTAGGTATATTGGCCCCTTTGATATCCATGATCATAAAGGAGTAGTGGCATATCACCTAGCATTTCCATTAAACACGGATCAAGTTTAGGATGTGCCCATATCTATCTCCTAAGGAATTACATAACCAATCCATCCCATGTACTAAATCTGGAGGTGGTAAAACTAGAGCATGACCTCTCTTATGTGGAGAAACCAGTGAAGTTCTTAGACCATATAAATAAAGTTCTAGGAAACAAGATAACTCTCCATGTAATTTTTTTAGTGGAACCATAAATATGAAGAGGCGACATGGGAACCTGAGGAAAAAATGAAATATATGTTCCCTAATCTATAATCAACTGAGAATATCAGTTGATATTTAGGGGTTGAAATTTATAAATGGGGAATAATGTAATTAACAAAACTTTATAAATAATATTCATTTGTTGAAAAAATGTGGGTTATATTATATTTTATATTATTATACACATACAACACATAGAGAATCCAAACACACTTTATTTCAATAATGGATAACATTACATTAGTCAATAATTAAACCCATGAAATTGAAAAATATTATAATTAGATAAAAAATAGAATATTTAAAATGTGGGATGGGAAAATTTGGATCATTATAATTTGTTAGTTTCATCACCCCCGTGAACAATACTACAGAAAGGAAACAAAATATTAGTAAACCAATCGACATTTTAAAAAAAATGTAGAACCTTGAGAGGAATTGATGTGAATTTTTAACTAATTAATTAAATGGTATTTATAAGAGGTAATATGACTGTTGGAATAGTAATGTGTCCATTGAAATAGTAATGTGACCATTAGAATAGAAAATAAACCATTATGAATAGTAATTTGACCTAAAAATAATGAAATTTACAATAAATAATATTTATAATGAGTAATTTAATTATATATAAATATTATAATTCAATAAAATAAATATCAAGATTAAAAATTCTAAGAAACAATAAGAAAATTTTTAATGAACTGTATTTTATTATATTTCTTAAAAATCCAAAATTTTTATGTTGATAATTAAAATTACCTATGTTAGAAAATTATTTCAATAAAATAAATTTAATTGTTTATAATCAATTGGTTGAAATTTCCCATGGGTGAATTTTTGATAATTTTCAAAGAAATGTTAATATTTATGTGAATAGTAAAAATACGGTTTTTCAAATACCACATGTTTTATGGACCGATATAGATATAATAATGACTAAATAAATATTAAACTGGTTATATAGACTCAAAATAAACTTAATATGATAAATGAGTGATTTAAAAAAAATTAACCATAATTTACAAACCTAAAAAAGTAATTTCCAATGTCTAAAATTCTAAAGTATCCCTTTAAATAATGTTTTTTTTTCATTTATCAACTTTTTTATTGATTAAAATAATAAATTAGAATTATAAAGTGATTTAAAGTCCAAAAATCAAGTTATTTTATTCAAATATATTTCATAGTTTCAAAAATACTAATATTGAATGTTTTACCTTGGATATGATAATTTTTTAATTATTATAACTTAAAAACCTCCCTCTCCTTAAGTATAAACACCTCACTCCGTCCCCTTGTAAATCCACTTCAATTCCAATTAACAATGAAAAATATTGAACCAAATACCATACATTAATCCACTTATCATTCTTAAGGATTTTCTAAAGAAAACCAGCACCCATAATTCATGAACTTTAGTGTCATAGAAAAGAAGAAACACCGAGAAGATAGTAAGTTTTCATCAACTTTTCTTCTCATTTTATTCCTCTTCATCTTTGTATCTATTTATTTCAAATAAAAATATTACAAGATTAATTTATTATTATGTTAACACTATATTAATTATATTATGCTACTATAATTTTTATATTTATGAAATATTTTATTTTATACTTCTCTACCTCATCTTTTGAAAATGTCTCGTCAACATCCAGTTAACCACCTGCGAGGAAATTGCCGACTCTCTACTTATCACCAACTTAATGTACGGATATTATGAATTATATATAATATATAAAAATATAATTACATATAGTTTATGATTATATGATTTTTGAATTAATTTTATTTTTTTATAAATGACCTTGACCCAAAATAGAGAAATCGAAACATGATGAGATAATTTAATGAAAATATAACATTAAAACATTTCAAATTTAACAAAGTTTCATAACATATAATCCAATAATTATAATGTATAAATAGTTACAATAATAAATATAATTCACTTATAGTTTCATTCATTAACAAACATATTTTTGTCATATAGATTTTGTAAATGGGTTGAAATGTAATAGGATTTATGTTAAGGGGGTTCTCAAAAGAAAATTTATTTTTCTCAGTTATCTCCACTTTTGTATTATTTCAAACATGGACATTTCTATAATGTCCTTAATATGTCCTTTTAAAATTATTTCCATTTTTTCTCTGGATATACATGTTTATACCTTATTGAAATGATATCTAATTGAATTTCAATGTTAAAAAAAATATTTTTCCAAAACACATATTTTACTCCTCTTGAGTTGTTTCTTCTTAAAAAATGATATTTTATGATAGAATAAAATCATTGATATTAATTTGGGAACCCCAAAAGTTATTACATGATGTATAATATATTAAATAATTATGAAAACCATTCATTTACTTTGATTTATTTCATGACTATGATTGTTATATGTTATCTTTCCATGTGGAATGCATGATTATGATAATTTTATGATGTTATTGGTGTGCCCAAAATTTAATATACCTTTAATGAATTGGTTAATGTGATATAATTAATGATATTATATGTATTATGCATAAAAATGATGATGTATTTGTTTACAATTTTGATGTTATGATTTATGAATATATGTTATCTGTGAACAAGATTCTTGGTTTGTTCACAAATATGTGTGGTATTTGACCACTATGTTATTATGCTTCATTATTATGAATGCGAAACATTTTTTTCCTTTTACAAAAAAAATTCACCATTATTATGATGATGATCCTATTATTACTATATGATGATGATGATTATTCTCACCCATTTACTATTGATTCATGTCTTTTATTATTCCCATATTATTCCTCCCCATAATAGGATTTTAGTTTACCCATTTCTTTGATGTATATCCTCAAGTGATTACCTATACTAAAGAGACTATTATATATTCATAGAGGATAAATAATAATAATTTAAATAATGTTTAATTTTTATTATGTACCAATGATATATGAACCTATTTTTTCCAAGATGCTGAGCCTTTTAATTATGGAATGTATTACCATTATGTTATTTATCTTAAAAATTATCTAATAGTAAAATAAGAAGAAGGATGGGTCATTATATCAGATACTCAATAAGGGTAAAAAAAAGTGATAACAATAAAATATCATAATTTATCATAATATGAGAATATGGGTATAATTAATATGTATTAGAACATCATATCCAATAAATAATAGATCATAAATCCTAAGGCATTGCATAATTCTTAGCATAACAAAAGACATGAATCCAAATATTTTATAAAAAATAGTCAAAAAATATGATCCATGAGAGAATAGAATAGGCATAATGATAATCCTAGGAGTATGGTATAAACATAGAAAAAAAATATATCATTGTGAACATAGCTTAACCATAATTTTTTCGACACACAGTTTTGAAAGCATACATTAACTATAATTATACTCATTCATAACATTGTGAGCATAGCTTAGCTATAATTATGCCCTTTAAAAACCTTGTGAGAATATATTATCCATAATTATACCCATGAACAACCTTGTGAGCATAGATCAACCAAAATTTTACCCATACACAACCTTGTGAGAATATTTTAACAACAAATGTACCCATAAACATCCTTGTGAGTATAACTAAACTGCAATTATGCCCAAACACAACCTTGTAATCATATATTAACCTCAATTATACCCACACATAAAAAAAATTATCTAATGACATGTTAAACCTTAACCATTGAATTTTAGGGATACATAGGACCCACTCATCAATCATCCACACAAATATTCCCCACTTGAAATCAATCATTCATTATATCATAACAACACTTTTAAATAGTATCACCAAAATGTACCTGAGGATATTAAATGGTTGATACCCAAAAATTCAATCACCAAAAATGTGTATTTCATAAGAAAATTTAGAGGGTGGTTCCTAAAAAATAACTTCCATGGAAATAATTCCTTTAGAGATTAAAAGGACAATGGAATCAAATAGTTTTTTTTTAACATTTTAATAAAAGGATAAGTTATGGGTAATTTTGAAAAGTCGTTTTTGGAAAGGTAAATTTTGAGAAATTGAAAAGTAGGAATTTTCAAAATCATTATTTCGAAATAAATATCAATTATAAAACCCAAAAATATTTATAAGGGTTTCAAAAAGTAGAAGTGAAAACATTCCAAAAACTTTTACTTTTAAATAAAATATACAATAATGGATCCTTAAAGTTTTAAAAAAGATGATGTGAAAACAAATGAGTTTAAAAAAAATTCAATTATATATCCTTGAAAAGATATATAAAGCTTATAAAAAAATAAATATGGATAGGAAGATCAATCATTTTATTTCTAAAGGATGAAAACCAATTTTAATATTTTTTAAATACCATTGTTTAAAACTCACATTGTAAAAAGAGTAACAAAACTTCCTTTTTAAAATAGGAGAAGGGGAATAAAAAGGTCACATGGTATAACAGATAATTAGGTTTCATAATATAAAGAAGATATTGTTTGGGAAAGGAAAATACAGACAAATAGGTGAAACCGTCATTAATTAGGATGGGATTTATTCTCAAAAATGACGTACATTTGAGAAATAAATTCATTAACGCATAAGTATTGAATTAAAAAGACATTTTACCCAGATAGGAAATAAAAGTACCGTGAAATAAAATCTTTTTGTGGAAGAAACCAATATTGGAAGAATAATTTTAGGGAAAATAATTATCACACAATAAATGGGTTTGAGTAAACAAAAACTCTTAAAATATTGATATCTTTATATTTTTAATCCATTTAAAAGAGAATATGACATGGAACTTTAGATCCCATAAATAAAATGAATCTAGTAAAAAAATTAATAAGGCTATAATTACGCCATATTAAATATATCTTACTTTGCAATAATAAATGTGCCTCAATAAATTGAACTTGAGTAAAATAAACCCTAACCATAGTTCTTGACTTCCACTGATGTACTTGAATCCCATTGAGGACTTGAGTTTTCCCTTGGAGAAATCCATAGAAATGAAAGTAATATGGTAAATTCTTATGAACAGAAGCCAGAGGATATGAAAAATGATTCTAGGGTTAGTAAATTGGGTACATTTTCAAGATTAATTCTAAATTTGTGAGTGTTCTTGAAAGGGTTGCGAGAGGTCTCTTTTATAAGTAGGGAGAATGGAATTTTTGAAAATATTTCATCTTAACATGAAGTGGGAACATTTTCACATGTAAATAATAGAGTAAAATGATAATAAATTATTTTGGGATGATATGAGATCAATAATCCCTCAACCATTCATTTGAAAACATGTTTTTAGGTCCTTTACTCTTATAATTTTCATGATTACCATTTTTTATTTTACCATGGTAACTAATTTATAACTAAGTAATTTACATTTAATGAATATAAATAAAATATAAATTATTAAAAAATCTATTCCTAAATATTAAAAATATGAAATAAATTTTGTTAGATAAAATGTATATCTGAATTAAAAATAAATTTTAATATGAGTACATGTTATGCGTAAAAACCTATTTAAAAAAGTTTATTTTTAATATTAAAATTTATGTGTAGGAAAAAATTAAAAATGCATTATATTTTAATGATATAAATTGGTTTATTATAAAAAATAAAATTTATGTGGATTTTAAATAAATATAAAATAAAATTGTACTAAAATATCATTTAATTAAAATAAAATAAAAAAACATTTTCTTTTACAATAAAATACTACTTAAGTACTGAAAATGTTAAAGAAAGGTTTTATAGATTTAAAATAGTATATGAATTAAATATTTTTACTTCTTAAACACATATTTTATCAATTAAAAGGTTCTATAACCTTCTAGTTCAATCTTATATAATGATAAATTTATAAAATTTACAGTTTTTTAAAAACTGTATTTTTAATATACAAATAAGAATAAACTATTTCAGAAAAAATATGATAATTAATACTTAAATAATTTTTAAATTATAAATTCCAAAAAGATACTAATTTAGCCTCTTTCAAATTATTAAATTAATAAATTTATTTTTAAAATGTAAATATAGAATATAAATAATACTTTTTTTAAAATATCTTTTTTTGAATATTAAGTGTTATTGGTAATATTATATTCCAATTTCTAATTTAATGAATGTTAATATATTGGATCATATATTTTAACATCATATATTTTCATTATAATAATTTAAAACTATTATATTTATATTATTATCAATTTAAATAGTTATTTGAGAGAGAGAAACTCTTTTATTAATATTAATTATTTATCTCCAAAAATAAAATTTTTTAATTGATTATAATCATTTTATTTTCAAAGGTTATTATTATTATTGTAATTTTTTAATAATATTCATATAATATGTCTTGGGTTGTTTTAGTTTGGTTTTGGGTGTAGAATAAGCTACTAACGTTCTATTATAAAAAATAAAAACTAAAATTTCAAGTCGTTACATGTACGTTATACTAAAATGTGTTAGTATATTTATGTTAAATTTGGTTTGTTGGTTATATTGTATATAATTAATGATATGTGGTTTGTTATTTGTTATATTTTTATAAAGTCATCCCATATGTGGGATATAGCTTCTTGGTGCTAATCACCAGCCCCTAGCCTTTTGCAGGCAGTTTTTAGTGGAACACTTGCACTAATTGCTAGCTTAGGATGGGCCTTAGTGGGTCATGTCATGTAAATTACTTAGTTTTTTTACCCATGATTATTTTTAATCATTTATTGACTGAAACATGGTGTTTGGTTATTCATTTTCTTCAATAAAGTATTTTCACTATGTGATTCTACATGATGGGGTTTTGAATCTCTGTATCGTTCCAATATTATCGGATGTCTCCGAAGAGACATGGGGTTTTGAATTCCTTTTAATATTTTATATGATATAGGGTGATCCCCAATATATTCAAATAAGTTATATGATGGATATGAATGTGGTATTTTGGGACCTATTTTGGCATGTGTATTTTATGAGATTTTTTATTTCAGGTTAGATTTTTTGTAGTGAGATTTGGTATAGTATTCATTATTGATATGTGAATTTAGATGATATCTTACGGACATCAAGGATTATAAATCATGTTATATCATATCTTGGGGGACATTTAGTGTAATACAGTCTATTAGTTAAGTTTTGGACAAAATTAAACCTAGGTGGAATTTAGTACTAATTTATAGATTCATTTTTTGATTTTGAAAGCTTTGATTGTTATGTATGCATGATCTCATATTTTGGAATTAGTAAACAGTTGGAATATCCTAATTGGTTTTTATAATCACCATTATATGAAAGCTTTTATAAATATATACTAATGGTCATACAAATTCCATACTTTTATAGGATACCGTGAAGGTTTTTTCTGGGGTTTCCTTTTGCAGAAGTGATTCCATGATGATTGCAGAGGTGTATTTATAGATGGGAATGGATCTGTAGGTTGGGTTTTTTACTCTAGGTCAACATAAATGGACATATATTGAATATTTTTTAAGAAAATTAATTATAATAATTTTTTTTATGAAATTAGATATGATATATTTTTTATTTAAAGGATTTTATGCCACATATCCATGAATTCCCAGTAACATTTCATATTTATTTGTATTTATTATAGTTCTTTTTAGGGTGGAGTTTCATGATAGTAGGTATATTGGGAGAACTCATCTCATTTATGTGTGTCTTCCTAATTAGTGATAGCTATAAGATACTACACAAATGAAGGCGGGACAGGGGAGCAGTGTCCACCTTTTTTTGGATACAAGAAGGGTCCAATTAGGGTTGAGTCATATTAGTTGTATGAAACGATATTGATACATCACTTCCTATAATATCAATTTTTTTTCACATTTTCATATTTTTCATTAAAATATGATTTTATTCCAAACATAAATGAAATTGGATATGATACCACTGAAGGGTTTCTGGGTAATCTAGTACTTTTGTAAATAATAAACCCACAAAAACTTAAACATAAATATAATCTAGGATTGTCTTTGAATAAATAAATAGTGAATAATAAAATTCATAATAATTTGTACGTTTTCCACTATTGATACAGTCTATATCATTGATGCACTTAATGATGACCGCTATGAAATAACCAATAGACCCTTTTTGGAGACCCAAGCTAAATATATCTTTATTTTATATAATTTCAAAAAGTTGAATATTAAATGTCAAAAATAAACTCACAATCCTAAGGCCTAAAGGTTTAATATCGATGATTATTAGATATATCGGAAACTTCTTTTACAAAAATGTAAAAATTTATCCATTATCAAACCACACTAGACTCCCTTGTAGACTCCTCGTAGGTTATACTCATCTACATAAATTTTTTAATGGAAACATAATAAAGGGGTGATCTAAAATGGTTAGCAAGGTAAAACATATCAACATGTCATTAAGGGTTTGATAATAATAATATAAGAAAACATGATCGTGAAAAAAATATCATATTAAAAATAGAATGGAATAAAAATATTTACCAACAAGTAAATATAGAAGGGAATGTAATCTAAAATGAACAAACATGTACCTTGGAATAAGATTATGAGAGAATAATCATGATCCATAAAGAATAAAAATAGTCACATGAAATTAAAATATGGAATGTTATTGAAACATAGAATAAAAATGCATTTTGAAACAAATCATAATCTCATGGAATGATTATATTATGAATAAATCAAATCATTTCCACCCTTTAAGTTGTGAAAAATCCAAGCATGTCTACCCTTTAAGTTGTGAGTAAATCCAAGAAAGTCCATGATCTGAGTTGTAAAAAAATATAACAAATTACACACTTTATTATCTAAAGATTCATAAAATCATAATCAATTCATTTTATAGAGATATAAAATCCCACCCATAATATTACTTGCATATGTGCGCTATAAGCATTAAATCATATATCATATCAAGAAGAATCCAGATAAATAAAACAGATTTCATAACATTATCAAATGGTATCACATAGAACGACTTGAAATTTTGATTGGTTGAAACCAAATGTTCAATCACTAAAAATATGTATTTCATAAGAATATTTTGATGTGATTCAAAAAATATAACTCCAAAGAGATAGACCTTTAAATGATAAAGAGGAAAATGGATGTCTAATCATGAAATGAGATTTCTTTAAAAATAATTTAACATTTTTATAAAAAGATGAATATATGAGTTTCTTTCAAAACTAAAATCCTAAATGGTAACATGAAAACTATAAATAACTGAACATTTATAAATGAAATTTCCGTTTTAAATAAAGGAATTAACTATTAAGAAACAACATTATAGAAAATACATGCACTACATTGGTTATTTTGGACCATTATAAGTCAATATATTTTTAATTAAAAGATTTTTAAGAATAATAACCATTGATAGAATAGTATTTATAGAATTATTGTATAATTATTATATATATATATAGGTATATGATAAATAAAATTGAAATAGAAAAGGGAAACGATAACCTCAAAAAGTAGGATCATACTATATGAAGTTAATTTATCAAAGCTCCTAAAAGATATAGAATCAATGGATTTGACTTTGACCAATCCCATGCCAAGATTCAATAGATAAATCATGAGATATCCCTTTTACTCGAGAATTTAAAGTTAATCGATATGAAAACTCAAACCATATTCATGGAACCACCATGAGAAAATCTGACCATCACTCACCTTACTCTTAGGGAATTCACAAGTGTAATAGAGGGATATGTCTCCAGACCCTAACAGTATGATTTTTTATATTATTTTTTTAATAAAATAATTATTAAATTTTTATTTTATTACATTGTAAAGATTAAATAATCAGTTTTATAAAAATTATATTTTGATTTGATGAAACAAAAAATTTATTTTTAGAAAAGTAAAATTTCAATCAAGAGACTCTTTTTGATATATTGAATGTTTTTTGGATTTTTTTAATAAACTATTATTATTAAGTAAAATTTATTATATATAAATGACAATTTTTTCAAAGTCAAATTTCATATTTATATGGTATAGAAAAATTTTATTGTCAAAAAAACCAAATATTTTTCAATATATAGTGACTTATTATTTAAAAGTTAAAATTATCATATTTAGAAAATTATTTTTAAAAAATAAATTTTATTTTTGAAATGAAAAAGTTGAAATTATCCTAAGCTGAATTTTTTGTAATTTTCTATGGCATTTAAATTTCTGGGTAAAAATTAAAAACAGTATAAATATATGGTATGTATTATGACATCATAACGACCAAAAACTGTTGTAATATGTGTCATAAAAGGTATACATGACCAAATATATTTTTCTAATTTAAAAAATGTGTTTTTGAAGTTATTTTATTAATTTTATAAAACCTTAATGAATACTCCAAAACCTATATTATATTTTAACATTTTAAAATTAATTCATTATAAACATGACTCACCTACTATACTTATGGTTTCCATGTTATGATATACCCCTTTCACTTTCATTAGTCCCTTCTATTAATCAATATGTATCATTGTTATGTTGCCAAAATTTTCCTTCAATTTTCCATGCAAAACAATTGTGTTATGAATTCCCATCCCCATTTCTAGTCAAGGTTGTTCACCTATATATTAAGATCCTTAATATATTGTGGAATTTCATTTATCTATCTCGCACTCCTTAATCGTAGGATTAAAAGTAATGAAACAAATCCTAATGTAGTGTGATCTATGTGGCCTACTTATGCATGTACATAATATGAATGTGACTGGTGGGATGAGAATTATATAGCCCTCCAATGCATTGGATAATGTTTTTGTCTCATGAGACCTTATGTATAGGATTATAGAGTGAACCTTAACTATTATGTGAATATTTCCTCCATGTGATGTTGTATTCACATTTCTCATTGACTTATGTTTACATCATGTTTTATTTTATTCCACATTGATATGTTGCCTTGATGTTATCATGTTATATCATGCCTCATCATTCAAGAATATGATTATCACCACTTTTATGTCCCTTTGATATTCCTATAAACTAACATGTATTAATTTCTTCATGTTATGTTTGGATTATTCCATTACGTGGCTTCATAGCTCACCTCTTTCTGATGTATATCCCCAGGTTATCCTGTGTAGTTTTAGAACTTCCATGAAATATAAGCACATTTATGGAGTCTTTAAAAATGTTATTGTGTTTATTTTGAATGTTTCCATGTTACATACCTAATTACCCAAATACACTAAGCCTAATGATATTCAAGGGTTTTATTAAGTTTATCTTTAATTAATAAATCAAGAAATAATGTGTTTTAAAGATAAGGGTTTTCATAGTTGTTATCATAAGAAAATATAGTTATTTGGTGGGGTGTGGATTAAAAAAATATAGTAAAAGCCTTATGGATGAGACTAAGCATAACAATGAATTCATATATTTTTTTAAACTATAGATAAAGTTTATTCCAAAAAAATAAATCTATATCTGGATGCTACAACTGGATTTGACTATGGCACAGTTGTACTTACAAGTAATAACCCTGAAAAGGTCACATTGAGATGGACTTGATCATCACCCGGTGCATGAAAATGGGTCTTGCTGCACACCATGTTTGAAACTCATGGGGTATATGATTTGGTAAACTCACAAGCTAATTATGAACCATTATTAATAGGAAAAAATGTTATATAATACTTTATGTTAGTAAATAGATCATGGATAACTTATATTGAAACCTAGAAACTAATAGGTTATGGAATACATGTCATTGATGAGTTATCACTTTAATGTTACTAGATTTCAGTTTATGTAATTTATATTTTAAAATTACTCATACCTAATATTCCATTTATTTTTAGTCAATGTTTGAAAATATAATAAATTGAGTCAACAACCAAAGTGAGGGGCAATGTGATGTATTCCTAAATGAGAAGCCCAACCTCATGAGAACAAGAGTTAGGAAATTTGTGACAATACTTTCCCAATTAACTGATGTTTTGAACTAAAACTTTAATTAGAAGGATTTAATGAATCCCCTTAAGAAATAGTAAGTTGTAATTGATACCTTTATATGAAAAAGGCCTATGAATTTTGGTGGATCATCTGATCCAATAATCATGGAAAAATGGATCAACTATATTGAGAAGATCTTCTCCATACTTCAATGCTCTGAGAAAGAGAAGTTCATCATCGATATTTATCATATAAAAGGAGAATCTGATCAATGGTGGACATTGTTAAAAAAATATGAAGCCCAATGAGGAGACAGAGTGATGGAGTAGAAGGAATTGCAGAAAACATTGTTTTATAAATATTTTCATTGCACTCTCTAATTGAAAATGGAGAGGGATTTCCTTAACCTCGAGAAAAAGGAAGATTAATCCCTCATTGTATATGAATCAAACTTCACAAGACTTTCATGATACACCTTTGGATTTTTCATATCACCCATAAGTAAAGTTGAATGCTTCTTTAGTGGGATAAACTTGATTCTATGAAAAACTTTACCAATTCAAGATTTTGATAGCTATGAGTAAATTATCTGATGTTCGATCAAAGTAGAAAAAAATATTAGATAATCTCAGGGGCCTCAAGGATCTGGAGATAAAAAGTGGAGAATATATTTTAATTCTCATTGTGTGGAAAAAATGTCTCATGGGGGAAAGAAATTCCAACATACCACTTTCCAAATGTTTGGGAAGAAGCATCCCATAAATTTCATATAGGGGATGAGGAAATGATTTAGATGCGGAAAGGAAGGGCACAAATAAAGTGATTTCCGTCATGTGGAACCCACCAATGTGTTGGAAGAAAGGAATTATTGAGTCAATACTCATCCTATTGTCCAATGTTTCAACTATAAGGAATACAGAAACATAGAAAAGCAATTCACTATTCCAATGATTGTCAATGATAATTGATGAAAATAACCTCTAAGTCCTTGAGAGAAAGGGTCGGCATATGTCATCAAAATTGTTTCGGTTGATCTCTACAATGAAGTGGTGACTTGTACACTAGTTATTAATTAAACGATAGTGAACGTACTATTTGATTATGGTTCTATGTATTCTATCATATCACACAAGTTTAGTATAACTATTTAAAAAAAGCCACAAACATGGAAGTAGAGCTAACATTGGAAACAACAATTGGGGACATTATTTCATCCCAAGTATATAACTCATCCCATTTCAAACTTTGTGGGATGAATTTACAATAAAATCTTCTGATAAACGGATTAGAAAAAATTTAGGTTATTCTACGTATGTATTGACTTTCCTTAAATAGAGAAAACATAAATTTCTAGGATAAGGAAATCACCCTCTGTATCACTAATCATCCTCTAATTCTATACAAGTTCAAGGAGGAGGATGACTCTTAATTGGTATCATTATCTCAGGCATGGATATTATTTCATCATGATAAGGCGTAACTAGCTCAAATAATTATGAATAAAGAAACTATCATCCTTGATGACATGCCCATTGTAAGGGAATTCTCTGATGTGATTCCCAAAGAAATTACAATGGAAAAAATTGGTATTTGGGATACATTATTTTCAATGAGGTGTCCTCTTATAAAAAATAGTCAATCTAAATGAACTATTTGTGATAAACAAACATTATTTTTCACAAATAACTTTTTATTTTTCGTTATTTACAACAGGAATATATTTTCCTTCGTAAACACTTCCACACAAATGTGTGCCATACAGCAGGAATATTATTTTCAACTAGAATATATTTCTAGTTTCAAATACTCTACTACTGAAATAAAATTTTCAATGAAACCCATAAAAAATATTCCATCACAATTGTTTTAATACTTCCAACACTATTTGTGATGGAACCCATCACGAATAATCGATCGAGCAACATTTCTGATGGATTTCTTTGCAAATAGTTTTATATCACCGCAAAACTTATTTATGGTGAGAACTATTTGTGAGTGGTTCCATCAAAAATAGCCCAACCACAACTAAGTAATTAAATCATAATTAGTAGTAATTAGATTAAATTATTGATAATTATATAAAATTGGCATCAATTAGATAAAATTTGAGGTAATTAAAAAAAATTAGTGAAAATTAGTAAAAATTAGCATTATTTAAATTTAATTAGCAGTAATTAATTGTCATTAGAGGTAAATAGTAAAAAAATGAAACAATTAGTGATAATTAGAAACATTTAGTGATAATTAGAAGAAATTAGAAATAATTAGTAAAAATTATCGGTAATTAGTAAAAATTAATGTTAATTAAAATAGCGGTAATAAGTGGTAATTAGTTAAAAATAGAAATAATTAGTAAAAATTCATGGTAACTAGAAAAAATTAGCTTCAATTTGTGGTAATTAGCAATAATTAGTGGTAACTAGTAATTTTTTTTGGTAACTAGTAAAAAATGGTAACTCGTAAAAATTAGTAGTAACCAGTAAAAAATCGTAACTAGTAAAAATTAGTTACAATTAGTAAAAATTAATAGTAATTAATAGTAATTAGGGGTAACTAGAAAAAAATTAGTAGCAACTAGTAAAAAAACAGTATTCAATAAAAAATTAGTAACTAAGAAAAATTAGAGGTAATTGGCGGTAACTAGTAAAAATTAGTGGCAATTAGTGGTAAGTAGTATAAATTAGTGTTAATTAGCTATAAGTAGTAAAAACTAGTGGTAATTATCGGTAAGTAGAAAAAATTAGCAGTAATTAGCTGTAATTGGTAATAATTATCAGTAATTAGTGGTAAGTGGTAAAAGTTACTGATAGGTAGTAAAAATTAGTAGCAATTAGTGTTAATTAGAAATAATAGCTTTTATTAGAAAAAATTAGCAGTTATTTGTAAAAATTATTGATAATTAGTAATAAATTGCACTAATTTGTAAAAAAATAATTAAAAATAGCGGTAATAAGTAAAAATTAGAGGAAATTAGAAATAGTTAGTAAAAATTAGTAGTAATTAGTAAAAATTAATAAAAAATAGTTAAATATTATTATTGATTAGTAAAAATTAGTAGTAATTAGTAAAAAATAGTGATAAATATTAATAATTAGGTGTAATTAGCTGTTAACCAATAAAAATTAGCAATAATTAGTGATAACTAGTAAAATTTAGTGGTAATTGGCCATAACTATTAAATATTAAATGTAATTAGTAAAACAATAGCATTAATTAGTGTTAATTAGAGGTAATTAGTATAAATTAGCAGTAATTAGTGGTAATTAGTAAATATTAAATGTAATTTGAATGTTTTGAAGATAAATTTCAAAAATTACTATACAACCTTTCTATTCACTATTTTTTTTATTTTGTAATAATTTCTAACATTTAGTAATATTTATAATTAATCTGCAATTTTTTAATTATATATTTTTTTGGATTAGCTTTTCTTTCTTTCAGATTAATCCTAAGAAATATTTTAATTTTCTATTTTTTTGGAAAAATATGGAATGTGGAAGTAGATAATAGTTTTTATTATAATATTGTTATTGGATAAATAATCGAAAAAAATCCAAATGGTTCTAGAAAAAAATCTTGTATATATTGAGGGTGTTGATTATTTTCTATAATTTGCATCTTCAAAAATAGATTTTTTTTTCAGAAGGGATAATTAAGGGCCCATGGAAGAAATGTGGTATGAGGAGATTTGAACTATTTGACAACTTTGAAGGTGGTCTATTGAGTTTTTGTTTTTCAAAAAGATTATATTTTTTGGTATTAATATGGTGAACACTATTCCAAAGAAGATATTAATAATTTGATTCTAGATCCATCACACTTTCAAAATTTAGTTCATGAGGTTGTTGCTCCAATGTTCAAACAAAACAAAACTCAGAATGATGATTCAAATTTTGAGTTAAAACCATCACGATTTTATGAATTACTAAAGTTTACTGAGGATGTCTTATATCCTAGTTGCAAGATAAGAAAATTTGAATCTGTTAAAAAATTTATGTCCATTAAATTAGATAATGGAATGTAAAATATATTTTTCGATCAGATATCCTCTTTGGTTAAATAATAGTTAAGTAAAGTTAATGTGTTGCCTATAAATTTTTATGAGAGTAAGAGGATGGTCTGTAATTTGGTTCTTAGTTATCAAAATATTGATGCATGTTCAACTGATTTTATCCTATATTATAGGGTAAATAATTTTTTAGTTAATTGTACCATATGTGGACAATCAGGGAACAAGGAGACACAATATGGGAAGTCCATATTGTTTTTTGTTAAATAGTTGCAGTATATCCCGCTTACACCCAGATTGTAGTATTTATTTATGTCTCAGAACATAGTTACATTGATTTCATGGAAAAAATTCCATATTTCAATTGGTAAAATCTTAAAACATCCTTATTATGATGATTCATGGAGATATTTTGACTAGGTACATCCGTATTTTACTTTAGAATCCCATAATATGAAACTAGGTCTTTCTACTAGTGGTTTCTGTCCATTTGGTTCTTACGATAATCAATATTCTTGGTGGGCCATATTTATTACTCTGTGAAACTTACCTCCTTTTATGTTGATGAATAAATTATATATATTTTTGACAATATTAATTCCAAGACATCTAAAAAAGAATATTGATGTTTATTTAAATCTATAGATTGATGAGTTAAATTTATTATAGAGCAATGGTGTTAATAAATATGATTTTATTTTGAAAAAATGTTTCCTAATGAAAGATGCATTAATGATTACAATTAGTGACTTCCTAGCACATTTCATGTTATCTGGATAGAGTGCACAAGGTCAAAAAACATGTTTTTACCATATGAGTGGAAATAAAGACTTTATGCTCGTCAATGGAAGAAAACATTATTTTTCAATTTTCATCATAGATTTATTCATGCAAGCCATCCTTTCCAAAATAAAATAAATAATTTCAGAAAATATACAATTGAAAGAGATATAACTCCAAAAATGATCTCATTTATTGATTTAAAATCTATACTCTCTTTATTAACTTCTATTACCTTTCAACTAAATATGAAACCAAATTAAATACATGGATTTGGGAAAGATCACAATTATATAAAACAAAGTACTTTTTTGGTTATTCTATATTTTTCTGATTTGTGGGTTCTTCAGATGTTGGATGTCAATCATATTGAGAAGAAAATTTTGATAATATATTTTATATAGTTTTTCACACACCTAGTAAGACTAAAGATAATGTAGAGGAACAATTAAGTCTTTCCCAAAATTTTAAGAGACCATAACTTGTGTTTTTTTTAAATTAAAGAGAATATAAGTTAAAAAGTAGAAAGTGTCTTATATAGTTTCAAAATAAAATTATTTATTATTCTATAATTATATTATGTATTTGAGGTTATTAGATGGTTATGTTTCCATTTTGGATTGATAAGTCATAAATAGTCATATTTTTTATTTATAAAGTCATTATTTTCATGTTATAATAGAAATACTTATACTGATTGGATTTAGAGGTTTGTTGAATTTTTAAATTTAGGGGGTATTAAAAAATATCATATTTTTTCCAAGACATTTTTTTTGTGACAACAGACTATGATTCACTAAGTAAGATGGAAGAATATGTTCTTTTAATTTCAAGTAAACTAGGAGAAACATTTCACCATATTTATTTGATTCAATGGACAATTTTATATTACATTCTTTGCATGAAACAAAATGTGAAGGATTGGTATAGTTCCTATGGATGTACCCATATAAGATATGCATGTATAAATTGAAGAAAAATATATGTAACCAAGAATTATTTGAATTTTCAATTGAAGAAGCTTATTTACAGGAGGAAATTTATTTTTTCTACTCTCATTATTTTCAACATGAATATCCTTAAAAACATACCCAATTGTTATGTAATGAGATAAATGTTGATGATGAAATGATAATCAATTATTAGTTTTTGAGTAGACTAAACTTTCCTTGTCTTGAGTTCCTAAATGATGTCTTTAAGATGATGAATATCAAAATTATCGTACATATGTCCTGCTCAATTGGGAAGAAAAGAAATATTTTATATAGTGAGTGAAATTTCACCAATTATTTATATTTTTTATAAGTAAATTAATATTATTTTGGTTCTATATTATATGATGATAATATCAAGAAATAGTTCCCACAAATTACACCAGCTACTCTTAAAAAATTTTGGAAGCATAATTTTTCCTACTTGTTTCAAAAACTGGTAAATTAAATTATTTATAGATTAACATATGAAATAAATATATTATTTTTAATATTGATAAAACAATTTCAATTTTTTAGGTAACCCAACATGCTGATAAATTTGAAAATTAAATTTTTGTATTGAGTATCCCATCATCCAAAACAGTTAAATCTTAAAATGAATATATAGTGAATTGTTTTTTATTTCATACAAATATATATGGTGAATAAAAAAAATAAGGAATAGTGGGGTTTTCTTGATAGGAGAGAAAGTAAAGTTGAATTTTATATCATGATATATGAAATAATTTATCTATATTATTTGGGATAGAATAATGTAATGATGTTTAAATGTCCTTGGTTTTATACGGATAGAGGCTTATGTGTTCATTCATTCCATGGAATCATTGAAATTAAATATAAAATCCTTATATAAATAAACTAACCATTTATATATACTCATCAAGAACATAAAATTTATTATAAATATTATTATGCTACTTTAAGAGAGTTAATTGACTAGTGGGGAAATATAAAAATTAAATATCATGAAAATAAGTTTTTTCAAAGTGAAAGTAGTTATGTAGAAGTGAATGGAATTGATATTTTTCAAGAGAAAACTCCAAAAAAATATTCTCCATGAGGATAAATGAATATCTATGATAAAAACCCATAGTTACGAGCTGATGGTGATGATGATGTTGATGATGTGACAAATGAATTTGAAATAACAAGAGATTATGAAGCTAAATCTCCTATGTAAATTTATGATACTGAGGACGAAGATGAATATATTGACATTTTCATACAAAAAATGAGGATGAATATGAATAATCATGTAATTAAAATATGTTTATAGTCATAATATATATATATATATATATATTAATTAATTTAATTATATACTGACAACATTATTTTCATTTTTAAGATGGTTTATGATGATTTGGATAAGATTTTATATAGTATAAAAGAGTCTTTTCTTTCTGGTGATGATCCCAATGCTTCATCATATGACCCTCAAGTTTATGGTAGTTCATAGTCAACTCAGAGGGGTCATTATCTTGAAATATTGATGATTCCTGGCCCTATTCTTCACCGACATCCATATATTGATTTCAATCCAATCATGTAGTGGCATGCCCATTTTTTTTTGTTAATTTTCATTAATTTTAATTAATTATCATTAATTATCATTAATTTATTTATGTACTAATTTTTTGATTATTTTTTGGTTTTACCTTGATTTTTGGTATATAGTTATTAGATAGGGGTGTTATTCTTGAGAATTAGTTTTATAGACTATAGGTAACATGGGATTAGATTCCCAATGATGTTCGACATCACATGTCTGATCATTGTATGGTACAAAAGTAAATAATACATATTTTGAAATTCATTTCATTATTAACTTTCAATTATTAGTTATTTGTAGGGTTTATGATATCATATTAAAGATAACATGAGAGCCTCTGTCTAGGAGGCTTGGGAGATCTATATGCATGAATGTATTCATTAGTTTTTTCACAATTTAAGCAATAGATCCTTGAATAATGATGGTTCCATAGTTTTTTATCAGTCTTTCTATTGCCATCGATCTAATTAAATCTCAACCCAGGTTTGGGGTAATTGTTCTCAACTAGATGGGATGTAGTTTTCAAAGGAGATCATCATCTGGTCAGTAGAACAATGGGAGGTAGTAGGTTATGTATAGGGGTGGTATTCATATGTTCATTACACATCGACGATATATGGAAAGTACTTCTCTTTAATAATTTATATATAATTTAAATGTAAAATGTTTATTTTAAATTTATAGTAATTTTAGCATCCTGATGTTATGAAGTTTGATGTTTATAATAGGATGTATGTTGATCCTTCCACTTGTGAGAATAATATTGGTCGACAATTTCATATTGTGGTCAGTATAATTTTTTTTGGTTTTTAAAATTATATTAAAATAATATTTCAACTATTTTAATTTAAAATTTCATTTGATTGAGAAATATAAGGCCATGAATTCTCAGACACATGATGAGATCCAGGTTGAGTCTAAGGTTTGGGGTACTCGTGCACCAGGATTTGACAATGCATCATGGATATAAATGACTCAATTTGATATTGAGAAAGGCCGACTAATTGGTATCAATTCTTTATTGACACATAACAGTTATTATGATATTTTTACGTGGTCATTTTCTAGTTTTTGGAGAGCTCATGGAGTGTCTTCATAATAATATGCAGAGTATGAGGAGAGGTTTTGACCTCATAATCATGTTATAGAGATATTGTATAGGGACCAGGAATAGCTTTTTCAACACCAGCAACAATAAGAGGAGTGTAGATGGCAGGAATAACAGTGCGAGTAGATGGTGGAGCACATGTGACAACCATCACAGGGTGTAGGGATGCTTTTACCACCACCAACTCCTCTTGTTGACCCACCACTTCCACAGTGATTGATTTAATTTATTGAAAAACTTATTTTGATAATATTTTAATGAACATATTATATTTAATATTGTTATTAACTCATATTTATAGATTTTTATATATTTGGTTTTTTAAATTATTTTGATTTTTGATTTTATTCATTATTTACATTTAGAATTATTTGATATGATAAGAAAATATCATATAAAATTGTTTTTCTGTGACAGAATTTGTATTCCTCCTCAAATACCATATTCAATGGAGTACTAATTCTATTGAAAATAATTATGAAAATATAACATGTGAAAAACTATTTGTGATGGAGGCTTCACCCGACGCAGAAAAAAATTGTGACGGTCCATCGTAATTGACTATTTATAATGGGATCTTATCATAAATAATTCATTTTCTTGTGGTAATTTCATGGTGTGTATTACAGCCGATAGGTTGAGTTCTCAATTGAACTTATACCTAGTGCTTTTCCAATATCCAATACTCCATATAGAATTTCCATTATTTAAATTTAGGATATGAAGAAGAATCTATTAGAGAATATGGGTATAGGGTTTTTATACCCATGTGCTTCGCCTTAGGTTGCACCGAAATTCTTCATCAAGAATAAGGATGGGTCAATGTGTCTCTACATTGATTATCATAATCTCAACATGATTATGACAAATAAAAAGTATCCTCTTCAATTGGTTTATGACTTGTTCAATCAGTTATGTAGATCCTAGTACTTCTCTAAGGTGGATCTTCAGTCGATATATTATCATGTAAAGGTGAAGAAGGAGGATATCTCCAAGACTAATTTTCAAACATGGTACAGGTTCCATGAGTTCATAGTGATTCCCTATTTTACTCACTAATGATCCATAAATATTCATAGACTTAATTAATAAAGTCTTTAGGGATTACCTCAAAATATTTATGGTTGTCTTTATATATTAAATTCTTATCTAATTAAAATTAAAAGAGGTGTATGAGGATCATTTAAATGTTGTACTAAAGACCTTTTGGAAAGAAAAGATGTATAAAAATTATAGAAAATTAGATATTGGATTAAACAAGTAACATTCCTAGATAATGTTTTCACCAGAAAAGGGATATCCATGGATCCTTAAAAAAAGTGGCAGTTTAAGGATGGCTTAGATCTTCCTTAGCGATGGAATTTTTTTGTTTCCATGGATTAGATGGGTACTATAATCAAATTTTGAGAGACATTTTATGATTTCCAATACCACATACCAAGATTACTTGGATGGGGGTGAGGTTTTCATAGAATGATTAATGTGAATAATAATTTAAAGAGGTAAAGAAGATTCTTATCACTACACATATGCTCATATTTTCTACCAGTGTGGAAGGATTTGTGATCTAAAGAAATGAATCCAAAATGGGGTTGTGTTTTTTACACATGAAAGATGAAAAAGTGATAGTTATACCTCCCACCAATTTAATATCCTTGTGGAAAAAAACCCAACACATGATCTAGAATTGGCTTCCCTGATATTCTCGTTGAATATTTGGTTACATTATCTATGTGGTAAGTGTGACATATATATGGATCATAAAATCCCAAAGTATATATTCATATAAAAGAAAATGAATATATTCAAAAAAGGGGGTTAGAGATGATAAATGATTATAATTATTCAATACATTATCATCATGCTAAAAAAAGTGGAATATTCTTTGAGTAGAAATGATCTAGAAACCTTATCCATGATGAGGTTTACAAGAGGTGTAATCTTATTGGGAATACAAAGAATGAAAATGGGAATAATAAATGGATAGTCATCATAAATTTATAGAATAACTTCTAAACCATAAATTCTTCAGAGGATCAAGGAGGCCTAAAAAGATAATGAGGTGGTATAGAAAAAGGTAGAGAATATTATAGAGTTTACATTTACTAAAGATGGAGCTATAAGGTTAAAAGCCCATATATGGATTCCATAAAAACCATAACTGAAGACAAAACTTATAGATGATACTCATTGCTCATACTTATATATTAATCCAAGAATAACTAATAAAAATAGATATTTAAAGAAAAAATTATGGTAGGATAACATAAAGAGGGAGATTTTAGAGTTTGTATCATGATTCTTGGTATGTCCAAAAGTTAATGCTGAATGAAAAAGTATAAGGTTACGATGAAACTATTACCCATACCATTACATAAATGGGAAAAAACCATGGATTTCATCATAGGAATCCATAGTATACCTAAGTTAAATAACTACAACTAGTAGGTTATGTAATCCCACCTTTATATTACATAACTTTTCATTACATTGTACAAATAGTGGATGTTTTATGTTTAGTTTCATGGAAATAAGGTACAGAATACATGAAAACATGAAACATTATTATAAAAATTTGATTTTATTTTTCATTGGTTAATACTAAGTAATTTTACTACATATCACAACATAGGGATATGCAGAATGGAGGTGTGAGGATTTGGTACTCAATATTCTGTTGGTGATTAGGTTCTGATTCTGATTTCCTAGTTTCATCAAGTTGTCCCACCTGATTCAGCAATATGAATCTACAGATTTCAGTATTGTTCAGCTAGAATAGAAGCTAGATGGAAATATTCATGTTTCTGTTCTAGTGCATAATGACTGTCTTTATCTGTATCAGTAGATGATTATGTTGGTCTGTTGAAGGAGCCCTTGGTGTATGCATAATGGAGTAATTTCTCAGTTGGTTTGTTTTTTGTATGGTGTTTTCTTGTCCCAGACATTCTACAATGATTGCTTAAGACGTGGTTTTGGAGTAGGTTTCCTTCACTGTGCGTGGCTACTCAGATTTGGATGATTGAGAGGGTATGACACAACCATCTGTACCAGGCCCGTGTATTTTTACACGGCACAACTTGCTGAGCAGTCATGCAAAGGTGGAGGCGTGCTATAATGACATTGATGCTGGGGGAGGTATTTCTGCGTAGTCTTATTCTAGGATGATTTTGAAACTTTAATATTCAATTTTTGTTAATGTCTATGTCTCGGAAGTCATGTGAGGTTTTCCCCTTTAACCTTAAAAGAGGGTTTATCCAAAAATAAATAAAAATTTTAGGCCTTCGGGCCATTCAGTCAGTCATAAGTTCTAGTAAGGGAAATCAAGGGAAACAGTTTACATGTGATCCTGAGGAAATTCAATATGAACATGAATAATATCATTATGGAATGAAAATGAGAACCTAAAAAATATCATAAATAAAATCACTTGAATAATATCAAATAAATTTTGATAAAACATTTATTTTATACATTCATAATCATATCTCCAATGTTTTTTAGCAAGGTGTCATAAAAAATTCCAAGGTTATTATTCAAGGTATCATAAAATATGTCACCTCTAGAGATTAAGTTATTTAACCAATTCATTAGATAAATATCAGGGTTCACCGTTAATATGTATTAATATTAATGTGATACACATATATCATAATAAAAAATCACGTAAATAACCCTTGGAGAATGAAATAAATAGGTTTCATATAAAAATAATGGTGTTTTAAAAAGTTCTTAAAACATGATCATTATGTTATTTATAACCCACGAAAAAGGAAAGAGGGGTTTTTTATGTAAATTACAGAATAAAATAATTAATATTTACATCTTGGTAAATACCCATCGAAAATAAATAGGTTAGGGCATTCAAATAATTAAAATAAGATAATTTCTTGAGAAAAAGTGAAAAATTTTGAGAAGAAAATCCAGCAGCATATCGGGTATGAAAAATTGTTTTAGAAAACAACTAAAAATATAGGGTAAAAGGGTATACCATTCATAAAATACTCTTAATACAGTAAAGTGATAGAATAAAATGGGTTGAAGAACATAGTAAGGACATTTAAAATACATACCACATAGAAAGGGAACTTGAAAGGAAAAGAGAAGTTATGCTTTCCCTTACCTTGAAGAGTTACTCCAAAAACTCAAAGATTGGGACCTTGGGGGTTTGAGGACACCTTTAAAGGAATCCTTGGGAGGTAAAAATACCCTATATTCATGGAGTATGAATTAGGAATGAAATATAATGGATAAATGGGTGTATATTTATATAAAAATTGAGGGATTTTTTAATTTTTTTTCTTGGACACCTTAGTAGTTATATTTGAAAAACCATGGGCTTTCCCAGTGTATTTGAAATTTTTTTGGCCACATGTGACACATAATATGTTATTTTAATCCACAAGAGTTGAAAAAAATTTATATTACTTATTATGTCATTATGATTTCATTAAATATATGGAAAACTCAAAACTGTATTTTTACTATTCTCTAAAAAAAATATTTTAGAAAATTTTCTAACCTAATTTTGATGTGATGATTTAAAAAACTATATTTATTTTATCATAATAATTCAATAATTATAATAAATTTAACTTTTAAATAGAAAAATACTTATTTATTAAAAATAATATTGGACAGAAAATTCATTGTAAAATGCATAGTAAAATTTCTGATACTTGAAAAAAAAATTATTATCATTTAAATTTAAAGAAGAGTTTTTTAATCATAGTATTCCATTAAAATAATCATTATTAAAATTATGTTCATTTTATATAATAATTATATTATTTCATAAAAGTATAATTTCTATCTGAAAAATCAATTAATCAAATTCATCATATTTTAAAGAAAACTATTCTCAAAACGGAAACGATAGAATAAAAATTTCATTTATACAAAGGGATTACACTTTAAGTAACTAAGGACTTAACACATAAACCCTTATAACACCCACGTATGACCTAATGGTAAGGTGTGTGATGGTGATAGATTCTTGGTTTTTCTTGGTTAACATTTTATGATTAGTATTCTCCAGTAACACGTACTTCTCTCATAGGTAATATCATTCAAGCCTCATTTTTTTAGCTCATCTTGGGATTGGTCAAGATAAAATCCCAATGACACTACCCACTTACCAATTTCTGAAAAATGGGCTTCATACGACATGACTCTATTGGATGATTCCATTGATTCTTTTTTTTTTTGCATTAATTTTATCTTTTCATTTCTATTTATAAATAATAATTATAACATTAAAATCATTATTAAGAGTATAGTTTCTAATAGTTATATTGACCAATAGTCATATAACGGTCAAAACCCGATGGTCACATTTCAAATTATACTCACTTCATTATTAAAGAGATATATTTTTGTTGAGTATAAAATAATATAACACAAATTTCCAGGAAGAAAATATTATTCAAAAATTTCGAGTCGTTACATTATTCTCCCATAATAAATTTTGTTCCCATAATTTCAACTCATTCCCTCGGTTGATAAAAGTTGTGTCCAATTTTTTCTCATTGTATCCTCTGTTTCTTGTGTGGCTTATTAATATTTTGTCTCCTCCACAAAACATTAATGAGGTGACTAGTCTTCTTGATCAGAACCTTATCTCTAAACTCCAAGATCTCCACTATAAGATCCTCAAAAGAGAGGTCATGTTCCTGTCATACCACTTTAAGATTTAGTACATGTGAAGGGTCGGGTATGTACTTACTCAAGAGAGATGCATGGAATACATCATGAACTTGAGCTAGATTTGGAGGGAGTGAAATTTGATATGTCACTACTTCTATGCGATCAAGGATTTCATAGGGGACAATGTATGTAGGGATAAAATTCCATTTATTCCAAAACTACAAGACTTTCCTCCAATGTGAAATTCAAAGGAAAATTTTTCACGAAAATGAAACTCCAAGTCCCTTCAATGGATGTCAGCATAGATCTTCTTCCAACTTGGAGGAACCTTTATGTGTTGTAGTATGGAATGAACATTTTATATCATCTATTGTACTAGATTAGGCCCAATAATCTTTTTCTCACTAGATTCATCCCAAAAAAGTAGGATTTCTACATGGATTTCCATAAATAACTTCATAGGGTTCCATTTGAATACTTTAATGGATGTTTTTTCTATATGAGAACTCAAGTAATGGAAGATGTTGATCCCATACACCTTTATATTACATTGAGAATCTTCTATGCATACCCTTGAGTGTCTAAATAGTGATTTTATATTAGACATTAGTTTGGGGGTGATAGGTCATATTTAAGTTCAATTTGGTACTCATATCATGTTAAAATCTCTTGAGAATTTTTATGTGAACCTTGGATCATGATAAAAAAGGATAGAAAGTGTCACTCCACAAAGCCTCATCATTTCCTTCACATAAATCATGGCAAGTTAGTCAAAAGAGAAATATTCCCAAATAGAGATAAAATGTCCATTCATGGTGAGATGGTCCACAATAACCCATATCATATTGTTTTTTTGGGATACTAGTGAAAAATTCCATAGTGATATTGTCCCACTTCCATACTGGTATGTGTAGTGGTTGTAATACCCCTTTAAGAAGTTGTCTCTCTACCTTCACTTGTTGACATACTAGGAACCTTATAGTGCAGTCAAAAATCTCATGTTTCATGTTATCCCACTAATAATGATCATTAAGGTCACCATAGATTTTTTTCTTCCATGATATATAGAGAAAGTATAGCTATAAGATTCATCCATCAACTCCTTCTTTATTAACTGAATATATGGAACACATAGCCTTGTAAAATATATCAATACACCTTTTTCATCAATATCAATCTTAGTAAACTTCTCATTCTTCATAGCGTCTAACTTCTTCTGTAAAAAAGGATCATCTTCTTGATATTTTATGATATTATCTAGTAATGACGGTTGAAAAATCATTTTGGATATGGTTGATGATGTCCATTCCATTACGATTTCCATGTATAGTTTTACTTGGTCTTTGATCAAAGGGTCTCCCTAATCCCCATCATTGTCAACACAATTGGGTCCTTCCTACTCAATGCATCACCAACATTGAATTCTATTTCTGGATGATAATGAATTGAAAAATCACTGTATTTAAGAAGTTCCAACCATCTCCTCTTTCTCGTGTTCAATTAATTTTTCATGAAAATATACTTCAAATTTTTATGGTCTGTGAATATATCACATTTCTCCCCATAAAGATAGTTCATCAATATTATCAGAGAAAAAACAACCACATCCATCTCCAGGACATGTGTAGGATAATTCTTCTCTTGAGGATTCAACTGACAAGATTCATAAGCAATCACCTTTTCATATTTCATGAGGACGCACCAAATCCCTTTCATAGATGCATCACTAAAAATAATGAATCCTTCTTTGATAGTAGTTAGAGTTTATATGGTTATAGTATCTAATAACTTCTTCATATATTGGAAACTTTGTTCACACTCATTTGTCCAAATTTACTTGGCCCCTTTCGAGTTAATTTGGTAAGTGGATTATAAAGTTAGGAATTTTTTTTCACAAACCTCCTATAATATCCCTCAAATTCAAGGAAAATATGAATCTAAGTTACTATTTTATGATGAGGCCACTCCTCTAAAACATTTTTCTTTGTTGGTTCAATTGGCATACCATCATTGGTTACAATGTTCCCCAAGAAATAAACTTATTGTAACCAAAACGTACATTTTTTGAACCTTACAAATAGTCTATCCTCCCTTAGTGTTTATAATATAACCCTTAGAGTATCCTAATGTTCCTCAGAACTTTTTGAATATATCATAATATCATCAATAAAAAATACTAAAATTTTATCAAGGTAGTCCTTAAAGACTATATACATCAAATCCATAAATATATCAGGTTTATTAGTCAAGCTGAAAGTCATAACAACAAACTCATAATTCCTATATGTTGATCAGAAAGGGGTCTTTTGAATCTGTTCTTTCATCTCCCTCAATTGATGATAATCAGATCGAAGAACAATCTTTGAGAATAATTGAGTCTCATTAAGTTGGTAAAAAATTCATCAATTCTTGGAAGAGGGTACTTTTTTTTCACTATGATCCCATTATCTTCTTTATAATCAATGCATAACCACATTGATCCATCATTCTTCTTTACAAAGGGAATAGGCATTCCCCAAGGAGACACACTTGTCTAGATAAAAACCTTATACATAAGATATTGGACTTGTTTCTTAAATATCTCAAGATCTACATTTTATATTCTATACGGGGTCATTGATATCAGCTTGGATCTAGGCATAAGTTCAATGGATAACTCTACCACTCTTTCGATGGGAGGTCCAGGTAACTCTTTAGGAAATACTTCAATGTATTCCCGAATGATATGGACATTATCTATTAGTATAATTTTATTTCTTTCTTTAGCTTCACTAATCATTTCCATAAAGAAAGATATGGGTAGTGCTTCTTGACAAAGATAAGGTCGAGATATCTCTTCTTTTAAAAAAACTATAGGTTATCCATTCAAGACTACTAATATTTACTTGATTATTCACTTAATATTAGCATTGTACATTGAGAGTCAGTTGGTCCCTAGTATAATATTTAATTCCAACATGGTAAGGAATAATAGATTTTTGATGAGATTGTTCTCCCCAGAGTGAATACTATAGTTTCTATACACTATTGATTCTTGGATAATACCTCCAGGAGTCTTTCCTGATAACTTGAATTATAGTACTTTAGGGATTGATTATATATTCTTCATAGACCTATAGGAAATAAAGGATTTCATAGAACAAAAAACAAACAAAGTACTTTCTTTCTTTGAGAAAACAATGAGAGTACCTGCCCCACATCATTTTGAACTTTAACTTCAGCCGTCTTGGTAGAAAAAGATTGACCTTTCTCCCTTGGCATATAAATGGATTGATGGTGATTCCCTTCCACTATATTTGGATTTGGATAGTGATTTGAAATGTAGCTAAGCTAGACACAATTTAATAATTGGACTTTAGTTAGGGCTGGCATTATCTTCCTTTTTTTAGTGTTGAGAAGTTGAGGTTTCACCTCACTAGGATAGTTCTAAAAAATATGGCCATATTTTCAATACTTATAACATTTATCCCTCCTGAGAAAAAATTCCCCTGAATTATTCCTCCCACACTTGTTTCACATGGAAATTTGAACTTGTTTTCCTCCCCTTCCTTGATCAAAGATCCTCCCAAATCTTGGCTCTAAATATCTACTCTTTTGATTTTATTTGTGAGACTATTGCATCTCACCAAACATTAGTTTGACCTTATTAACACTTGGTACTATCTTTTAATAGCTTGCATAGTATCAAATATCAAAATTATTCCATATATTGGGTTTTAGTCCAATTAATAATCTATAAACCTTTCCATTAGGATCCATGAAAAATCTAGAGGTGTAGCGAGAAATTATTGTGAAGTTCAGCTGATAGCTTCCCATAGATTCATTCTCCTTCAAATTCATCTCTAATAATTCCTTCTCTATTTTTTTCACATCAAATGGGGGAAATATTTTTTTGAAAAAAGTTCCCCTAAACTCCTCCCACTCCATATATTTAATCTCCCCACTTGGCTTCATATTTTTTATTAGTGCCCCCACTGATCAACTTCTCCCTCTAAGAGGTAAACAACTAGGGTGAGATTCTCTTATTTTGAACAACGGAGTATAGAAAAGATATTTTCTATAGAGCATATCCAATTTTTAGAAATTAATCGGTTAGTAGATCCACTGAAAAAAGGTGGTCATTGATGCATAAAGGACTTAAAAGAATGTTGTTCCCTTCAAGGTGAATCTGGTCTCTTGGCTTGATTCAAGTTCTTATTCATAAATTGAGTCTATTGATTCATCATTCTCATGAAGTTTTCCTTTCAAGATTCCATAAGAAGTCCTTAAGAGCATGGTCTATTGTTCTCACCATTTACATGGTTTCTCCTATTTCCCTCCATTTTCTAAAAAAATAAAACCTTAGTGGGAAACATATTTTATTTAAAAATATTACAACTTTGAAGGAATTTTATGTCTTAAAACACCGTGCTTAAATATTTTATTATTTGACAATAATTAAATTTTTTATAAATCCTTCATAATGGTTCATATTAATCTTATGACTAAACAAACATATCCCCTGAGAGTTTCAAACCGAGAGTTCCTAAATTCTCATTGTCACGTACTAGGTTACATCGAGTTAGTCCCAATGCACCTTTTTGGATAACATTTCATTAAATTATAAAAATAATGGTTATTTTAAAGTTTAGTTTCTTATAGATAAGGTACATAATACAAAAAAAACATAAAATATTATTCTAAAAAACTTGATAGGATTCTTAATTTGTTCATTGTAAGTTTGTTTACTTCATCTCATAACCTAGGGACATACATCAAAGGAAAGGGTGAGCATAAGGACTAGGAAGGGAAAGCAAGAGAAACAATTTACATGTGATCTTGAGGAAATTAAATAAGAATATGATGAATATCATTATGTCATGAAAAATAGAACATAAGGAATATCATAAATAAATGAACAAGAATAATGACATATAAATGTGTCTATAAAATTTATTTTAGACATTCATAATCATTCCACAAAGGGTTTTCACCATGGTGTCATAAACATTACCACGATTTTTCACAAAGGTATCATAAAACATCTAATCTATATAGATTAAATTATTTACCAAATGCATTAGTGTTATATGAGGAAAAACCCTTAATATTTCTTGATGTTAATTTGTTCCACATATATCATAATAAAACATCTCATAAATAACCCATGGATATTAAAATAAAAATGTTTCGTATCAAAATCATGGCATTTTAAAAAGTGCTTAAAATGATCACTATGTAATTTAGACACCATGGAAAGGGAATGAGGGTTTTAGGTATGTAAATTACATAATAAAATAAATCATTTTTACATATCGGTGAATACCCCTGGAAATGAAAGTGGTTGGGTGTTCACATAAATAAAACAAAAGAATTACTTGATAAAAAACAGAAATTTTGAGATGAAAATACGATAGTATAATAGGTATGAAACATGGTTTTATAAAACAAACAAAGAGAGTGGAAAAGGGTATCACATTAATAAAAATATCTCAGTAAAGTAACGTGGTAGAATAAAATGGACAGAAGAATGTAGTAAGAACATTTGAAAGACATACCACATAGAAAGTGAACTTGAAAAGAAAAGACAAGTTAAGGTTTCCCTTACCATGAAGAGTAACTCTTAAAACTAAAATGTTGGGACCTTGGGGGATTTAGAACACCTTGTGACAACTCATTTAGAGGTAAAAATACTAGATATTCATGGAGGTTGAAATGGTAATGAATACTAATGGATAAATGGGTGGCTATTTATAGCAAAATTGAGGGATTTTTTATTTATTTCCTTGGACACCTTGGTAGTGGTATTTAAAAACCAAGGGCTTGTCCATGGTATTGGCCAATTGGGATACATAATATGTTACTTTAATCCAAAAGAGTCTACCATAATTTTATATTAATTATTACATCATCATGATTCCATTAAACGTACCAAAAACTCAAAATTGTATTTTTACAGTTCACTAAAAAACAAAATATTTTTGAAAATTATCATAAATTCACACTAACCTAATTTTGACATGCTGATTTCAAAAAGATGTTTTTTGTATCATAATAATTCTCTAATTATGAGAAATTTAACTTTTAAATATAAAAATACTTATTTATTAAAAAATTTTGCAAATAGAAAATGCATAGTAAAATTTTGTATACTTGAAAAAAAATATTATCATTTAAATTTAAGTATGAGTTTCTAATCTTAATATTTCGTTAAAATAATAATTATTAATAATAAATTAATTCAATATAATAATTATATCATTTATGAAAAGTATCATTTATGTTAGAAAAATTAATTTATCAAATTCGTCATGTTTTTAAGAAAACTATTCTCAAAACAAAAATAATGGAATAAAATTTTTTTTTATACAATGGTATTACTTAATAAGTAAATAAGGCCTTGAAAAATAACCCATTATAACACCCATGAATGACCTAAGGGTAAGGTGTGTGATGGTGATAGATTAATGGGGTGAGTCGGCTAACATTTCCTGAGTTGTAATCTTCAATAACTTGAAACTCTCTCTTAGGCACTTTGGTTTAACCCTCATTTATTGGAACTCGGATTGGGATTGGACAATACCAAATCCCAATGATGCTAACTCTTTACCATGTTCTAAAAAATGGGCTTTGTATGACATGACTCTACTAGATGAGGTCATCGACTCTTCTTTCTTCCTTAATTCTCCTTTGTCATCTCTACTTATAAACATTAATTATAATGTTAAAATTATTATTAAGAGTATATTTTTCAATGGTCATACTGACCAATGACCATAATTGAAAAAATTTTATATAAAGGTTGAAACCCAATGGTCGCATTTCAAATTATAATCACTTCATTATTAAATAGATATATTTATGTTGAGTACAAAATAATATAACACACATTTTCCAAAAACAATTATTATTCAAAGAGTTTAGGTCGTTATAGTGGTAATCGGTCACCTTACCAAATCAACAAATTTCACTTCTATCAATGAATATTTATCTCTTGGACAACTCATCAAGACATACATCAGTTAAGTGGTAAGACTGCATGGAGTTCCACTCTCTATTTTATCTGATTGATATGTGAGGTTTACCTCAAGGTTTTTGAGAAGCCTTAAGAAAGAATTGGATATATAACTGAGATTTAGAATTTCTTACCACCCACAAGAAGATAATCATTCTTAAATAACTATTCATATTCTTTAGGATATATTTAGATCTTGTTCATTGTATTTCTACGGATTTTTGGAAAAAAACCTTCCCCTAATGGTATTCTTATATAATAGAAATTTCTATTCTAGCATTCAAATGGAAACTTATGAGGATTTTTATTAGTACAGATGTCGGAATATAACATGATGGGATGAATTTTGAGAGAAAAAACTAAGGGACCTGATCTTGTCTAATAGATTACAGATTAGGTTCAAAGCATTATGTAACATATTAAATCTTAACAAAGATGATAGATTATCGAGGAAGATATTCTTTGAGGATACCTTGAGTTTGAGGTAAGAGATAATGTTTTCCTTCATATATATCCAAGGAATAAATTAATGAGGTTTAGGAAGAAGGAAAAGCTTAATCCAAGATACATAATCCCCTTGGATATCCTTGATCGCAATGGATATGTGGAATATCAAATAACACTCCCATCTAGCCTATCACAAGTACACAATGTGTTCCATGTATCTCTCTTGAGGAAGTACGTTTCATACCCCCCACATGTACTAAATCTAGAGGTGGTACTATTGGAGAACAATATTTCATATAAGGAGAAACCAATGAAGATCATAGACCATAGAGATAAATTTATAAAAAAAATAAGACAACTCACCTAGTCAAAGTGTTGTGGAAGGACCGTAAGTTTGAGGACGCATCTTGGGAAATAGAAGAGGAAATGAAATAGAAGTCACTATATTTTTTTAGCATAAAAATATAATTTTCAATGAAATTTTTTTAGGGGTAATAATATAATGACCTGAACATTTATAAATGAATTTTTATTTTTAAATGAGTGAATTCCTTATTAAGAAATGAAATTACAGGAAACACGTGCACCGCTTAGTTATTTTGAACTATTATAAGTCATATCATGTCATGTTTAAAAGACTGTTAGGTAACATAACCATTGTTAGTATAGTAATTATACAGTGATCATATGATTATTATATATATATAGGTTTATGATAAACCCATATTATATAGAAAAAGGAGGTGATGACCTTGACCATTATGATTGTACCCTATGAAGCCCATTTATTAGAGCTTATAAGTGAGATATCATCATTGGGTTTTTCCCATAAACAAGACCAGGTATAGAATAAATAACTAAATATAGCATGAAACCCTTTATGATATAAGTTTTAGACCATCAATATCATGGACCAAACAATGTTCACCGAACTACCCCCATGAAAATATCACCATCACAAACCCTACCCTTAGGTCATTTGCTGGATTAATAAAGGGCTATGTATCTATACTATAATATTATGAATTTTTATATTTTTTATTTTTAATATAATAATTATTATATTTATCCTTTATATATATATAATGATTAAATAATGTATTTTATAAAAATTATATTTTGATACAATGAAACAAAAAATGATTTTTTTGAAATACATTGCTTCAATCAAGTCACTATTTTATGGATTCAATAAATTTTGAAATAAATGATATTTTAATAAAGTATTAAAGTTAAATAATATTTATTAGATATAAATGATAATTTTACTAATTCAAATTTAATTTTTATAAGGGTCAGAAAACTATTATTGTAAAAAAACCAATGTTTTTCAACAAATGGGAATTATTTTATTTAAGTGTACATTCTAAAATTTATAGAATTATTTTGATAAAATAAATAGTTTTTTGGAAAATAGAATTTTGAAATTATCCAATGGAATTTTTTTGTAATTTTTTAATACAATCGAATTTTTTGATGAAAATTAAATACTATTTAAATATATAGTATGCATTATGATATAATAATGACCCAAAAGTGATGTAATATTTCCATAAAAGGTATATGTGACCAAATATATATATATCTTATTTAAAATAATGTTTATAAGTTATTTTATTAATTTTATAAATCCTTAATGATTTCCCTAAAAAACATTATATTTTAAGGTTTCAAAATTAATTATTTATAAACAACACTCACCTTCACATCGATAAGGGTATTATTTTAATTATTTCGGTTTTTAGTATTAAAAAACAATAAAATACACTTCTAATTGGAATAAACCATAGGAAATCCATGGGATGGTTTTTGGTTTGGATTAATTTATCATATAGAGTCCAAAACCTATGTTTAGAAATTAATTAAGAATTCTCCTTGATTTTGCTTTAAAAAAACACCCAACCTCCCATTCCTCTTCACTCAAAACCCTTGGAGGAAAAATTAAATCTGATCTTACCTCTCTATATCCCTCCTAAGGTTACCCTATGTTCCTGAGAATATTCTCCCAAGATTTAAGAACCACCCTCTTAAGGTAAGAGATTCTCCCCTCTTTATTCAACGCACGTTTACGTTATTCCATTTAATTTACAATTTTTCATGTTGGGATATATTCTTACAAAACCCTCCTGTAGGTCTTATGATTTATAAGTGATTATATCCCACTTTCACTTTCATTAATCCCTTCTATGAATCTTTATATACCATTGTTATACTTCCAAAATTATCCTATAATTTTTAATGCCAAATAATTATGTAGCAAATACTGATCTGCATTTCCAATCAAGGGTATTCACCTAGATGTACTTATCATACATTTATTGGGTAATTCCATGTAAAATCCTTAATAATGGGATTAAAAGTGATGAAATACATACTTTTTTCATATGATCTATGTGGAACACTTATGCATATACATGATATGAATATGAAAAGTGGGACTGGAATTATATAGCCCTACATGAATTTGATAATGTTTTTGTCACATGATAAATTATGTATAGAATTAGGGAGTGAACCTAATCCATTGTGGTACATTTTAGTCAATTTGATGTTGTCTTAGCAGTTAGGATTGATTTATGCTTATGTCATGTTTTATGTTGTTACCACATTTCCTATGTCAACTTGATGTTATCTTGTTATATTACACCTATTTTTTTGAGATTATGATTCTCACCCATTTTATGTATCATTGATATTCTTATTTACTAAAATTTATTACTTTCCTCATGTTATAATTTGATTATTCTCTTACTATGTTTTATAGCTCACCCTTTTCTTATGTACACCCTCATGTTATCTTGTGTGTTTTTAGAATATCCATGGAATATAAGTGCATGTTATGGAGTTTTTAGATAATATTGTTGTATTTATTTCTCAAGTTGTTATTTTATGTACCTCATTACCCAAATATATTAGGACCCATGATCTTTTGTGGTTGTATTAAGAGTATCTTTATATAATAAATCAATAAATAAAATGTATTAAAGATATGTCTTGTCATAAAAACTTTTTAAAACGAAACATAAAAATAATTTTAATAATGGATCCTTAATAAATAAATAATGGTTATATTTAAGGAATTTGGAGTGAAAGATAAAAATATTAATGTGACATAAAAATCAATTTTAATATTTTGAAAATTCCTTTATTGAAATCCACATCATAAAAAGTGTGGTAAATCTTAAATTTAGAAATTGGTAATGAAAAATATAAATATTTCCATAAATAATATATATTTGGATATCAAAATAATAATGGATAATATTTTTGGGTTGATAAAATATACATATGTAAGAAAAGGTTCTTATTTAGAGAGGATGAGAATTATTCTTAACATCATCAAACTTTATAAAGAAAGAAATCCATCAATGAAAAAGTATGTGATTTAAAAAGTAATTACATATAAAATAAGGTATAAAGGAAATATAATATAATAATTGGAAAGAAGAAAATAATATTTTAAAACCTTATTCAAACTAGAATAATTATGACTCCATAAAATATGTTCTGTTAAGAAAACCCCTTACAAATTTTGTAACCATCAAATCAAAAGAGTTTGAATGAGGTATTTCTAAAAAGGAATTGTACATATTATTAATGAAACATTTATATTAAGAATATAATCCAATGGGGATGTAATTAACCCACATAAAATAATAATATGTGAATAACAAGAAAACATTCCTCAATGAGTAGATATTGAGATGATAAACCTTATAAAAATCACATTTTAAGTAAGAATCATTTTATAGGTATTTAAAAATATATAAGTGAAAATACCTATAAAAATTTGGAAATAAATAATAATAAAATCCTAGGATAGAATATACCCAACTTATAAAAATTAAATTCAAAAAAGAAATTAAATCAATGAATGGGTATTGAGTTGAGAAACACCAGTACCTTATATTCATGTTTAATCGAACACGATCTAACCTCGTATAAAATAAAAACAAAACTTTTAATATATTATTTATTAAAATTATTAATATATAAATACTGTTATATAATTCACTTATAATCACTTTGTATAAATATATTAGTCAGTTATAATATATTCATATCATCGAGTGTTAGTAATCTTAATTTTTTCATGCATCCTTTATATTATAGATGTTGATCCTCATTACTTTATTAAAAGTTCATCTTTAAAATTTTATTTAAGGTTCTATAATTAATTTTTCATAAATATTTATTTATTTATAATTTCATTCCATAATAGTTTTAATTATGATTCTTGTTGATGGAATCAGAGATGGTCTTGTTTTAGTAATTTTTAATGAATAAAGGGTGATATATTAATAATATGTTAAATAACATTAAAACATAAAAAATTTGATCATTAATTTCTAATAATTCCATTATTTAGGTTTCTATAGTCATGTATGATATAAATTTATTTCATTGTTTATGAATGTAGTTAAACCGACCAAAACAATAACATGCTTTGATCGATGGTAGTGTATGGCTAAAAAAGTGTTTATTTTGGAATAATATCACTATTAAAGAAGAATAATAATATTATTTAGTTTTTTATGGTTTTTAAGAATATTTTAAGAGTGTTAGATAAAGAATATAATACTAGAGAGATGGAAAATGAAATACATCACTTCATGGAGAAAGTAGTCCGCACATACACACAGATGATGTTTTCATTATCCAAATGATGGGAGAAGGGTATTAAATGGGTTATATTTTATAAAATATTAATAATGATTTTAATAAAATATTACCTTATTAAATATCCTATTCGATCCTTCAATATAAGATAATTGTGAAAAATAGAACACATTACTCATTGAGGCATTAGTCTGCGAATACACATAATGGTGTTTTCATTTTTCTAAGGGAACAGGAGAAATAATGGTAATTATTATTCCATAAAAATAATAAAATTAGTTATATAAATAAGAATTATTTAATTCTATATTAATTTTAAAATTACATTTGGAATAGAAATACAGAAAATAAAAATAAAAATTTGGATTGATTAGTATTTATATTGAGAATAAGATTTTTCTCTTGGAGGAATTCTTGGAAATATAGGACTTAGGCCAAATTATAGTGATCAAAAGAAAATTAATGTTTAATAGGATTATAGGATAAGTGAAAATGGTAGATATTAAATATGAATTATAATTTTTTTGTTGATTTAAAGGGGTGGTGGAATATCCCTTTTATAAGTGGATGGAATGCTATTTTTTTCTATATTTAACTTCTTAATATAAATGGATCACATTTTTCAAATTTCTAGTTGACACAAAAGTTAAAATAATGGATATGAGATAATTTTTAGTCTATCCACACCTCAAACATTAATTATAATACATTTATAACACATTTTATCTCTTTTAAACATGGTTAAACTATTTTTACCTTAATTTACCTTTACCATAAAAACTACATTTTAATCCTTGGTAAATATTTTTTATGACTAAAAATGAAAAAACCCTTATTAACTAATTAAAAAAAATATTTCACATATAGAAACAATTTTATCAAATTAAAATTATAATGATGATAAGAATAAATTTAATATTATCACACATTAAGATTATAAAAACCATTTTTAAAAAAATTATATTTCTATGTATAAAAGTTGTGTTTAGGATAAAATTATAATTGTTGTTGAATTTAATGAAATTATTTGGTTTATTATTAACAAAATAAGTGTTTTTTTATTTAAAATCGTTCAAAAAAAATTATACCGTGTAAAAAAAAATTGAAAAAGGGTTTTTTTATTAGAATAAAAGATTACTTAAGTTTCAAATAGTTAAACATGGGTTTTATAAATTGAATATAGTATTTTTGAATGTATTATATTAGTTAAAATATAAAATTTTTCATGAAATATATTTCATAAATTTCGTATTTATATCATGAAGATGTCATAAATGTAACAATATTTGTAAAAAATTGTATTTTTCATTATTTACCTATAAATTAATCTTTTTAGAAAAATCTCAAAAATTCACTTGAAGAAAATTTTTACATGATGAATTTAAAAATGATGTTCATTTAATATAACTAAAATTTATAAATTTATAAATTTTTTGTTTACCAGAAAATAAGAAATATAATGAAAAAATATATTTTATAGAAAACTAATATTTTAAACATTAAATGTTCTTAATATTATTTCATATCAATTTATAATTAAATGGTTAATAATATATTAGTTTGAAATACAATCAAAATAATATTTTAAAAGTGATAAATTTAATTTATTAGGTATAATATGAATCACTTTAAAAAAATCAATTAACAAATATTCCTTTTAAATTTTAATTATTTTAATAACATTTCATTATTTATATATCTTCTAAAAATTAAATTTAATCAATTAATTAGTATCAAATTACATCAATGATATTTTAAATAATAATAATAATAATAAATAAGTAATTTAAGTATTATTCAAGAAAAAAATAATGGAGTAAAAGTAGAATAGCAGAGAAAATGAGAAGAAATGAAAAAAATATTATTTTATTAACAATTTTGGTGTTTTTATTCTATCTATAATAAAACTATATAGGTGGGTTTCACTGAACTTTTATAGTTAGAGTAGTAGGGTAGGCGGAGGTATTGGTGGGGGTGGTAAGATCACCGTCGTTGAAGGCTACATCGACTGAATGGGAAGACAACCACTCCCCCTTATGATGAACCCCCTACCAATGTCATATGTTTTTTATACCACCTCATTAAAAATTATTGATAGAAAAAACTAATGAGATAAAAAATGAAATAAGGAAAAGAGTACAGTCACATAGACTCCCCCTAAAAGTTAAACTACATAAATTAATTAAAAAAAATCAATAAATACGTCCCTATAACATGTACAATATTTTTAAATATAATGTTAGGTAGTTCCTTAGTAAATAAATTAGAAACATTATCATTGGATCGAACATATTTCATGTTTATATCTCTACTATTCATTAACTCTTATATAAAGGAGAAATATTTTGGTGGTATTTGTTTTGTTTGACCATTCTTGATGAATCCTTCCTTTAATTGTGTGATGAACGACATATTATCTTTGAACAATATTATTGGTCTATAATCTATTGCCAATCCACTTGCTTCTCAAATGTGTTGAGTCATATACCACAACCAAACATGTTCACAACATGCTTCGTGTAATTCTATTAATTCTTCATGATTTGAAGATGTTGTAACAATGGACTGTTTTTTGATATCTAAGAAATGAAAACACCTCCATCCATAAACACATAATTATTTTATGATTATGCATTAAATGTATCTGATAAATACCCTTCATCTGCAAAAATGGCCATCTTCTTATCTAAGGTTTTATAATAAAATAAACCCGAATCAATAGTGACACAAATAAAATGAAAAATATTTTTAATTTCATTAAAGTGAATTCATGTAGGGTTTGAACTAAATCTATCCAATAAATTAGTAAAAAATGATATATTAGGATGAGTAAAATTAGAAAGATAAATTAGTGCATTAAAATCATTGAGGTATGGTACTTTTGGTCCAACCAACTCCTCATTTTATTCAAAAGGTCATAATTGAGATTTCTTGGTATTTAAAGACTAGACAACCAGTGAAGTAATTAAATGATTATTTTTATTCATATTAATCATTTTAATACATTTTTAGTGTAATTTTACTAATGAAAATATATACCACTTGGCATTTTCTCATTTTATAATCCAAAAAAATACATGGTTTCTCCTAGGTCTTTCATTTCAAATTCATCCTTTAAATTTTTCATTACTTCATTGATCACTTTTAAAGTTCCAATAATATTTAAATGAATGACATGAACAATGAAGATAGTGTATACAAATGATGCTTTCTAAATAAAAACACATGGTTATATGGGGTTATTTACCTACCCTTTATTTAGTAAATATTTTCTCAAACAATTATACCTCATACACCCAAATTATTTTAATCCCTATAGGGATTTATAAAATTTAATTGAATATAGGTATTTGGGTTTTTTCAATACTTAGGGTATTTTGAACACTATAGGGATTCTTGTATATATAATAATATCAAGTGAACTATATAAATAAGATGTAACAACAACCATAAGGTTCATATTATCCTTTTCAACTACTACAAGTATGATTAGATATTAAAAAGTAATATCATCCATAATGAGATAATATGTCTCCTCATAATCAATTATAGTTCTCTAATAAACACCTTATGTGACAATATGATCATTATATATCATAATATTTTTCTTCTTATTATGAATATGCACAAAATCCCATATATATGCAATAAGATTCATAGATTATGGTGTGATCAAGATAGGTCCAAAAACCTTTCTCCAATTTAGTGAATTTAATTTTACTTTCATTTTATCTTCCCATTTTTTATAATTGAATCATTTTTTATATTCCATAACATCCCTTGCTTCATGGTCATCATTTTTTATATCACGTGACATCAAATATGAAAATATTTTACCAATATTTTCTACATCACTTCGATGCCATATGTCACCATTAGTGGAATAATTAAGATACATTTCATTATTTTCAAACCCTACTGGTTTTTCTATATCCTATGAATTCTATTTATGATACTCATTATGTTATTATTTAATAAAACTTAAATTATGTGTTTCCTTTGGAACAAACGCCTCTATAATGGGGTTTTAAATTATACTTATTCATTTTATTTTTTGGGTATTTCTATCCTTATATCCAATTGCACTTCCATGCTTTAGGCATATTTTGGACATTCCTATGACATTAATATGTAATTGAGTCTTAGAGACATCAATTCTAGCTGGTACATGTGATTTAGTCACTCCCTTTGAATTAGTAAATACATCAAAAAATTGATTTTCTTATTCTTTAAAATGTAAAATATTTTTCACTTCCATATCACACCTCTATGTGGTTGGATCAAGAAAATATATCGATTTCACTTTCTATGAAATTTCTTACCTTTGTTTCTTTTCTCCCCCTAATGCTGGGAGTACTTATTCATTAAAGTGACAATCACCAAAACAAGTTGTAAATACATCACAAGTATTTGGTTCAAGATATCTGATGATGGTTGAGGATTCATATCCTATATATATTCCCAAGATTATTTGAGGTCCCATATTTGTACATTTTATAGGAGAAATTGGAACATATACTGCATAACCAAAGATTCCTAAGTGGGATATATTAGGGTCCTAGCTAAATTCCAATTTGAGCGGAGAGTGACTTTGATATATACTTGGTCTGATGAAAATTAATGTTGAGTAATGAAATATTTCATAACCCCATACAGTTCTTAATAGATTTTTTCTCATTATTAATGGTCTAGAAATAATTTTGAGGTGTTTTATTAGTGATTCAGATAAACTATTCTGTGTATGCACATGGGTGATTGGATGCTCTACGGTAATCTCCATTACAATACAATAATAATTGAAATACTAAGAGGTAAATTCTCCAACATTATCGATCCTTTCTTTTTTGATGACATAATAAGAGAATTTTCCATCACTTTAATTATTTGAGAAAGAAATCATGAAAACACTACACTAATGTTGAGATAAAAAATATGTGTGACCATTTTCTATATTCATCAATTAATACCATAAAATATTTAAATGGATCATATGATGGATTAATTGGACCAAATATATCCCATTTAATTCATTCAATAAAGGTTTAAATCTCAATCTTAATTTCTATAACACCTAGATATTTTTTAAAATTTTTCTTTCAAATATATTTAACTTATTCGATAACTTTTATTACACAAAACCATGAGCTTAAGAAAACAGTGATATACTATTTATTATATTATTATTTAATTTTTTTACATAGCTTTTAAATTTAATGTAATGAATAGTATTAACTAATATATTAGTTATATAGAAAGTACCAACTCAATATAAATACTTAGTAATTAATCACACAATTTTTAGTAATTTCATTTAATTCTTCGAAAATATGTTTTCTTCAAAAATGAATTTCTATTTATTTTTTGAGAAAATATTATAAATAATTTTTTGAACTTTTAGAAAAAATATTTGATAAAATCAATTTAATTTTTTAAATCAACATATCAAAATTATATTTGGGTGGAATTTTTCTATTTTTTTTAAAGTTTGATTTTTCAGTGATAAGTAAAAAATACCGATTTTTATAGAACTATCATTTTTAATTTCATATAAAATATCATTATGATTTTAATTTTATCACAAAGTAAATAAAATTATTATTTAATTATATATAATATAATTAACTTCATTTCAATCATCATTATATGTGATTTTGGAATAAGTACATTTTTGTGCCTGAAAACACATTTTTCTAAAAACTATTTTTCATTGCAACTTACAAATCTGTATTAAAATAAATTTATTCCAATTTTAAAAAATTTATCATGAAAAATGAATTCCATATTTAGAATCAGGATTTTCAAATTTGTTAAATATGACCCTTTTATTTTTTCCCTTAAAATGAATAGAAACTATTGTAAAATTTATCACCACGATAAAGGGTAAATCAGATAAATCTAGGTTGAAACTAATTGATAAGGGAATAATTATTCATATTTATTCTTATTAAATGAATTAAATTCGATCCATATCACCTTAGGCTCGAATATGAGTTGATTAATAGAAATTTTTTCATGAAAATTACTTATATATTATTTAAACTAAAGGAAGCGACAAAATGTGACTCTCTTAGTTCTAAATGTCATTTATGTGTTCCCATTGAGAAAAAATAGTTATGAATGAATAATAATATTAAATTTTTTCCAAATTAAATTATATTCCTGATATTAATTTATTTATAATTTTTTGTAATTATATAATTATCATAATTACTTACACAAATTTGAAGCAGTAATTATTCAATTATTGGAAAAATCAAATAAATGATATTAAAAATATTAAATCTATTCTAAAATGTGATAATTAAAGTGATAAGTAAATTTTATATATGAAAATGGAATTTTGTTTATGTGTTAAAATAATTGGTTATAATTGTATGTTGTTTCTTTATGTTATTCAAGTTAACTTAATGAATTGTGTGAAAATTAACAATAATGATATGTTATTAAAATAATATATTATTAAATAATTTAAAAATCATAAGAATATTAAATAACAAAAAAGGGGATAATATATGGTCTAAAACTTCCTCCCTTATCCATTTATTATTCAATAGTTACCTTATATTTAAAATTATAACATTCTAAGAGTGAAAAATATGTTACCACGATTAATGTTAAAATTGGTTAACTAAGAGATCAAACCAAAAGATAAGGTTTAAAATAGCACTAAAACCTGTACAGATTTTATATTCTAATGATATTTAAACTATATACTACCATAGGTTCTAATTAATTACCATCTTGAAGTATATATATCTATAATATTCTTATTATATTTTATTTTTTAAAGAAATTCTAAAAGTGCCCCTCACCTAAACTATCAAAATTACATCTCATACCACAGTTCATTACACCACTTTGAGCCTTAAATTTAATCCAAACTCTGAAAAATTATTTTCAACACTTCCATATACACATTATAGAGTTTTTTACTTCCCAAAATACCAAACCTGTATCCCTTTAGTGGAGATCTAAATGACTTATTTTGAAGAAGAGGTAATCGCTCTGACCGGTCACTTTCATTTTCTATTCTTGTTAAACTACACTAAATATACGAAATTTTCCACAATATTATAAATTATTTATCATAAATATAATTAATTTTTATTATTTTTATGAATTTTTTTATAAAACCTCTTTCCCATTAAATAAGAAGTTAATGTATCGCTCGTGCGTTTGTACGACTTGTCATCTCTATGTAGCGATACAAATAATCTTTCATATCTGCTTTTATAGATGATAATTTCAATGGGTTAAATATTTAAATACAATATTTATGAAATAATTATCCTTATCTAATGATAATATCATGTCTACCTTCTTATTATCTAATCTTTTGGGAAACAATAACGTTACTCATGCGTACATATGTACTACCATTTCCACGATGCGAAGTGATTCATTTTTCATTTATATTTCATGTATATGGTAATAAGGATTTTTTTTGATGAATATAAATGATATATTTTATATAATAATAATTCTATAAATATGAATTATTATTTATCTTTATTTCATTCTATCTGTCAAAAATGAAAACAGCGTTCATTCACACGAATGGCCTACCATCTCTATGAATGGTGTAAATCATTTTTCTATCTCTACTTTATATCAATGAGTATAAATATGTAAATAATTAATATATGTTATTTATATATAATTATTGAAATTCTATAAATTATTAGACCATGATAAAATTATAATAATTTGCACTACCAAATCGAAACATACTTGAAAAAACAAAGTATTTATCACCCAGAACAATGATTTTATAAAAAATATTAATAAATTGGTGATAAGTCGGTATAAATAAATAATATATAGTATGTTATATATATTTTTACATATTAAATTTATAATAAATACAAATTTATTATACATGAGGTTTTAACATGAATGAGGAAAGGGGAGAAATAAGGTAAGGGTTTATTTCACAATCTCATCATTATTCGAGATTATTTATGTCTAAGTCTTCATTGGGGAATATTTATCTTTCATGTTCATGTTTTATGATAAGATTTTAAAAAATGGTTTTAATATTCTCCTAAAATTTTTTAAAATCATTTTTAACCATTTTTTACTTTTTAAAAAATGGTTTAGAAGGAAACTTTTATTTATTTTCCAAATGAGGTACTTTGTAACTTTTCTGAAAAAAATACAAAAGGAGTGGTTTTTTTAACTTATACGGAATGAGAGAATTTTCCTTCCATCATGACACATTAATAATTGGAATATTACATTATAATTTTTCAGGGTTCCTTTCAATGAAAAGTTTTTTCTTTATAATTTCATATCTTTTTAAAAAAATGACTTCAAAATGGAAAGGTTATTTTCTTCAAGTAGTATTCCAAGTGATCTTTAAAAATAATTTTTATATCTAAGATGGAATACTTTATTAATAATTAATCTTTATAGAGGATATTATCTAAGGGTACCAAAATTATTATTTTTCTAAATGGTCTATGTTTCTGATGAATAGATGTTGATGAAACCTATTCCCTTTTCCATAGTCTATACTTTGATGAAATTCATTTATTTTTATGAGTTTTGAGTTGAAGAATGTTTTATATTCTTATGGAAAATTTATATATGATTTTCATTATTTTTAAGGTTGGTAATTATATATCCCTATAATTAATTTTATAAAGAAAAATAAAGAAGGAGGAAAATATTTTATGTGTAGACCTGATTTCATGTTCATAATTTTATACATGGACCTGGTTTTGATGTTAATTAGATCATGCATGGACCTGGTTTCATATCCTTAATTTTATGTGTAGACTAGGATTTCATGTCCATAAGATCTTGAACGGACCTAGTTTCATGTCCATAAGTTTATTTAAGGGAATGATTTCATGTCCTTAATTTTATGAGTGAACCTATTTCTATTTATACATGTTCACAATGTTATAAGTTTCTTTGTATGCCACAACCCCATGTCTTATGTCAATGTTATTCTCTAATGGATTTTATTCTTTGATAATTTTATTATTCATGTCTTATGAACTATCAATATTTATTCCATGACTCAAGATTATGATATATGATATGTATGGTGGATATTTCAAGTTTTAATTTCATTTTCTCACACCATTATGATCATGGTCTTAACAACCTGATATTTTTATGAAATAGTTTTTTTTCAATAATTTGATTTATTTTAATTCTTGTTTTACACGCAACACTGGCTTAGTGTAACACCCCGCCCCTACCTCATTTTCATGAGGAGGGGGTAAGGGTTACTTGGCCTTAAGCAACGTTCCCAAGGTGCCAAAGCCTGGAAATAAATGCCGAGGGCTCCGAGAACAATTGGGGAACGATTTTCCATGGAGACAAAACCAACCAGACAACCAAAATTATATGATGCATGTCAACAAATCCAAACTCATGCATTTCCAAGACAACCAGATAATCCATAATCATCCATGCCAACACAACCCAATACAACAGTAGAGTACAATACGGAAGACTCGACCAAAACACCACGAGCCGTGACACCACCACAGCTCCACACCAAGCTCCAAGATCCAAGCTCTAAGCTCCACCAAGACATCACAATGCACCACTAAAGGAGGGAGGTGCCTTACCTTTTCCCACGTCATGGTACACAACATTTGCAAAGACACAATAGTGCCAAATCAGGGGGTGAGTACTAAAACTCAGTAGTATTTCCCCAAATGACTTCCCTACACACGCCCCTAGGATAAAACTGTTATTACATTTATATAAAACAATTTATATAAAATAATCACAAGTGATACCATTACCATAAGCCAACTACACCCTTACCAAGCCATTTCACCCCAACCGAACCACCAAGGGAAATCCAACCAAACATGTCACAAGCCATTTCATCATTTACACATTAGCACAACAATTTCCGTCTTGCAAAGCAAAATACAACAAACAACCAAAATGGTGGGACTTCCGTCCAACCCGTTCACCCATTCACACCAAAACAATCAAAACGGTGGGACTTCCTCCCAACCCATCACCCATTCAAAACTAGTGGTACTTCCCGACCACTACTCATATGGTGGTTATTCCGACCACTATCCATCCCCTTTTTATAGTGAGACTTCCTACCCACTTCCATACAAAATTTCAATCAAGCCAAACCAAGCATAAACCCATCAAGGTCACAACAACATGCAATCAACCAAGTTCCATTTCACATCAATCCACTTTAATAAATCACCCATTTATTGAAAACCATTTTCCATGCCAAACAACATTTCAATAAAACATCCCTTTTATTGAAAACCATTTCCATCAATCATTTTCAAAAATCAACCATGGAATCCAATTTTAAAATCTCTATTTTAAAATCCAAAACAATGGCATTTCACTACAAAACCCTCTTTTCCCCCCAAAAATCATCAAAACATCACCCAAGAGATTTTCCAACCATTTTCAAATCAAAACACAATTAATTTCAAGCACAAAAAATTAATTGTAACATGTATCCACTAGTTATAACCATGTGGAGTCGAGAGAGAAGCCACCTACCTTTAGGGTTCCTGAGAAATCGACCCACGAACAACCGCGCCTCAAATCAGGCGAACGCACCACCGAAACCTCTCTAGATCCTTTTCCCTAACATACACAAGCCTTAACATTAACATCCAAGGAAAACCCAACCCTAGATCTACACACAAAAAGTGTAGATCTAGAAAACCAAGAAAGAGAGCGATGTAGATTTAGAGGAAAACACAAGAGAAGTAAGAGGAGAGACCTACCCAGAAGCAATCACCTTCAACCCACATTGAATCCTCTTCAAAACCCTTCCAAAACGAGTGGGAGAGAACCCTAAACCCCTGAGAACCCAAAAACCCACGTAAGGATCGAGTGGGAGGAAGAGAAGAGTGAAATGAGGCAATCCTGAGTGAGCCCAGAACTTATAACCCTAACTTTAAGTGGTCGCACGGTTAGCCCGCATGGTTTGGAAAACCGTGCGTTAACCGTGTGCACGCCACTGCCTCGAGACCCAGAGTCTGCACGGTTTCCTCACACAGTTTGGAAAACCTTGCGCAGGCCATTTGAGGCCTACTGTCTTGAGAATAAGGGTCTACGCGGTTTCCTGGAAAACCCGCACGGTTTCCACTAACCGTGCTCAAACCGTACACCCCTTTAAAAGCCTCCAAACTCATCCAAAACCATTCCAAACTCTCCCAGCCTCTTCCAAACTTATTTCATGCCCTTTAAATACATAAAAATGTATAAAAAAAGGCCGCATACATCAAACCGGGGGTGCTATACTTAGTTTGCGTTAAATGCAATACTAAGTTTCTATGAAACAAAATTTTATGGTTTTATTTATCTAAAAACTTCTATTAAAGCATTACCATTATAATGGTGGATATGAATAGGATTAATTGAATTATGAATGTATGGTTTACACAAGTAAGACCCTTTTGAAATAAAAATGAAATCTTTTTCAGAAAATCTATTTAATTTTTTACAAGTTTTTTTATACCAATAAATAAAAATACCACTATTATTGGATTATATTAATGAAATATATATATATTATTAAATATAATGTTTAAAATTCATCCAATATTCTTGATAGACATTATATAAAAAATAAATCTAGTTTTATGATTAATAATCGTATTATTCTAAAAGATGTTTTACCGCCTTTTAATGGAACACTTGTTTTAAAACTAATTTTTGACATGTTTATAAATTATATTTGAAAAAATAAACTTCTTATTTAAAATCAAAATTTCAAAATTTAATTTTGTTGAATTTTTGGTATTTTTCTGATAAGTTTCATGTTTTGATGAATAGTATAAAAAAATATTGAATTTTAATTGAAAAAAACTTTTTTAATATAAATAATTTATAGTGTTTAATTATATTTTTATTAGTTTTAAATTTTAAATAGATAAATTTTATATTCTTTAATCCAGTTTAAGTCATTTGAATCAATTTCAATTTAAATTTTTATAAAAAAACATTTCAATATTTTGAACATTTTCACTATAAAAACTTGTTTTCTCATTCCGTCAATGAGTTTAATTTTAAATTAATTTTAGAATATTATGTGTTTTGAATTTCAAAAAATGGATTCGAAATTTTTAATAATAAGGTAAATGTTTATTCAATAGGTGCATTTTAATTATGAACAATGTGAATAGTAACTTTAGTAATTTTTATTATCATGGTTAAGGGTAAATCAGGTAATTAAGAGTAAAAATAATATTATAAAAATAATAAAACTACCTTAACACTTTAGAAAATTTTATATGATGATTTTAATTATAATCTTAACATAGGGTTTGAAATTAAATAATTTAATGGACACTTTTCCAAGAAAATTATTTGGGTTTTATTAAAATCAAAGAGAGTTAAAAAATGTCACACTCTTACTTTTAATAAATGTAATATTTTTAATATGGAGTTAAATAGAATATATTCTCAACTATATATATTATTATGAAATAAAAAATGTTTATATAAATCATGGAAATTTATTTTTAATTTTTAGTGAAGAAATAATTTTCATAAATAATTACAGAATGATGATGTTGTAATTATTCAATTAATGGAAAAACATATTATTTGATATTAAAATAAATATAATTTTCATTAATTAATGCACTACACAAATTTTATTGCTGAATATGACATATTAGGGGTGTATTAAATAATATTTTTTGAATTTATCTTACTGTATTATTTTTCATCAAGTCAATGTAAAGAATAGTGTCAAAATTAACCCTAATTATATTTTATGAAAATAATATTTTATTAAATGAGTTAAAAATAATAATAATAAAAAATAAGGACAAATTAGACAAATTGGGGTCCAAAATAAATTTTTTTAACATTTATGGTTCAATTTACATCTTTTAAATATAAATATTAACGTTTCTATATTGAAAACATTGTTCCCATAGTTAAAATTTAAATAGGTTAACCAATGCTTAATCAAAATTATAAAATATAAAATTACACAAAAAAAATATCTAAATTCTCTTGGTTTATATTATTACCACCATATAAGGCATTAACAATGAATAACATTCCATTTTTATGTGCTTGGATTGAGATTAAATTTATTATAAATTAATATTCTGAGAAATTTTAAAAGTGCCCATCTCCTTCATTATAAAAAGACACCTCCTCCCTCATCTCATTACACCAAATTGATTATTATTTCTCAACCAAACTCTAAAAAATTCTCTTATACACTTAACTAGAAACATTATAGAGGTTTTATCTTCCCAAATGACCTACTCTAGATTTATTTGAAGGAGGTCTAAAAGAATTGTTCCGAAGAAGAGGTAATCGCTCTAACTGATCTCTCTATTTTTCTACTCTTTAATACCTCTTATAAATCTATTATATATATCTTAAAATAGTAAATTTATAATCCAAAATATTATGAAAATTTATTATGATTATTAACATTCCATTATACACCCTCTTTCCGAACAAACAAGAAGAGGAAGTATCGTTCATGCATACGTATGGCTTACAGTCTTCACATAGTGATACAATTAATTTTCCATCATCATCATTTATGAATGGGAATTATTATGGGTTAAATTTTTATATATTATATTTATTATATAATTATTCTTATTTAATTATAATATCATGTCAATATTTTTAACACATAATCGTTTGGGAAATGATAACGTTGCTTGTGTGCACGTATGACATACCATCTCTATGATGGAATGCGGTTCATGTTTCATCTATATTTCACATGGTTAGTAATAAGGATGAATTTTATAAATATATATGATATAAATAACATAATAATGGTTCTTTAAATGATGATACCATTATCAAAGTATAAGGACCGAGACTGTTCAACTTAAACATGCTTGCAAAATGAAACAGATATCACATAGAACAGTCATTTTAATTATTAATAAACAAGTGATGTGATGTTAAAACAAATAATACAATGTTTTATTGATATATAGTTATTTAATACATTTATAATAAATTCATATTTAATATACAGGATTTTTTAATGTGAAAAAGGAAATTAGAGACTTTAGGTTAAACATTTTTGTCAAAATTTTATTTCTGTGGGAAATATGCTTTATACAATACTTGTTTCTTCTACATGATGTATATAATACCCAGTAATGTATTTTTTTAGTCTTATCAAAATTTATATTTTATTTTCAGATCCATTTATTTTTCTTTGTTTCACTGGTCATATGATTCAACTAGCTATAAATTGGTAAGAGTTTATTTAATAATTTCATAAATATTTGGGATTGTTTCGTTTGAAGTCTCTATTAGGGAATATTTATCTTTCATTTCCAAGTTTTATAAAAAAAATAAAAAAGGTTTTTAATATTCTCCTATGAAAATTTAATGTTATTTTTACCCATTTTACTTTTTTTGAAACAGTTTGAAATGATTTTTTTTCATTTTATAAATAAGTATATTTGAAACTTTTCTGACCAAAATATACGAAATGATTTTTTTTAATTTATATGGAATGAAAAAAAATTCTACCATCAATAAGAATTAATTATTTGAAGATTACTTAAAATATCACAAGGTTATTTTCAAAGAAAATTTTTTCCATTATAATTATTTGGATCTTTAAAAAAATATTTTATAAAGGAAAAGATATTTTCCTCAAGAATTATTTCAATTTATCTTTCAAAAAAATCATTTTTCTGACTAAGATGTCATTATTTGATATTACTTATGCTTTATTGGAGATATAACCCAATGATACCATTTTTATTCTTTATATTAATTTTTTGTGTTTATGATGGAATGATACTTATGTTCTGATGGCACACATTTGTATAGTTTTCAATAAGTGATGTGTGGGAGATATAACTACCTCCAATGAATTGGGTAATGAATTGTATCTCATGACATAGTTATGGGAAACAAGTTATTGTGCATGGTCTATTTGGGGAAACAAGTCAGTGTTCTTGATTCATGATGGGAGACAAGTCAATGTGCTTGATCAGAGAGTCTTGGTAGTTAACTATAACATATGAAATTATTTTCTATAATTATTATGATCAAACAAAAAATTATGATATGAAATTATGTTTCGTGATTGATTAATGATGAAGTTTCATTCTTATGATTCATGCCTTTTGAAACGTTAATGTTTTATGCCATCACTCGTGTTTATGATCCATGAAAGGTTGGGTATTAAATTTTAATATTATTCTCATGATCACATACCCATATTTATTATCTTATTATTTAATAAGAAACTAAATTGATATCTTCTATGTTTATCCTTACTGAGCATCTGAGCTCACCCTTTTCTTATATTTCATCTCCATAGGTTATGAAGAAAGGTTTTAAGTAGGGGTACTAAAGCGGAAGATATTTATGGGAAACATTGAATATCATTCACCAGACTAGACGTTTCTGTTTCAAGTTTCCCATTGAAGAGAAATATTATAGTCCTTGGGAATTTTTTTATGTAATGTAATGAATATTCATCAAAAAAAGATGTAATATCCCTGTATGAAAATATTGGGTCGTTATAGTTTTTATCAGATCTAAGGTTTCACTACTGGAAATTTAGTAAATACCAATAGTTTAAAACCATTGGTAAAGGTTGTGTAACCATTGGTAAAACTTATACCAACAGTTTAGCCAACCGTTGGTAGGAAAGTCGTAGGGATAGGCTTATACCAACAGGTTGTAAAATAATTGTTGGATAAGCCACCATAAATCATATTATATTTCCAAATGGCTTAGAAACCATTACAATAGATCTTTACCAACGTTTTCTAAAAACCGTTTGTAAATATTGAGAATAACATGCCCTTACCAACGGTTTCTGAGACCATTGGTAAATATTGAACTAATACATTTACTAATGGTTGTAAACCATTGGAAAAGTGTGGGTTTTTAAATTCTAAAACAATATTTTTGGAAACTATTGGTATAGATCTTGCAATTTCTGCATAAGTAAGCAGATTCCCTATGCATTTACCTACAGAATAACACATAGTTTAGAATACAGAATACCAATCATTATATACCATAAATTCACTTCAGGTTTATAATTATCTACCCCATTCAAAACCATAAAATATTATATTATTTATTATGATTGAATTTTATAATATGTGTGTTGAGTTGACTATAGACTATATCTTTGTGAGGGATCTCTTATACAACCACTAATTTGAGTTATTTCAAAATGGTATCAAATGTTCTGTTTATTAATGAACAACCTTTATTTCTTAGTTAATTCTCTCTTATTTTCTATGTTATCCCATATAGATATAATTTATATTAACCAAATACTCTTAGGTAAGTTTTCAGTGAAACTTTCATTCTCTCAAAAGGTGATAGAGGATGTAATTCTAAGTAAAATAGGGATAAGATGGTATCTTTTAGAGAAGTTAAATGAAATGAGAAGATCCCAAGATATACTTTGTATTTATTATCAATAATGTGGAAAAATATAGAAACATATTGGTATAAGAGTTCTTTGTTTAGTATTGTAAAACAAATAAAAAGGGGGACATTGATGTTCTTATTGATTGGATTATGTTTTGGTCAATGATTTTGTCATGATGTAGTGTAGAGGAGTGAAATAATATATTGATGTCAAGGGGGGTGGGGGCTGTCCAGGGGGTTGGGGGTGTTGTCCAAGGGTGTAGGGGATATCCAGGGGTGGGGGGCTGTCCAGGGGGGTGGAGCTATCCAGGGGGTTGGGGAGGGTTTCCAAGGGGGTAGGGGGTTTCCAGGGGGTGGGGGTACCTAGGTGATTGGGGGGGGGGGGATATCCAAGGGGGTAGGAGTGTCTAGGGGGTGGGGGTGTCCAGTGCATGGGGTGGTGTCCAGTGGGGGTGGGGCTGTCTAGGGGGTTGGGGTGTTGTCCAAGGGGTTAGGGGGTGTCCAAGTGGTGAGGTGGTGTCCAGGGGGTGGCGGACCATCAAGGGGGTTGGCTGGCGGGGTGGGGGCTGTCCAAGGTGGGGGAGGTCCAGGGGTGGGGCGTCTAAGGGGTTGGGGGCCTGTCCAGGGGTGTAGAGGGGCCATCCATGGGGGTGGGGGCATCCATGGGAAGGGGGGGTGTCCAGGTGGTGGGGTGGTGTCCAGGGGCGTCGGGGGGCCATCCAAGGGGGTGGGGGTTGTACAAGTGGTTGAGGGTCAAGGTGTGTGGGTGTCCAGGGAGTGGGGTGGTGTCCAGGGGGTGGGGGCCCTCTAGGGGGTT